>OX457041.1:13547243-13762243 GCA_949752735.1 Lumbricus terrestris
GTTCATTCATATATGTATATATGTATACATATATATAATACATATATATATATATATATATAGTCTATTACAGTGCAGCTTAAATTTCGAAGCCTATAAAGTCGATATATATATATATATATATATATATATATATATATATATATGCCTAGAGTCGGGTGCTTACAAACGAACCCATGACCCTCAACTCCTCTCTGCTCTAAAAGCTGCTACAAACAAATACCATCACCTTCTGGCAATGGCCAAGAAGAGGTTTTACTCCTCACTAGTTCAATCCCGATCTTGTAACCCTCGTCTTCTCTGGAAAACGGTAAACCAACTCCTACATCGGAACTCCTCTAGCCCACTTCCAAACTCTCTACCATCTTCTTCAATCGCTGACTCATTTTGTTCGTTCTTCTCTGGCAAAGTAACTACTATCCGTCTCTCTCTGCAATCACTCCTCTCAAAATCTACCATCGATTCACCTGCAGATACACCCTCCTCCACTCACGACCTTCCGTCTTCCCCACCTCAATCATCACTATCTGCTTTTAACCCAACATCAGAGTCTGAAGTGTCCAATTTATTACAATCTCTCCCAAACAAGCAGTGCGAACTCGACCCTATACCTACCTCCCTACTGAAAGAGTGCGCATCTATCATTGTCCCCATCATCACAAAAATAATCAACCTCTCCTTATCCACTGGCAACTTTCCCCTCCTCTTCAAACATTCTTTGGTAACTCCACTTCTAAAAAAACCATCACTTGATAAGGAAATCCTTTCTAATTATCGACCTGTTTCCAACCTGTCATTCATCTCTAAACTAACAGAACGTGTTGTACTCTCTCGCATCAATGACTACTTGACTTCAAATTCACTCCTTAACCCAAACCAGTCCGGCTTTACTAAAAAGCACTCCACCGAAACACTTCTCACTTCGCTCTACAATAAACTTGTCTCTGCCATCTCTCATCAACAAGTCTCCTGCCTTTGCCTCCTTGATGTCTCTGCCGCCTTTGACACCATCGACCATAACATACTACTCCAAAGACTGTCTTCCTGCTTTGGCCTTACCGACACTGCTCTCCTTTGGATTCAGTCTTATCTCTCATCACGCTCTTTCTCAGTCAAAACACTTGAAACTTCATCCCAATCATGCCCTCTCACCTGTGGTGTTCCGTAAGGTTCTGTCCTCGGGCCCCTCTTGTTCATCCTCTACACCACTCCACTCAGTTCACTCATAAAAGCATCCACAGTCGACCATCATCTATATGCTGACGACACCCAACTATTCATCTCTTTCTCTCCAAGCAGCTTCTCTGACTCCATAGATAATCTTCTCTCCGTGGTCACCCAAATCACCTCTTGGATGACCTCAAATCTCCTCTGCCTTAACCCCTCCAAGACAGAATTTATACTAATTGGCCTCAGAGAACAACTCAAGAAAATTCCTGATCCCTCTATTTCCTTCAAAAATGACTCTTCTTCCAACCACACTTTCTCCGCAAATTCTCCTGTCCGAAACCTAGGTGTAATCTTTGACCAGCATCTTAGCTTCTCCGACCACATAACCCAACTTTCCCGCACTTGTTTCATGCACATACGAGATCTCCGCAGAATCCGACCTATGCTCGACTTTAAAACTGCATCCACAATAGCCACATCCATAGTTCATGCGAAACTTGATTACTGCAACTCTCTCTTCCTAAACATTGATATAACCCAAATTAACCGCCTCCAAGCTATCCATAATGCCCTCGCCCGTGCAGTGACGAAAACCCCCAAACGTCACCACATCACTCCTGTCCTGAAATCACTTCACTGGCTCAAAATACCTGAACGCATCGAATACAAAGTCCTCTCACTCACTTACAATACACTTCAATCATCCCAGCCGTTCTACCTTCGTCAGTTGTTCACCATCCAGCCACCTCGTTCAACACGCTCCTCATCCTCCATTACACTGCTTCGCCCTCCCATCACTTCATCACTGAAATTTGCAAACCGCTCCATAGCCATTGCCGTTCCACCTCTCTGGAACAAGCTTCCGCCAGCACTTCGGCAAACTTCCGACCCATCATACGAACTCACCAAAACTCCACCTCTCGCTATCTCCCCACAGGTCTTTCACTCAAAACTGAAAACATTGCTCTTTCAAAAATCCTATCCTGATTCCTCCTCTTCTCATCACATCCCTCGTCATTTCAATTCTAAACATCACCCACCTTAGCCGTCCATCTATCTGCCTGCCTGACTCTCCGGACTTGACCCGCTGCCTATCGATTTTGTTTTGATTGAGCGCCTGTGAATAAGCGGTTCCCGCGACTTGGCTTTTGTGGGCGCTGTAGAAGTTTCGAGATTACGATTACGGTGCTTGGATTGATTTCGTGGTGGGTCTATTGTCTATAAAACAATAGGCCCACAGCTGAAAATATCCTTTATTATTGCAGGCTGTCTGTTGTTCTGCTAGTAGTTAAGATTTATGTAATCTGAGTTCCTGTAAATTGTTTCAACCGCATAATTGTACGCTGTAACCGGTTGCGGTCTGTCAAGCGGATTGTTGAATAAACGAAAATTATTATTATTTGCTTAAACTGTGGCCTAAAAGGGTGGTGGGTCAGTTTTGTGCCAAACTAGATAATTTATACCATTCATTTTACGGACAACCCCTGCACAATTAGGTTCAGATCAATGCTTGCTTCAAGTGTGAAACCGTTTTAACTGGTGTATTAAATCTTGCTGACTAGACTCCAACATTCCGTGCATTGTATACTGCTGATGAGAGAAATTCCGGCCCTATGCATGCAGACACAGACCCCTATAAGTTACAAGCCTACAATACAGGGCTTTTTTAACGTGCAGTTCTACACAAAATGTGCAGTTCTAAATGGATTCGTGCAGTTGTAGAAGCACTTCCGTCACGTTCCGTGCAGTTAGGCCCCCTAAAACTAGTAAAAAATAGGTCATTTTCCTCAGATTGGGAGTAATTTACCATGGAGAATGAGAAAGGAGAGAACAGGGTGTGCAGTTCAAAAAATTCCTTAAAAACAGCCCTGCTACAATCTTATGACTGTATGAGAAGAAATCTGCTAGAAACAAATTGAAAAAATTAAAGTGCAAGTAGACCTACGCAGTGGCGGTGCCAGGATTTCAGTTTTGGGGGGCTGAATCCTCATGGAGGAAATTTTCCATTTTCATCTGCCGAAATTTCTTACTTTTAGTCATTTGGTCGAAATCTCATGTGTCATGTAAAAAACCCGGATGGCCCTTTTTATGGGGACTTAGTCACCCCTGGCGCCGCCACTGGACCTACGACCAACGATTTTACACAATGGTAAATAATTGCTATTGTTAATAATTGATCAATGTATTATTTGTAGTCTGGAGCGAGTGTTACCGTGTCGTCTCTACTCTCACTGACGGTCGGACTTTCAACATTGCTCTACCAGCGTTCAGTTTGATCAACCTTTGGATCATCCAAACCTCAAGCAGACTGAATGAAGGGTGACTTACAAATGAATGCTTAAGAATTTGTCTGCGACATAATTTTAGAGTTGTTCAGTTCAGTGAATTTTTATCGAATAAACTTTTCTACTTCACGCTGTTTACAACGTTTCTGTTCTAAATCTAAAATCAGTTGGGCTTCATATTATAGGGTCTCTTCCCACAAAGTCTCTCTAATCCCAAGTTCTGTCTTTGGCACCATACATATTCTCGGGGTCTCTACCTCAGGGATATAACCATCGTTGGGATTCTGGGCCTTAAACCTTCCAAAACGAAGCACCCAAAACATGCTGAAGCCCTAAAGACTCAAGTTACCAAACTCACCATGCTGAAGGTTTAAGCCCCCCACCCTGTTCGTAACATCAATGGTATTCATCGTTAGATATACCTCACCACCCGGCCCCTTTGGGGTCCTCACACCAGGCTAAGGTGGAGCCATGCCACGGAGCTGGTAAGAAATCAATTTGGATCATCTTAAAAGGACCTCTCCACTTGTCCGCATTTGACGAGATCCAACACCGTCTTTTTCTTTGCAAACTCCAACAAAATACCCCGACCACTGATGACATGTACAGCAAAAGGGACTAAAGTTATCAGATTCAATTGAAGCAGCAGATGCGTACACTTTCTGACCGAACTCGCAAAGTTGGCGTTTAACACTCAAACGATGACCAACATTTTAGGGTGTTAAGCAATACTTCTACTAAACTTATTGTTATTACTAAGCAACTTCCACAAACCATGCTAGTATCATTCCATGGTATATACTAGGCCTATGCAAGGCATAACAGGATGGTATACCAAAACTAAGTCATGGCAAATTCCGGGGGATTAACCCAAGCATGGACCCCATTCGGAGATTTGCATAGGGCATGACCCTCCCCATCAGGTTTCAAGAAGCTTTGCGGTAAATCCATGCAGCGATTTAGAAGTCTTTTGGGAGAAAGAATAAAAAAGGTCGTCAGAAAGACCAACAAATTTTTTCCCCTGCAATACCTCAAATTTTGGCCTCCCCTTCCAAACTTTCTGTATCCATCCCTGAGGCCAATATTACCCAGAGCAGTCAGATAGGACACACAGAAATTATAATTAGCCTATAGTAGGTAATAAGAAAAGAAGATACTAGAAGACTAGAGGCTTTTGAAATGTGGTTATGGAGGAAGATGGAGAGGATTAGTTGGACTGAACATGTATCAAATGAAGAGGTGCTACAGCGAGTAGACGAGGAAAGAGCAATTTGGATACAATAAAGATGAGACAAAAGAAATGGATAGGACACATCCTGAGAGGAGAATCCCTTCTGAAAGTGATCATTGAAGGAAGAACAGAGGGAAAAAGAAAAAGAGGAAGACAAAGAGAGAAACTACTGGACTGGATGTTGGGTGAAGGTTATAGGAAACTGAAACAAGAGGCTCAACACCGGAAGGAGTGGCACCATCGGAAGTTCGAACCTGCCGGGGGGCAGAGAACATGAAGAAGAAGGCAATAGGTATAGTTGAAAAGCAATTTGGGAAAAGTGCAGCTTAAGCCAAGAACAAAAACCAATAAGTAGCAGCAAAAATTAAAACACTGTATAGAATCGTAGCATAGCCTGGGCATAATTATATAGCTCTTTCCTATGAACTGAATTCACATGCATAGCAATTGCAGCTATAGCAACCAGTCAAGAGACTATAGATATGACATCCTACAATGTCTTAACATTGACATTAATTAACACATTAGGGTCCATATTATTATTCCCTTTTTCAGAACCTGTAGCTGGTTGCAATTACGGCCATTGCTCTCAGTAGCTAAAAAGAACATTATATTTAAGAGACATAGCTTTCAAATAGTCACAAAATGTTGGCAAGGATGTCATTCTGCAGGGGAGCACAGGCAAATCTGTCGCCCCTAAATTTTATTGAAAACCAACAATTTATGAACCAAATAATATATCTTATTCGTCACTAGTCTACGACAGCAGAAAATTAAACATAGCAAGAAATAAATAAAAGAAAAAACACATGCTAGATCATTTGACCACAGAAAGCAAAGAATAATCATCAGCTCACAACAATGGAGTGATCATTATAAAGTTCACAACAACAGAGTGATCATTATAAAGCTCACAACAATAGAGTGATCATTATAATGTTATATGACTTGTATAATAGAAGATTAGGTACGAATTTATACAGTTAGGTAATAATAACTATTTCCCGTTGTTTTCAACTTCTCATATCTGCTGCCCAAGCTCCATTTGGTCCTAGGCTTTAAGATGTGGTGATGGTATACCCCGCAGTCGATCGAGTTGATCGATCGAGTCGATCATAACTCGGCCAAGTCGAGTCGATCGAAAAATCGTCGATTCGATCGACTTGCAAGTCGAGTCGATCGTGAGTCTTGCCAAGTCGAGTCGATCGAAAAATCGTCGACTCGATCGACTTGCAAGTCGAGTCGATCGTGAGTCTTGCCAAGTCGAGTCGATCGAAAAATCGTCGACTCGATCGACTTGCAAGTCGAGTCGATCGTGAGTCTTGCCAAGTCGAGTCGATTGAAAAATCGTCGACTTGAAAGTCGAGTCGATCGTGAGTCTTGCTAAGTCGAGTCGATCGTTGTTTCATCTACTCGACCCGACTTATAAATATTTTACTTAACCTACTATTTCTTGAAGTCTCAAAGTGACCTATTATATACAGTTTTTGCACACAAGTTCAGCTAACGAACCTTTTGGCAGCTGTCGATTTCGTGTTAGTGGATCTGTGAAAGTTGACTATTATAATAGACGTGCGTTTTCGATTTGAATTGAACGAATACAGGGTAACAGAAGCGAATACAAAAATTTTGGAAGGGTGGACAAAATTTGTGGTCTTGAACCGACAGAAATTTTCCTTGGTCTTTCGCCAAAAGAATCTTTTTCTAGTCTTTCGCCCAAAAAACTTCTAAAAACCCGTGGCGACTTTGGTTTTTTAAAATCTGATGACTTTTTAGTCATGTGCTAGGCCTACTTTCTCTCTCACCTTCCTGTTCCCGTTGCGTTGATTTACAGCTTAATTCTTGAAACCTGATGGAGGGAGGGACCACGTCATATGCGAATCTCTGAATGGGGTGGGGCATGGCCGGATTGGCCCCTTCCTTGGATCCGCTCCTGAATGAGCATGATACAGATCTACTATTATATGCCTGTATATGCAAGTCATGTAGATGCTAATTTTGAGAATATAAAAGGGAGACCTTTTATGACGTCACTTCGATTATGATACAATTCTACAATTAAATAAGTTCACTGAGAAAACGAAATTAGGCCTATTGTGACGTCACTTCGATCAGGACACAGATCTGCCGTCATATTATTTCATTAATGTTGAGAATACAGAACTAGGCATATGCCTATTGTAACGTCACTCTGATTATGATGCAATTTTGCTATTATATTATAATTAAGTTCACATCAAGAATTAAAAAAACAGCGCCAATTGTGAAGTCACATTGATTATGATACAAATGTACCAGACCTATTATGGAAGTGCATTTTGAGAATATAAACAAGGTCTAGAGTGACGTCACGTCGATTATGAGACAAATGTACTATTATAAAAGTGCATATATTGAGAATATAAACAAGGTCTATTGTGACGCCACTTCGATTATTATACAGATCCACCAGTATGTTATGTTCGTTTTTCGAATATAAAACGGGGGCCTTTTATGACGTCAGTCACGTCACTTCTATTATAATACAATTCTACTATTAAATAAGTTCACTGGAAAAAACGAAATTAGGTCTATAATTGTGGCGTCATTTCGATTATGATACAGATCTGCTGTCATATTATTTTATTTTCATAATACAAAACTGGGGCTGTTTAAATGCAACATCGCTCTGATTATTATGCAAATCTACTATTATACGTTCAGTTTGAGAATATAAAACTAGGCCCAGTGGGACGTCACCTAGATCATGATACAACCCTACTATTAAAGAAGTTCATTTTGAGAATGAAATAGTCCTATTGTGGCTAACCTCGATTAGGATAATGATCTGTTATTATAGAAGTACATTTTGAGAGTATAAACTAGGCATAATTATTGTGACTAACTTCAATTATTGCACAGATCTACCGTGATAATTATTGAGTTTCATTTACATAATCTAAAACGAGGCCTATTGTGACGTCACTACGATTACAGTGCAAATCTATAAATTCACTGAGAATACGAAATTAGGCATATTGTTACGTCACACAGATTTATGACACAGATCTACTATCGTATGATTTCATTTTAAGATCATGTAACTGCAGATGGTGAACAAGAGACAAAACTAGGTCAAGTCGACGCGAAGTCGATCGAGTCGATCGTCGGCCGAGCCAAGTCGATCGAGTCGTAGAAAGGTCGGCGAGTCGATCGAGTCGATCGTCGGCCGAGCCAAGTCGATCGAGTCGTAGAAAGGTCGGCGAGTCGACGAAGTCGATCGTCGCACGAGCCAAGTCGATCGTAGCCCACGACTCGATCGACTGCGGGGTATAGGTGATGGCAACCACGGTGGCTCACTTGCTATACGCTGCCCAGCCTGGTTGAGTTTTGCCAGCCACAGAAAGAATGGAATGCTACCGTCTGAAATAAAAGACTGATCCCCAAAGTCAGCAGTGACTCGGCACACTTTTGAACAATTATACCTTCAAGCTTCCTGCTTTCTGTGAGCCATGTTCATGATGTCCCACATAGGTTTATACCTCCAAAAAGGATTTGGCTTACTCTTTTCGACCCCCGATCACATGACCATATTTTACCGTTAGCTGACCATAACATGAAAAAGACTTTCATATTCACAATGCTTTATTTATGTTGAATATTAATTGCTCAATTATATTTGATGTCTGTACAGTGTACATTAGAATGCGGATTGCAGCTGGATAAAATAAAGAAAATACTTACTTACATTTCTAATCTGGCATTTCAGTAGAGCATGAACATTCATATAATTAATCTGCTATCCTGCTGATCACATGCTGAAGCACAAATGCAACAAGATTGGAATTGAACGTAAAGTAACTGGTTCTGTAAAGAATATAGCTATTTACCTATCTAGTTATGGCATTTAAGTAGAGTCTGATTGAATAGTCATTAGTCCTATTGATAATCTATTATTGCATGTCAAATGACCAATGCAGCAAGATGGGGCTTTAACATATGTGTGTGGTAACTAAAAGTGTTGCTACTTTGAAAAGTGTGACTGTACTCAGCAAATAATCGTTTAAAAAAAGTATTTTACTGCAACTGATAACTTTCAATAATAAACTAGCCAACAGATAAGCAAGATAAGACAATTTTTCATTGTTACAAGCTGATCAAGTTTTCTCCCCACGCTGAAAAAACTGAAATGACGTCCCTTACGCTTCTAAAAGAAAAAGAAATAAATTTCTTCAGCAAATAGATAATGGATTTCGTCACAGAAGTGTTCTTTTACAGTACAATGAAAGCAGGAAACTTAGCAGCACTTTGGCGACCCCAATGTTTACATAAGACGTCAACAGAAGATCAAAAATAAATCGCGTTGGCATATGATTCAAGACTTCCCAACTACACCAAGACAGACACACTGGCACCCGTCACAGACAAACAACACATGAAAAACTACGCCTAAACAACAAAAAAACTATGCGATAATCTGAAAGAATAGTTTTTCAAATCAGGTGTACACGACATAGTCCACGTATCAATCAAATCATGACACCTGACGGAAAACCGTTGCGAAAAGTGGTGTAAATTGGTTGCAGTGGTTTTTCTGCTAACACGGGGTGTCCCCATATAACAAATCAGTTTGATGAAACGCCTACAAGCTGTCTTTTAGTTTGATTGCTGCCGATCGAGTGTCACTGAATGTCGTCGGTTGTTTCCTCCTTAACCGCAGGAGATGAACTGTCCGGGCCAGAAACGGATCCATGGTAGGCCTGCAAGTGTTCGACAAGCGCCTCACGACTACTCGAGAGGACTTCACAGTCATTGTACAGACAGAGGAAGTTCTTGGCAACAGCCACAGCAGTCTCCGCATTCGCCCCTGCCTCGCCGGCAGCAGACGCCCCACTGATGCTGTTAGTGTTCGCCGGAATGCTAAGACTACTACTGTCCGACCCGTCCTGGGCTTCGTGCGTCTTCGTGACGTGCCGGTACAGTTCCCTCTTCGTCATGTAGCTCTTCTGACAGACGGCCGAGTCAGCTGTACACTTGAATGGTTTGCCGTACAGCGCCACAATCTCCTTGCGCTCCTTCATTGACAGCGGAGCGCCGTGCACCTTCTTGTGGTGCAGATTCAAGCCGGGCCACGACGAGAACTTGTTCTGACATCCTGTGAACGGACAGTGCATCATCCGAACGAGTTTCTTTCGTCCAGAATCGTCCGACGACCCACGCTCGCTCCCTTCGCTCATGCTGCTGTCGGTCGTCGTCAGCGGGAGATTACAGGATGGAGGCATGAGATTGAGGACATTCGTGTGCTGGTGCACGTAGTGCGTTGCCAGGTCCTTGGCCTCGGCAAACGAAACGCTGCACAGAGGCGACTTACACATCCACGGGGTTAATTGCGACGATGAATGCGCGACGTCGTGATCATCTTCGGTCAGTATGTCGAAACCTAGCGTCTGTATGTCCATGTCGGTCACCTGACTGCCACCGAACTGAAAAAGTCAACAGTAAATTGTTATGTTCAGCAACGACAACGAGTTAAGGCATATGCAGTGCAGGAATTTCAAACTGAACTAACGACGCTATGCTAAGCTAAGCAAAGAAAGCATCATTAAAAAATGATTATTAAAAATCCACAACTGGAAACACTGGAAACAAGGTAGACGTATTCAAGTATAGCACAGCTACGCTTAAGGCGCCGTCTATAAATGACGTCATACAATTCAGGACGATTTCTGACCCCCTGTCACGCGTCAACATAAATTTAAGTCCGACGATATCTAGTAAGGGTCCGTCACAAATATGATATGTGACCCACTCCCTCCCCCAGTGCATGACGTCATTTATGGACAGTCCCTAAGAAAGAATTAAACTCTTATCAAATCAAAGAACTTGAGACTCTTGACAGTACTTTTAAACTAACTGGTGAGCTCGTTTTGAACAGCAATATAGCCATGTATGTATGTCACACATTTGACAGATGCAATAGATCACGTACGTTGAAGAAACTCTGTTCCATGTGTCTTGACAAGTACATTCAAGCAAACACATTTACGTACATGTATGTTCTTATTATGTATTTGCATCAGTCTACATCTGCTAATGTATATTTAATGACAATGCTATGATAAAGATGAATGGCTATATTTACATATACGTATTACTTACATACAAACAATACAGCATCTGGAGGAAGATAAAATTGTTACGCAATTTTTACGCTAAAACAATAATAATATTTGAGGATTAAATTGTTTCGTGAGTTTTAAAAATTGAATTTCTATCTACTAATTATTTTATCATAGTCATCATAAGAGTTGTAATATTCATGAGTACAATTTATATATAAATAAATATATATCAGTATATACAATTTTCAAGCACAGAGTTGAATTACAAAGAAATAAAATAATCGCATATTTAAACAAGAGAGAGTTACACACCAGTAGAGGCTCTGCAATATCTGTATAAACAACTGGAAGAACCGAATGATGATCGCCACTTTCGTCGATTGACTTGGCTCCCTGTTCGCTCAGCATAGGCTTCGAAGAAGAAGAAGAAGTATCTCCAGAACTCTTGCCAATGTTTCCTTCCGTTGAATTCGTTCTCTCCATCTCTCCAGACGACAAACGATCCTCGAGCGCTAAGCCTGGATCAGCATCTGCATCCACCTTTACCTTCAACACCTCCTGGCTCCGGACCTCATCGTTTTTGAGCGTCGTGTCGCCCGGCTCGTCGACCGCATCCGCCTCCGGGTCCGCATGAACGTGATCCCCATCTCCGTCCGACACGCTGTCGTTTGGCTCGATCAGCATAGCGGCGGCCGTGACCGTCTCGTCGGATGTGCCGCATTGCCCGGCTTCCCCCAGTATCTGAATAAGCTTTGGTTGACCGTCGCCATCTTTCTCCGCTTCGTTAAGCGTGATTTCCAGGTCGTTTGCTTCCTCGAGAATATGTTCGCTGAGCGTCACTGTAATCGGCATTTGGTCGACCTCGACTAATGACGACGATGACAAAGCTCCAGCAGTGACGGCGGCCTGTGCAAGTGGCGTAACCGTGCTGGACATTGAAATACTGGTTGCTGACTTGGCGTGAGACGAATTGCCCATCTGCTGACTGCTGCTGCTGGACCGACCCTGTTGGTTGCGTCTGACCGGCGAGTTCCAGTTCGGGCTCGGTTCCTCGTGACCGGTTCCGATGATGACAACATCCTCGTCGTCGTCGATGGAAACGGTGGCTGGAGGCTGCTGCTGCTGCATCTGCTGGCGTCTGGGCGTCACGAGGTGAGGCGGCGCCTGCTGCATCCGATGCCTCACCTGTGGCATTCCTTGGTGTGCTCCTCCTGGCTGCCGCGAATACATCATGTGATTGTTCATCTGAGATGCCATAGCGGCCTGCAGGCTCGCCGGAGAGTGCGGCGGCATTCCCATCCTAAACCTTGGCACCGGCATGTACTGACCCCTCGACATCATCTGCGGCATCTGTGGCCGTTGCTTCCGAGACCCCATCCCTCCTCCGCCTCCTAAAGACGGAGGCATTCCAGGCACCATTCCGCCCATGCCACGCATCTGCTGTGCAGGAATCATCGGGGTGTCTGCAATTCTAGTCAGATCGACAACAGGGACACCTGGAGTTGGGCCCCCCTTCTTCCCGGCGCCATCTGATGAACCATCCTTCGAAGTGATCGTCTCGTTAATGTGAACTATGAAGACATCGTTCCTGTCGAGCGTTATGCCGAGCAATCCTTGTATCTTTATCTCATCCTTGTAGATCAGTCCATTCTTGCACAGTAACGTCACGGTGTCAGTCAGCAACTTGCTGACTCTTTCCTGATCGGCTTTCATATTTTGCATATATGCCTGAACAAAAATCAAGTATGCAGTTGCATATACTACTAGCAAGCAATATTACCCTCTGGGGTTCACAAAAAAAAAGCAACATTGCTAAAAAAATGTAAGGAACATCTGCCACAATCTTGAGACTTGTATAGTGCTGTTGTCCGAATATAGAAGGCATAAATTCTTCGCATAATTGTCGCTTAAACTGAAATTGCAGTCAAACAGCAACACTTGTTGTTGAAGCTCATTCCAAATTAAAAGGGCAACCAGAAGCAGGTTATGATAAGTAAACTAAAATAGAAGTAAATATAAGCAAACTTGAAGCATGTTAAAGGAAAAGATGGGAAGTTAAGGAAAACATTGCAGTCAGTCAAAGTACAGGGATACTTTCAATCAACCCAACCAGCAAATTTTTACTGATACAACAAAAATTCACTTTCTGTCCTTACTTAACATAGCCATGTATCTACACATTTACAATGCATAAACATTCTAAACTTAGAGCATGAAAAAGTCAAATATTGGGAGTTTGTGGTTGAGCTGAACTAGAACAAATTTAAATAAGCCTTACGTGTTTCAATCTGGGAATGTTGCCAGAGCTGCACCAAATATGAACTTACGAGAAATCTAAAAACCGCGAGCTTTTGAACTTGTGGCACGATTACCGTTTGCCGTAGACAGTTCTAACACTGCGACAACTTCATATAGGACTTTTCAAAACATGTATTGTGTTGCTATTTAATTTAAAAATCTGTACGCAGAGGCATTAAGACTGCATTCAAAGATTCGAAAAGGTCGTTAAGATCCCATTGAAGCAACTCAGATTTATCAGTGTATTTGCAGTCATCATAAGCTGGACCAAAACTGTGAAGTTAATTATTTTACCGCAAGACCTAAACGCGCTCGCTCATCTATGTCTTGCTAAGGGAATTCATAAACCTATCCAACGGCCACCAACTACTCGTCTGGTCCTTCCAGGTCCCGACTCGGGCAGCGGTTGTAAGCGGTAACTCAATAGACTGCTAATAACTACTTGCATGCATCACAGTAACTGTATACCTTTTACTGCAATATTCCAAGTTTCTTTAGACCCTTAAACTCGTGCAAATAAGAGCTTCAGGTCATCGCAATATAATTGTTTATTTAAAGGAAGGAAATCGTTAATCTTTTGTCGCCATTTGTAATCTTGAGTGCTTTGGTCGATCACCGAGAAAAACCTCATAATATTAAAAACCACAAATTCATTATGTAGCGCATTAGAAATTAACCGTCAGTAAGTAAAAGGAGGTCTCGGTGTAACCCCTTCTTGAATGGCTCTCAAGGTCTCAACGGTCTATCTAACAATTTTAGGTAGGCTATTCCAGTAGGCCTATGTGAATTACTGCATATTTCGCATTTTCTTTTGTAAACTGCTCTCCATGGTCACACCGGCTGCGCACATCATTAGCTGCATCGACCCCAGCTGGATGTGGCTTTTCGGGAACAAATGGTCTCGTTAAGACTGACCGCTTCATCAGGCGAATGATTCGCTGCGGTTTCTTGCCCGAGTGTATGCCAAGTGTAACTCAATTGGTTGAAGTGTCCCGTAACAGATTTTTAAAAGCCATTATTGATCATAGGGTCTAACCGTGATCCTTGCTATTTTTATATTGTGGCAGTGTAGCAAGAACAAAAAAACTTGGAAGGCATGAGATTGGATGGACATTTTAAGAGGTGAAATTTCACTCTGGAGTGGAAAACCCGAGTAGCAATAAGCAAAGAAGCCTGAGACAGATGGCAGCGCATGAGCGGCGGTGTTCGTGGGGAACAGAATTATGTTTGCGAGGTTAAGGAAGATGACTATCAGCCCTGTGGAACCTATATCTTGCCCGCTGCAAATTAGGGAACTGCCTGCGACGTCCGCCTATACTGCAGAAAACATGTGTTCTTTCGATTATTATAAATTGATAATATCTTCACGAATACTTTATCTGACTGCTCTGACTCCGCCATCATTATAAATGATTTATCTGACCATCTACCTATTTTTACACAAACCAAATTTGTACGACCATTAATGGAAAAAATTCCTACTTACGAGAAAAGAATCATTAATGAGAAAACAAAAAGTCAATTTGATGGCTTGCTGAACTCTACCGACTGGTCAGAAGTATTCCATGCATGTGAGCAAGGAGACCCATCCTCTGCTTATGAAACATTTATTGAAAAATATAAATCAGCATATGAACATTCTTTCCCAAAAACAAATTATTCGTTGAAAACAAGATTGAAAATTAAACAGCCTTGGATGACACAAGCGCTGCTAAAATCCTGTAGAAAGAAATCGCATCTATATAAAAAATACATAAAAAACCCAACACAAGAAAATAAGTCTAGCTTCATAGCCTATCGAAATAAATTTAAAAAAATACGAAAAGCAACTGAGCGTCATTATTATATGGGAAAATTTCTGGAATGTGAAAATGACTTGAATAAAACCTGGAAAGTAATTAAAATGCTTCTACATGGAAACAGAAACTCTGAGATGCCAGATAGCTTTCTTATCAATAATGTAGAAATTAAAGATAAGCACCTTATTGCTTGCAAATTTAATGAATTCTTTACAGAAATTGGACCGAAGTTGGCCGCAAAAATTCCTGACACTAATGCATCTTTTCTTGATTACTTGAAAGACCGGTCTACTTCTTCTATTGGGATAGAATTAACATCACCAGCTGAAATAATATCGATTGCCTATGAACTACGAACCACTCACAGTAGAGGGCTAGATGAGATTGACCCCCAGTTAGCCAAATATGTCATAGAAGCTATTTCAATTCCTCTGACAGAAATAATAAATTGCTCCATTGTTAGTGGAATTGTTCCTAATAGTTTGAAAATTGCCAAAATAATTCCCATCTTTAAGGCCGGAGATAGGAATCAATTAAGTAACTATCGACCAATATCTATCTTGCCATATTTCTCCAAGTTTTTTGAAAAGATTATTTACCGAAGAATAATGACATATCTAACAGTAAAGAATATATTATACACAAGTCAGTATGGCTTTCGAACAGGCCACTCTACATACATGGCCGTAATGGAAATGTATGATAAAATCTCTGAAGCCAAGGAGGAAAACCACTTTTCTATGGGTGTCTTCTTTGACTTATCTAAAGCATTTGACACGGTGAATCATAAAATTCTGATAAGCAAACTTGAACATTATGGCATAAGAGGTGTATGTCTTGATTGGCTTATAGATTACTTAAGAAATAGAAAGCAGAGTGTCTTATATAACGGGAACATTTCACATGAAACTGATGTTACTTGTGGTGTGCCACAAGGTTCCGTACTGGGTCCACTTTTGTTCCTAATATATGTGAATGATATTTCGAACAGCTCGTCATTACTCAGCTTTGTCATGTTTGCTGATGACACCAATGTGTTTATGTCAGATAAAGTTATTGAAGTCTTGGTTAAAAAAATTAATGCCGAATTAAAACTTGTAGGCGATTGGTTCAAAGCCAACAAATTATCGCTGAACCTTGAGAAGACGAATTTTATTTTGTTCTGCTCTAAAATTAAACTTAGAACAGCAACAAATTGCAATATATCAATTAAAATAGATGAACAATGTATTTGTAGGGTATCATCAACCAAATTTTTGGGTGTTCACATTGATGAACAATTAACATGGAGGGAGCATATAAACTCTATATCCAAAAAGATATCAAAAAATATAGGCATAATCTCTCGTGTTCGACACCTTATGCCGCGAGATATACTTGTGAATTTATATTACTCTTTGATATACCCTTATGTGTCATATTGTAATATTACGTGGGCTTCCACATACCACACTCGTTTAACTATTTTGACAACCCTACAAAAGCGAGCTGTTCGAATTATATGCAATGCACCTTTTAGAGCCCACACACAACCATTATTCAGTGATTTGAAAATTCTGCCTTTTGACTACATTAATAAACTACAAATTGGAGTATTTATGTATAAACTTCACAGAAATCTAATCATAACAAGCTTCAACCACTGGTTTTGTAAAAATTCAGACGTTCATGGACATTATACACGATCTGTAAATAGATACCACCAAAGAAGTGTTCGTACCACTACTGGACTGCATAGTATTAGAATATGTGGACCGTCGATGTGGAATTCTCTGCCTATTGATCTTACTTCTATAACTACAATGTACCAATTCAAATACAAATTGAAATTATTTATTTTGGATACTATTGCATAATTGCACAAAATGGTTTTGTTTTGAAGTGCACTACCTACACGTGCACTGTTGTATTCTCTTAACTGTTGTGTTTTTAGGTTTTTTTTTAGCTTAGTTTAGTTTAGTTTAGTCTGTTTGTTATTTTGTTTTCCCCACTTGTTTAAGTTGCATAACTTACATTCAATGTATTTCGATAAACTTGTAAAATGGAAGAGATTGTTTTACACCTTGATCATATACAACTGTCTATACACATATACTGTTATGCAGAAAGTTGATGATAGATTGATTCTTCGTGTAATTAGGGCAACCCTGTTAGCGGAACCTTACGTTCCTTTGGGCTTAACCCTTTGACATCTATGCATGTGACATTTTCAACTACTGTTTGTTTGTGCTATACTGTATGTATACATATACATGATGATCAATAAAGTATATTGATTGATTGATTGATTGATTGATAAACAACATGCATTCTCGTCTTGTTATAATTTTTTAATGTGGCATTTGGATTGGCATTTTTATGACGTAACCAAGTGTTGCATCTGTATTAAATATATGTGATCATTCAGTTTGTCGATTGCTGCCGAGCGGTAATTGAAGAATTTCAGCGGCGAAAGCTAAATTATTTATAACAATTATTCTCAGCAGCTGCATTCCCCGTTAGCATTCAAAATTTGGGTTATGAATATGGAAGAAGACAAACTGAAACGATACGAAAAGAGCGAGTTTCTTGGTGAAGGCCAGGCAAGTTAAACTAAACAGTAAATGATGGGTCTGGTCCCCTAACGACCATCGTGAGCTGCTTCCTAATCGGAACCCAAGTGCGCCAAGCTGTCTTTTTGAACGACAACTCACAGCTGGTTGAGTCGTTCCTTTAAAAATTTAGTATGGGGATGGTGTAGGCAGTTGTGCGCTTCGTGATCCTGGTGGATCCAACAGAGCTGGTAACAAGAGCATGCATATCTTGTCCAGGAACGTCTATTGCGCCGTTTTCGTAATACACAAGGCGTTAATCAATGTTTGATTCTAAAGGAAATCACAGACAGGAGTGCAGCTCTTTCAAAAGAGCTACACAGTTAAGATCTGCAGGGTTCCCAACTTTGCAGGACATGTTAGAGGTGGCAATAGAGCACTGTGAGCACTAAAATTATTGGCTTAAAAAAAGTTGAACTTATGTTATGGCATTGCTCAGCCATGCAATAATGCTTGACATAACTTTGCAGTTGGTGGTAGGTGCTTTTGACTTAGCGGGTCAATTGAGAGCTGTGGGTAGTTCACTGGTCCTGACGTAAGCAATCCTGTATTAAAAATGGACCAATCCTTCACCAAAACCAGGGTGCCTGAATTTTAAACGTGCCTCTGTGCATGATGTTCCCCATGCATACCATGAATAATTTTGTTGTTGTTGGAATCTTGGTGATAATATGCTCATGAGTGGTAGAATTTATTATTTGCCTGTTGACATTATGCAGAATTGAAGCTGTTCAATGTCAATGCATCATTACTTGAACCCATCTATTTCTAAAGTTTTTGTGCATTCATGTTAAAGTCTTTGATGCAGGCACACTATTTGACAGGCTGTTCCAGAAATAGTTGCAGTTGTATATCAGGTAATGTTCAGTTTAATAACCGCAGTCTAATGCTTGGTGGTTTTTTTATGTCTTGCAGTTTGCCACTGTTTACAAAGCCAAGGATCGATGTAACAATGACAAAATTGTTGCAGTTAAAAAGGTAAATAATGACTCATAATATAATGAATGCCACAATTATTCATGATGTCACTCAGCTGTGCGTTTCGTCAATATGATGTTCTTTTGTGCACACAGATAGATATGTGATAGTGTTTTGACATTATGAATGTGACACTGGCATGGATAATTTGGATATGGTTAGTAATTATTGGATTGGAGCGGATTTGAAAGTAACGGCATGTATACGAGTCATAAGAATAGCATGAATTTTCTGCTAGTAGTTGGAGAATATCCTGTGATTATCTCCTTGTAAACTGACATTCTGTGTGAGTATATGCAGCTTGAAAATTGTTTTTAAGGGTAATGCTCGAAAGACTTTTAGCAACAACCGAGTGTTATCAATTGATCAATAAATTTTTGTTTTATCAAGACATCAGGCTGATATAACACAGCTCGTTAGTTGTTTGAAGGTTTTGAATGTGCGCTCGAATTAATTATTTGCCATGTACCAAATCCTAGCTAATTTTCGTATGATGTTATGATGACTTTGTGTAAGTTGGGAATTGCTGTTTGCAATAGTATTCATGAAGCTGTCAATTAGAAGCTGGGATTCCTTTGGAGCTTGAATAGCTTTGCTTAATTTTCACCCAGGAACTGCCTGGTATTGTTTTCTAAATCATCAATGTTCGCATATTTAACTTTATGATTTATATTGAATTTTTTGTGTTAGATAAAGATAGGAACAAAAATAGATGCTGCCGATGGCATTAACAGAACAGCCTTACGAGAAATCAAACTGTTACAGGAACTCAATCATCCAAATGTCATTGGGGTGAGCATGCTTTTTGCCATTGTGATCATCAAACTCATTATTGAGGGACGGAGGTGTAGTGGTGGGTTCGGTGCCTTGGAGCCAGAGGGTTCCGGGTTCGAATCCACCTTAAAGCCGCCACGTAGGGACCTTCAGCAAGTCCTTCACTCGCAATATTGCTCATGCGCTTTGGCATGATGCGGTGTCCGCACTGTAGTTGGGAGTGCCTCTTGAGTAGGAAGCTTGAAGGGGCGCTAAAAAATCCATGCAATAATAATTATAATGTTTAGGAGGGAATGTACAAACTGAAACAGAATGGCTAGAATGAAATGCTTCTTATATTTTTGTCTTGTTCCCTTTTGTGTAAATGTATGTTATTGTACCTTTAAGTGTATTTGGAAGCAAAGTGCTGGGGAATCTTCTAGTTACCAGTTATCTGAACATGGTTTGCTTACTCATAAAATTTTAAATCATGTGGAATAAAGTAAGGTAAACTACATTACTACATTTGTCAGTCCCATCCAGACATTTTTGGGGCATTTTATCCGTCAAGGGTAGAAGAGGTTTTAGCAACCACTTTAGTAGGTACGACTGTGATTTTATATTTTAGTTTCAAGTCATCCCATGTGATTGTTAGAGTCCTTGCCTTGTGCCATAACGATTAAGTGCTGGTTTGAACCTGATTCAGATTGTTGGGTACTAGTCTCTGAGGACCTTGAATTGTAAGTCCTTCATGCACGACTGCTTGCCATAACAATGCTTGCCATAACAATGCTCCATCGTATTGTTGTGCTTGAAATTCTGAACTTTTGGAATTTTGGTATAAATATATCATATACTGTGAAATTTGTGTTTGTATATTTTGCTTGTTAAACGTAATGACTGTTAAAATATAATTGCTTAACAGGCCAATCCCCGATTTCTCTTAGGGAGCTTTGTGTACCAGTGCTATCCAGGTCGTAGATTATTTGCTCTGCCATGCAACTTGACCTGGTTGCACCTATGACTCGAACTTCCACAGTGCTGCATAAAAAGCTTTGGTCGGTCCATCTTACTGGAATAAGTTGCCCGACCGTTTTCATAATGAACCTCTTAGTCTTTCTTTGCCCCTTTTCTCTTCGATTGTGGCTTGGTGCTGTCAAGGCGGGAGTGTCTCTGAGGAGTTTCTCTTGAAGTGGCGCTGTATAAATTCATGATTACTATTATGATTACAGTGCTAACTCTTAACTGAACATTGTATTGTATTGTTTTGCAGCTGCTCGATGTTTTTGGTCACCGGTCGAATATCAGCATCGTCTACGATTTCATGGATACAGATCTCGAAGTTGGTGAACTTAATAGAAATTTCTTTTAATTCATTAATTCACTTTGAAGATTTATATAGCACCCTTACAAGGTTACTACTCAGGAGCACTCCCGACCCTACTCCGGCTGAATAGGACAGTTATAAGGCTGCGTTAAAACACATCTGAGCAAATCCTAGGCATAAGGCGTAAGTTAAATTTTTTGGCATCCATGAAACCGATGTATACAATGTTATACAGGATTTGTTTATTATAATAAAACTTGTGAATCATTATTTTATGATATTTGTAATGGAGACATTCATTTACCAAAAATGCTAATATCTGTAATTTTGCAGAAATGAACATACTGTTTCTCATTCTGTGCCTCAGGTTTACGGACTACCTTTGTAGTAACTGCGTCTACTAAAATGTAGAGAGGAAATTCTATGAATGTAGATCATGTAATATAAGCTATTTCAATTTTTATTTGCTCTGTAACTTGACTTTGCAGCTAGATTCCAGCATTTTTTGATTATCTGTTAAGGATAGTTCTACATGATTTCCTGTTTCTTTTTGTAGGTCATTATCAAAGATGCGACCATTATACTCACTTTAGCTCATATCAAATCCTACATTCTGCAGACTTTTCTCGGCTTAGAATATCTCCATGCGCTTTGGATTCTGCACAGGGTTAGTAAGAATGGCCGTATGTGTGTGCTTGCGTGCGTGTGTGTTGCCTATGAATCAGCTTATTGAACACCGGAACAATTGATGTTTTAGTCTCTCAAAAGACAGACTACACTAATTCCCTCTGTAGGTCGATTTTCTTTCGATTACTCTGATCATAGCTTGCAGTTGCGGCTGTGAATGAAATGCTTAGCGGGTCAAATTTGTCTCGCTGTGTTGAATTCTCTACAAAACAAATTCTGGTGCTGATTTTGGTAAATCTATACGAAAAGCAAGGCTGCATAATTCACCTTGAACAACTGAGGGATGTAACGCAGAACAGAATGGAGTGGAGAAGGCTGGTCATGATGGTCACTTAGAGTTCCTCGAACTGACGGCACAAGGTGACAAGGTGATAATTCACAATTGAAATGCGGAACAATCTCTTGAATAGACGGAGCATATACAATGTCATAATTTTTTTTCTAAATTATAACATTCATTCATTCATTCATTCGAGTATTTATATAGCGCCTCTTCAAGGAAACTACTCAGAGGCGCTCCCGACTCCAGTACGGACAAACAGAACAGTTTTTAAGTGCTTATAGAATGTGTCAGAGAGTGATCTAGGGAACAGGCGCAGCTCAAGTGGGAGGGCATTCCATACCACTGGGCCAACCACAGAAAAAGCACGACTCTGCATGATGGAGGTACGAGCAAATGGGACAAAGAGTACTTCCCTAACAGCCGAGCGTAGGGACCGACCAAACATTGTTTGGTTGACAAAGTAACATCGTTAAGTTGACTTCTGAATTAATGCACAGATAGCAAATGGAAAAACTTTCTGTTTTTTAGGTGTAGGCAGCCATGTAAGTCATAAAAAATATGCGCTATTGTTTTGTTGTATTGTTTATATAGGGCAAGGAGTAAAAACAAAGTAAGAAAGTCATTAGATGAAATGAAATGAAGATTGTAAGGCGATTTAAGAAACTGTTTAGTGTGTGAACGAAGTTTTTTTTACACTTTAGGATCTGAAGCCAAATAATCTCCTTATCGACAAACATGGAGTATTAAAAATTGGAGATTTTGGTCTGGCAAAGTTCTATGGCTCACCAAATCGGATGTACACGCATCAAGTAGTTACAAGGTATGCATACCTTAGCGGCTTGTAAAAATTTGGTATATACAGGGTGCGGCAAAATAAAGTAATCCCCTACGGTTTTCAGCCCATATCTTGGCCAAATATACGAATTTCCAAATGAAATTTTACAGGCTTATAGACAATTCATATTTACACATTATGGCCAGATTTCATGAAAATATTTCAAACGAAATAAAAGTTACATCACATTTAGTGAGGTCACCCACCGTTTTTTGACGATTCAAAAACGAAGCGCAACAAAAATTAGGTTTCTTGCCAATATCTTGGCCAAAAGTAAGGCTATCGGAATGAAATTTTACAGGCTCAAAGACAATTCATACCTGCACATGGTGGTAAGATTTCATCAAAATATTTCAAAGATGATAAAAGTTACGCCACTTTTAATGAGGCCACCCACCGTTTTTTGACGATTCAAAAACCAAACACAACAAAAAGTAACAAAAACACGATTTTATTAAGTCTCATCTCAAATAACTGTACAGTTGTCAAATGAACTTGGTAGTGCTTCCCAACTTGTGTTCAATGTGCCCACCACCCGTGCCAAAACTTATTTTGAGTCTCTTTGCAAAGTTCTTGATGGACCTGTTGATTAATCTGACAGATTTCTTATTTACCAATTTGATTGTCATCTTGCTAAGTGACTTCTCAGTGACGTGCGGCTACGCTGGTACCCTGTTACTTTTTTAAATAGTATAATAATGATCATCTGGCATATTATCAAAGCCTATTTGATAACAATTATTTGAGATGAGACATAATAAAATCGTGTTTTTGCTACTTTTTGCTGCGTTACGTCTTTGAATCGTCAAAAAAGGTGGGTGGCCTCCTTAAAAGTGCCATAACTTTTATTCTGTTTGAAATATTTTGCTCAAATCCGGCCATCATGTGCAGATATGAATTGTCGTTAAGCCTGTAAAATTTCATTTCGAAATTTTTACTTCCAGCCAAGATATTCCCCAGAATAATTAGATTGGTTTTTTGCTACTTTTTGTTGCTTCGCGTTTTTGAATCGTCAAAAACGGTGGGTAGCCTCACTAAATGTGATGTAACTTTTGTTTCGTTTGAAATATTTTTATGAAATCTGGCCATAATGTGTAAATATGAATTGTCTATAAGCCTGTAAAATTTCATTTGGAAATTCGTATATTTGGCCAAGATATGGGCTGAAAACCATAGGGGATTACTTTATTTTGCCGCACCCTGTAGACTTTGAGTTGCTTTTATGGTTCTAAGTTTTTTATGTTTCTATTTGCTTTGTATAAACAATTTCGAATATCTGGATTAAGAACTGGTTATCATGAGAGGATTAACCATTGGCACGGTTGATAACACACTGGCGAATATTCACCTTTTTTACAGTCACTGATGACGCACTAATAATAAAGGCACAATTATAGCAGTGACAATTTTATGGTGCCATAACACAGCCATACAGCTACAAGGGTGCCTGAGAATACTGTCACTGCGATTGCTGGCACTGCTACTGAGATTGCAAACTTGGGAAAATTATAACGTCTGGTGTTTCTAAAGCATGTCCTCTGCAATCATATCAGATTCTTGTTTGATACGACTTCAAAGGCGAGTCCTGAATCAAGGCAGTGGGCTTATAAATCGCATGATGGTTGTTTAAACGTTTTTTTCAGTTTTGGATCAAAATGTAAATAATATCCATAACTGGTTGCTTTCCGCAGATGGTATCGTGCTCCGGAGTTGTTGTTTGGTGCCAGGAACTATGCCACTGGGATCGACATTTGGGCAACCGGATGCATTCTTGCAGAGCTACTTCTACGGGTAATCAAATTAATTAGTATATATCAGTTAGAAAAGTCTTAGACTATTTATTAGTTACTTAGTATGATTTAGTTATCTGTAGGCCAACTTGCGGGTTGGTGGCTTGATATAGAAGTCTCACCTTAGTTTGAAAAGTCTTTGACTATTTATTAGTTACTTGGTATGAGTCAGTTATCTGTAGGCCAACTTGCTGGTTGGTCTGGTTGTGTTGATGTAGAAGTCTCACCGTGTTTGCATTGGCTTGCTTGACTCTTTCACCGAATGCAGGTATAGGATAGGATTTCCCATATAATTTACTGCTCTACATTCGGTAAAGGGTTGAATTGCCGTCTTTGTGTGCAGGACTTCGCAAATCTCTGGTTGTGTTGTGCAGATTGTGACTTGAGAGTTGAGTTTTATAAGCCATTGATTGGTCGATGTCTTTTGCATTAATTACGATGGTGGCATCATAGAAGTCTACAAATGAGATGAAGTTAACAAAGGTGTCTTCTTTAGTGTACTCTGATCATATAGATCTGAGAGTTTTATGGTTAGACTGTTCTGCTATGTCAACTGACAAAGGGGTTCAGGACCAAATCGATTGCATGCAATAGAAATTTCGTTTTTGCCTTCCTAGTAACTTGCGTTGATCCGTTACACGCATATTAATGCTATTATATGCTTCACCATACTAACGAACTTTCATGATGCCCCATTGGAATTTGTCTTGAACCAGGTTACTGTCCACTAACTGAACTTTGGACTGGACACAGCTAGTAGATGAACCCGGGACCGCAAAGGTTGACAGTGTCATGTAAATGGCGCTGGTTCAGAGAGGGACATAATGCTGGTGCCTGAGAGGATCATGTCTGATGTTGTTCACACCTATGTCAGTGAATTGAAGATGCTTTAAATTCTGTGTTCCATACTTTTAGACTCCTCTCTTTCCGGGTGAAAGTGACCTTGACCAACTGACTAAGATATTCGAGTTGCTTGGAAATCCCACAGAGGAAACTTGGCAGGTAGCAACACTTTTTGTTTTCCGCTTTGATGTGCTATCTGTTAATTTTGGGTCATGTTGCTGCCACACTGTTTATGTTCTTCTCTTTGTTTTACGATATTATCTTTGTTTTATGCTCTTATCTTTGTTTTATGATCTTCTATTTGTCTATGATCTTATCATTGTTTTATGCTCTTATCTTTGTTTTTTGAGCTTATCTTTGTTTTATGCTCTTATCTTTGTGTTTTGATCTTATCTTTGTTTTATGATCTTAGCTTCATTTTTTGATCTTCTTTGCTTTATGATCTTGTCTTTATCTTACATTTGCCACTAGCTGTATTTGTCTGCTGGCAGTTGCAGGTGGCATGTCCTGAAGTGTGGAGTCGTTGTTTTGACAGTGACTGTTGTTGTTTTTGACAGGGTGTCGCAACATTGCCAAGCTACATTTTGTTCAAGCCATTCCCAGTCGTGCCGCTGTGTCATGTCTTTTCTGCAGCGGATGAAGATCTGTTGTCGCTTATTGAAAAAACTGTTCAGTTGAATCCGCTGAAACGTTGCACTGCATCAGAGGCGAGTATTCAAGCATCGCTTTTATGATCGCATGATAACCACACTTTTGACCACTTTTTCTATTGAAGCCAGAAGTAAAACAGTTTAACAGATGTAATAGGGACAATCTTGAAAGGCCTGAGCAGGGTCACGCTTGAATAAACATTGAATTGAGGAGTGGTAAGAAGGTAATCGAGAAGTAACTGAAAATATTGAATCGTGTACACAGATGAAAGAAACGTTTCTATGGAGCAAATGCTTTGCTAGTTAACTAATGTGCACACGAGGTAAACTTAACTAACCTTGAACGCCTCTGAGGAGTTCTCTTGAAGGGGCGCTATATAAATGTACGATTACAATTACAACCTGTGAACGAATATAAGTGCGTATTTGGGTTTTAATTGAATATCGGTAAACGTTGCTTAGCATCGGAGCGAGTATGATGCAAGGCTTTTATGATCACTTTAGAGATGAGGTTTGTGGTAATGGATACACTCTGATACAAAGAGCACAAAGTTGGGGGATCACTTCCCGCTACCCTCCCAATAGGTCCACTCAACCTTCCATTCGGCAGATGGCGTTGGTAAATTGATCAGTAGATGTATGGTGACTTCACGGTTGCTGACAGTTAAACTTGACTCCTGTGATAATAATTTGTGATCATCTGTGTCAGTTTGAAATTCAACGAAGATTTTTTTAGAAAACATTTATGCGATTAAATCAATTTATCTTCTAATATCGCATGCTGCTGCCCATCAACTAAAGGAAAAAACTTACCTACAATTTTTTCCACCACAATTACATTTCATTCGGCAATACGAGGTGATTGGTTCTTCCTGTCCGACAATCTCGCTTTACAATCCAGTAACTTATTTTGAAATTTATATAGCGCTGCTCACAGCAGTGACCAAATGTTCTGTAGCGTTTCCAGTGAGAGTACCCCGAAAGAAAAATTAGGTCTTGAGGAGAGACAGAGATGTAGCGACAGATCTTGAAATTATGGAGGAGGGGAGGGTATACATATCTTTCCTTTCTCTCTAAGACTTTAGAGCGACTTGTTTCTTTGCAACTTCTCCCTTATCTTGAGCAATCGGGCCTTCTACCTCCCAGACAATCTGGCTTTAGAGCTCACCACTCGACTGAAACTGCTCTTCTTTCTGACATCTATTCTGCTATGGATAAATCGCAGGTTACTCTTCTGGCTCTCTTTGATGCATCTTCAGCATTTGATATGGTAGACCATGATATTCTACTACATCGTCTTGAAACTTCTTTTGGTCTTAGTGGCCTTCCTCTTCTTTGGTTTCGTTCATATCTTACTGACCGTGCCCAAATGGTTATACTAGATGATTCTCGCACCTCATGGGTTCCTGTTAAATTTGGAGTTCCTCAAGGATCCGTACTAGGTCCACTTCTTTATATCTTGTTTACAGCTGATATCCCTCTTCTCTTTGCTAAACACTCAGCCTCTGGTCACCTTTATGCTGATGATGTCCAAACTTTTGTTCATGGCTCCTCTTCCCAACAACTTGCTCTCTGTCAGTATATTGCATCTCTTTCTGCTGATCTCAATTGTTGGATGTCCTCAAATCGTCTTTCACTCAACTCTTCCAAGACTCAGTTGATCTGGTTGGGCACCCGTCAACAGCTTAACAAGCTTGATTACGTTTTACTTGCCAAGTACTTTCCTCAATTTACTTTTGTGACAAATGTCCGTGACCTGGGTGTTACTATTGACAATACTCTTTCCTTCTCTACACATATTTCTAATATTTCTCGGTCCAGTTTCTATCATCTGCGACGTTTACGTGCCATTAGGCGATCTGTCTCTTCATCGATTTTTTCTTCTATGGTCCATGCCTTCATCTGTTCCCGCATTGACTATTGTAACTCGTTACTCATTGGCCTACCTAAACTCCGCCTGGCTCCTCTTCAATCGGTACTTAATGCATCTGCACGTTTGATTGCCCGCCTTCCTCGTTTCTCTCACATTTCGACTTTCATGACTGAGCACCTTCACTGGCTTCCTTTGACTGCCCGGATTCAATATAAAATTCTTTTTCTTACCTATAAGATGTTTTTGGGTCAAGCGCCTCGCTACCTTTGTGATCTTATTAGGAAACCTTTCTCTGCTACCGGTGGACGTTCTCTCCGCTCTTTAGACCGTCATGATCTTCTTGTACCACGATCTCGGACTGCCACAGCCCAACATCGCGCCTTTGCCTCTGTCTGCCCTTTACTGTGGAATGGCGTTCCTCCTGTTATTCGTTCCCAGATTTTATCTGGAGGCTTTACTTTTTCTGCCCGTTGTCTTAAGACGTTTCTTTCTCGAGTGGTTCTTCGCACTGGGAGCGCCTCTGATTAGGTTGTACTGTGAGAGGCGCTTTATAAATCCCAAAATAGAATAGAATAGAATAGAATAGAATAGAATATGTATGAGCACTTGTTATAGTACCCCTTCTAGATTTCTGATTAAAGGCTCTCCCAACTACAGCACGGACACTGAAATCGGAGTTTGACGCCAAAGCGCCTGAGCAAAATTTTGCGAGTCAAGGACTTGTTCAGTGTCCCTGCGTTACTGTTAAGTTTTAAATCAATATCACGAAGTTTAAACTTCGATCACATCATTTCTGAAGTGTCATTCGATGGCAATTTAATTTTCATTCATATTTTTTTTCAAGGCATTGCGTAATGTTCGACTCCCACACCCACCCACGTAACATTTCGTAACGTTTTCAATGACCCCACCGAGTGGCACCGACCCACCCTCAAGCGTTACGTAATTAATTATGCGATGACCCCTAACAGGCTGTCAAGACATGTCTTAAGTAGGTTCATGGAATTTGGTCCATCATTTTTCAATGTTTCTGTGTTGTGTCAGTGAGCTTGTCAATAAACACGAATATCAATAATTTTTTTCATTAGTGTATTGCCGTAGGCAGGAAAATCTCATGCGAGCTTTTGAAAAGGTGCTATATGAATATGTATTTTGTGATTGGTATTGCTTATGCTTTAGACTGGTTGCATGCTGTAGGCTTTGCAGATGGTCTACTTCAGCAATAAACCTCCTCCGACCCTCGGCTCGCAACTGCCTCATCCAGCTTCTATGCGGCACAGCAAGCACATTGCATCGACGAAAAAGACCCTTAAGCGGAAGCAGGAAAATGGAGAAACACGTAGGAATTAGGACTATTGTACTGTTAGAACACTCATAGCTTTTGATAAAATTATGAAACATAGTAAGAAAAGTTGTTGCCACTTGGAGTTCTAAATTTATAAATTTGTTTATTATTATAAATTATATGACTACTTGTAAGTCAGTGTTGATGATGGATTGAGAAAAAAAGCATCCCAGGTATGTTCTTGTTTTACTGGTCAATATGTTGTGAACCAAACCATCAGACACATGGCTCCACATCATACATTAATTATGGGTTGAGGGTTTAGGCATAGCTGCCTTGAGAAAGTGTTTTCATATGTCTGCCCAGTGTGCCCACAACCCAGTTTCATCCCCAGATTGTATAGTGTTCGTTAAATTTATTTTATTTAGTTAACTAGTTAGGAATTATGGTATATTGTATACTTGTGTCATTATCAACTCTACAAAAATTTACAGACGTTAATACAGATTAGCAAATTTTATTGTTACAGCTGCCCCACTTGTGGAACCCAGGTTGCTTAGGGTTGTTGTTCTATTGATCTTTTGTTGTTTGTCTTTTTCTACTATACTTGTCTCTCAATGTCATATACTGTTGCTTGGGTTCAGTAAAATTCACGGTTATGGTTATGGAAGGCATTGCTATTTTATTATTTAATTTGCCAGATGTGAGCTTTATCTATTGCTGGATGTTCTAAGTTTTCTTTTGCTATATATGTCTTGTTGGTATTGGAAGCCTTTCAGTGCATTTTTTGGTCTAATAATTGGAAAAGTTGATGTAGCTTTTTGTTTTTAGCAATTCCTAATGTGTTTCATGGCTTATTGTTTTGAGTTACTCCTGATGTGTTTCATAACATGCTCCTAATAGTTTTCATGCTGTGCATTTTTTAGGATTGGTGAAGAAACTCACGTTCTGAACTCTTGCCTTCATGGACTTGCCGCCATCTGCTACATGTGTCTGTTGAAGCTTGGAAGATCATCCATCTTTCTTCGCTGAAATTGTTGCTCATTCAACATCTTGGTAGCCGTTAGAATTGACTGAGAGATTCATGCCTTAGGAAAACATTCATGAGAATAAATAATTTCTTGCACTTGCCGTATCTTCCTTTCAGAATTTGGTACAGCATTGGCAAAATAAATTTTAGTTGCTATCTGAGGTGCATGGAGTGAAACTGACGGCATACAGGAAATTCTTGGCTAAACATTTTGAAAACATCATGGAACAGTAATTTTACAGAAAAATTAATTTGGTGAAAGTGCAGTGTGTTTTGTGATTGGCTTCTTGAGGGATACACTAATAGTTAGCAAGAAATTTGTTTGTTGAAGTCGTCTAAATTTGTTTTATAATATGGTCGTTACTTTGTGTTTGATCTTTTTTAGTGCCTTTTGATCCCAAGTACTTTGTACCTGGTGGACATAAAAATTATATTTGATGTAGGAACATAAGCAGAGCAATTGCACATTGTTTATTTCTGTCACTTGCTCTTGTTGCTACAACTTTTCATGTAATTTATTTGCTCACCCACAATGCAGCTGGACTTCCAGTTTTCTTGAATGTTTTGACTGGCTTTAAAGATTACGAATTCTGACTTTGATTTCACTTGAAGCAACTGTCAAGTGATGCCTTGCACATTGTGTTAATGGTGCTGAAGCCTACAGAAAGGCTAGCTTCTGCGACAGACCATTAATATTACCCGAGTTATATTATTTTATTTTTAGAAATATTTTGTGGTCCATGTATGGTTTTTGCATGAAATGGTTTCCAATTTGGTTTGATCAGTTACCATACTGTGTGCAGTTCAGGCCTCCACTGTGTCAAAGTCATAATCATAAACTCCAAATTTCTAAAGCAATTTAATAGATAAGTGCAAACCAAATAACTGGCTTGAATTTGGAAGAACTGAGGGACATGTCTGCGAACAGAGAACAATGGAGAATGTGTGTCATGATGATCGCTAGAGCTCTACGAGCTGACAGCACAAGGTGACAAGGTGTATATTGTATCCAAACGATTGTCCAGATATCGATTTCCACTGGTGGGTCAAGTTTGGTTGCCAGAACAGCCTTGAGCATTGGATTTTGTTGTTTGCTATTTTGTACGTATGTATGTATATGTATGGACATTTATATTATGGGGCCTTACAATCACATCACGAAGGTGCCTGATGTAGCTTCCTGACATTTCAAGTGTGACTTCAGTGACTTTGAGAATGTTTCAATAATTATTGTTGATACATGCAGTGCAGTATCACGGATTGTTAATGGAAGATTATTCCAGTATGAAGGTCCAATGCATGGGAAGTCACGATGGGTCCACTGCCCACATAGGGCTGAAAGTGAGCTAGGTTTGTTTGGGTCTGCGACCCAGCATTGATTTTTTCGACCTGCTGTTGCCGGGTCTCAGCCGGGTCGCGTGTTTAACACATGAAAAATCTACACGAATGACGAAATATTTAGTGAAATTGGTAGAGATTTTCGAAATATTGGCAAATTACTAAAAAGACGTCCTCAAATATAAAAAAAATAGGTAAGAGGGGTATAATTTTGTAAAATTTTGAGCAAATGACTACAAAAAGGTCAAACAATTTCGGGTCAAAGGTGTTGGCTCGTCCGCCAAAGTCAGACCCAGCAACTTTTCCAAACCACTTTCAGCCCTGTGCCCACATCAATGTACGGGAGTCACTGTGGTGAATGGTGACTATTAAAGCATAGAATAATTGGAAAGTACATATGGTAAGGTTTCAACCAAAACAAACTCTGGCACAATATAGATTGCTTTAAATTGTTTGATGCTATAAAATACAGTCAGAAGTGACGCTTGAAATAAATAAGGCGTGATTGTTAGTTCTATTTGCATGGGGCTGAAGGGTTCATGGTATAAATTAAATAGATAGTAATTATGGCATCTTTCAATGGAAACGCAACAACTGTGTAGTTTTGCTTATGATATCATGGAAAGCTGATAAAACGGAAGAAAACTTCTTTTGTTCTTTTAAAAATTAGAATTTGCGTCATTTTTCAATCTGGCAGATGTGATTAGATTTTCACGGACACAGAGGCACCACCCAATCGTCTGCACTCCGTCAAGAATAATTATAGTCCATGAATTTGGTGTCACTAGAATGCTCGAACTTCGCAGTTGGCCTACAATCCTACATGCTCCATTAAGCCCAACTGATATTTCCAACTCTCTAATCACAAAATAAGCCTAAAAGTAAATTTAAACAGACCACTTGCGTCTAAGAGATCTGTACTATGTTGACCACGTTCGTTCAATTTTGAAGCCTGCATAGGCCTACATTGCATTTTTACAATCCACTAGCTCCCCTCAAGGTTCTTGAACCGTAATTCATCCTTTGTGGCCAACAGCTTGTGTATGGCCAAGATAAGAAATGAAACCCTTAACATAGATAATGCCGATGGCTGGCTTGCAGAGGCTGCCTGATGGAACGAACTTTAAGAGTTATTTTTACAAGACTACCCGACTCAGTTACTACCTCACTTTATCTTTACAAGATTACTCGATTACTTACTTACTACCTATACTAGCTTTACCTTGTTCAGTTACGCATGTTTCCGGTTGCTGCAATCGTTGCCGATGGAAAACAATGATAAATTGCTGTTCGTTTAAAACATTTTACGTTTTATAGGGACTTCAACAATGAATAAAGGCTGGCTGGAGCTAGAGAGTGATCCCGGTAAGTTGCAGGAAGTTTGACGCACCTGGATGCCAGCTTGTTGTATTATCCATAAATGCCGGGTAGCCACCCTCGATAGGGACCGGCCTGTGCTCGGGTCCGCAACTATGATGCTTATCAGAATATTTATCAGGGCTTAAAGTGTGGCTGGACGATCCTGGACGGCGTCCATGCACTTATTTTAAAATCTGAACGCCGTCCTGCCACTTATTGACCAGCACAGTCTAGAAAGGTAAGGGCACCCAGGCACTTCTTTTGGAAAGGTAATGGCGTCCAGGCACTTATATTTTCACTCTTTAAGCACTGATATTTGTTGACCTTTAACGGTAATGAGGGAAATTACGTAGAAGATAGTCCACTGCTGATCGAAGTATGGTTTTGACTTTGCCCTAATTTGTCGTGTAACAAGAGCAAGGCGCGGGACGCGCAGGTTTTATTGATTGTTACTGTAGATGAACTTTTATTGGTCATGAACCGCAATCCATCATTGGCTGAAAGTCTATAGTTTCGTTATTGTGTTGCATAAAATATTATTACAAGTATAGTCACAAGACTCTTTATTCGTTACATTATGATTACTGGAATACCTCTTGGCTGGCCTTCCAAAAGTTTGTCTTGCCCCTCCAGTCCGTTCTAGATGCAGCTGCCAGACAAATAGCCCAATTTCCTTGCTTCTTTAATGTCCTATCTTCTTTAGTGTTTGATCAGCTTCACTGGCTCCTCCCTCATTTCTCAAATTCAGCTCAAGGCTCTTATTTTAATTTACCCGGTACCAGTCTTATTCTGGCTTAGCGCCCAACTATTTTTATGATGTCATATCCGCCTGCCATCTTGAAGCTCCTCTGTTTGTTCACCGATCTTATGTGACAGACTTGTTCTCCTGTTCACGCAAGCAAAGACTGCTTTGGCCAAAACTCGACTTTTTACCTTCATTGGTTCTGTGCTTTGGAATCGGCTCACTCCATTGACACATTCTTTGTTATTAACTGGTACCCCAAATTGATCTTTCTGCTGTCTCATAGCTACTTTATTTTCTTTGCGTCTTTTGCGATGATTGGTGTGCACTGTGAGAGGAACTATGAATTTAAAGATATGATGCGTATTCAATGCGAATTGTGTTTATTTCTGACGATTAAATATAGCTGAAACTGTTAGAGAATGGCCATTAATGAATTATTGTGGTTTTTGATTGCAGGACTGTTCACTCTTTTGGTTGAAGACTTTGGTAAATTATGCTTCTTTCTCTTACTGGAATGCAAGTCTTTAAATGACCTTAAACCATAGACATTGGGACTTGACTGGGGTTTAATCCTTTGAACCCGGAGCTCATGTAACTCTGTGGATAACGGGCCAGAAAACTGGCCTGTCGGGTTCAAAGGGTTAAATTGTATTGCATTGAAATATCTATAAGGCACCTCTAATAAGGTTAGCCATTCAGAGTCACAAAGTCACGAGAAAAAAATAATAGGTTTTGAGAAAAGCAATAGAGAAGGAGGTTACCAACCAGCTAGAGATTGAGAGTTGAGATTGAGTAGATGGAGGCAGCACATTCCAGATAGAGGGGCCACTTGGGTAAAGAACAGATACTAAGTCATAGCTGTTCTTTGAAAATGTGCAACCCCATGCCTACTTATTGTTTGTTTTTCAAGTTTATTTGGAGTAAAGTCATCCTGAATAAAGAATGCACTGCGCAGACAAATAGAAAGGTCACCAATCATCAATTACACGTTTCACAGTGTTTTGAATGACTTCTTTCACAAATACTCTGCTGATGCTTAATTGGTTATCCAAAAATATGTTAAGTTTAATTTTGTGATTTTTATGTTTGTGACTTCTTACATTCAGGCGTCCAGGGAGTTCAGGTTGAAGAAATCTATGACCTTCAGAAGTCAATTGAAGGGTGAGAAATCATTCTTAGGATTGGTTTTAGTTTTTTTGTAAAGATGTAAAAGTTTTCTATGAATAAGCCACAGGAATAAAAATTGTTAAGTATTGGATTTAAACAGATGATGTTTGCAATCTCGGGTATATATAAATAATATAAGGATAAGGAAACAAACGAAAATACTGAGTTAGAAACTGAACAATACAATAAAGTTGTTGGAATGGATATCTGAGCTTTAATGTGATTGCAATATTCCAAAAACTGGACAAAACAGCAATAGAAAATTAAAAATTCAATTTTAATTGATGTCATAGATGAAATGCTTTTTCTACTCAGTGCCTAGAAATTCAGCCATGGGCATGGCAAAATCACCATAATTGTCGTAATATTTAGGGATTTAGCAAAACATCCAATATACCTTGGTAGAAGCCAGTATTAAAACTTGTAAATTATCGAGCTATTGCAAACTAATTAAATGGATAAAGTGCCAAATATATGTAGTAAATGAGTTGGCTAATGTAAATGTTAAGAACCGCTATAGGCAGAGTTTGTAGAGTGTTAATCATGGATTTGTATTGTATTGTATTCAAACATTTATAAAAGTTGTGTTGTGTTTCAGTCCGGTCTATGGATTCATCTTCCTGTTCCGTTGGATTGAGGAGCGGAGGTCGCGCAGAAAGGTCACGCAGGAGGAAGAGTCATTTGTAGTTGATGATGAAATCACAAATTCCATGTTTTTTGCTCATCAGGTTTGTTAAGGTCAATCATCAATCTAAGGCAGGAAATGTGCGACTTTTATTACCATAGTATTATATTAAAATGTAGATTTCATAGTATTGTCACTTGTTATTACAACAACCAGGTTTAGTTCTGTTACTGCTATGAGTTTGAACTTTATATTTATGGACTCTGCATGAAATATACAATGGAGAGGATACATCATGACTGTCGCCAGAGCTCCAAGAGCTGACGGCACCAGGTGACCAGGTGTGCATGAAATATATTTGAATACTATTTTTTTTATACACTATACAAAATGTTTTGGATATTAACCTAAAAAAATGGTATTCAAATATACTGTATTGTACTGAAAAGTTTAATATTTTAAAACAAAACATTTGTGTAGTGTATGATGTCCTCGAAACAATTTGTATATATTGTATACAGTTTGATATTTTAAAACAAAACATTTGTGTAGTGTATGATGTCCTCGAAACAATTTGTATATATTGTATACAGTTTGATATTTTAAAACAAAACATTTTGTATAGTGTCTAAAGTTTAATATTTTATTTTTATGTACAATCAAATTGCCTTTCTGATTATCATTACGCAGCCCATCAACCAACTGGGCCGTGGACCGTGGTTCCAATTGCACTGGTCTAGTACGCAATTGATGATTTAAATTTTTTTTAAAGAGTTCCTTGTCAGTGATGTGCTGTTATGGAGCGTGTTGATTTCATGGAATTTGTTAGAAAACGAGTTGCTAAGGAATGGAGATGCAGTACACAATTAATTGCTTAAAAAACAGGTCGCTTTTCATTTGTCTGTTTGAAGGTGATTCCAAATTCTTGTGCCACTCATGCTCTGCTCAGTGTTCTGCTCAACTGTGAGAACAAAATCAAACTGGGCGACATTTTGACACGACTGAAGCATTTCACACGGTCGATGAATCCAGAGGTAAAACAAAATAATATGTCATCACTGTACAGTTCATCGTTGAAAGTGCAAAAATACTGTCCAGAGAAATATTACTGATTTATAAAAAAATTACTAGGTCATATTCTGAGATACCAAAGTATATTGACTGAACTAATGTGCTCAGTTTTTTGGAAATGCTTTAACTTTTGAACATAGACGAGGTTTTGTTCCACTACGCTTTATCTGTATTGTTAAACAGTACCTGATTGATTATTTAAGTGTTCACCTTGTCATGCAGAGGGTATGGGTTTGAGCCACTCCTGGGCTTTTACTGTGTAGATTAACAAGTCCTTGTACCCTCACAGTTGCTTCAGACAGGGTCTGTGATTCATTGCGAATAAGTGCCAAGTGGTGATCATTATATTGGAGTCATTAAAAATGAAAATGCGACTGAATAGTAAACTCATGGAATTCCCATTCAAAGCATATCTACGAGTAGACTTCTTGAGGGTTCTATATAAATGCTCTGAAAATATGATTGAACGAATTCAGGATTAGCATGAACTGCATTGTCAAGTCAGGCGAGTTTCATTTCTCACTTCTCATTTAATAGGAAACTTTACATTAAGTGAATTGTAAATGCACCATTTTGATTTGTATTTTATTTTATTTCTCTTGTTCATGCATCATATTCTTGATAGTACTATGAATTGATTTAATGTTCTAATTCTTGATTGCATATTTGAACATGCAATTTTCTTCTGTTGCAGGATAAAGGTCTAGCAATTGGCAATATGCCAGACCTGGCTAAAGCTCACAATAGCCATGCTAGGTGAGTTCATTTCTCATCTTGATTGCCTTTTTAAATTAGGATTACAATTAGCCATTAATTGATTTAATTGATTAATTTTTTGCACGACTTGGATACGTATGCTGTTCGTTACTATAGCAACATAGTATTTATGTACATGAATTTTAAGTGATTATGTATGTATGTGTATGATTGTACGAATGTGCATACCTATGTACGTATGAACCATGCTGTTTGTGGGGCATGGATATAGAGTGTTTCAATGGCCTGTAATGCAGAGTACAGGTTCGAACCTTTAGCAAATACAGTATTTGATTAGCTTCTTGGTTATTATGTTGTTCAAGACTATGGACGATGAAGCAGAAGAATAACAAGTAACACATATCCGTTGCAGTCTGCGTTAATATTTATGTAGTGCCTTTTCTAACCCCTCACAGGCCTTCTGCGTGCTGTGGGCATCTGAACAGTTGCAACCAGGCATTGTGAAGATTCATCTGTCGTCTGTTGTATTGTATAGGCCAGAACCATGTCGTCTGCCAGAGAAGCAGCAGGGAATATCCGCTGGACGCATTCAGGAGGCATTCCATTACGTCAGCTACGTACCAATCAACGGACATCTCTTCGAGCTGGATGGTCTTAAACCTCACCCGATAGACCACGGTAAAGAATAGCATTTACGGTGTTGTTGTGAATAGCATATGAATAATATGAGAATAGCATTAACAGTGATACTGTGAATAGCATTCAGAATAACGTAAGAATAGCATCAACAGTGACGCTGTGAATAGTGTTAAGAATAACGTAAAAATAGTTTGCTGTTGATTAAAATTCGGAATGCTATCAAGAACAACCGCGTTGAAATTTTCCTCTTTTGAAACTAAAACAGGATGTTTGGCTTGAATACGTTATAGAATGAGTAACTTACCATGCAGTATTGGTGGGGCCAATCAGTCAACAAGGGACAAGACTGGTCCCTATCACCGCTTGTTGAGACAAGAAAAATGAAGCCGCTAACACCCTTTACACGAGCAACTGTTGTGCTTTGTAGGACCCGGCAGAGGAGAAGAAGATTGGACGGAGACGTTTCGGCGAGTAATTACCGAACGACTTGGAATGGCTACGGGAGGGTATGTAACTATATATGCAGTTGAGTTCAGTTGCATTCTATTCTATTCAAATTAATTACTTCTGTGATACCATTATCGTGAATAATAATAATGAATACGTCATCGACAATTAAATGGTTGGTTCAAGTGTTGCCAGTGTTAGAAATTATAATTCATAATTTCATAGAGAATCCTATTGTTGCTTTAATCATAATACTACAACGAGAGTTATAATTTAGTACGTTTTGATGTGCAGTGAACCGTATCACGACATCCGATTCAACCTGATGGCCGTTGTACCAGATCGTCGTCAGCAGTACGAACAGAAACTGAAGACGCTGAAAACGAATCGACAAATCATTTTGGAAACCCTGCAGCAGGTGATCGTAATCGTGGGCAGACATGGCCGTAGGTCTAGGAGCATTGGCCATAAATATAGGCAGCCATGGCCATGATCATAGGCAGCCGTGGCCATTATCATAGGCAGCCGTGGCCATTATCATAGGCAGCCGTGGCCATTATCATAGACAGCAGTGGTTCCATTATTCTCGCATGTCTTAATTCGTAGTGTAGAGCATTGTGCTGATTATTGCATTATACTATATGTATTAACCGAAGATTCTACTAGACAAAGATTACAGCAAAAATATGTTTTTTGCTAGGCAGTGATTTCTGTAATGCATTGGTGCTGTGGGGAGATATCCATAAACAACACTGCTAGATGGCATTGTTCTTTTATTATCATTATTTGGATGTTTAAAGAGGTTATGTTGCATAATGGTTATCTGGTTTTGCTAGATCTGTGCTGTAATTGGTGAAGATGACCTAATTTTGTCTATTTTTTTAATGTGTGTCATCTAGATGGTTAAGGTGACTGGCGCCGGTGGAGTCAGTGGCACCGAGCCGCCGTCTGCCAAGTACAGCAAAGTGGAGCCGATCGTGACACGCTCGGTGGCTGCTCGCGAGGCTGCTGCGGCAGCTGCTGCCAGTCTCCATCTCGACATGCCCGACTCAGTATTATCAAAGCATCCTCCGAGAGGCGGAGGAGGAAGACGCACGACGGAGGGCGCCTCCTCCTCATCCTCATCTGCCGACGCCATCCTGCCCTGCATGGACGCGTCCGGCGCCGAAATTCCATCGGTCAGCGCTTCGGATGCGGACTTCCTGTCGTGCTTGACCGGCGGTCGGACGACGGACGGCCTCCTGCTGCTGGACAGCTTCAATGACCCGGTCGACCTCAACCGGCTGAACGCCAAGCAGCTGGAAGCGGCCGTCGAAGCAGACGGCCAGGTGAAGATCCACATATCGGTGAGCGACGGAAACCCCGACGGAATGCTTTCCACGCTGTCGTCGCTTGACGGAACGGACGTCTCGAAGCCACTGGTCATCCAGACGAAGTTCGCGTCCGTCTCGTCTCCGAGGTCGGCGACCGGGTCGACGACGGACACGGCGTCCGAGGTGGCCAGCCTGCTCAGCTCATCGGACGCCTGCTCCAGTCCCGGATCCGTTCACAGTAACTCGGATCTCGCTCCGTATCAGAAGTACAGCGTGGAGCAGAGCTACGGATACGTTGTTGGCGATAGCTCGTCGTTGCCGTGCAAGTTCCTGTTGGATGCGGCGAGCAACGGAGAGGGAAGCAGTTGCGACGTGGATCAGAACGATTTGGCGATGGACGGTCGGATGCAGACGGAAGCGGCGAGGGACGAGAAGTCGAAAGGGTCGGCGGAGAAGAAGAGCTGGCGGAAGGAGAGCACTACGGGACAGGGATTCACTCCCAAGGTCGGTTTCTTGGTGCATTATGTGATTTGCGTGAACGTCATTCAGCTCGAAATGCAAGAATCGCCGGTTTAAATTTGCATGCCCACTGTAGCTTGTCATCTCATGGTTTGATCATTATAATAATGATGATGATGATAATGATAAGAATACGATTTTATAGGGCTGTAGCTCAGCCAAGGCAGAAGGAAAGGGTGATGTACAGTTGTACACGAGTTAAAAAAGTTAATGGCAGTTATGACTGTTTTGACAGATTAGGTCTTGGACTTTGATCCAAATGCCTCCAGAGATGGCACATTTACCCTGACATCTGATGGTTTACCTTATCATCGGATGGTTTACCCTGACATCTTATTGGTTACCCAGACCTTTCATCATTCAACTGGGCTTCTTCAATGTATCACATTTCTTGGCTATGACTTCACCTGTAGAGATCATCAAGTAAAACCTTTGGCATTAGCATAAAAGCGCTGCAAATCATTAATTAGGTTCATTATCATTAGTTCAAAATCATTAATTTTATTTTCATGACCAATCAACTTGACTTTGATTTTACGATTGATCACTGCAGCAGTAATGTACAAATTGTTAGTTGTACAAAAATGTGACATTTACTCAGAATTATGGCCTTGAAACAGTGGGTTTAAAAAAAGACTTTACGCTATCTACCATATTTTTATTTAGCATTTGTTTTACATCTGTTGATGCTGATAATGCTGATCGGACGTTGACTATAGTTCACAAGCTGTGAACTGTGAAACGTTGCTGAATTTGTTTGCAGGATCTCCTGTCTTTGCTTAAAATCGTTGAAAGCGAAATTGGCATTTGCGAAACCAATTTACGAGACGAGATAGAAAAACGCCGAAAGTACAAAGTCAGTTGGACAAACTTAATTATCGTTTATATGTTGATTTGTCTTATATTTGCTTGTCTTAATATGACGGCGTACATTTCCTTAAAAACTGAACTGATAGTTGTACAATCCGAGTAATATGAAACGGAGAGATAGCATAATAAGACTGCAGACTACTGAACTGGTTTTTGAGGCTCTTATGTCAAAGTACAGCTGTATAGGATCTTGATCTGGGTGATGCCTAGTCAATACACATAAATTGTACATGTATTTATTTACATACAGCCTTGATCATGCTCATTTTTCAGTGAATATTTAGGTGAGATCCTTCACCACTGCTTATAATAGCTTGCCCTACCAATTAGACAAACCTGGACGGGTGGCTTACCACCAAAGACAAAACATACATTCAGCCTGTATAGAGTTGCATTTGTGTCAACTTTATTTAATATGCATAACATTGATTGATTTATTGAGATTTATAAGGGAAAATACATAAATGAAGAGAATTGTAAAAATAAAGTGCATTTGATAATGGCTGTATTACGCTCATCAATTTAACTTGGTTATGGTTTATAGCTGTTCACTCCCTGACAGTGCCAGTCCCAAGCCTGGATGAAGGAGGAGGGCATCGCTAATGATCTTTGTTTTCACACAGCGTCGATAAACAAACCATATGGATGTCGTTAAGTTGGTGCGGATATGGTAAAAATGCAGTTTAGCGGTAATTGTAAAGGAAGATTTTCCATGGCTTTATTGCAATTGTTTGTTGGCAGATCGACGATTGTCGACGAACGCACAACTACGACCAGTTCATCTGTACGTTTCTCACGATGTTGGCCGAACGCGGTCAACTGGCCAATCTCGTGGAGCAGCACATGTTGACGAAACGACGCCAGGGAGTGAGCATCGGGCGACTGCACAAGATACGCAAGACGGAGAAGAGGAAGAGAGCGAAGAGGAAGCGATGATGATGACGATGGAAAGGAGTAGCCATTAGAAATGTGACTGAACTGACTGATAAGTAAAGAAATGTGGGGTTATAACAATGGTTATAACAACTTGGAATGGTCTCCCTGTTACACTGCACTTAATTCCCAGGGATCACTCCACTCTGTTCCTTAAGAACCTAAAAACTGTTTTATTTAGCCGTGGTTGGACCGGGAGCGCTTCTGAGTAGCCTACATTGAGGAGGCGCTATATAAATTTCTGAAATAAATAAATAAATGGTGATTGAAGGCAGTGGCGGCGCCAGGATTTGAGCTTTGGGGGGGTTGAAGCCTTCCTGAGGAAATTTTCCATTTTCATTCGCCAAAATTTCTGACGACCTTTTTTTAAGTCATTCGGCCGAAATCTCATGGAAATTTTTCCATATTCATCCGCCCAAATTTCTGACGACCTTTTTTGGTCATCCAGTCGAAAATCGTGCAAATATTTCAGTTTTGCATGTAAAAAACCGGGATGGCCTTTTTGGGGGCGGGGGCTTGGCTTTTTATAGGAGGGCGTAGCCCCCCTACACCCTCTAGCGCGCCGCTGGCTATGGGTCGCCGAGTAAGCCATAAACAAAATTTTCGTGCACAGGTGTGGTATCATACGTACCATACGCGTATTGTATTTTTGAAAAGTACGTACGTATTTTAACGTATTCTATTTTAGGGTACGCGTACCCTCGAGCTTTGGTACTAAGAACAAAAATGATATAAAAGAATTTAAAAAATAAATGTGTGACGTCACACATGGCCTGACCCCCTCCCCTGTCAAACTGTCACACTTTCTTACACCCTCTCCCCCCCTGGAGCGTGACGTACTTTATGGACGGCCCCATAGCCTCCCATTTGACCTGCGTCCCCTTCCGCGGGATTTGTCCAATTTTTTAAATTATAGCTTAATTACTAGCTAGGCCGTAACTAGGGGGTGTTTGAATTTTAAGGTACGTGTACCGTACCCTCGAGCTATGGTGTGTGCTGTGTCAGTGGCGGCACCAGGATTTCAGTTTTTTTGGGGGGGCTGAAGCCTCGACCGAAATTTCATGAAAATTTTGCATTTTCGCCGCCAAAATTTCTGACGACCTTTTTTTTAGTCATCGACCGAAATCTCATGAAAATTTTCCATTTTTCGCCGCCAAAATTTCTGACGACCTTTTTTTTTTAGTCATCGGCCGGCCAAAATTTCTGACCTTTTTTTTAGCCGTCAGCCCGAAATCGTGGATATTTGACTGAAAAATTTTGGACGGCCCTTTTTTTAGGGGGGCTGAGCCTCTTGTAGGGGGCTTAGCCCCCCAGCCCCCCTAGCGCCGCCACTGTTTGGAGGGGTGGTAAGCAGTTTTTAACCCTTTAGCGACGATTGTGCGCTAAAAGTGACTGAGGAATCAATGCAACTCATTAGAAGATTTATCCTTCACGGACCACAGTGTAGCAAATGGCATGGAATCATAATATACCCTTGGTCGGTAAAGAGTTAAAGAATTTAACTGTCGCACGCATGATGAGGACTTTGTAAGTGCAGATAAATCCGAAAATTTTGTCTTGCACTAATAAACTTTGCCAGTCAGATTTCTGTCTCCCCAGTTGCATGTTTAGTTTAAACGGTATTGACCAAACGTTGATGCAGTGGGACGACAAGCACGTAGAATGGCGCGAAATGACTTTAGTAAAACTGCATGGTTCTTTTACAGATCACTTTTGCATAGTTGACAGTCATGTTTTTATCAACGGTGATGCAGAATTAGTTTTGTCAAGAAGTGAATGAATGAATAGCCTTTGTGTTTGATTAACGACAAAGACGTACATGTCAGATGCAGCAGCTGAGCTGGGGATTGGTCTAATTGGGTGGGGGTTTATTTTCGTCAGCAAGTAGACCTACGTCTCATTTGCAGCAATATATAATATACATAGTTGTGGTTGAGATGATTTGGCATAACAGACATGCTTTTGGCATCTCGATTATAGTTTTAAACCAATCTCGATTATAGTATCAAAATTGATGCAAAAGAACACAGAGCTAACTAAGGATGTTTTCTCCACATTAGATTCGATAATCACGGTTGTCTTTAATACTGATAAATAATAAACTGGTAAAGCTACAGATATATATATGGACTCTGTTTAAACGACATATATAGACTATAAATACTGATGAACATGATTTAAAATTACTGCTTAAGTGCAGCGCTGTTATCACGTGTTGGAACATGAACAACATTGTATAGAACCGAGACCCAAGGAAAATGCAAAATGGCTAACGGCAAATAAGCAGTAGTCTGGTGAGCAAGTTCATTATGGTCTACCATGTCTACAGGGTCTATTGTGTATGCAAAAATCTTATTTTCAAACCTCCCTTTTATATCCTGTAGCCTGTGACTCTTACATTTAGTGGAACATCCCCCCTTCACCGCACATACAAATAAGCTTCTCTACCCCTGCAAAAGTTAGCTAAAATCGTCTACCAAACATTTATTTTACCGTAAGCTGTGCTTGTTAAGCATCATATTTGCTAGATGATAAAATTTGTTAACTGTTATGGTTTACTGTTTAGATCAGAATTTAGTTGTAGTGTAAACAAATCCGATTGGACTATAGAATAATGCCATTGGATAACTGACTATATGATAATAATACAGAGTTACAACTAGACTAAAGTGGACATCATAATTAGACATTTATTTTGCATACATACCGTTTTGTAATGAAATGCCATTGGACAACTGACTATAGGATAATAATAATAGAGTTACAACTAGACTAATGTGGACGTTATAATTAGACATTTATTTTGCATACATACCAGTACATTTTGTCTAGACCATTCCAAACACACCCTTATGCAGATCGCCTAAATCCGGTTAACCCCTCCTTGCATACGCAATATTATGGACAGTCCCTTGCTGCCTTGCATTTACAACACGGTTCAGCAGAACAGGAGTTTAAAATTCTGAGGGTTGACGTTACCTTTAACAAGGTTGGTCAATAGTGTACAATTATAATTATTAGGTGTCCGTCATAGATCGAGTATTCGAATATTACGAATATTAAAACCGCAAGTCACGAATACAGCAATACTCTATCTATGGTGTCCGTCTATGACAGTCATTGAACTTACAGTGGTGTTGTCATATTGCCATTGCAATCCGATTACCAGGGTGAGAATTTTGCCGGAGCAATTTATGGGGTTGTTTCAACCCCTTTCCCAGTCTTTCTTAAAGCCCAATATAGTAAAGTCTGCTTTTCATACCCCAATTCCAAGTGGATCATAGTCTAACCCCTTCCACCCACCCCTAGTTGTTTTTCCACAATTCTCACACTGCCCTAGTCTTTCTTATGATTCCCATAGTAAGATCTTTAGTGCATACCCGAGCAACTCCATACAAATCAACGTCTGACCCCTCAGTTATTTTTCTACAATTCTCATACGGCCGATTACTAAGATAGACTGAGAAACATGCAGATACTACAGTCAGTCTAGCAGCTATAGATCTTCGTAACTACACTAAAACATTTGCCTACAGTGACAAAATTGTCCGTGCCTCAAAAACGCTCGACCAACGTCCAAAAAATGAACCTTTGAGGAATTCGCTCGGCTGGTAATTGTGCGTGAGAGTTTTGTGCGTTATATGTAACTCAAAGGCAATTTTCACAAAAAATCATTCTGCTTTTCCAGCCAGCTACTAATCCACTGTAATATTAAACCAATTTTTGGACATTGTCCGTTGTTGGCCAGGTTTTTGTGGGCGCAGACATAACGGATTGTATCGAGGTTATGGGTCCTCGCAGAAAGCCAGACGATTGTTTGTTTTACGATCATCTACGAGATGGAGGCTTCTGTCATCAATCTTGATACTAGAGATACAGCCACTGAATCCTCGTAGATAAGGCTTTGGCAGGCCATATAGACGGATTGCTTTACCACCTGTGGATCAACAGAAACATGAATTACGATGTTCAGTTTCAATCTATATTAAATTTACACTTGCTTAGAAAAGTTAGAAACTGTTTGAAAGACAGCCTTCAAAGGTACATTAAATGTCCTCGAACATGCTCAAATACATGCATACATGAATATGTACAAATACACAAAATGTGTGCACTTAAACACAGATCTATGTGCACTTTTGTACAGGCTTCTTGTGACTAGCACGGATGAAAGTGCAGTGACTGTTCTGAGAAATGCAAGTGCCCCTAAGTCTCCGCCCATGTGTGTGATATACTGTTGCACAGGCTTAAAGTGATCTTTTATACGTTGTACATGTCCTTATCTGTCGTCAGGGATGATGTGAGAAATTCTGGATCCTCTGCTGGGCAGTTATGGGCCCATAAATTATGGTAGGGTGTTACGAGAAAATATTTTTTAGAAACAAATTGATATAATAAAGTGTGGATACGACATGATGTTTATATATACAATTATGATTTTCATTCAGTTGTTAACTTGACATTTTAACTGATTGTAGTTTAAGTGTCAGTACTATTAAATTTAAAAAGACATAAATTATCATTAACTTTGAATGTATAACTACCCAGCCTGGACCCCTAAAAGTCGATGGGCACAGGGCATTTGTCCCAGCCCCTGCCCTCTTGGCGGCCCTGTCTCTATTTACCCGCAACTACCAGAGTGACAAGGGAAATTTTTGCACCTACTGTAAAAAATTGCACATGAAGTCATGCTCATGCAGGAATTCAATTTAATTTTCCGTCATTGGTCCAGAGTTTTTATTTCACTTAGGAACTTGTATAGCATCCCTTCAAGAAACCTACTTAGAAGCGCAATATATGAAGGAACATAATGTTTGTATGTGCACTTGTTATAGCGCCCCTTCAAGCTCTCCGCTCAGAGGCGCTCCCGACTACAGAGTGAACACTGCATCGGAGCGCTGAGCAATTGCATGTGAAGGACTTGCCCAAGGTCCCTAACCGGCGACTTGAGGTGGATTCGAACCTCGAACCTTCCGGCTTCAAGGCACCGACGCCACCACTACACCACCACGCCCCAACAATTATAATTATGAGGGAGTTATACTCGAACCACTAGTTGTGGTCCATGAATGCTGATGATTTATGTAAGGTCATCATGAAAACTACAGCAGCCTATCATCATCACCAGGTATTCCAGTACATTCCATCTGCTCACCTATCCAAAGCTTTCCATCGGTATTCAGTTGGTTGGATCCAGGACTTGAAACGTTCGTCACCGGAACCTCGTCATCGACCGACAATTGCACATCTGTCATGTTCCTACAGTTTAATTCTTTTTAAATAAAGTAGTTGTAATGTAATGTAATGTAAATCTTCGAGAATTTCTCAGTGCCCACAAAAGCCATGTCAGGGAGACCAGCTTATTCACCGGCGCTATATCAAATCAAGTCCGCAATAGCCAGAGCTGCCGTTTTCGTTCCGGTGCCAGGTCAAAATCCGAGGTCAAGCCGAGGAGACAGCGTGGTGCTACGGTGGTTGTCGGTGATGGTGGTAGTTGGGTGATGGAGCCTGATTGGAATCTGGATAGGATAGCTTGAAGAGTTCGGCTTTCAGTCGTAAATGGAAAGCAGCAAAGGAGAGTGCAAGCGGAGGGGAGGTTGAATGTGGAGGGGAGATAGGAGGATGAGCGAACAGGCGGAGGTATGCTGGGAGTTAGTTAGTAAGTTAACTAATTAGTACTCTTTCTTAGCGCAAGACAAAAGACCACGCTCTGCAAGCAACAACTAGCGCAAGAGTTAAATTAAGGCAAACAGACAGTTCGGAAGTCATTACTTTATTTGATATACATTTGTAGTTTTGAAATTGTAATTTGTATGCATGAAAATTTAATAGCCTATGCATAAAATTTTGAAAACTGTTTAGTTTTTAGCAGATAAAGGATAATCAAAGATTGAAGTCAGAGAAGTGGCAGGCAATGGTAAATAATTGATGTTGGTTGGACCACAGAGACATGTCATGACAAACAAAGTTAAAATTTTTAACAAGACGAGTTAAAGTCCTGCAAACAGTGGAACAGCAGTCTATAGATTAAGTACACCAGCGAAGAATTTACATGCAGTCGAATGTAATATATCTCCAAAATTTCGCAACACCACAAAAAAAGAAGAAAAAGCTGCATCTGAGAGTGACCAGCTTATTAACTCATGCAACAGAAAAGGTGGAGTTGAAAATGTACGCGTGTTAAGGAATGATAAACTTGTTAACTGCCAAAACATTTTTCAATTTTTTTGAGAAAGTGGAAATGTTTGATGATGATGATTTTCTAGGTTTTACCTGCTGAATAGAACAGTGTGCCACTGGTTATCATGGATTTGTTTTGCAGATCTTATGATGAATAGGTCAATTGATTTCTCGCTCCCAAGGTTTAGACTGGCCTCAACTTGTCCTTTATTGATCGCTATTGCCAGATAGTCTGCTTTGACGGATGAGCCATTGTGCAGGAGAAGTAACAACCCTCTGTCAGCATCTGTGCGGAACACGACTTCGTACTTGTTTGAGAGCTGTGCATACTGGCTGTAAGTAAAAGCAGGAACAGATAAGTAAAAGACAACTGGGTTAATTAGCTAAACATAAGTTAGTAATTTTTATTGAAGCTATGTATATTGTATTGTTTCTTTCTTGTGCATCTAAAGTGCTTATTTGCACCTTAGGCAGTAAATCTGAATAACAGAAACTGTTAAATGGAAGATAAACATGTTTGCATCAAGCTAAATTCACTAAGTTTTAGTTTAGTCAGATATGATATATCGGTTCACTAGAGAGCAGTATTTCCCCTTGACCTTGAGCATAGAGCTCTGTCTCTGCTAGGGGTTCAACAAATTGAAATTATCATTAGTCTTCACACTCCAGTGCAACGTTTTTGACATATCCTTTTTTACAAATCTCAGAAGTGCACATATGACCATATGACCGAGTTCAAATGGCACTGCGCATTTGTGCATGTTCAGAGGCTTCACCCATGGACCCTACACACTACACAGTAACATTTAACTGCCTCAGTTGAAAGGGTGATTGCTGAAATCCGTTACTCTACATGAGACGCACTGTAAATATTTCGCTAAATGGCTAGGCTACTTTGTTTCATTTTGTTTTGGATTTGTTTTGCAGATCTTATGATGAATAGGTCAATTGCAGAAGACAAACTATATAAATGTAAAAAGTTGACTTACGGTTTTGTGATAGCATTGTCATAGGCGTGATGGTTAAAACCATTAAACGAGACAGGACTGACTGCAACAAAAGAAGTAAAAACCATATCTAGCAACTCGTAACTTGTCAGAATCATTTCAACCATAATATTTTGGTTTGTTACCTTTTAAAATATTTCATCCGAGTTCTGCCCGTCAGGTTTCACCGTTTTTATTCGGCTTCATCAATTCACTTGATTGCCAAATTTTAGCTCAACCTTGAGCTGACTTAAAAATCTTGAACTACTTTTTTGAAGCTTGATAAGTTCTTCAAAGGCACTGATACATGCAAGCAACACACACGCTCGCATGCACACACACACACACCTACACACACACACCTACATATGCACAGCTACACACAACTATATACACGCGCACGTGCATCCACACACACACACACGCAAGTACACACACACACACACACCTACATATGCACAGCTACATATACAGCTACATGTATATACACGTGCAAGTGCATCCACACGCGCACACGCATGTACACACACACACCTACATATGCACGGCTACACCCAACTATATACACGCGCGCGCACACGCATGTACACACACACACAGTCACGCACATTACACTAGAAGAAGAAACTCTTTGCAACTTAAGATGATAAGATGAATCTTTGAGAACCTCTTTCACATCTTTGACCCGCTTTGCCTTTTGGACAGATGCACGTATAGTTGTCGGTTGGTAATCTCTCGCACGTTCCTTGCGACTCGCATGGATTTGGCTCGCAAGGCGATTCGTCTGGCTTCAAGAAGCTGCTGCAATCTCGCCCTACAAAATCAGTCATCAGTTTAACAAATATACAGTATAGTATAATATAATACAATACAACTGTGCTTCTATAATTAATAACCTCCTCGAAAATTTCAGCAGTGCAGCAGGAAATTTTAAGAACATGAACACTGAACAGACTAGAGAAGAGTTTTTCGGTTTAAAGAGAATGATAATCCTGGTACGAGAGTCATGAATAAGACGAAGCAGTGGTGTAGCCAGGAATTTACGATGGAGGGAAGTTTGGGGGTTTTATGGCCTGGCCGGATGCCCTTTCTGACACCAACCCAACAGTAATACAGTAAATAAAAGGGAAATAAAGTAACAAAGGGAATAAAGTAAGAAAAAACAATTGTTACTACAAGCAATTGTTTTGTTTTTTCTTATTAAAGTGGATAAATAACCTTTAAAAAAACTTTTTCCTACGCCAATGGGTGGGTTTAACACCCGAAACCCTCTTGTCTATGCCACTGAGAAGAAGCAGAGAGTTTCAGGAGGATGGACAGACAACTGTGAAGACAAGACATGTAGCAGGCATGCACAAGCAACATCATAGTCTCCCATCAATCAACTTTAAATATTGGTCTTTAAGTGCCATAAACTTCCGAAAACAAAATGTTCATAATTATGAAAAGTAAAATCATCTGAACTATAAAATTGGCATCACTATATTCACTACATTATCAGTATTTAAGAACACTATTTTCACATATTATCAGTATTTAAGAACACTATTTTCACATATTATCAGTATTTAAGAACACTATTTTCACTACATTACCAGTATTTAAGAACACTTTTTCACTACATTATCAGTATTTAAGAACACTATTTTCACATATTATCAGTATTTAAGAACACTATTTTCACATATTATCAGTATTTAAGAACACTATTTTCACATATTATCAGTATTTAAGAACACTATTTCCACTACATTACCAGTATTTAAGAACACTTTTTCACTATATTACCAGTATTTAAGAACATTATTTTCACATATTATCAGTATTTAAGAACATTACCAGTATTTAAGAACACTTTTTCACTATATTACCAGTATTTAAGAACACTTTTTCACATATATTACCAGCATTTAAGAACACTATTTTCACTACATTACCAGTATTTAAGAACACTATTTTCACTACATTACCAGTATTTAAGAACACTATTTTCACTACATTACCAGTATTTAAGAACACTATAATATTCACTATAATTATCAACATTAAAGAACACTTGAAATAATATGATGAACATAAGGTACATAACTATTGCCATCATCTGATCTGATGTCTCGTAAAAACTGGCAAAATAGAAGTTGCGGTTCTAATAAATCATGACATGATTCCACATGACTCAATTAAAAAATCCTGTCAATAAGAAAATGACATCTGTTTAAGTGATAAGTGATTTTACCTTACTAGACCTAACCTGGAATTGATCTAACGAAGAAAGTATTTTTTTCTTTATCACTCCACTTGCAAACGCACAATGGGACATAAAACATCATTTTATATATATAATGCATCAAAACAATAATTGGTAATAAACGGTACAAATTAAATTAAATCACAGGTTGAACGAAATGAAACAGTCACCATTCAGGGTGATTGGCCTAAATTCTTTTCCAATCAACGAATCACAGCATGGGATCTCTATAGACCCTCCTAACTCAACGCAGCGCTCGTGAATAAGCCGGTGCCCCGCGCTTGGCTTTCCAGTGGCGCTTTAGAAATTAGGAGATTACGATTACGATTACGAGGTCTAAGGGACTAATTTGTGACTAATTTGTGACTATTTTAATGTCCCAATGCTTCCTACCTGATAGTGAGCCTCGAACAACATCGGACGACTCCAGATATGTCAGATCATAAAGTTTAGAAGCATTGATGGCATCTGATACTTTAAGAGATGCAACGCAGCCTATGAACCCAACTTCCATTCCAATGTGTTTCAGCAGACTGTTCAAAATATATTGAACAAAAACCAATGACTTGTTAAAAAACCACTTACCAGGTACTTTACTGGTAGATTTGATAAATTATCAAATTGGAGAAAGTTTTAATCCATTTTAACAGTAGAAGGCTAACAAAAGCTGCATAAAATTTACAAGACTTTGATACATGTGTTGTTCGATTAGTTTTTAAATCAAGCTTAACATTTTTATGGAATGACTGGATTTCCACTTAAAAAGTGCTAAATAAATGTTCACATACATATACATACATATCATACACATATATAAATACACATACATAAATACACAGTACACACATATACATATATACGTACATACATTTATATACACATGCATACTCATACAAACATATGCACACACATATAAAGCATGAGCAGTTAATTAAAAGACAATCGACTCATTGCAGTCTAACTTAATTAGCTAAACCAAAGCTCGAGGGTACGTACCATACGTATTCTATTTTGTGAAAGGTACGTACGTATTTTAACGTACCCTATTTTAGGGTACGTAAACAATAATAAAATACGTTAGCCTCGTTATTCTCATTATAAGAACGTGCAATTTAATTTAAGCAAACAATCACAGCCAAGTAGGGTATACAATATACACTTTATACAGCGTAGTGAATTGCCGCAATGCTATATTGTAGGTCTATGTTTATCCAGCACACATTGCACTTACTGGAGTTAATGCACTAATGTCAGCTAGTCGGCTCAGCTCTGCTGCAGCACTTAAAAGTCCAACTCCAAGGAAAAAGTTGAACAGTTGCATTCAATTAATTACAACAGAAGAATTTATCGAATTAAATTTACTGCTACGCTACCGGAAATACCGATTTCAATTACGCATACTGTTGACTGCATGTAGCCTAATACGTACATGCATAGGCTATGGGTCTTCGAGTAAGCCATACATTTTTTTCGTTTATGGTACGTACCATACGCGTATTGTATTTTTTTGAAAGGTACGTACGTATTTTAACGTATTCTATTTTAGGGTACGCGTACCCTCGAGCTTTGAGCTAAACATACGTTAAGTTAGTAATTTTTATTGGAGCTATGTATATTGAGCTAAATTATTTCTTTCTCAAGCATTTAAAGAGCTTATTTGCACTTTAGGCAGTAAATCAGAATTACAGTACTAGAAACGGTTAAATTGAAGATAACCAGTTAACCACACATCACAAATAAATGAATTTAACAACGAAACTGGAAAATATAAAGTAGTACTTGGTACTTTGTACTTACACATCTTTTGTCGCAGGTACAGAGCCCAGATATGTGGCACTGTTGTCAAGGTTGAGCATTGTATGAGTTCCTTGACTAGTTCCAAACACTTCGGGAAAGTCGTTCAGTTTCAGTGATCCATCTTTCGATGAACGCTGACCAAGAATTCTGTTCATTTCGTTCATTTTCACTTTTTCTGCTGATGTCAGAATTGCTGGTCCACTTTTCAAATCATACCTGCTTCCAAAATAATATGCAGACTTTGTCAGAGAAATGAAACAAACGTTGGGAGCTCAAACAAGAAAGTTGTGTTGATGCCAAAGCTAACACATTATGACCTCTGTGTGACCTCTGCGTTGCTGCTGTTTTAGCAGTGATTCAGTCTCAGCCACAACATCAATCAATCAATCACATGAATTTATATAGCGCCCCTTCAAGATCTCTACTCAGAGGCGCTCCCAGGCCTGGTCAAAGAGAAAGGTCTTGAGAAGACGGTAGAAAGAGCCAGCAGAGTCACAGGGAAGCGAACGGAGAGCCGCAGGGAGGCCATTCCAGATAGCTGGACCCACCACGGAAAATGCTCTTCGCTGCATAGTAGCGGTACGACAAAAGGGACAAGATAGTCACCGCGGGCAGCTGACCGCAGCGAACGACGGCCCAGAGAAATTGAGACTGGAGTAAAAAAAATACTCACATAGGTAGGATGGAGCTTGAGACAGAATGCAGCGCCAAGCTATAGACGAAACTCTATAAGCAATGCATCTAACAACACCAGACCAGTACCAGTCTAGTAAGACTAGTACCGGGTTCTTTTCAGCTAATCATGGGCGGAGACTTGCGGGGGCCGAAAAGGCGGCCGAAGATTTTGGGCGGACGAACGGCTGAGACACCATCGAAAATTTTCGATCTTTTTCTCGGCAAAAATTTCCGACGACTTTTTTTTAGTCATCCGTCCGAAAAATGTTGATGGAAAATAAAAAAGTTGATGACCTTTTTCTTTTTCTCTTTTTTAGTCATCGCCTCGTCTCGTTGTTTGTTGTTCACCATGTGTTTCGTGAAGTGTGTGCATGATGACTGATGACCTAACACTTGCCGATTACAGATTGGGGGGAGGGGGACAAATGCGTGGGCCGTCCCACCCACCACATCCATTGAGGGGACCGTTCCCCCTGTCCCCCTAAGTCTCCGCCCATGCAGCTAATAGATGATTGATGAATACTAGTTGCACCATGACCTTGTACTATATTACTAAGTATGCAATTTCCTCCCTATAATCGCTCCCGATAAAGTCATTCCATACGATACGCAATTCAGGCCATAGGCCTATATGATCTCACCCTACCTAGAATTTGCCAAAAAGAAGTTGCATTCTGAATTTCTGGGAGGGCTGTGTGACTACGCATAATTTCTGACTTTGCATAATTGTTTTTATTATTTATTTCTTCTGTAAACTACGGTACTGTACCGTGCATTTGCTGGCAGCGCAATAAGGCACATTCTTACTTAACTAACTAAATAAAGCAAGTGGCCTTTATCTGCATCTGACAAGCACACGCACTTTACATTGTACATACAACAATTACATACGTTTTAAAATACAGTTATAAAAAGAGCAGATGATAGCCTAAAGTCAACTAAATTATAACTGATGATGTATTATTGGCTGACAAAGCTGCAGACAGTACCGGCAGGGATCGTCTCGTATCATATACGAGGATTTATGGTAGAATTTATGTCCATAAACATATGAAGAGATGAAGATAAGTGCACACTATATACAGGGTGGCTCAATAAAAATGTCCCACCAGCAAAATTGAGCCACCCTGTATGTCACTACTCATTATTCTTCAAACACTCTGCCATTGTAAAAGAGTCATGTAGCTGCTGGAAAACAGACAGGCCCGGCCGCTTTGGGTTTCTCTTGAGCCAGTGACAGTCATATTTTACATCTGCTGTCCATTTTTTTAAACAAGTGACTGTCTTGCATTGGTACAAGACTACTTACTTACATCACATCACTCAATCCAGATGCTTTGGCTGCAAAGATCCCTCTCTATGGAATGACTTCCACCAGCAGTTCGCTCCGTCTTCGGTGGCCGGTGGCGCATTGGATAACACTATGTAACACGATTTTTGTTCCTGGGCAATGAGTGTAATTTCCTGGTTATTTGTGCCTCAAAAGTATAGGAAATGGTTGTTATTCTGTTTAAACTTTGCTTTTGGGGACAGGAGAATGATATTTAAAAGAAAACAACTATTTCCACAGTAAACGAGTGAATTTGTTTGTTTTTGTTCACGTAAAGGCAGAATAAAACTATATAGGTCACAAGAAACCACAAAATGACTCCAAAGCAACATGTATCAATACTAGAATGATAAAAAATTGACCACCCGAAATTTAGAAATGCGTAGTTTTTCGAGATTTACAGTTATACTGTAAATCACTTTCACGAATCAGCCCCCAGATGTAGTCTCCCATCATGTTCTCATTGTACTCTCCTTGGTAGCGACGTTCAAAGTCTAGTATATCCTGGTGGAAGTGCTCGCCTTGGTCCTCCGAGTATATGCTCCCATGTTCTCCTTGAAGTTATCAAGGTGAGCATCAAGGATATGAACTTTCAGGGACGACCTGCATCCCATTTACTGTAGTTCTTCACCAGAGTCTCAATTAACCAGCTCTACATAGTTTTCGGTCTTGCTACTGCCCAGGAAGCCTCTAAAGAACTCTACAAAGCTATTCCAAGCCGCTTTCTCACTCCTAGAAAGCATCTGGTAGAAATCCTTACACTCCATGATTCTCTTTATCTGTGGGCCGAAGAATATACCAGCTTTGACCTTTGCCTCAGATAGCTTAGGGAAGAAACCTTGAAGGTATTTGAAAGCTGCCGATTCCTTATCCAGAGCCGTGACAAATTGCTTCATTAGGCACAATTTAATAAGCAGTGGTGGCATCAGCACTTTCCGAGGATCCATCAGTGGCTCCCACTTGACATTTTTGCTACCCACATTGAACTCGGTCCGCTGGGGCCAGTCCCGCTTGTGGTAGTGCGCCTTTTGTCTCTGCTGTCCCAAAGGCAAAGGTAGCAAGGAAACTTTGTCCGAACCCTTGCAGGCCCATCAGGATTGATACCATTTTGAAGTCTCTTATGACATCCCAGCCGTACTCATCGAACTTCAAGGCGGCTAACAAGGTTTTCACGCTGTTGTAAACCTCTTTGAAGTGTACCGAGTGAGCCAGAGGAAGAGACGGGTACTTGTTCCCATTATGGAGTAGCACGGCTTTGAGACTCCCAGATGAACTGTCAATGAACAGACGCCACTCGTTCGGGTTGCAGTCGATTCCAATTTCCCGAAAAAGACCGGTCACGTTGTGACAGAAGCAGAGTCCATCTTGACTGGTAAAAGAGCTTGAAAATGCTTAATGACGCTTCCTCTGATCTGCGATTTGAACACTGTCATCCAACAGGTTCCACTGCTTGAGTCTAGACGTCAAAAGTTCTGCATTGTACTTGTTGAGGCCCAGATCTTTGATCAGGTCGTTGAGGTCTTTTTGATTTGGATAGTACGGATTTTTGCCATGAACTAGAAAATTATAGTCTGGATCTAAAGCGTCTTCATCGCTTTCTGATTCTGATATACGTTGTTCTTCTGAAGGCGACTGGTTTCTATCCAGAACAGTGGGTACCAGAAGCTCACGGCTGTGTGGCACTGGAGCCTTGGATGAAGGAAGGTCGGGGAAGTATGATAGGAGCTGCATTCTTTCCAGTCCGACGTTTGGAATTGGAAGGATCCACCATGCAGAAGTAGCAATTGCTTGGTTGTTCAGTGGGTTCTCGCCAGATTCTTGGTATTGCAAACTTCATGGCTCTCTTTATCCCTCTGTACCATTCTCCGCAAGAAAGTACAGACATGGGCCTAGCAGAATGCGTCAGCCGGATACTTGCAGCCTATTGATGCCATAATATGGCATCAAGAGGCTGCAAGTATCCTGTAGACACATCTCATATTATGAGTTGTGTCTACAGGCTATGCACCTAGTCAGACGTACAACTAAACTGAAGTGCATGGTAGGCTCAAGGCATATTTATTTATACTACTACCTGTAGCTATTTATAAGTGTGGAAGGTTCTTGCACATTCTAGAATATTCCCAGAAGTTCACAAAAGCTGCACAGCTACTCCGAGTTAACACATAAAATTCAATGTACCGAAGAAGCAGTTACATTTCAGAATAATCAATCTCCTGGCCTGAAAAGCAAAGTCTTTGGGGTATAATGGCAATTTTCTATACTTTTGAGGCAGAAGCAATCAGGAAATAACATTTAATACCCAGGAACAAACAAAAAGTAAAATTTTGTTACGTAGTGTAATACACTTGCATGGCGAGCGAGAGGAACCAAGATTGGATCTCGAAGGCCCACTTACAATAGACATGCTTTGTAGGCTGCTATTAGTGCCGATCATTGCAAGTGTCACGAAATAGAGTATCCCCCGTATTAATTGTATCCCCCAAATTAAAAAAAGTCAAAAAAACCGCTTCCGCGTGTATTTATTTTTGCAAATTAATTTTCATCTGCTTTGTTTTGAACAATGACACTAACAGGTATGTTTATTCCTACTAGATACTCTGCTTTGCCCTGTTTTTAGAGCACTTAAAACATTTAAAACACTTAAGAACACTCAGAGTCACTAAATAAATTCGAGTTGCCTTTATCTGAGCATTGCTTAGGACACTTAAAACAATTAGAGTCACTTTAAATTTTGATTTGAGCATAAAATTTTTAATTATACGCTTTTTTAAAAAAGAGGATAGAATGGTTTATCCCCCGGATAGTATAGACCGGTTAATTCCATCCAAGGGATAGATTAATTCATCCTCCCGGATAGCTTTCAGGGGGGATACTCCGTTTCATGTCACCGGCTGTCTGTTCTGTTAGTAGTTAAGATTTATGTCTTCAGTGATCTGTGTTCTTGTGAATTGTTTCAACTGCATAATTGTACACTGTAACCACTAGTGGTCTGTCAGCCGGATTGTTGAATAAAGGAAATTAGGCTCGTATTATCATTATCTTTCTCTCTAGTAGTCTTCCTCATTTTTCTCTCACCTCAAATCCTTCCTTTTCTCTCGTCGTCGATCACAATAGAGCGCTTCAGAAAGGTTTTTGCTGAGAGAAGTGTTTTATAAATGGTCATAATTTTATGCAATACAATACTTGACTATCACACGACATAATAGAAACCTAGGGCATCACAAATGCATCATAGTTACAGACCTGAACTCGACCAATCCATCCCTGAGCGCAAGTGATACGAAGTCTCCTCTCGGCTTGTCCAGCTGGCCAGTATAGAAGATAATGCCATCCGGTGACTGTGGGATAAACGTGACGTCAACAGACATGTTGGGATTTCCACCGACGGACCAATTGAGTTGAAGGTAAGACTTTTCCATGAAGGATGCGCCCCCTTTGGACACTAAAGATGAAGATGTGTCGGCATTGCCTTCGTAGGTCAGCGTTGTCCAATCTGTGGTAATGAAAATTAGTAAACAAACTCACTCCATCACCGGCTGACCTGGACCCGATTTTCCTCTTTTCCGTAAACATTTTGGTTGCAACGTTCAAAAAGTAACTACACAATTAACCATATGCTGTGGTTGGTCCCTTCATTTGAAATTACCTTCTTCCCACACGAGGGGCCAATGACTAATGACTCGTTTTCCTCATCTGTCTCGCATTTTTTTACAGGCAGTTCATTTTCTCCCGGAGTTTTTCGGAATAGTCATTCTGTGAGAGGCCCAGGAATAATTTAAAATGATGGCTACAATACTACATAATATACTACCTTAAACTAGCCCCAATACTACATAATATACTACTCAAAGCTAGCTACAATACTACACAACATACTACCTTAGACTAGCTGTTAGTTGCAAGTGTGATAGTAAAACAAAGATTGATACATCCTTATGTCTACAGTGCTTCACATTGCCATTCTCCTTCATATCAGATCCCCTCGCAGATCAGTCTCTTCCTCCAACCTGTATTCTATGCTATATTGAATTCATGCATCTGTCTGTTCCAGAATTTGACCATCATTTCAACTCTCTTCTCTTATGGGTCTTTCTTAAATCTGTCTAGCTCCTATCTAGAGCTGCTGCTAGACTGGTTGCTCGTCTTCCTGAATTCGACACATCTCCATTGTATAAAAATTATGGTCGATCAACTACAATGGCTTTCTCTTACAGCCCATGATCAGTTCAAAGTCCTTGTTTAGGTCCTCAAGTCCAGACTCGGTTCTGCCGCAAATAGCTCAGAGAACTCATTTGCTCTCCTCATTACACAGCTTCTCACTCTCACCTCTCTTCAAGTAACATTACGAATTACATTAGTTGTGAGTGCCTAAAGTATTGCATATTTAGGTCCTCATCAATCAATCAATCAATTAATTTGTTTATCTGAAGTACTTAAGCTGAGATATGCTGCAACTTAAACAGAAGTTTAAACCTTAAACTTAATCATCTTGTTTAACAACCGACAGAGAGAGCGCTTACAAGATTCTTAATTAAGCAATTAATCAGACTTATCGTCTAAGTATCAGCAAGTACATCGTTAAGACAAAACTAAATCTACTTCTGCTGGACGGAGCTGTGCAAATATTTACGCAGAGATCCGAGGAGTTCCGAAAATAAATGACTGCACTCAAAAGACAAAGAGACACAATGAGAGATACCGTATTGACCATCTCAACATCAGCTTTCTGACAAGAGCCCCTCTTTCTTGTCTGCAAACCAACGTCCAGTCTACTGCATTCTGGCATATTATTAATAGGCAAATCACCACCACAAGATGTGCCCTGATTTCGAGACTTGAGATTTTCACAAGGTAGGAGATGAGCCAAAGGCAATTAACCAACATACCATGGAGACAAGGTGTGGCAGGGTGGATATACAGCGATGGATTAAAATGCAAATCATTGGGGAAATAATGATGGATAAAACGCAAATCATTGTGTAGACGTTCAAGTCAAGTAATCTTTTATCGCAACCGATTTCACACACATACCCGACAACAGAATGATGACACATGGGCTACAAAGTGGAGGCCCAAAAGAGATCGCAAGACTGCTAGTAGGGACACCCATATCACAAATTATTACCAAATAAATCGAAAGGTGGAAAAAATTATACACAGTGAAAAATGAAACAGTCACGGCAGAAACTTCACGAACAGATATAGGCCTAGTTCATAATTGTCTATAGAAGAAGCTTTTACATCATCATACCAAAAACTTAACTACGATCTTATCTAGGAGCTTAACTGCACTCAGAGTGAGAGAAGCGAAAATTTAAGTTTAAATCACTGGAGAGAAGAAATAGAAACACCTCGTTAGGCCTGATTAAAGCACACCATGTCTTCATGCTTTAAACCATTTAAATCACTGTAGTTGTGAATCTTGCGACGAGTTCAAGATGCTAAGGAAAAAGGAGCGATACCCAATTTGTTTAAATAACAATTATGTGACATTGCATAGGTTGCGAATTTCTGTAGGAATGGAGTTTCACACTAAAATGCTGGTTGACTTAATGGAGAAGTGGCGAGTATTGGAGTGGGTTCTAACAAGGCGATACGCAGCAGCGTTTCATGTGTAATGAGTGTGAAAGTCAGAGCCCAACTGGAGATAGTTGTTGAACACTTGAGGGAGTAATCCCTTTTTACGTTGATAAATAAATTCACCAATTTGGAGCCATCTAATATGGTTATGTGAAGAAGCTTATAATTATTTATAATAATTATTTATAATAGTAAGGCCCGGTATGTTTTCCCCTGCGAATACTCGCATTGAATGATTGGATGAATATGAGTAAACATGGCTTCTTAGATGTGAAACAGAAAGGTAAAAATCCCATGCAAGTCAAAAGGCCACAAACAAAAGCAGAAAACCTTCGAAACTTAAATAAGTAGATGGAGAATGATCAAGAGAGACACAAAACAGCTTCTCAGTCATGCATGTGTAGGATTTTGGCGGAGAGCGATACCCAATTCTCTTTGCAAAGTAGTAGCAGGAGGAGGAGTGATGTCTTCTCTTTGCAGAGTAGCGGTAGCGGAAGAGCTGTCTTCTCTTTGCAGTGTAGTAGCAAGGGAAGTGCTATCTTCTCTCAGCAGAGTAATAGCCGGGAGAGGAGTACTGTCTTCTCTTTGCAGTGTAGTAGCAAGGGAAGTGCTATCTACTCTCAGCAGAGTAGTAGCAGAGGGAGGAGTACTGCGTTCTCTTTCTAAAATAGTAGTACTAGGGAGAGTGCTGTGTTCTCTGTGCAGAGTAGTAGTAGGGGGAACGCTGTGTTTTCTTCGCCGAGTAGGAGTATGAGGAGTACTGTGTTCGCTTTGTAGTGTAATAGCAGAGGAAGTGCTATCTTCTCTTTGCAGAGTAGCAGTAGAGGAAGTGCCTTTGTGTTCGCTTTGCAGAGTAGGAGTAGAAAGGGAAGTGCTGTCATCTCTTTGCAGGCTGGTGGTAAGCAAGCGGATGTGGAAAGCAGTAGAGAGATCCGAGGGCATAGGAGGATCCCTGCTGTGCATTCTAATGAAGGCTGATTCCATGGTTGTCTCGACTGAAACAGTAAGACTGCTAACGTTACAGATCCCCTCGTCATTACTACTACCTGCTAAGCGTGATTTAATCTCGTTATTTGACAAAAGCTTAATTGCAGTGCCATGTACATGTGAATGTGAATATTTATATAGCACCTTCATAACACCTCTCAACCACTATTTCAGGTTTTGATAGCCATCCATCGTGACCTAACAGCTAGCTACCAGTTGCTACATTGATGCAAGTCAGCCAGTAAGTGACTCACTGAATGTGCATATATCAGAGGCACAGAGCTCTACAAGTTCTGCTTGAATTGAAAATTACATGCTCAACAGGCACATCAAGTTCAAGGAATTCTACCGTTTTACTATCAAAACTGTATTCTGAGGAATTTTTGAAAGCCGTAAACGGTTTTGAATCGGTGCACAGTTCAACGAAATGAAAGGGTCACATGACACCTATGAATATCGCGAGACAACATGTTTTCCTCCATACTGATACACAAAATGGCTGAAGTAAATATTCATAGGGGGCTAAGGTTTGTAATGTACCCAACAGAATGCTTAACTGGGTTCAAAGTAAAAAGTCTTGCATTATGCAGCTCTATACTATTCCAACCTTATATAATGTCTCGGTGTTGCTGAATCATAATTTAATCCTTTACGCGTTTGCCCCGAGTATATTCGCTGAAATCAGGCTTAAAATTTAAAAATTAACGGGTAAAGAGTTAAAGATGACTGTTGTGAGTGTTGTGTTGATTGGTCTTTTAGTATGGACTTCAGCAAACTCCATCTATGTCAGTGAATATGTATGTGCATTATTTGTGTGCACATGTCTGTACATGAATGTAGTAAATTGTACTGTTGTGTCTATCTGCATGTATGTACAATTGTACATTAAGTATGCACACATGTCTATGTATGTATGTACTGGTATGTTTATTTGCATGTACGTACATTTGTGTATGCAATTATGTTTATTTTTATGTCCATTTGTATGTATGCATGTAAGTGTGCAATGCTGTGCATGTACGTATGCATGAATGTAGGTATGTATGTGTGAGTAAGTATGTATGCATGTATGGATAAGTGCATGTGTGTAATAACTGATTATGTATGAAGATACTTAATATGGCATTTTGAAACACATTTTTGCAAAAAACTGTGGCCATGAATAATTATGTACTTCCATTTCGGTTCTTCTTTCAATAAAAAAATCAGTGTCCAGCAGCATTCTTACCTTGGCAAAAGGGTTTGGAGTCACTTGGGGCGAATCCTGTCCTGCACATGCAAAGTCCATGGTAGCAAACCGAATTCGCTATGAGACAATCTATGTCATACGAGCAGAGGTCTCCGATTGAGCCTAAAAATCAAACAGTAAAATCTGTTGTCCGGCAATTCTATATCTGCAGATGCACTATGTCTTGCCACACACACGCATGCACACACGCACGCACACACACACACGCGCACACACACACACACCACACACACACCACACACACACACCGAGACATCGTTAAGATATTAGCTCCAACTCACCAAAATCCTCTTCCTCATCAGCCAACTCTTGCATTTCTCCACCTGCAAAATCAATGATGCACATACACACAAACAAGCACACACATTATGTGTACATATTATAATGTGCATAACTGCACAATGCACATACAATGTGAACATATGATGCGTACATAATTACGTGTGTGCTTGTTCGTTTACACATATGATGATGCACACATAATGATGAACACATATACTGTACACACATGCAGTTATGCACGTTCATTCTATTCCCGGATTGCTAATATCACAGCTGAACTTCAGCATAAAGACGTAGTAAAGTAATAAGTCAGTAATACACACGTATATTTGCTTAATTCAGTAAACAACAGGCAGAACGCTGTCCAGAGGTGATGAAAAAAAATACTTTTTAGAGGTATTTTCAGTATAATCATTAAAACTAGATTAGTATTTGATATAAAAGTATAGTGGTTCGACCGTTCGAGTAACTAGGTTATGGTACCTGAACCACATACCTCAAAGTTCACCAATTACCTCAATGAACTTTTTGTTCCAAATTACCTTGAACATCAATTATGTTCGTTCATGCAATGCTTTGTGGGGTATTACTTATGGGGTATTTATTTTAGGGTATTATTTATGGGGCATTTATTAGTCGGGCGTTATTTATGGGTATTTGCCTGGTATTATTTATGTGCCGATTATTATAATAATTGGCATAATCGGGTTCCTGCAGCAAAAATCGGTCAATTGCAAAGAAATTTTTCACAGTTAAGGCGGCTGACCCCTTGCCAGATGATGGGTGATTTAACAATACCATCTTCAAAAATGATAGAACAAATTAAAATATAGGCATAATAAAATTAGAACAGCAGGCTATGTTTCTGAACCGAATATTTTGACTAAACAACGAAGTAATCAGTCTCATAAACGGCATCAACTGCCTAATAGTCAGCAATAAGCTAAGTGGTATCGCGTAATCATCAAACTCAAACAGTCACATCGATAAAGCTCCATTACACACATTGATGCATTAAGCCACCATGTAGGTACACTGAGCAAGTTTTTCTCTCGCTCAATTGTTCATGCACATTGGCGTGTAACTCAGATTAAGTTAAGTGCTCATAAATGCATTCATGAAAGCATGCAGCCATGCATTCATGCATGCATGCATGAATGCATGAATGCATGTATGAGCATTTGTAATAGATTGCTAATGTGAGGCGTTTGTGGCTACAGTGCAGACTGAATTAGAGTTTCATGTATGACTATTTTTAACTTAATACCAATGTTCAAGATCGTTGCTTGAGAAATGCTAACCTTTTTTGTACTCTATTTGCCCGTACTAATACTAAGCTTACATCTATTAAATGTATCGGACCAAGAACCTGGAACAGTATTCCTCTTAATATCCAGTCCCTGCCATCTTTTCATCTATTCAAACGTGAGTTTTCTGTTTATATCCAGCAAGGAAAATAAGTCAAAGTTTCAGAGAAAATTTTTCAGTTTAATATAGGAGTGTGCACTCGTGTTTGTGTATGTTACTAAATATTTTGTACTCTATTATCTCTAACTCACTTACTTTTCGTTTGTATATATATGTGTGTGTGTGTGTGTGTGTGCGTGTGTGTGTGTGTGTGTGTGTGTACGTATATCATATATGCATGTATGCTAGTTAAGATGTTATTTTTCTTGTTATTCATTTCAAATTCGGCCGTATTTACATTTGTTTCTCCCAACGCTCTCAGGTGGCCCTGGCTAGTGGGACCTTCGGCCCTTTTTGGTCTCCTGGGTATGCCAACATGCTTGCTACTATGATACAATAACGAAATGTTACGAATTGGTTGCTGAATAAAATGCTATGTTATGTTATACATACATCACATTAAACCGAGCTACCATAAAGACGAAAGACGAGGAGCCACTCACTCGAGCAATGTCCATGAAATGCGACGGAGATGTTTTGCTGGGCTCGACATGCAAACGACTCCAGCTGACAAGACGATCCGTACGTTTGTCCATCTGAACCGCATACCGACTGCGAAGGGTCGTCGAGGACATGATGAGGACAAACGAAAGGACAGATGCACTTAGGAAGTCCGTTCTGCGTTTCGCATACAGCACCGTGTGTACAGTTGACATGCGCACAAGATGATAACGAAATGTTGGACTCATCTGAGAAACAAGAAAAGCAATTGTTCATTTATTTTTTTAACGCGTTAATCGCACGCGTTAATCACAAGCATTAATCGCGATTAATCAACAGCCCTAGTTTAAATACAATACAATAATAGTATTCGCTCACTAATTAATTGTGGGGCACAGTGGTGTAGTGGGTATGTTTGTCGCCTTGCAGCGGAAGGGTTGCAGGTTCGAATCCACCTCACGTCACCGAGTAGGGACCTTGGGCAAGTCCTTCCCTCGCAATTGCTCAGCGCTTTGGCGTTAAACTCCGATGCAGTGTCCGCTCTGTAGTCGGGAGCGCCTCCGAGTAGTGATCTTGAAGGGGCGCTATAACAAGTGCACATACAAACTACTTGTAGTAACAGATGATAATCTGTTTTACAAGTCTTAGAGTCAAATTTAACTGTATGGCAACCTGCAAGGCTCTACACTCGTCTGTCCTACAGGCTACCGCTAATTTTACAGGCACTCCTACGGAGTGAAAGTCAACCTTATTGGGCAGTCGAGTAAACATAGAAATCAGTGATGACAAGGATAACTTGCCTGTCTTTCTCAGTGGGCTGACTAACTGGCTACTGTTCCATCTAGAGCTTGGCTTTTGCCCATCATCAACTTATCTCTACCAATAAAGAAAGATCATTTCGTTGGCATAGGAAGCCAAACTTCGTAAGTAAAACACAGATCAGGGTCATTTAGGACAGAAAATATATAACCCATATATAGAGAAGTGATGTTGTTAAACAGCCAGTTACACAAAGACACGTAAACAGATAATCCATCAGACCCAGGCACCATCGAGGTTACTAAATATTATTACTATATAATACGAATGAAGATTACATGCAAGTATACATGCAAGTATACATGCAAGTATACATGCAAGTATGCAAGCAAGTATGCATGCAAGTATACGCTGCTGGATTATTATTGATGATGGATCTAGGGAGACCCTGTTAGCGGAACCTTATGCTTAATTGGATCTGCTCCTTAATGCCACTGTACAAAGTGTACAATGCACATGAATGTCTATATTGTTTGCCTGCATGTATTATCCTCGGATGGCCCTTCCTGTGGCTCTTACTGAAGTATGTTCTCTACAAAACTCAAAACTGTGCATTTTGTCCTGCTCTGGTTGGGAAGCGCTTCCGATTAGCCTACTTGAAGAAGCGCTATAGAAATTCTCGACTGGCCAATGATCAGAATAATAACGTATGAAGTGTATAATACAGACTTGAACAGCCATGTGGTCCAAGCGTCTGTCCATTCGTGCAGACGCTGCACTTCGGACCATCGTAGTCATGGCGACAGAGACAGCGTCCAGTCCGCTGGTCACAATCGTCTCTCACTGACCCAAACGGACTGCAGTCGCAAGCTGGTCACAACACAACAAGAACAGGAAGTCGTCGTCATCTCAGTCTCACCTTCAGTATGTATGTGCGTGTGTATGTGCATGCGTGCGTGCTGATATTGATGTGTGTGTGTGTGTATGTGTGTATGTATGTATGTATTGTATGTATGTAAGTGTGTGTGTATGCATGTATGTATGTGTGTATGTGTGTGTTTGCAGGTACTACTCATACATCAGCTGGGGTGGCGAGTACCTCTGAGTAGTTCCCTTGAAAAGAGATGCTAAATAGTGGTTCCCTTGAGGAGGCGGGGTGGAGTAGTGGCTATGTTCGTTGCCTTGGAGTTGGAAGGCTGCGGATTCGAATCCACCTCAAGCCACTGCGAAGGGACCCTGAGCAAATCCTTCTCTCGCAGTTGCTCATGCGCTTCGGTGTGAAATTCCGATGCAGTGTTCGCACAGTAGTCGGGAGCACCTCTGAGTGGTAATTTTGAAAGGTCACTCTAACAAATGCTCATACATACATGTATACAAACTCTAATAATGAATGAATGAATGAATGAATGAATGAATGATCCAGAAAGAGACTGCCATCACTATATGTATTGTATAGATACCTGATGATGATGATCATGATCATAATGATGACGACGAAGACGATGATGATGATGACAACCTCCATGGTCATATCAACAATATTAGAAACCGTGAAATCCCATCATGAACTTAGCATTCACGTTTTGGCTACAAACACAAGCAGGAAGCTGAGTCGTAATCGTAATCTAAAAATTTACAAGTTGTAAATCTAAAGGAAAGCGTAGGGTATCAGTCATGTAATAATTACTGCAACACATCAGAAGGATTGTCCAGACACAGATTTGTTATCACCTCGATGGTTTTCTCAAACTCATTGTTGATCATGAACAATGACTTACGTAGGCAGCCAACGTTTTCCTTCTTGTTTGGTAGTCGCCAGTGATTGGGGTGGCAGCGATCACATCTCAAACCACCCACTCCTGGTTTACAGGTGCACTGCCTGGATACGGGGTCACAAGTGGAACTCAGCGACCCCAGAGGATTGCACTTGCAGAACCCTATGGACAAGTAGAAACAGGACGTATGCAGTTGTTCCCATAATTACAGCATTATATATAACTAGATGTGTTACCCGGCGTTGCCCGGGAAATTTAGGGTTTTAAACACTACTCCACTGTGGTACTCATCGTAGACCGCTAGATTTCGGGTTTTCGCCAACCCTCCACCCCACCCCGCTTCCCCAAAAGGTCAAAGGTGACCCGCCGCTGCGGGGCGCTGCGGAAATTATTACTCGGCGGGTATGACGTAATGGGCTGTAGACTCCTTACTGAAGCGTTATTATTGATGAAATATGTCTTAAAACGCGAATAACTCTGCTTTTAAATTGATTTAAAAGCTGAAAATAGTTGCGCTGACCTTATAATTTTGGTAAGGCGCTACGGAAATTATTACTGGGTTTGTATGACGTCATTCGGGCTGTAGACTCTTGACTAAAGCTCGATACTACTAAAGCGTGAGCGATTAAAACGCTTCTGTCTTAAAACGCTAATAACTCGAGTTCTAAAGTGAAATTTAGGATTTTAAACACTACTCCACTCTGGTACCCATCGTTGACTGCTAAATTTCGGGTTTTCGCCAACCCTCCACCCCACCTCGCTTCCCCAAAAAGCCAAACTTGACCCACCGCGGCGTGGCGCTACGAAAATTATTACTGGGCGGGTATGACGTCATGCGGAGCAGACTCCAATAAATCGCTGGCGTGATCAAATTATTGATCAATTACTGATGAAATCTGTCTTAAAACGCTAATAACTTTTGTTTTAAACGGAATTAAAACCTGAAAATAGTCAATATGACCTTATAATTTGGGTAAGAATCGATATCAATAATTGTTTTAAACCGACGCTGTTTCATTTCCGAGCCTATTCTGCAGGTCAGAGTAAAAGCGTACATACAAATAAACAAACATAAGGAAAGTGTTTCTGCCTTATAATATAGATTAGGACTGCACCGAATAGGTGATCACCACCATTCGGCCGAATTCGAATAATTGGGCCAACTATTCGGCCAAATAGTGTACAAAGTAGGTCTACCGACAACATTCAAATTTCGAACGAAAACAAAAGTTTCAGTTCAGTAAATTTAACACATAAGCACACAAAGTAAACAGTCAACTACATGTAATTTTTTCATTCCTCTCCCTAGCTTTGAACACTCGCTACAGCAGCCATATATGCAGAAATAGATGTCACGGGACCATTATTCATATTTGGTCTGACGCTACTATTCTGATGAATGCCGAATAGCTATTTGGCCTGCTATTCAGCCCCGAAGTGGCTGTTCGCTACATCCCTAGCAGTAATCACTAGTCTTTTACTTGAAATGAGTATGTACAAGGTGTGAGCAAAATTTCTAAATCATCATTTTGTATAATAAATCCTAATTTCTTCAGTTGGTGAAATCAGTTCTTTTCTGCAATTTACGCTCCCAAGTGTTGTTCTATTTATATTGTCTGTCCTCATCTCAAGATTATTGCCATCAATGATCATGGTTAAAAATTATATGACTCCAAAATAAAATGCTCGAACAAGGATATGAATGGCCAGAGAGAGGAATTAGAGAGAGAGAGACTGACAGACAGACAGTGGCAAACAGACATACAGACAGACAGACAGAGAACGAGGACAAGATATAGAATGAGGAGTAAAGAGATGCAGCCAAGGACACAAACAACACACAGAACTAACTCCGCAAAGCTTACCTGGACAACCGGCCTTGTGAGGTCCAGGTGCAACAGTTGTATTGTCAGCACAACAGCCGAATACCGTATCAAAACAGCTAGATACTGGCATATCTACAATGACACATGATAACATCAATTAATTGAAATGAAGACATGCACAGTATGTGACAGACCTGTATAATTGTTACTTAATAAGACCTGAAAATTGCAGCCCTATAAACCTAAGTTAAAGATCAAGACCAAAAGATGATAAAAGCAAGGGGTGAAGGGCCCACGTCATAGGGTCTCATAGAGTAATGGCATTGTCTTTATAATTATTATTATTATTATCATAATTTATTTTTTTCCCAAGGTATACACTATACAGGATCCCTCAGGAACTTCACTACTGCCTAGTATAAAATCAAAGTCTGTTATTATTATAATAATTATTATTAATATTGTTACTATTATTATTATTATTATCGTGATCATGATCATGATCATCATCATGATCATCACCACCACTACCACCACCACCACCAACACCACCACACCACCACCACCACCACCATCATCATCATCATCATCATTAATCTGGACTAGTTTCCTTGAAAAAGGCAAATTGTTTTGTAGATATTCCTAATCACCCATAAGTTCATGGGGTAGTAAAATAGAGCAAAAACTGAAGCAATACCTTCTCGACAGCATTTAGCACCAAGCGTCGTCTTATGACAGTAGCTGCCCGCGGGACAGACACCCAAATCGTCAGTGCAGTTGTAATCCCTGTCAGTCACAGGGTCAATCAGAGGAGCTGTTCCCTCACACATCTCTTCAACGATATCTTCAAATAAACAACAAACTTCCAGTGCCGTGTAAGAAACTATGCTGTATGATCAAACTGTTGCAAATATTGATTTGCTATGAAATTTTAAACCGGCAATTAAAAATTCAACCATCAACCGATGTCTTGGGTATTGACGAGAAGACGGTGCCACAGAAATCATTAGCAATGAAATGACCATCAGACAGCTATTAAAAATGACAATTAGACAGCTATTAAAAATGACAATCAGACAGCTATTAAAAATGACAATAAGACAGCTATTAAAAATGACAATAAGACGGCTATTAAAAATGACAATCAGACGGCTATTAAAATGACTATCAGAGGCTATTACACTGTCGAGTTGGGTAAAATACCTTCACAGTTGTCAGCTGATTGTTCAATGATCACCTTCTGCAGCTTACAAGACATCTCTTTCATCAGACACTCGCTTCCGTATGTCCTCCCATCAGATCCACAAACTGTCTGCCTGCAGAAAACAGCAGCTATGATGATAATGATGACGACGACGACAACGACGATGATGATGTGATGATGATGATATGATGAAAAAGATTTTGATGATGACAATGATGATGATGATGAGACGATGATGATGACAATCATGATGATGAAGATTATGATGACAATGATGATGATAGTAATAATAATAATAAAAAGAATAGTAATAACAATAACACTAAAAATAATAACAATTGCAATTTAAAAATTGCAAAAATGACAATTTCTCAGGCAACCTTGTGATAGCCACGCTTTTACAAGGATGTCAACACACGAATCAATAATCAAGATAAACATGGTGTAGAGACAAGTCTTAAGTTCTGTCTTGCAACGACTCAACTAAATCAGTGAGGTGTATCAAAGTATGAAGACTACTCTGGACCACGATTCAATGGAATCTTCCTAATCCTATGCGTGTATAAAGGTCCACTCAACCTTCCAATCGGCAGATGGCGTTGGTAAAATGAGCAATATAGGAGGTGATGGGCGCCTTGCATGGCTGCCGACTGCAGTTAAATTTGATTCCTGTGATCATCTGATCATCATCATCTGATCATCATCATCTGATCATCATCATCTGATCATCATCATCTGATCATCATCATCTGATCATCATCATCTGATCATCATCATCTGATCATCATCATCTGATCATCATCATCTGATCATCATCGTCGTCGTCGTCGTCGTCGTCATCATCATCAAAGTACCCTGATCAATCCCTTCTAAAAATAGGCGCTAAATAAATCTCCGATAACAATAATAATAACAATCGTAATCATCGTAGAAGTTTAGTCAATTCTTTAAAGACATTCAGGTCTAAACACAGATGACAAATTAATCAAATCTTTCCAGTTTGTTTAGGTATAAATTCGTCTTTCGTCAGAACTTCAATAGATGTCACCAGCTGGTGTCACGTCATCTTATATCTTGTGATAATTACACTGAAGAGGACATTAGTTATAAATCACTTGAAATGAAGTCAAAATGTTGTCTATACTCAAACCGATGAATGTCGATTGGTACCTGAGTGCCGGGCAAGTGAAATTACAATAGCATTCTTGAAGTCCACTTGAACCGATCGTGCAAGAGCCGCCGAACTGACAAGACGACGACTCACATCCGTCTGCATGCACAGAGACGACCATTCAGCAGATAAAAGAAATTAATTCATTATGACAACATTGAAAAACGATCAGACAATCAGTCTGAAACAATTGAAAACGTTGCACCCTTTTCATCTGTTAGATAACCATTAACCACGCTGAACTATGCAGCCCTATAAAATGCGATACACGGATATGGGATACCGCCAAGGTGGTTAAGCAGGGGCGAAGAGAGAAATTCCATGCACCTTGATAGAGCAGTTATGGACCATTAAAATATCCTAAGGCCTGAAGAGAAAATGTTTGAAAGAAACAAGTTGAGATAGTAATAAAATTGCGGTAGGTATGACCTGAGATGATCTATGATTTTATTCAGTCATTAATTTGAGATTTAAATTGACTGCAGTCAATTTGTTATTTTGCAAAAGTCGTCAGGCCTCTGGGCATTTGCCCTCTGCCACTCACCCTCTCCGTGGCCCTGTGGTTAAGAGCCTGTCCTGTTTCACAGCGTTGAGGTATAATGTCTGACACACTAGGGGCAGTGTGTACTAAACTGCATTGAAAACTTAAGTAGCCGCTAATGGGTCAAAGACCATAAAGACGATCCGTGGGCAAAGGGTTAAGTGAGGAATTACCATCCGATCCGGATCCCGATCCAGACTGATCGTCGCATTCGCCGATCTCAACCACCTCGAGGTCCATGGTCAGCTGACATCCGGTCTGGCGCATGATGCACTCGCTGGCGTACGTGACTCCGTTGCTGGCACAGACCGGTGGAGCGCTGGTGGCAGGACAGCGGTGAGGACAAACGCATTTGCCGTTCTCACACATCGCACCACGACGACACTTGACGTTGGCACACATGTCTGTTCACGTAAAACAATGAAAACCATGCGTGGTTTTGAAACAACAAAAGGTATAGGGAGTGTGGGGGTGGTGTTACAGTCTAGAGGATGATGGTCCAATGTGATAACCTCTAAAGGTCAGATGTTCCAATTCTTCACCAGGACAAACAGATGCTTCCATTTCTGTTCCACGTTGACGGAAAGGGATAGGATTTGCCACTTGCCCAACACACCAAGGCCAAGAAAATGAGGTCGGTAATGTCTCAGATCTATTGCCGGTGTCACGAGACATTCTATCCCCCCCCGATTAATATGGGGGATCCTCTATTTCGTGACACCGGTTCTCATAAGACTCCCTTTCTTCTCGTTAGAACCATGACAGATCATCGTATTAGAATTCATTGAATTAGTACAAGCAGGCAGTGCATGTGACACCTCAGACGAATAACTATTGTTCTCATTTTCTCAAAGACAAAGCAAGGGAAACTGTGTTGATGGCAAGGAAGTTGAGAGAAGAAGAAGAAGAAGAAGAAGAAGAAGAAGAAGAAGAAGAAGACGAAGAAGAAGACGAAGAAGAAGAAGAAGAAGAAGAAGAAGAAGAAGAAGAGAGTCATAAAGACTAATGAGTACGAATTGGGTCAAGTGGTGGACGCAAAAATAAGAAACTCGTTCAAAAGTTTCTGCTGAAATTTCTTCAAATTGAACATACATGTTGTTGGCCCGTCCACATGGAATGGGCTCCCGCTTGCACTACGCTTACAACCTCGGAATAATTTGCCTGCTTTCTACCAGTTGCTCAAGACCTATCTTTTTAGCTGTGGCTGGGCAGGGAGCGCTTCTGAGTAGGTTTCTTGAAGGGGCGCTATATAAGTTTTCGGAATGAATGAATGAATGAATGTAGGTCTGAGCACAACAATCAATTGACTGATTACACAGTTTACCTGACCTACTGGATCTCACCTGAGTTTCTCCAGTTTCTCATGTATTCCATCTTGTATTTCATCATGATACTGGCATTACAGAAGTCATCAACTTAGATTCAAACTTAGAAACATGGTCTCAACGTCTAAAGATCCACTGCTTTAACCCTTTTCAGACCAAATACTGCACTTTGGTTGTTAAAGGGTTAAGTGCACTGCAGCGCACAAACGATAAGTCATCTTTTTAGAAGCTGGAGAAAGTGGCAACTGAGAAAGAATGACGAACCACAAGAGCCTTGCGAAGAAATTTCGATTAGCTTCTTTGTAGAACAGGATGCAATTCTCAATTCACATTCATTCGTGTATGTCACGCCATCTGCCCCACAGACTGGATTTTCAACCTTCAACAGATTCAGCACAAGAAAACGATATTCTGTTTCTACGTGTATGCTGAAATTAAATCAAATTTTGACAAAGAAACAACAACTTAAGAATTTATTTTACATAAGATCAAGAAATCTAAATTCAATCTCATGCTTGGATCTGTTTCAGTGTCTTAAATTAAATAAAAGCCCTCTCACAGTGCTGGAAAAATGAAGTGGCACACTATTCTCTTTTCAATAAACCAATTTTAATGCAAAAAATAACTTTACAATGTTTACTCTGAACATGATCATTTATTAAGTTTACTGTTTCCGAGAATTTCCGTAGGCCTATATTTATAAAAGTTTCCTAGCATTTGATATTTGGAGTTGGCATTGCTCTTTATACCTTAACACAAAACGTAGGACAGATGCACTGAGAAACATTGTGAATGTCTAACTGACACTCGGAATACACGTTGCACGTCTCCTGACAAGTACCTACAGAACACAGATGGAAAATAATAATGTAAATATAAAATAATAACACCAAACTTACAATGACTATTACCTTACAAAGCACTGTAATCGTAACTGTAAATTTATGTCGAGCCTCTTCAAGAAAAACTAATTGGAGGTGCTCAAAATGCATTGTCTAGACGACGCTAAAAGTTATTACAAACAGAACATAAGAGGAACCCAAAGAAATTATTAGCAGACCCATCTAGACATTTCGAATGCCCTGATTCTTATCAACTGGCCTTGTAAAATTAAACTCACGACTCGTGAAAAAACGTTTTCTGGCCTATCTTCTCGACCCCCTATAAATTTTCACAATACTTCACAAAGTGTTAGAAAGAGCAAATGGATTGTACACACGTTGCTCAAGGGCGGATACAGAAATTTTCGACGGTGGGGCCAAAATTTTCGGTCTTGGGACGGGAGAAATAAATTTCGTCTTGGTTGCCGGAAAAAAATGATGACCTTTTTTTAAGTCATTCGTCCAAATTCCAAGAAAAAGATACCGTTTTAGCCCCAAAATAGTTGATGACCTTTTTTTTAGTCATCAATCAACCTGATCGGAGAGTAATGGCCCTCTCTAGTCTCTAGTATCCTGCTTTTCTAAACCAAATGGGGGTCCACGTCCCATGCACTTTTTAAATGGGGGCCATGGCCGGATTGGTCCCCTGGATCCGCCCCTGACGTTGCTTGTGTACTTGCGAGAGGAAGTGTGAAAAGTATGGAAAGAAGCAGGAGAGGTCACTATGTTGAGATATAAAACATAGACAGCTAACTTTTTTCTGCCGAGCAACAACGAATGAAACTACAGAACTTTACATTACAACCCAAAAGATTTTCAATATACAAAGTGCACACATAGTAAAAAGTCCAATTCTTAACATTATGAGGACTATAATAGATGATGTGACCTAGTAAGATTATGAAGCACAATTGAGGGTTTTAAGATGCATTTACTTAAGTTTCTTACTACAGAGGCCTTCGTGTTCCACTTCAATGTACTCCTTTCTCTGACAGCTCTCTGCTCTCAACATGCATTCACTAGAATATGAAATTCCGTTGCTTCCACAGACCTATGACCAACGAAAAGAAGACAACCAATTCAGTGCAGTTTCTATACCAGGGTTTGAGTGTCACATTATGTGCTTTGTCATTATACTCTTGTAATTTTTCAGCTTGTTCAAGCATCATTTGACTTAAAAGGCATGGAATTCAACTTGGAATCACTTGACAAACAGTGCAACATAATGCAGTGATTCAGCAGTTTCTATACCATGGTTTGAGTGTCACATTATGTGCTTTGTCAATATAGTCTCGTAATTTGTCAGCTTGTTCAAGAATCATTTGACTTAAAAGGCATGGAATTCCACTTGGAATCACTTGACAAACAGTGCAACATAATGCAGTGATTCAGCAGTTTCTATACCATGGTTTGAGTGTCACATTATGTGCTTTGTCATTATACTCTCGTAATTTGTCAGCTTGTTCAAACAGCATAAAAATCAGCAATCGCTTCCTAGATGACTTGAACACAACTTAATCTAGTGACTTAAAAGGCTTGGAATTCCACTTGGAATCACTTGACAAACAGTGCAACAACCTAATGCAGTGCTCGTGAATAAGTTGGAGCCAAACACATTAAATTCAGAGATCATGATTACCATTTAATGACAATATATTTAGTGTAGCATCAGGAATTTGTTCAATAGTAATAATATACTCTCTCACACACACACACACACACACACGCACGCACGCACGCACTCACACACGCACGCACGCACGCACGCACGCACGCATACATACATCCACCCACACACGTACACACGCACCCATGCACACACCACGCACATCTTGTATAGTGGTAGCAATTCCACTAGCTTTGCAACAGAACACAGATTTTTTGGTGGACCACAGTGCAGTGGTGTGTGTATGTGTTGATCTAGTATTTGGATGTTCAGATTGGTTCTTCATGAGCTTAAATGGCCATTGAAAAGAGACTTAACAGCCACTTGAAAAGACTTGCGAAAGGTCAGGTTCAGATTATGCACATATTTTTTGTGCATGCCTTGCTTGTAAATAATCTGTTACAACATTGAAATAGTAAAATCCATGATGAACAGTCACAATACAATCTTATAATTATAATAATTAGCCTACTTCGTTTTAAAGATGTCAACGACCATAGAAGCCAAGAGATGTCGTTAAACTTCGGCAATAAATAAATAAATAAATAAATGGTTTGTGGACATTTTATCACACAAGTTTGGTCGCTTTACACTCTTTCATCTGTTAATCTGCTTCGTTGAATGAGCAAAATGTCAAAACTTTGCCTTTTGGCTAAGTAAGAACTTTTCACTGTAAGACAAAATTTTTCCAGATTATTGATGTGCTTGACACAGAGCAAAGGGAAATGATGATGATTCCCAGACTTCGTAAAAATTAACAGCCTGACAAAATGCGCATCTATCATTTGCTTTTGATGTTAGAAAGTCTTGGTGTATGGCAAAATTTCCATGCTCCATTTATTCTAAGCACATAGCGAGTGCTCACTAGTGGGGCACGATGGTGTAGTGGGCATGTTCATTGCCTCGCAACCAGAGGGTTGCAGATTCAAATCCACCTTAAGCCACCGCGTAGGGACCTTGGACAAGTCCTTCACTCGCAAATTGCTCAGTGCTTCGGCATGAAACTCCGATTCAGTGTCCGCGCTGTAGTCGGGAGCGCTTCCGAGTAGCATTTCGAAGGGCGCACTATAACAAGGGCGCATACAAACAAACTAGGTGTGACATGGTATCCAACTGGAGATAGAGCTGTCATAACCATGCAGAACGAGCAAGTTTGTGTCTCCTCCTTGGAGAGCAATGCTTTGTCAGGACTCTGAGCAAGTCCTTCATGCACAGTGGCTCAGCATCACTAAAACACGCATTGATTTGAAATCAACAAAGGAGCAACACTCCGAGATAATAGTTATGCTTTGCGTAATGCAGGAAAAAACAATAGACCAAAATATGATTTTTTATGACTGAGTAATATGTTAAATTACTGGGTTAAACTCCTGAGCACACGTTGGACAAACGCAGGATGGCTGACCATTGATCACGCTACAGATCGATCCGTCACGGCATCGCAGCTGACTGCAAGGGCTCATCTGAGCTACAAAATCACATCCATACATAAAATACATTTTTGTATGTCGGTTCCCGTCCATCTAAAATATAAGATACTCTAAAATCTTGCATTTACTTTAACACATCTTAAGGCTTTCCACAGGGCTATTTTTAAGGAATTTTTAGAACTGCACAATCCCTTCTTTTCCTTCCCATCCTCCATGGTAAATTACTTCCAAGAACAATAACCATTTTTTGCTAGTTTTAAATGTACAGAAGTGCTTCTACAACCGCACAAATCCATTTAGAACTGCACATGTTGTGTACAACTGCACGTTAAAAAATGCCCTGGCTTTTCAACTCTGCAACGTATTTCTACTTTTCCATCTTTAGCACATGCTTCCATTCAAACTTTTTCTACCATGTTTACCTTCCAACTGCTCAAGTCACTTTCAGTCTCCCAACTTCTCAAAACTAGTATTAACATGTTGAAATATTTTGAAATGCCGATAATTTTCCAAAGTTGTAAAAACCACTTGAAAAAAAGAGAAGACATTGTAATATTTTGAAATGCTGATAATTTTCCAAAGTTGTATAAAAAGATGGAAAACTGAGGAGAAACTAACGGCAGAATCCTTCATCTAAGACAGCGATCGGGATGCCAGAGGTACAGGAATGTCTGTGCAGCTGACATTCATTCTCGTAAGTCTTTCTATCATTGCCACAGACAGGACGAAAGACGGGTTGACAGTTTCCTGGACAGACGCACTCCGGCTTCCCGTTGTTGACCAGGCACTCTGCATGCGGCGAACACTTCACATTACGACATGCATCAAAACCTGAAGATAGAAATGATAGAAACAAAACTGCTTTTATGCGAAGGACATGGACATAAGCGAGAAATTCGAACTACAGGGTGGGCCAAAAAAAAAGACCTCCCTACGTTTTTTGCCAATATCTTGGCCAGAAGTAAGAATTTTGAAATGAAATTTTACAGACTTAGAGACAATTCATATTTACACCTGATGGCCAGATTTTATCAAAATATTTCAAACAGAACAAAAGTTATATCACTTTTAGTGAGGCCACCCTACGTTTTTTGATGATTAAAAAAGTCAAAAAACGGTGGGTGGCCTCACTAAAAGTGATATAACTTTTGTTCTGTTTGAAATATTTTTATAAAATCTAACCATCATATGTAAATATGAATTGTCTATAAACCTGTAAATTTTCATTTTGAAATTCTCACTTTTGGCCAAGATATTGGCAAAAACCTACTTTTTGTTGCGTTACGTTTTTGAATCGTAAAAAAAGGGTGGGTGGCCTTCCTAAAAGTGGCATAACTTTTGGTTTGTTTGAAATATTTTGATGAAAGCTGGCCATCAAATGTAAATATGAATTGTCTTTAAGACTGCAAAATTTCATGTAGAAATTCTTACTTTTGGTCAAGATATTGGCAAAAAGCCTAGGGGGTCTTTTTTTATGGCCCACTCTGTAGAAGCAAAATTTCATTCTTTTCATTAATTGATCTTAGCAGTGGCAGCGCTAGGGGGCTAGAGGGAGCTAAGCCCCCTATAAAAGGCAACCCGGGGGCTAAGCCCCCCCCTAAAAAAAAGGCCATCCGGTTTTTGATCATGTAAAACTGAAATATTTCCACGATAAGCGCTCCCTAAAATTATTAAACATGTACATAAAATTTTGACTGAATGATTAAAAAAAAGGTCGTCAGAAATTTTGGCGGATGAAAATGGAAAATTTCCTCCACGAGGATTCAGCCCCCAAAACTGAAATCCTGGCACCGCTACTGGATCTTCGGGACCGTCCATAAATGATGTCACGCAATTTTGTACGATTTCGTACCCCTCCCCTCATCAAGCGACAACACAAAACCATACGGTATCTAGTATGGAACCATCACACATCATCGTAAATGTGTGACCCTTTGGTCCCCCTCTCCCATAGGTGTGTGACGCCATTTATGGACTAAGATCCCTTAACATGTAACACAGTATTAAGAAAGCAAAAGGATTGCTGATGAGGTCAAATAATTCGAGACTCAACAAATATAGACTAATTGATAGACTTGAGACATCCAGCCGTAAATCAACAAATAATCAATTAATTTCATCCGTTATAAGTGCCTGCCACTCTGGCTATTAATAATAATAATATTACCTCATGATGGTTAATGTCATGTTGATCATATTGTTTAACTATTACTTCTGTCTTTTCCTGCAACTGCATAATATGTATTAAATATTATACTGTTGGAATACATATATGTATATATATAGCATACATATATGTATATATATATAGCATACACATGATATACATATTATATATACAGGGTGCGCCAAAAAAAGACCCCCCTAGGCTTTTTGCCAATATCTTGGCCAAAAGTAAAACTTTCGAAATGAAATTTTGCAGCCTTATAGACAATTCATATTTACACACGATGGCCAGATTTCATCAAAGTACTTCAAACAGAACAAAAGTTACATAACTTTTAGGGAGGACACCCACCGTTTTTTGACGATTCAAAAACGCGACGCAACAAAAAACCAATCTAAATATTCTGGCCAATATCTTGGCCAAAAGTACGAATATCGAAATGAAATTTAACAGGCTTAAAGACAATTCCTATCTGCACATGATGGTCAGATTCCATCAAAATATTTTGAACAGATCAAAAGTTATACCACTTTTAGGGAGGTCACCCACCGTTTTTCGACGATTCAAAAACGAAACGCAACAAAAAAGTAACAAAAACACGATTTTTTTTCTCATCTCAAATAATTGGTATCAAATAGCCTTTATATTGCCAGATGATCATTATTATTACCATTTAAAAAAGAAACAAGGTACCAGCGTAGCTGTGCGTCACTGATAAGTCACTTAGCAAGATGACAATCAAATTGGTAAAGAAGGAATTGTCAGATTTATCAACAGGTCCATCAAGAACTTTGCAAAGAGACTCAAAAGAAGTTTTGGCACTGGTGGTGGGCACATTGAACACAAGTTGTGAAGCACTACCAAGTTCATTTGACAACAGTTATTTGAGATGAGACTTTAAAAAGTCATGTTTTTGATATTTTTTGTTGTGTTTCGTTTTTGAATCGTCAAAAAACGGTGGGTGGCCTCACTAAAAGTGGTATAACTTTTGTCCTGTTTGAAATATCTTGATGAAATCTGAACACCATGCGCATATATGAATTGTCTTTAAGCTTGTAAAATTTCATATCGATATTCCTACTTTTGGCCAAGATATTGGCAAAAAACCTAAACTTTTTGCGCTTCATTTTTGAATCGTCTAAAAACGGTGGGTGGCCTCACTAAAAGTGGTATAACTTTTGTTCCATTTGAAACATTTTGATGAATTTTGGCCATTATGTGTAAATATGAATTGTCTATAAACCTGTAAAATTTCATTTGGAAATTCCTATTTTTGGTCAAAATATTGGCAAAAAACCTAGGGGGGTCTTTTTTTGGCGCACCCTGTATATATATATATATCATGGGTTTCATATGAGGCTAGCTAGGTAAATGAGAACTTAGGAACTTGTCTGTGTTTTACTGGCATGGATTTAGCCTACTCTTATTATTTTATTTTGGTCGCTCTCAAAGGTACTTTTGCTTCACATCTGAAGACAAGGCCTGACCCACCAGCAGTGCCGGATTAACTTTTTAGAGGCCTGGCGCAAACAATGCAACAAAACTAAAGTAGGCCCTCTATCCAATAAAATTATCCAAAAAAATGGGGGAAAAATTAATTATATAGAAAAACATACTTTAATAATTTATGAACACAAAATGAAGCTGTGATGAGATCATTGGAGATTTTTAAATTTTACTTGTTACAGTTCAACTGTTAAAAAATGTTCGTCGAGTTTAAAAGTCTTTCCTTCGCGCTTTTAAAGTAGGCCTAGAGAAAGAATCAATGATATCTTGAAAGTCAAGATCTGTCAAGATTTCCGACTCAATGTTCAAAAGAGTTAAATTTGCCAATCTGTCCTGGCCCATTGTTGACCTCAAAGATGATTTTATGCGTTTTAAATGACTGAATGATCTTTTTTCCCCGTTTGGTGTGATCGTAAAAAAGCAGAATCGTTTAGTTTTCTTTTGGTACTATTCAATTTTACTTTATTTCCATGTTGTTTTATGGATTTAGAGTACATGCCATCTTGATTATGACATGGTTCAGGTCCCATCTGCAGCCAATAACTGACCAAATCTTTATTTATAGTCCACAGAGCAGCATCTGTTTGTGGCACGTTTCCAACAGATTGATTCTCTTGTTTTAATGGTAGATCTATGGTAGTTTCATATTTAGGCATCTCAATGATATCATTGCTGAAATCAAGGGTGTCTGTTGTTGGCATTAGTGCTGACACTGCTGAGCGGCCTAAGCCTGAACTGCATCCAGCTTCTGACGCTGAGTCGACACCATCTATAAATTGCGGCACTTCGCGTGTTTTTACTGCCAGAAATTCATCAATACTACCACGTGTCTGTTTGCCAACCTCTTCAAGTTCGCGTTTTCTTTGACGTTTCTGCCAACCGGACTCAAATTTCTTCATTTTCTTTAGGTCTACTTATTTTATTTGTTTAAAAATTAAAATAAAAAAAAGAAATAAGCAGCTACATAAACACTAAATAGTAGATAATAATATTACATGGAACATACACTGTGTCGTCTGTACCGTACGCATATCTATATTTTATTTGGTGATGGGGTCGATCCGCGCATAAATTGATTACGTCATACGTCATCATTATAGTACACAATTAATTAGTACGTCATCATTATAGTAGTAGTACTGTAGAAGGCCTGTTTTTATAATGCCACCAAATTTTATATGCAATGCTTGTTTTAGAAATTAAACATTTTAAATAAGCCGGACTGTGACTTATATAAACAAATTCGATCGGATAATCGGATTTCTCAAATTTAAAAAAAAAATTTACCCCCGAAAGAAGGCCTGGCGCAAGTGCGCCAGTTGCGCCATAGTTAATCTGGCACTGCCCACCAGACATTTCTTCAAGAGAAATACTAATCTCAAAGTCCATGGGGAGAATGAAGTACCTCAAGGCAAACAAATTATATAACTGATATCATTATAATTTTTACACAGGGTAGAATTGACTCCAAAAGACCAGGTAAACAAATTCCCCTGGAAAGAAGGTTCTTGAACGTCTAGAACTCATTAGTATCCAGCAAAACTATCATCCATCTGAATTTTTGTCCTCATCATTTGAAAAATTATTCAGAAATATAGAAAAATAATATCATAATTATTGTTATTAAAAGAATTGCCCCGCATGCAAGCAGTACGGTAAATCAACACGTAAGATTAAAGCAACAACTAACCTAATTGACATTTTCCAGCGAACACTTTGGAAATCTTCTTTCTCGACATGCATGACTGCTTCTTCATGGCGCATTCGCTGTCGTAGGTCACACCATCGCTGGCACAGACGAATCCAAGGGGATCCTCCTCTGTACACACATACTCAGCGCATCGACAGACTGGCTCTCGATTCGCATTCACTTGGCAAACACCGGACTTGCATGCAAAGCCATGACATGGATCTAAACCAGATGCAAGTCAACTAAAATTGATCAGTATAAAGCCAGTTGCCGTAGTCTGGTACTGCCCAAACTCTGCCACTGGTTGTTCTCTGACAGTGCCAGTCCCAAGCCTGGATAAAGGAGGAGGGCATCACTAATGGTCTTTGTTACCACACAGTGACGTTAAACTTCAAGTACCACTACCCTGGTGCTGCCTACTAGACCTTGCACCTCCCGACTTTTGTGATTTTTTTACCTATCCTTAGCACTAGTGGCCATTGATCACTACGCTCATCTGAGTAGCAGGGTCTCCTCCTTGTACCATTTGCCCATGGCTTGACTAGGCGTTGAATCACGCTTTCTTGATGGTGGGAATCCTGATCTGGAATGGCCTCCATATTGAGCCTCAACTTTTCCAAGGACCTTCTAAACAGGAATCAGGATAATTCTTTTCTCAACCTGAGACTGTTCATTAAAGCTGTGCTGGAGTTGGGAGTGAATCTGAGTAGTTTTCTTGAAAGAGAGCTAAATTAATGTTCGATATGAATCATGAATGAATGCAGAACCAGTACAGTGAGTAGGCCTACACTGATTTCAAATTATCCAAAGGTGCCTAACGTAGATACCCAACTAGATGGTAGTCTCTCTTATATGGCCATACATACACTTCTGAACATTGAAAAAAGTGCAGTATAGTGCACTGCATCATCACGTCTTTTGACCAGGAAATATTTAAATTCACCGCAATTTCCAAAATTTTTGGCAAAGATTTCCACACTCTCTCAAAACGACAACTCATTTCTGTATAATGTTAAAGAAATATTGAAACCTGTAGAAATAGCAAGCATAACCGTTAAAAAAACCGGCAAGGTGAAACTAACACTTACCACATTTGCCGTCGTACGTCTTTGAAATGTTCTGCATTTGCGTACATGAAGCCCTTTCCATCTCGCACATGTTACCATAATCTCTTCCATCACTGCCACAAATTGTAACGTTGCCATCGCTCCTGCTGCTGCAACTGTGAGGACATCGGCATCTCGCACCGGTGTTATCAGCGGACAGAACACAGAAGGCTCCAAACCCACACACAGTGTCAGTACACACATCGGGGTCACCTACAACAGAAACATCAGAATCTGGAAGAGTCTTTGTAGAGGAAAGCATGCAACGCATTTGCTGACATGAATACTGATTCCGATAATTTATATAGCGCCTCTTCAAGAAACATACTCAGAGGCGCAGGGTACCACGGTAATCGCCGGACTTCCTTAACACCTAGATTCTTGGTCCCAACTTACACGTCAAAGGCGCTGTGAAAACATAATGGGTCAAGGAATGGTAGGATTTCTCTGTGTGGTATGGCACTGCAACAAGGCGCTGGTTCATTGTACATGCAAAGACTCTGCTGCTTCCCCTCTGGCAAGCAGCATAGATCTGCTCTCCTATCAGCTGAATTCCGAGTCCCTGACCATGGCAGTGGTACTCCCTTGGATGCTGAACTCACAAACTGGATTGGGTTCCCTGTTGGGCTCCATCTAGTACCTAGATTGTGGGACACGGTGGTGCAGTAGTAGGTTCGGTGCCTTGCAGCCGGAGGGTTCCAGGTTCGAATCCACCCTCAAGCCGCCACATAGGGTCCTCGAGCAAGTCCTTCACTCACAATTTCTCATGCACTTCGGTGTGAAACTCCGATGCAATGAGTGTGCTGTAGTCGGGAGTGCCTTTGAGTAGCGAGCTTGAAGGGGGCACTATAAAAATGGAGAAATAAAATGAATAAAAATAGATGTCACACAAGCATGTTCTTTTCTAATTTAAGGACTGTCTTATTTAATCATGGTGAAGTGGTAGGACTCCTAAGTACAAACCCTTGAAGTGGTGCTTATTCATCAACAATTGTAATAATAATGATAAGTGAGGTTAATTTACAAGCCAAGATCCAAATGGCAAAACAGGCGAGCAGATAAGAAATTGTTGTGGATTATCGAAACATGCCTTTAATGCATGAATGCATGAATGAATGAATGCATTAGTGCATTAATGAATGAATGAATGAATGCATTAAAAGCATACATGAATGAATGAATTAATTAATTAACTAAAGAGAACCACGATTAGCACGATGCCTTTCATAGACAAATTCTATTACATATAAAATCACCGTCTAAAATGTAACATATGTGCGCTTGTCAGATGCAAATAAAGGCGACATACGTACCTACTATTGAAACAACGACATTACACTCAAAAAGAAAAATGACGCAAAGAACATATCACTGTATAGCTTACTACAATGTCCTGGCCGTCGAGCTTGAATTCGTTTCCCTTTTTGGCAGCTTGCCATACGGAGGTGACATTCCGAAGTGTAAGTGACGTTGTCACTACCACACACAGGAGTGAACACACCATGGCACTGTTTTGGACAGCTGCAATATGGCCGACCAAGTGAGGCATTGAGAGTACACTCGGCATGGTAAGGACAGAAGACTCTAGCACAGGGATCTCAACAGAACAAACGGAACAAATCGAATTAACAGCAGAAAATTCCACAAATAAATACGAATATGAATTTAAACGATTTAGTTACATAATCGTACTCTTCATATTTCAACCGTGTTTAAACCACTGGAGTCGCAAAAACCAGCTAACCAGTATCGGCAGGTGCTTAGTCAAAACACGATTGATAGGCGGATAGGAGGTCAAAACTGCTCGAGGTCAAGATTCAGTCAGGCAGATAGATGGCTAATGTGGATGGCACTGAGTTAAAATGGTAAGGGAAGTGAGGAAACGAGGAAGACATAGAATAGGATTATAGGATTTGTGAAAAGCTGCTTTCAGTGAAAACCTGTGGAGAGAAAGTAAAAGGCGTTGGTGTTTGTGAGTTCACAGGATGGATCATTGTCTAGAAATTACTTAATTTTAGAAATAAAATGATTAAATTTGACGCAGAAATCAAGACCCAGGAAAATCAATGACTCAAAACACACTTAATTAAATGTCTTGATAAACACAGACATCACACAAATAGTGTTCCAAAGAATTATCATCAGAAAATATACTTAAGAGACGTAAGTTAACAACATAACCATTTTAGAGCGTCTAACAAAACTACATACGTTGTTTCACCCAAGTAAATCAGAGCAGTTACTGAATGAATTTATTCAGCAACCCAAAAATCACGCAAGAGGACTGAGACAAAGTATTGGGGGAAATGGACTGTGACCAACTGCAGCACATGATAGACATGAGTTTCCAGTAGAAGAGTTAGTTACTGCAGATATTAGACATCATCTACTGATTGAAGAGTTAGCTACTGCACATGTCAGACGTCAGATACCAGTAGAAGAGTTAGCAACCTCGATATCCCAATATATTTTCATGGTGGTTGATGTGGCTGTTGTTTTTATTATCTGACTTTCACTGAAAGCACAATTCATGTTTGTGATGCCATGATTTCACAAAAAGCTGTATTTATTTGAAATTCAATTTTCCAATTTTTTTTGGGCACGGTGGTGTAGTGGCTTTATTCGTTGCCTTGCAGCCGGAGGGTTGCAGATACGAATCCACCTCAAGTCACCGCGTACCTTGGGCAAGTCCTTCACTCACAATTGCTCAGCGCTTCACTGTGAAACTACAATGCAGTGTCCGTGCTGTAGTCGCGAGTGCATCTGAGTAGGTAGCTTAAAGGGGCGCTATAACAAGTGCACATACAAACAAACAAACAATGAGAGAGGCAGCAATGGTGAATATCATGGCTGACATTCACACAATTCTGTTGTCTCTGATCAAACACAAGAGCATTCATCAAGTTTTGCTTTCTAACAAATGACACCAGTGTAACACGTACCTTCAGGGTCTTCTGGCTTTCGAATAAACTTTTCATCTACAACAAGAGAGAGACAAAATGGCATGTATTTAATCATTTGATCATCCCCGGTTTCAGCTTAGAGAGTGACAAGGTAATGCAGAAAGCGCCAGTGGCGTTGGTATACTGTGGTGATAGTGTACTGTACAGTAATACCGTAGGGATGTTAGCAAAGCCTTCGGTATTACCTTGGGAATGGAGATATAACGACCTGCTTGATCCAAATAGCAGATATTGATCCACCCGATCCCAATGAGATTTAACATTTACATCTGATTCTGGGTTGTTGAAATTTACGGGTAATTGAAATGCGTGTTTTTGAGTCATTAGTTAAGATTTAATTAAGATCTATCCTTTTTTAATATGGCGCTCACGAAACCGTACTACTTTAGGGGCCTACCTAGCGGGACCGGTGATCTATCCTTTTTTAATATGGCGCTTACGAAACCGTACTACTACTTTAGAGGACCCTACCTAGCGGGACCACAAGACACCTTCAGGGTCTCTTATGTGACAGTAGGCTTACTTTTAATTTCTGTGTAGTGCTACTATTCTTGATATGTCATCAAATAAATGATTTGATTTGATAAATGCAGTTTTTTTTACCACAGCAACGGTTGCAACTTTTCATTGTACCGGTAGTAATTAACTGCATCCTAAGCTAACACCAGGTCTGCCTATTATGCTAATTATCATGCTATTTAATTGAAATCCTTAACAATCTACATCCTGTCACTTCAGCAAGTAATCTGTATTTGAAATCCTAAGGTTTTACAAGAACTGTTTAATGCGCAGATGCATTATTATATTGTTTATTTTTGGGGGGGGTGGGGGCTGGGAATGGATGCACACCTATTGGGTGGGGTCATTACTATTATTATTGTTATTATTATTATTATAATTTTTGGCTCAATAAATTTATTTTTATGGTTTTTGGTTATATGCATATATAATAATATATTTTATAGGACTTGTACATTAAGTTATGTATTAGTAAGTGCATGCATGTATATATATATATATATATATATATATATATATATATATATATATAACTCACAAAATGCCCAAAGCGCAATTCAAGTGAACTTGTAAAATGAAAATAAACTTTAAGTTGTCGCCTATGCTCAACTGGCAACCTCCTTATAGGCCTATTGTACGGTAATAAGGTTCAGCACAAACTGTTCATCTGACCTTCCTTCTACAGTTTTATGATTTAAGCTTCATAAAAGTGATAATTTTGAATGCCATGTCAACACTTTAACAACTAGAGTAAGCTAAAAGTGACGGGAAAGCAGCACAGATCATTGTAAAAGTGCCAAAAGTTGACACCTGACGATTTTATGCAGATATTTATCCATCAAGAACAAGCAAAGCTAACAATTTTATAGGGCCTGTACATTAAGTATGTATGAGTGTATGCCTATATATTATATATTATATATACATAGATATAGATAGATAGATATATAATATATATAATACATATATACATATATATATATATATATATATAAATTAACATGTACACGGACACACACAAATGCAAATCGGAGAAGCAGTTAGTCCGTTGAGACATTTTTTTATTGTTCCACTGTTCCACATCCTTAACTAAAATACGGTTAATAAGCAGTCATTATACATCCGCATAATAAGCTTAATTCACTACGATAATAAAAACAAAACTGCTGAGCACACCTTGCAATTACAAGATGAGCATGTGAAAAGATGATGGTCGATTATGAGCAGGAACTTAATCTTGCATGAGTTGTTGTTATTTAACTACAAGGGGAAAGTGACAATTATTGTAAAGTACAGTAACTATAGGGTAAACTCAACAGAATAGAAGGGTTTAACTTATCAATGCTAAAGATATTATAAATAAACCAATGACTCAACCACTCCCTCATGCCTTTGCTAGGAAGCATAACGCGTTGTGTGCAGACATGCAAGCAATGTTTAAAGAAATACTCGAAAGATCATAAGAGGTTTCTTAATTTTAGGTTTCTTACCAAAATCGTTTTTTATTACTTTTTGCTGTGTTACGTTTTTTCATTGTCAAAAAACGGAGGGTGGCATCACTAAAAGTGATATAATCTTTGTTCGGTTTGAAATATTTTGATGAAATCTTGCCATGATATGTAAATATGAATTGTCTATAAGCCCGTAAAATTTCATTTCGAAAGTCTTACTTTTGGTCAAGATATTGACAAAAACCGTATGGGGTCATTTTTTGTCCACCTTGTATATGCCAAAATAAATATTGTCTATATAAATATATATATATATTTATGTCAATTTAAATGTTATCTAATATATATGCCAGTTTAAATGTTATCTGAATAAACATAGGTATGTATGCATGAATATAATTATGAGCACATCATGTATGTATACATTGATGTATGAATGTTTGTCTTAAATCATTTATATGATACTTTCAAGGACCTCTCAAAGTGCCGCATAATCTACGGTTCAAGCATTTAAACAATAAATACCAATGTCTCAAGAGCCATTAAATTTTATAAATCTCCACATCAGAAAAAACTGTTAGCTGAGAACATGGGCGCCCGCAGCATAGGTCAAGGGGGTCGCGTGACCCCCCCTGGAAATCATGACAAAATATCAATAATGATACTTTCTGGAGAAACGTCAGTGGTTAAAGGAGAAATGATGCATTTGCACCCACCCCTGGATTTGCCCAATAATTATTGTTCAAACAGTTCACCTATTTTGCATACGCCTTGCGGTGTTCAAATAATGACCACAACAAGGCCACAACATGGTCACAGTTTCTGAAGTAAGCATGTTGTATGTACGATAGTAACGATACACAGAGTCACAGACGCATAATTTATGTGGTGTCTGACACTAATTAGATATGTCTTGCATGGGGTGTTTGGAGATATCTTGGGAAGAGCCCGGGTAGCTGGAGATGGGCAGGGGCGAGTGGAGGAGATGCGTTGCCCCATATGCAGACTTCACAGGAAGGACTCAGTGCAAAGGCACTGTCCACCAGGCAAAGACCTCTGCATGTTATTTCCACCCCCTCAGACTCAGTATATATTCACATGTACATAAAATGCACAAGTCAGTAGTTTAAAGTCATATTTATATAATATATATATATATATATACATATAGGCTACAGGTCTATAGTCCGAAACCTATGAACCCTTTACAGCCGATGGGTACCGCAACCACCGTCTGACAATGAGTGGAGAATAGCCTACGCATTAGCTCAGTTTGGTCGCCTTTCGTTCCCTCAACACCGGTGACCTATAAGGTCGAATAAGGTGTTGAATGAGGATGCACATGTCGGACGAGCATGAAGGAGATTCTTAAGACAGACACAGGACTGACTGCGACAGATGAGGGGAGGGTCAATAAAAATTGGGTCGCAGAAGAGCGGATCATTAGCATATAGTAGTGGCTCGGAGCTCCTATCCCTATACAGGGCGGGCGCAACTTGAGCCAAGTGAAACATGCGGCGGAGGGATCAGTCAGAAACGAGCCAAACTCACGTAGGGAGGAGGAAAGCCGCCCTGAGAGTGGAAGGCCGACCCGGGAGGGGGAAGGAGAGGAATTGAGCCCGATTGTTTATGAGGGATCGTCACCCCTGGCCTATGATTGCAGTTGCCTCTGAACTGTAGAGTGGATGATCAAAAAGATAAGCTGACCGGCCCACCGGGACATGGAGTTCAGTTTATAATATGTTATCCGTTACGTTCCGCACAATTCGACGAAAACACAGCAGTACCCGAAACGACACACAGAGTTTACAGACAAAATTTTCGAACTGCCATTAATGCACTGCAGAATGCTACGCCAGTAGTCAGCTGGTCAGTCTTGTCGCCTTCCAAACGCACACCACTCCGCCATTACCCCCAAAGGATCCACGGCAGACCAGGTCTATTATGTGAGTCTATTGAATTGGAAATCACAGTTGTTATCTAACGTAATGATTGGTTAGTGGTTACTTTAATTGTCGACATGCATGTCCTGTACTATGAATAGTTTCTTTTCTTTGAACATTGTTACTTCCTGGTTGCTATGGGCTCACCCATCATTATTATCTGCCTTTTCCAACTCAGGTCTTTTGTTTGACCTTGGCTCAGAAAACTGGGAGCACCTCTGTTCAGGCTTCTTGAAGGGCCACTAAACAGCTTCCTGGAATGACTGTATGAGTGAATAGTATAATTATATACCGAGTAATATTATAATTGCATATGGCCACGATAGGTTGCATATGGTTCCATTTAAAATTGAGTCTTCATACATGTAATTCCATCTGGGTCTTTGATTGAAGTGAAGACACACAGTGACAGTACAGATGGTTGACAAAAGTTCCATTTGTAGCATATAAATTCACAAATGTTGCTTGGCAGACTGTGTATCACGTATACATAAAATTATATACTTGCATATAAATATGTATTTATATTGTTAAGGCTATGTTATGAATATATGTCATGTCAGGGACCATGACCAGGGACTTCCCAAATAGATATTAAATACCAAATAATAATTATTTCAGGCCTTGTGCACGCAACATGCAATGTAGGCTATACATGAATAATATGTGCCTTAAAAGTCGGAAAATTGTTGAAAGATTTTGTTAGTCTCATTGCAAAAAGCTCGTAAATAGTAGTACGTTATATTGATACAATGCAATTGTGTAAGCTTAGTATTTAATGATATTTTATATCTTAACGCTCCTGGTCATGACTGACCCCCCCTGCAAAAAATCCTGCGGGCGCCCATGGCTGAGAAGAAGTCTCGAAAGCGAAGCCATTGATAAGGAGCACCATGGCTCACTGCAGGGAGATGTTTCTGATGGCAAAGTCATTCCTCGTGATCTCAAAGTAATCGTTGATTTTACATTTCCATTGTCGCTCGTTCATTCAATAGCTATGCAAAGAGTTGCAAACTACATGATGATCGATATTCTCTGCTGTCCCCAGAACAAAAAGTTCAACTAGGTCCTCTCTGTGTCTGATATGGGCATATAATAGTGGCGTAGGCAAGGGGGTTTCGGGGGTCAAAACCCCCCATTGGCTCCGGGAAAAGGTTTTTTAAGGTTATTTTTCCATTTAAGTAAGAAAAAATAGCAAAAACCAGGGTTTCCGGCCATAAACCCCCCCCATCAAAAATTCCTGGCTACGCCACTGGCATATAAGATGGACATAATTATGATACAGACATAATTATGATATGGATATTATGGATATGTCTGATATGTGTCTAATAATGTGTTTGATATGAAGTCAATGTAAAGTATTATATGCTCATATTCCGACACATTACTTTAGTATAGCCCAGCCTGCCCAGGACAAAAGTTCCAAACTGTCTAAACTCCAGAACAACTCTCAAACTCTGGCAGTGGTGCTAGAGTTCAAGCTCCTTCCTCCGAAGTCAGAAGAAATGAGGAGGAGGGCGATTATGCTAAGCATCTTAATAGACTGTGACGCAGCATCATTAAACATCGTGGAACCAAGGGAGGCGGCGAGAGATCGGGAATCATGGAGAGGGTTGACGATGACGGTCGCTAGGATTCATTGAATCAACAGCACAAGATGATCATTGAACAGAAACAAGCCATCTGAACCCTTCAGAGTTTCACTGTGTTCGACTTTTAGGACCAAGAAGAAGTGGGCTGCAGTAATCAAGACAAGTTAAAACCAGAGAATTGAAGAAATGAGGAAAAACAATGCCTAATTCTGCACTGTGCATATAATTGTATACATGGTGACTTCCAAATAAGATTTAAATTGGCAATCCAAAAGAGACAAAGTAAGAATTAAAACATGGTGAAGCTACAAGCAGCATTAGCCAAATCAGTAAGTTAGTTAGATGATTTCAGAGCTTTAAGCCGTTCAAGTTGCTATGCATAGAGTGTCTAGAAGCAGAAATTCTTTGGCTCAAGGAGGAGATTGCTGGCCACAGTTCAAGACCACTTCTTTTGTCAAATGAAATGGGCATCATCAGCATAGAAATGAAATTCCCACGACTGATTTGGTGCAATATTCCTGTGGCGTCACGTACGTATAACTGGGGACCGTGTGCATTCCATGCCTCTGTTACTTGTAAGTAGAACATTGTTTAAACAATTCTATGTAGACAATGAAGAGAAAACAATGATTCACATTGTCATCGGCATATAATTGTTTGGCTACTAACTGTAGTCTAGTCTAGTGCAGTCCACTTGACCCTACATGTATATCTACTGAAAGGAGAATCAGATTCAATGAGACATACGGTTGGAGTAGAGATGAAGAGAGTTTCAACATGGATTCGAGGAGATAGCAATCTTCTGTTCAGCCTGTCCAAGTGCAGGAAGATGCTGGTCGTTCGTGGGGTGGGGGTGGGAGCAGGGGCGGATCCAGGGGGGGCCAATCCGGCCATGCCCCCCCATTTAAAAATTGCATGGGACGTGGCCCCCCCATTTGGTTTCAACAAGCCATTAAATAAATGTAGTGGGAGAGAAAAAAAGGACATCAGGCCCCCTATTAAAAAATCACACGGGACTTGGCCCCCCCCGTCGATTCAGCGGTGGATGTTTCCCGAAAATTGGTCGATGAGTAAAAAAAAATTTTAAAAAAAAATCATCAGTTTTTTCGGCGGATGAAATGGTATGTATTTTTTCCCGGAAAATTGACCGATGACAAAAAAAATTTTCCTCTCTCACAAGACCGAAAATTTTGGCCCCCCTTCGAAAATTCCTGTATCCGCCCTTGGGTGGAAGTGGGGTGGGGTGGGGATGGGGTGGAGGGGTGCATTGCCCCACCTCCGCCACCTCATCCTGAGAATTTGGACTAAGAGTTTAATTTTGAACCGCTTTGAAGGAAGGAAGTGAATTTCCGGTATGCGAAGTGAGAGTGGAAGTCGATTCCATTCCCTAGTAGTATAGGCATGCAATGCACAGGAACCCCATAATCGTTCTGCAACAGGACTCCATCTAATAAAAGACCTATACGTGATGATCATGCAACAGCACATACAAAGCAATAAAATAAAACTGTCGAAGCAAATAATGTCAAAAGTGCTCCTTAAAAGGCAAGAGCAGTGCACCAGCTTATTCACAAGTGTTGTATCTATCTATATACAGGCAAAGAGGTGATACAGAAATTGGACAGACGTGCAAGAGCTGGTTGCCATGACACCTAGGCTATCAGTACTACTGATACGTTCATACAGTGTGTTCCACGAAAGCCCATACAAGAACCTGCTGAACAGTAGCTTAGATGTACCTCAATGGATATAAATACTACTTCACCAGGAACTGGTGGGTAAATAGAATTAGCTCTCTTTACAACTCTCTCATTTCGCTAAATTCGGTCAGAGCTCTCCTGAGTGGATGATCTCAAAGAGGCACCATTTAAAAACTCACAATGAAGAATGAGTAAATGAGGAAGTAAAAAAGAATAAGTTTTTTACAGCGACATCATTTCTTTGCCATAATATATCGCGTGGTATCCTGCAGACAACGCACACATCTGTCTGAAAGTCTGTTCCTTTAACACTTCAGCGGGCCGACTTCACCATCCGCTATGAAGAGCCAGAGCAAATATTTGCGTCTCTATTTTCTTGTCGTATCACACCATAAGACTTTCGTCAGTAGCAGTAGCAACTTCACTGCAACTAAGAATAACCTCGAAACGGAAATTGAATTAATACTGCCCTATGGTAATGAAATACTTTACAGCATTCTGCATTTTAACATCCGTTGTTTTAAGGTACTTGGTTTGGCGTCTCTGGCACTGCTCTTCTATGGTTCCAGTGCTACTTGTTTGTCCAGATCCTTATCTGTTACAGCCTCGTGCCTCAGTTCACAATCCCTACTACTCTCCCGTGGTATCTCTTAAGGTTCCGTCGTGAGTCCACTGCTCTTTATTCTCTACACCACTCCTTTCGAGTTGCAGACAATAGGCTAAGATCCACATCGAGGGGCCTGCTACAAGTCCCACGGTCTTCCACGACGTTTGGCGAAAGCTCTTTGTGTCAGGACCCACTGCATGGAACAGTCTTCCCGACCATGTGAAGAATGCACCATTTCTGGAGGGATTTAAATCTAGACTCAAGACGTGTCTGTTTAAACAATCGTATAATTGCCAGTAACTTTTCAACTCGTGCACAGCACCCTTTCCTTCGGCCTCGGCTGAGTTATGGCGATATATAAATCGTCTTATTAATATTATGATTATTACTATTATTACTATTATTACTATTATTAATATTATTAATATTATTAATATTACTATTAGCCTATTATTATTATTATTATTAATTATTATTATCATTATCATTATTATTATTATTAATTATTATTATTATTATTATTATTTAAGACATCTTATTGAATCCCCCTCTATTGACCACCACCTCTACACAGACGACACCCAACTCTATATATCCTTCCACCCAAGCTCATTTTCCACTCCATCACTCGGCTACTCATGTCGTCAACTTACTCAAAATGGATGTTGTCCAACCTCCTCTGCCCTCAATCCCTCCAAAACAGAATTTATTATCTTACGTCTTCCAGACCAGCCCATGAAAATCCCTGAACCTTCGATACATCTATCCACTAACCGTTCATCACTTATCTCTACCTCTGATGTTCGCAATCTTGGCGCTACCCTTGATCCACATCTCTCCTTCCCAAACCACATCTACAAACGTTCCTGCTCCTGCTTCATGCATATTCATGACCTCTGCCGCATCCGTCCCATGCTCGACCTAAAACCTGCTTCCACCATTGTCCGCTCAAAAATCAAATACTGCATCTCCATTTTGCTCAACCTCGAATTCACACAACTAAAGCATTTCTACTCATCTAAATTCGCTAGCCAGAGCCGTCACCAGAACCCCAAACACCATCACATCATCCCAATCATGAAATAACTCCATGGGTTAAAAATCCCTCAGTGAATCCATTTCAATGTCCTATCCCTAACATACAACTCCCTACAGTACATTATACATGTGCATATATTAATTATATAGGCCTGTATAAGTATATAATATATATATATATATGCATACATACATACATAAAACATGTGTGAAAATACTTATGTAGGTATATAACCACATAATATAATATATGTGGTATAACTGTATATTAGGGTGCATCCAAAAAATTTTTTTTTTAAATTTTAGTTGTCTGGCATTTAATTGTGTTCCATTGCCTTAGAGAAACATTGTGGTGAGAAAGAAAATTTTATTTAAAAATAGTTAGAGGTCCCACCGGCCCTTTGAAGTTTTGTTTGGTTTCCATTGCTTGTATCGTGGAAGACATGACAATTTTTTCAGTCAGTAGTCATTTCTAATTTGCATTAATAAAATAAACATATAAAATACTTTTAAACTGAAATAGAGTTCATTTTATTTCACTTAAAACAATACTATCTGACTGTTAAATATTTAATATTTAATTAATCAATTAGAACATTTGATTTAGGGTTAGAAATCAATGAAAACTATTGCATTTATTATAAATTCGGTTTCTTAATTGCACTTAATTATCAAAGCCATTTCACATGCATTAAATTGTCTGCCATTAGGACCCAATTCGAATAACTTCATATACTCAGATGAGTATGTGGTTTCTTTTTGGACCGGGCTTCGATGCTGAGTCCGAGGTTTTTTAAGGCAAGGTAGCGGGAGCTGAGAGACTGATGACAGCAGTGTCAAATCATCTATGCTGCTGTGATTGTTGCCCACTTTATACATTTTCATGCATTGCAAATATGATAAGAAAAGGACTTTTCATTGACTTACATTTTACAAGATAATTTATCAGAGTATAACATCATTGGCTAAAGTGATTAAGTTGCTCTTTTGTCTCATTTGGGTCGTTAAGCTTATACTACATGCATTGCCTGACAGGGTGCAATCTGGGTTTATGATGCAACAATCAGAGGTGCTCAGATGCTCACCTGCAAGCAGGTTTTAAAATGCATTGCAATCTAGTGCCAACACCAATTTTCAACAGCCAAGGAAGTAGGTCTACCTAAACAAGTGATCACCTTAGCCAGGGAACAAGTTGAATTTCTATTTGACGATTATCATGAGTTTGCTGAGCTATCACTTGTTTATTTGTCTGCTTTGAAAAGTAAAGTGACCTTTAGAAGACCTGGTGCTCGACTCAAGGCATAGTACATGGCTGTGTTGATCTATAGCCTTAGCATTGCTCTTTGCGAGTCACATGTCGCAAAACTGCTGTGATGCACTATAACCAATAACTCTCAAAGACCCAGAATACATACATTTGCAACCTTCATCACTCATGTGTATGCCACATACATTCTTATACGTAAGAAACCCTGTGTGCACCTTGGAATGGTCTACACCTGTACAAGCCGTTACCGGAGTATCAGGCTGTTGACAAGGTTATTTCTCAATTTGCAACTTGAGCATTACATGTAAATCAACATCTTTAGCATCTCACTTACACGTGAGAAATTGGTTCTGAAATGTTGAAATGGTTCCTCTGCAATATTCATTGAGTGTGTACCTTTTGGAATGAGACACTCTAGCAGATGCCTTAATCAAGCTCAAACCAATTACTTATCTGCAAGTCCAACTCAATCAATTTGCCAATGGTTGGGGCACAAACTACGATTTCCATCATCTATTAATTTTTCAACACAACTGTGCGTGCAATCTTGTTCAAGTGAATTCATGGTTCGCAATGTACCATCTTGAGTTTGATACCAGGCTCTCAACTTTCCTGTCAATGAGTGTTGCACGCCAGCTGCTTACGTTTCACGTGCTAAAAATGTTGAGGTAGTGAATGTTGTGAATGATGGGGCGGAACGAGGAGTAAAACCAACGTAGGACTTTGTCGAAGCCACTCAGTTAGAAGAACACTTCAATATAATTTATAAAAATCTGTGATCTAAAAAACTAAATTGCAAAAATGAAGAAACTTTTGTATTTCTGCAACAGTTAACCACTTATAAGAACAAACTATTCATCAGCAAACACTGGCTAGAGGCTACATATTGTATAAATAATTTTATTTTAATGGTTTGCTTTTCGTATGTTTGACATACAAATGTAATATGAGGTAATTCGGAATTCCAGCTGCTTGAATATATTAGGATTTTTGCAATGTTATTTATAAATATTAATTTAAAACATTGTAACAACATTGAATTTGATGTTTAGCATTGTTCTAGTCATAGAATCATTGGAACGAAGCAATTATGTTTAATATCACAAAAAAAGATTTGCTCAAATTTGCATGTTCGAGGCTGCTCACATCAATGTTTGAACACATGGGTGGAGGGACCTCTAAATATATGCAGATTTCAAAAATCTTTTCACCCAATTTAATCTTGATCACAATGGAACAAAATCCAAACCCAGACAGCTCATTTTATATACTTCAAAATTTTGCAATGCATTTGTGATGCACCCTACTGTATATATATATACATAAATACATATTACAATTAATGTATTCCAAATAAGTAACAATACAAAATAGGTAAATAGAAAATTAACATAATTCATTGTTTATCTTTTAATAATTATTAAATAACATTCTTAATACTATTATTCTCTGGATCAAAGTCTCTTGCATGGAACTGAAGGGTTATAATTAATAATTATTAATATTATGGCACCTAATTAAATGTAACACGCAGTCCTCAAGTAAAATCATTAAAAATAAATTTAATAGTTGAAATGAAACTCTGATGAATCTTGAGTTTTTCGTTAACATCCGCAGTATAATATATGCATACACAAATATATGTATACATGCATGCGTATAATTATATATTTATATATAATGTCCAAATATATTATATATAATGTATATATACATACCTACATACATACACCTCCATATGCTTTTGTATTAATACAATTTTAGATTGCTTTATAATTGCTTGGATATATGTTATGTAATAATGTTTATCTTGCCTAAGGTGCTATACCATAGCCGCTTCCATTTAAGGACATTACCAACAGGCCGTGTCATGTTAAAATAATCTTTAGTGTAACACCATTGCTTCAGGCCTAGCAGACAGGCTAATAGCCTGTAAGCGCTGATTGCATGCTCAATTTCATGTGGACTGCTACATTTACCTATTATCACAACCCACCTATAAAGTATTGTCTAATCAAGCACTGATGTATGAAAAGGTTCATGTATGAAAACAAACCAAGGCAAGTGCACTTGAAATGCCTAAGGCGATTGGCTAAGCTCTGGTACACATTTCATTTTTTTAAAACTCTGTACTTTGAAAATACATCCCTCGCAGGCTTAAATGTGCTGTAGCATTATTTGTTATTCATGAAGCACCACTATATATTCACAATGCATCAAAGCCTCTACACAGAAATTATCCCAGGGTCAGGAGGTTCAAACCCGGTCGAAGTCCACATTACTCAATCCTCCCCTTCCCCACTTTTAAGACAAACGTCTGAACACACCTTTCAGTAAAAACCGAAAACATTACCTTTTCACAAACCCTATCCTGATATCCCTATTCCCTTTATCCCCCTCACCATTCCAACTTTAAACATTATCCACCTTAGCTGTGTGCCTGCTTGACTCCCCCGGATCTTGACTCTCTCCCTAGCGATTTTATCTTGATTAAGCACGATTTTATCTTGATTAAGCACCTGTGAATAATCTGGTTTCCTCTTACTTCGTCCTGTGGGCGCTGTAGAAAACCCTAGTCTATGCTCATGCTTAAATTATAAGGTGAGCACCAAAAACAGTCAGCCACTATGCTAAAAATGCATTAACATATATTGAAAGTACATTACTGCAAATTAGATTCTTGCTAATGCGATCACTTTATTGACCATTTTCAAAAACCAATACTTTGTTAGTACATAAAAAATTTACAATCTTCGTCTGGTGGCTGACTACCGGTATCCGCGCGTAAGAAATTTATGTAATATTAGGCTAACAGGTACCTAATTTCTAAAGAGGTTTTACGTACTAGCAACACATTTAAACTTTTGAGTAGCATGCACTGTGTCTCACAAAAATATACAAATTTACTATAGGTTATAAATTGTAATTTGTGATTCTTTCCATGTAATCTAATCTGACCAAATAACTCCTAGAGCACAACAATAAAATCATACTAGAAAATACAGGGGAAGAAGCCTGGTCAAAAATTCCAAACTTGAACTTAAAAAAAGCCAGAGAGTCAAACTGCAACTTTAGACAAAGTCAACTCTACTGAAAATGTTTTCTTCTGTTCCAGCAAGGTCAGCTATTTGACGAAATTCATATAACTAAAGGTAGCCTAATCTAAAACTACTGAATTTCTAAAAGTTAGAAAAACTGCATCACAGAAACCAGTTCATTAATCATTAGAGCTTTCAAATCAAGTCTACAGCCAGATTGCTTGGTTAAGTTTCAGTGCCGCATTATAATTCAGGAATTAATTCAAGGGAAATTAGACATTACTTGAGTGGAAAGACATTACTTGAGTGGAAAGACATTACTTGAGTGGAAAGCATTGTGAAGAAGGCATCGAACACTTACGGGCAATGAGCCCACAGTAACTGTTGTTGATGGTGATGATGAAATGAGACAGCAAAGTGCAAAGCAGAAAACGATAATGGTGGCATTATAGTTGGTACAGGAAGATGTCGGAGTAGTATAGTTTAAGAATTAAGATGTTTACATTATTCTGGAGAGTGAGAGTTTTGGAGACGTTCATGCCGATGGGTGAAATGTGGGATGCATCAACTGATTTGCCTTTCAAGAGAAAAGAGTCACAAAGAGATTTAAAATTGACTACAGATACTTAGAAAGGAACACTTAATTCCAAGGTGAGAATTGCCGGAGGGGTAGGGTTTCAACACCCACAGTCTTTCTTAGAGTCCCATAGTAAAGTTCGTTTTTCATAGGCCTACCCCAATTCCAAGTGGATCATAATTCAACCCCGCCCCATTCACAATTCTCACCCTGCTTGATTCCAATATGTTAGATGTAACTCACTTCTAACTGCTGCTTCGACATGCTCCAGGTTATTCAACGTCATTCGAAGAAGCGACGAGCTCAGTCTCAGCTCGTTTCCATTCTCGTTGACTAGAAATATTCGAGTGTCAAACAGCTTTACAGACGAATGACAGATTTCTGGATTGTCAAGTCCATCGACGCTGACCACAGTACGTGGATCTCCGCTGATGCCTCCTCCCTCAACTAGTCTGCCCTTGAGAACTCTCTTCACCTCAACGTGTGCCTTCGTCTGACCAAAGTGCTTTCGATGGGGAAGAACTTCCTGAACCGTTCCGGTGAAGATGATGTTGGCCCTCTCTTCTCGTTCCTCCAAACTGGTTGAAGAGCAGTTGTTGGCATACTTGTCAAAGTCCACAAGTGCGTTTGACTCCGATTCATTGCTGGAAACTCTCAATATTCCTAGTACGATTAGGTAGAAACACCAGGACAGCATGCAGGACGACGAAGTCCTGGTCACTGGGTAGTTACACGATAACGACATTGGTGAGAGAATTCACCTCCACTGCAACACGATGATTATCCTGCACTAACGTCTCTCTTGAACTATTTTCTAATAGCATTCAGTCAACATATATCTGTCTTCGGAATAGAGATACTCAAGCGACAGAGCATACAGTTCAAACTGACCTTAACCTGAGAGTGCCCTCTTCTTTGGGTCAAGTACTCTGTGGGTGAACAATTGATCGAGTGCTCTGCAACTACTGAACCTCATCACTCATGGGTCCATTTCTGTGGATGCAGTCCAGGTCTTCGAGGTCAGTCAATGCACAACGAGAGAATGAAACCTGTAAATCCAAGGAGTAAAACTTCAAGCCCCCAATGATAGGATGGGCTACCTTCCCTCAGGTGACAGATAACTCCCCAGACCTCTGGACACAAGCTGTGTGCTCTGCATTGTTCTTCTGCAAAACACCAATCCTTCTCTGCACATGCCACATGCAATGTCGACGAGTCCTCCGATAATAAAAGATAATCTCACTCAGTTAAGCACCTTTCGTTTTATATATGCAGGAATGCTACTGACCATTAATAACATACATGTGCAAACACTTCGTTTACATCATACCATACAGCCTAAATCTAACCAAGCCCAGCAGTGTGCACCGGCATTCAGTTATCAACGGCATTGATCAATAATTATATATATATATAATTATATATATATATGTATATATACAGATATATATATATATGACTTGATCGCTTCTTAACACATACATATAATTATATATATATATATGTTATATAATATATATATATGCATATAAGTTTGGTCGCCTCTCTTAACACCTATATGACGAACTACTGCATGACTGACTTCTAAGCTCTTGGCGTTTCAGTTTAGCGGGTCTAAAATGGCGTAGTGTTTATTTTGGTGATCCGCTTACAGACCTCTCGGCTTTTAATCCTTCACGAAGAGGTCGACTTAGCGAACATGAAGGCGCCCACCCTCCCTTTTTCCCAGTTAAGCAATTTAATCGCCGAAAAATAGGTCTTCAAATTGCATTTAGAATGCAATATACTTACACCCTTCCACAACTAAAACAAATACATGACTATGAATTGCATAATGAAGACTTATTTCCCCAAATAAGTAGGCCCTATAATTAATCAGTCAGAATTTCAGAACCCAGAGAATTCTGAAAAATTATTCAACAAGTTATGCTTACTAAAACTACAACCACCAATACTCCCAGGGCTTAAAGTGTGCCTGGACGGTCATGGACGGCGTCCATGCACTTGTTTTAAAATCTGAACGCCGTCCAGCCACTTATTGGCGAGCACAGACTAGAAAGGTAAGGGGCGTCCAGGCACTTCTTTTGGAGAGGTAAGGGGCGTCCAGGCACTTATTTTTCCACACTTTAGGCACTGATATTATACTCCAGAACTGCTGCTACAACCACCATTACAACCACCTTGACCATAATTATCATCATCATTGTTTTATTAAATGTACTTAGCATTATGGTTTATGATATGTAATTATTGATATTGTAGAATAATTGTCTTCTTATCTATATCCATAAAGGATAATGTGTGTATGCATGATTGTATGTATACATATATATGTATGTATGTATGTATGCATGCATGTATGTATGTATGTATGTTTGTATGTATGTACGATGTACATACATAGGAACATTTGTCTGTATGTATGTATGTTTGTCCAGAATGCACACCCACAGTTTTGCAGCTATACTGACCTGAAACCTTAAGCACCTAGACAGAGGGCCACCAGGACCATCCAGTGGAGAGGTTGGCGAAACTCTCACCATGCATGGGGGCGAGTAAGAGCGAAAAACCGAGATGTCACTTTCACACACCTTTCCTAGTTTCGCGCCTGTTCATCTGAAACCTTGCAGCCAGACAGAGTGCCATCACGTCCAACCTGCCCCACCAAGGTTCCCTCACCCCTCCCTGGGAGGGGTGAGGGCTATAGGTGGGGCAAAAAACCTAAATTTCTCGGGCAATGCAAGTCACACAAATTTTCCAGTTAGACAGTATGCCACCACTGCCCACCAGGACCATCCCACCCAACCCAGTCCCCCACTTCACCCCGCAGGGGCGGGGCTGGGTTGAAGTGAAAATTCAATATTTTCTGGGCTTCACCTATTCACCTCAAGCCTTTTAGCTAGACAGAAGGGCCACCAGGATCACCCCGCCCACCCCTCACCCTGCGGCCGGAGGACGAAAAGTGTAAGTTCTCGGGCAACGCCGACTGCCCCAGCTAATACAATCATGTAAAAACAAATAACGAATAACATTATTAATATAAATGTCCTTCATGAACTCAACATTCCTGTTACTTGAGTTTGTCGCGGCCCCACGAGTACCAACTCGTTCTCTAGGAGACGACACAAAAATCTTGTACATCAGACGCGAAGATGTCATGCTAACAAAATTGCCCTACTAGGCCCACTATTTTGAGTGCTGATAAGAGACTGAGTGGTCTAAGACTTCAGCTAAATATGCTTGCAATAATAACACTTTCTTTTTCAGCTTCCACCTTGTAACATTTGGTAACATTTTAAGATGTCATCTTAGCAAAATTACTCTTATTATTTCAGTGCTGATAAAAGAGTGACCAGTCTAAGATTTCACTAAATATAATTATAATGACAATTAATTATAATTATAATTAATTTGTTTTATGTATGAAGTTCAACTCATTTCTGCTGCTGCTGGAATATTATTATTGAATAACTGCAGACATGAGTATAATTATGTAATTATAAGCTTACTTTGTAGCACTGGATTCAGCTTATCCTGTTGCTAAAGACAGTCCTGAATTCTGAGTAGGACACAATTAGCAGAAATTGTGACAAATGGTTCAAAAACCAAGCAAGAACTACTAAACTACCAAAATTATTATTGCAATTATAATTATATGTATTGAAATCTTAAACCACTCTTTTTATCAGCACTAAAATAATAGAGTAATTTTGCTAAGTATGCTAGTATCTTATAGTCTATAGGCCTAATAAACGGTAGTAAACAACAAGATTTATAATCATATAATAGTAAATAATATCACGGTAGGCTATATTATAACAGTTCATGCAATAGAATGAAGTAAAGGCAACTAAAACTATTAGATCTATCATTTTGTTAATTTTTTCTCGAGCGGAATGTATTTCTGTCATTTTAGTTGCACAAAAGTAGCATTTATACAAATATAAACAGTAAATTATACTCACTGTGAAAGTATCATATATTATGATAGTACAAATAATAACATTGTAATCATATAATAGTAGGTTAATTTCAAGGTAGGCACCGTAGGCTATAGTATAATTGTTCGAGTAATGCAATAATGTAAATTCAGCAACTAAAACTACTATAATTTTATCAAATTTTTCTGGGAAATGTCATTTCTGGGAGAGCTTGCCTCTGGTTATATCTGGATTAAACACTGGGAACCTGTCAACTGCAATCGTAACATCGAGATTTCTTCAGCAATAAAGAAAAACACTAAGCCATGAAAATTAGACAATTCATAGGCACTCGAGATCAGTCCAAACAAAATTGGGAGGCAGATAAGTTCAGGTTCGGTCCAAGTTAGGATCCCAATAGTTCCAGGTCAAAATTCAAGGAGTTCCAGATCAAGGTGTTGCAGGATCCATGGCCAGGAGTAGGCCCAGGCAGCCCAGTCAACAGAAAGGTGATTTGGAATGTAATACAGCGAAGATTCTGCAGATGTGGATTAAGCATTTTTTTTATGTTGGATGACTTTCTTAGAGGCATCTGACCAAAGATTAATATTATCATTATTACATTTAACATTAATAATAACAGCATTACTATTATTCTCACATAAGCACTGTAATTAGCATAAATATTATTTTAGTCTATCTTTAAGTGCAGCCTCTGGGCTAAGAACATTATTGGGAGTCAAGAGATTAAGCCTCATCCTCAGTTACATCTGACAAATATACCTACCTCAAAATGCAGTGGTATTGTGGAGCTGAATGCTGATGGAAAGGAACTGCAGGTCTACAAGGTACTTTTTGTCTCCAACGTCTGACCAGATACGAAATGAAGGCAGTGACCATTAATCTGCACAAATTCGACCCAAAGTTCATGAACCATACATTTAGAGGCTGTTGGAACAAAAAACATGTTTAAATGACAATCCCAGGCAGATCTCTTTTCAAAGAGTCCGGTAAACTGCCATGTTTAAATGCCCAAGACTATAAAATTATATGAAGTTGCAGTACGTCTTACAATACAATACAATACAACTGTAATTTGATAATGCCCTCCTTACAAAGCTCAGAAGTGTATATTGAAGTTCGACAGACCTGTATTATAAACTACCTATAGGTAGACTGGAAAAGGAAAGTTTTCAGTTTAGAGTGAAAGACAGTCTCGCTAAGAGCGTCACAAACATGAGGAGGCAGAGAGTCCAGGTGAACGGACCAGCAAATGTGAAAGAACGCCGGACAAAGACAAGATGGGTCCCAGGATCTAGATGCTTTCCAGCAGATGCTGATTTAAGAAAAGTGCGACCTTTAACAGAGTTACAAGGTATAACCATTGAATACAAGTAGAATGGCAGGTGATCATTGATCAATGCATGCCTTGTACATGAGGAGTGCCAGCTTGAAGCGAATGCACTCATGTAAGCTACCAGAAGCAGAGTGTACTGTAAGGGCTAGTGCAATGTGGTCTCGGTAAGAGAGTCCAAGACACAGTCTTGCAGCTTGATGAAGTATTCTATTTAGAGGAAGAAGTGCGCATTGAGGGAGACCGTAAAGTACCGAGTTGCAGTAGTCGGTCAAGACAAGCCGTGAATCAGCGTCTTCGTACCAATGATTAAATTCAGAGCCAGTTTTACTCACACGCTGGCAAAAGTTGGTAAACATTTAGTTTAGCGTCGTAAATTATTTTCGCTCTTATAACGACACAAAAAGCGTCGCAAATTATTTCACGTTTACCGTATATATCAACCACACAGTTTTGATAAGGCGGAGCATTGGAACTGAGGTTCATTTTATGTCCCCACAAATGCGTGTGATCTGTTTGTTCAAAATATTGTAGATGTGATGTTTAATTGCTTTTAGTCCCATCCATAAAATTTCGCAACAGACATTTTTACATCTTGGATCACAAGTGATATAATCATATAACGTTATCTGCACGACAATGGCTGTAAAATAGCCTAAGCAAGCCTGAACCCTTTGGAGACGGACTACACAAACTCTGTTAGAACTAGTTTATTATTTTTTTTAACTCACATAAGCTGGCTGTCATAATATTGTGGCAGCTTCACATCACCAGAGGAATAGCCTAATTATCACCTTTAGGCTTTGGAGCAGTCAGGTTGCAACTTACAGTAAAACTCTCGTTTTTAAACCGTTCCTAATAACCCGAACGTAATTCGAGCACCTGACGCATCGTAGGCCTAATCTCCTAATTTCTAAAGCGCCACTCTAAAGCCAAGCGCGGGGCACCGGCTCATTCACGAGCGCTGCGTTGAGTCAAAAGGGTTGTCCGTAGGAGTAGTCCATGGTGGTCCGGGTCGATTTACCGTAGGATATGGGTTTCATATAGCGCCTTTCACAAAGGTAACCACGCCGCAGCTAAATGTGGCGCTGTATCAATTCGGTTTACATTTTGATGAGACCACTTACTGACTTATTGACTCGATTAGTTTGAGTGAGAGGCGCTAGATGGCAGCTGAGAGCGACGTGAACTGTAAACACGACGGGCGATCGAAGGACCCAATATGGTCGACGTCGTCTTATATTATATCGACGTTCTAAATTCCAGTTAAAACGACATTAAGGTTACGAAGATACTCGTAGAACATGGAGTTTCTAGGAAGCTGAAAGATACGGAGTCTTCTGAAGAACTGAAGTTCTGCCATTTGTATGTCCTTTGAGCATGCAGATTCTGATAATTGCCGCGATCCACCCCCATGTCAAAACTAAATTGGTGCTTTGATGGAACGCAATCATTAATGGCTGCGCGTAGCTCATTCAGATAGTTTGAAACGCCGAACAATAAGTTTCTTTGTTTTATATACTTTGCAACAGCACACCGAACAATAAGTCTCTTTGTTATATACTTCGCAACAGCTGAAGAAATTCGACTGGTTGACAGCATTCGGGGCACTTCGGTAAAGAAATCAGACGCACCATTGGGGATTATTGTAGCTCTTATTCTGAGATGCTACTAACGTTTACGTATGAAGCGGTGATGGTACAAATGATGGTAAATTGTTCATAGTAGCTGTTGAGAAAATTAGTCATCACTTTCTCTGGTGTTACTGTTGCAGTTTCTTAGACATCTGAAAATGAGTTTTGCTGAATATAGCCAGTTGGCAGAGGACCATGCCAGTCTGCTAATTCTGATTAAACAAGTTGGTTCCTGCCTTACGCCAAAGAGCTTCAGCAAGATGTTTGACAGAATCACTCGGTTACGCTCGTTAAAGGTTGCCAATCCGCCCAGAGTCATATCTCTCCGTTACAAGCGCTACTACACTATTGAGAACAATGCATGGGGCACTTTCCAGGCGCATCGCAAAGTCCTTGGTCTCATAAGTATTGGAAAATGCGAGAATGAAAACGATGCCACTGAGCTGTGCCATTTGCATGAGGATCTTAAGGAGCAGTACGAGGGAACGCTCCTTGATTCTCGGCTCATCCTGTTCGGATCTTGCTTCGGTCAAGAAAATCAAGAATGCGAGCAGGAAACTGTAAGTAATTACCCGGACAGTAACGACAACATTTGCCAAGAGGAAAACGTGAGCTTTAAGATCGGATCGAAAGACTTCAAGGATCCTCTGAACGTGAATGGATCGTCCGGGATCGACAGTGATCCTGCCGACGATCAGGATGATCCGGAAAGTCCGGGAGATCCGCAGTTGAACTCCGAAGCACAGACAAACAGTGAGGATAGAAAGAACCGCGAGCTGACTGGGAGTCATGTGTTGCACTTCTACAGCGAGGATGAATGTCCGAACCTTGAGGAACATTTGCAGGAGTTTCTCAGTTCGCTGTTCTGGGTTCTAGAGAGCAAACGACTCGATCGATCGAACGAACGTCTCGATCATCCAACGCTGATCACGGCACCGTTCGAAAGGAAAGATTCCAGCAGCAGTGATAGCGACGGCAGGTGCGACTTTCTTTATTGTTTATAGACTTTGCTTTAGTTTAAATGTCTCCTGTTGGCCACATCTGGCTGTTAAAGTCTTTTGGGAATATTTTGGAGCATACTGTGTTCACGCAACCGATGTAGTAGTATTTGTAGTTTCAGTGTGACTGCACTGATAACATGGATAATTTATGTAGCTCCCTCCATTTATCCACGCTTAGGACTGGCACTTCCAGCAGTGAAAGAGTTGCACAGCAGATGATGAAGACTAATGTTACATGTAAGTAAGTAAGTAGGTAAGTAGGTAGGTCAGTAAGTAAGTAAGTATATTCTTTAATGTAACCAGTTGCAAAACAGCACTCTGGTGAACAAATATCACATATAAAACTTCACATACGACATCAAAAACTATAGACAAAACAAAGTAATTAGTATGTAGAAAACATTCTAGTTACAAATGTAATGCAACTGAAGTACTTATGTGTATTGCTGCATTCTGCTCAAGGAGAGATGGATAAGATCTGCAGATCTTTCAAAGCTATAAAAGCAATTGCAGAGTGTCTGATGGCTATGTTAGTTTTTTTATCGTGCCTTTGATTATTAAGTGCACCAGTATTCAGTCAATGATGCTGAGCACTATGAGTGGAAGGCTGTGCAACTCATTGTCCAATGCACAATTGCACATTGACCATATAAGGAGAAGGTTGAACTTTTACTCTCAGCCTTACAGTGCTCCGGTGCTTTTAAAAGCATCAGCAAACTCGTTCTACAAAGTTTTCTTGTGTTGTTTATTTTATGCTTTCAGGTTGTACAGGAAGCGTTGCCAGGGACGACTGAAGAAGCACGTTGCCGACCTCTGCCTTTTATCGGGTGTCTGTGGGGAAGCCGTTCTTCACTATCGCACGTCACTTGAAACGCTGAGAGCAGCCAACGATGTTTTGTGGTTGGCAGGTAATTGTCAGCTTAGTTACAACTTAATTATCAGCTTAATTCTCAGCTTAATTATCGGCTTAATTATCAGCTTAATTATCAACTTAATTATCAGCTTAATTATCAGCTTAATTACAACTTAATTATCAGCTTAATTATCAGCTTAATTATCAGCTTAATTATCGGCTTAATTATCAGCTTAATTATCAACTTAATTATCAGCTTAATTACAACTTAATTATCAGCTTAATTACAACTTAATTATCAGCTTAATTATCAGCTTAATGGAACCATCATCTCCTCAGAGGTTTGTCATCATCTATAACAATTGAAGACCTTGGTGCAAAAACCAGGTAAGTCTACTTACCTGGTAATCGTGAAAGTTAGCTTTAAATGCTCCTGACGTAGAGGCGCATCTATGGTGTAAATTTCAAGCTGGTAGCTGCAAAATTAAGCGAATAGGTAGGACAATAACCAGGCAACTCAACATACCTGCTTTGAGAATTTTCGCATTCCAGTGCCATGATTTCATGCATAAATGAGATAAGTCAACAAACCCGGTTATTGCACGGAAGATCGTATACCCTCTCGGTTGCGATTTTCGGGCAGTAAGTCAACAAACCTGGTTCTTGCACTCAACCATAAGCCAGTGAAACACGTTATCGGATGCAATAGCGATGTAAGTAACACTATTCTGTCCCTATATTTATACGTTTTGGACCATTTTCCCCGAATTAACTATTCTAATCGGTCGTTGGGCCTATCCCATTAAAAATAGCCTAAGCTTATACATTGTTTGAGAGATGACACAGTTGACACTGATTTCGTAATAGGCCTATTCAATAGGCCTGTATTAATAATATTAATATATTAATTAATATTAACATATCGTGTTAATTTTGTAAGTTTAATGTCTGTTTAATGTGGTATCATAAACGCCCTTTAAAATGTCATATTTAAGCGTGTCGGTCATTTTACTCCAAGCAGAAAAATAAATAGGCCTAATCATACGAAGATATGTAACACTCGCTCTTGTAGGCTTTTTCCCAAACTGCATTCTTTTTTATTAATTTTCTGCTGCAGTAGCCTTGTGACACTTCGCGTTTGCAGTGTCAGTTCGTTGCATCCTCTCAGTCGACGTCGTCTTGGTAGATTAGGGTCAAGTTAAACGTTGTGAGGGTCGTTACGGTTAGGATTTCGGTTAGTGCCGTAATTAGAAACGACCTTTGCATGATTGTTTTGCCGCAGAAGCTACCGGAGAAATTTAGGCACCCAGATAGTAGGCCTACATTCATACTAGGCCTTCTCCAAAACTATAGGTTATTTGCCTATTAATGTTTTATTAAGGTTTTCGAGGGTCCGCAATATCACATCCTAGAGCCAGCAAGTTTGGTGACTATGAAGACTAGGTGCCAAAAACCAAACCAGCTACAAGACAGATAGTGGGTGAAAAAAGAGAAAACTTACGTGAAGTAAACTTACGTGATATTCAAACACATGAACAACCAGTGTCATGTAGGCCTACTGGACAAGAAACAGCTAAAAAATCTCCGTGCATTTTTCAGGGGCTATGGAGATTAGACCCCGAGAACTCTCAGACTTATTTTATTTTAACACTAATTTAAAGAGATTTTGGCCAAACGACTAAAAAATTCGTCAGGTTTTCTTCTCGGTGAAAATGACATATTTTCTCGAGATTTGGACCGGTGACTAAAAAAAGGTCATCATATTTTCGTGGTGAAAATGGTATAATTTTTTAGATTTGGACCGATTACTAAAAAAGGTCATCAGTTTTTTGGCGACGAATATGGTATCTTATCTTGAGATTCCGAGATTCCGACCAAGTCTCCACCCCAAAGCCCAAGTTATTTTTAGTCCCCATAAGAACAGAAACCAAACTCCGCCCATGCATACCATGTACTAATAATTATTCATCTAGGTGTAAGCCTGACGTCATTTATAGGTAGGATCCGTGGAATATTTCAATTTAGGGGCCTATTTTTTCTCTCTATAAAATCAGTGTTTCTTCCGTTGCCTTCTTCTGGCCCAGTTCTCTAATGTTTATTATTTCCATGCAATAACAAGGTTTGTTCACTTATCAGATTCTTACATGTAAAAAGTTTCCAGAACTACACGAAAGTGGCTTATAATTTTCATGCAATAACCAGGTTAGTTGACATATGTTAGTCTTGCATCAAAAAAGTTTCAGAACTACAGGGAAGTTTCAGTGCAATAACCAGGTTTGTTGTTCATTTGCCCATAAAATATTATTAGTAACAGCCGGCCTTTAAGATTTTTTATTTTATCATCAGTTGCGATTAGATGCACCTTATACTTTTTAAATTTTCTCGCTATCTATTTCCTGGACGAAATGGCAAGCTTCTAAAGAGCGAAAAACATTCAAACTCGATTTGCCGAAAACTATGAAATTTCACTTACCTGGTTTTTGCACCAAGGTCTTCAATTGCTTTGTTAAATGACAAGAGAACTCTGCTCATTGTGTGGCCTTTGGCACTAAGTCCCTGGTGTGAAAATAACCAAATTGCAGTCGCAGGTTAAGTGAAGCAGTGTAACAGCTGTCTCCTTGACACCATTGTGCGATTAGGGTCAGCATGATCGTAGGTTGCCTTGTTTTATGGCAGGTCTAAATATTAAACAAATTGACTGTACACAGCAAGAAGACGATGTAAAGTTAACTGCATGGCAATGCTGCTGATGTTTATTCCATGTTTTTGCAACAAGCCTACCACATACAATGCTTTATTTCTTATATGGATCAATATGATTTCTGAGATGACAGAAATAATAATAACAATAATAATAATAATGATGTTCGTTTATTCAACAATCCAGTTGAAAGACCGCAACCGGTTACAGTGTACAATTATGCAGTTGAAACAATTTACAGGAATACAGAATACATAAATCTTAACAATACCAACTGAACAGACAGCCTGCAATACAGTTCCTTTTGTCATTGATGTCTCTGATTTGTTTGTTGACAGGTGCGTACGAAGGCTTAGCCATTGCCTTGTATCTGGACCTCAAGGGACGATCCGTCTCTTCTCAGGGCATGGCCAGATATCCTTCGTTTTCATTTAAACCGGGTCTGTCACGGCTAAAAGAAACCAAATTGCGGCCAAGCCTAAGAAGTAAGCAACGCTTCTATGTATGATGACAACCGTGACATGGCAGGAAATTTATGTTTTTATTTTAGAAGGTGTATTGCATCCATTTGAATATTTTAATAGCCTGCTGTTTCAAAGGATATCATATAACTTGTGAGTTGACCCAATATTCCATTAATTTATTCCCTGAATTGCAAATGACATCGCATAGAGTCGCAGAAGCTATGGTAGATTTAATTTAAGACGTCAACCATATTGGGCCGTTCGTTCGCCCGTGTTTACAGTGGGCGTCGCTCTCAGCTGCCATCTAACGCCTCTCACTTAAACTAATCCAGTGAATAGGCCAGTAGGTGGTCTAATAAATATGAAAACATGATTATCCAAGTGATACAGTGCCGCATAAATAGCTGTGACGTGGAATTGCAAGGTGTATTGGGTTGTGTTTGACAGTTATGGCTTCAAGCGTGCGAAACGGCCTTGATCTTGCTGACAACAACAGCTCGTCAGTGTCAGCCACTTTACCGAATGATGTACTGGATAGCTACAGGGAAGCTGTCATCAACTACAGCAAGGTGTGTAACTGTGTATAGACCAGAACGTTCTTGTAATGCTCTGTTTTGAAACTTCGTCAAGAACCATCACTGGATTGAGTTTGTGTTATTATGGCATCATGTTCTAAAGCTGAACTAATTTTTTGTCTCAGGGCATTTTGCTTAATTATTCATGTCGAAATGATAAAAAATGGATTATTCAGAATGCTGTGAATTGTGTAATGACTGTTGCTGCTGACTGTAAGAACCATTTCCCTAACCTCTTTTGAATCTGATAGGTGATCATGTTCCAGTGCCTAGGATTTGTAGACTGAGATTGTTTGGGCTAATAACTAGAGTTTCCATTAACCACATAACTGAATGGTCTGATTAATTTAACCATTTTTTGTGAGCCATTTGCTACATCCATAATTTGCACTTGAAGCCACCCTTTAAATTTACAAGTGGCATGCTTACATTATATAATTCCTGTCATAATAGATTAGTGTACAACTGTACAATGTACATGTTCTGTTCGCATCATAAAGCATTCTTCCACTGAGACCTTATCTCCTGTACTATTGTTTTATTTATTTTGTACCCGAGGTTTTTATTATTATTATTATTAAATTTTTATTTTATTATTACTATTATTTTTTTACATGAGGTATTTATTATTATTATTATTATTATTATTATTTTAGAAACATTTCTAACATGTGCTAAGTCACATAGAAGTGCGAATCTAAGGTGCATGAGTCTTAGGCTTCTGCTGTTGCCTATTGTTCAGATGCTGCTGTTTTTACTGTTTGTCTGCATTTATTGTCTTGTTTTCCAGTTTCCTGATGCTGGGATTGTGGAGATGGAGGCCAGTCTGAAGGCATGTAGAATCCTCGTAGCGCATCAGGTGAGTAAGAAAACAATTGAGTAAAGGCTATGAGGTCAGATATGGTCATACGTATGTGGGGTGCGGTGGTGTAGTGGTGGCGTCGTTGCCTTGAAGCCGAAAGGTTCGAGGTTCGAATCCACCTCAAATCGCCACGTAGGGACCTTGGGCAAGTCCTTCACTCACAATTACTCGGCACTTCGGCGTGAAACTCTGATGCAGTGTCCGCTCTGCAGTCGGGAGCGCATCTGAGTAGGGTGCTTGAAGGGGCGCTATAACAAGTGCACATACAAACAAACATGTTGATAAGGTTGTGTGTGTTGGTGTGAATAAACTAGATATTTCTGGGTTTTTCTGCTCTGTGTGTTTATCACCTTCTCTTCTTAATCGTGTTTTTCTTGCATTCGATGTGTTCTCCAAGCAATGCAAAATTTGCCGTTTTTTGCTTGATATGTTTATTCTGGTTTTGACAGCTCCTCTGTGCGCACCTATTTTCTCCTGTCTCATGCTTTGATCGCCCTAACCTCAAGTAGTATCATCTATAGAGCTGCTATATGAATTTGCCAGTGACATGCCAGGTATTGTTTTTCTCCAGAGAGTCCTAGAAGCTGCTGACTTCCTCCAGAATGTCGTTACCATCAACCTGGAGTTGATGGAAGAGGAAAAGGTTGGTCTGACGATGTTGATAAAGATAGATGCTCCAGTTGTCATTTCAGTGGTTGGATTTACCATGACCTCACTTAGGTTTTTTCTGACTTGTACGATTTGAACTTGGGTTTTTCTGATTTGATTATGGTTGGATTTAGCGAAATTGCTGAAGAAGTCATTATTCTTTCTCATAGTAATGTTTACATGTAATTAGAATCTTATATAGCACTGCTTGCATCAGTGGCTATTCAACAGCACTTCCAGTGCAAGTGTCCCCTCCCCTCCCAAAAAAAGGCGAGACAGATGTAGGAACATATCTGGAACTACTTGTGGAAATATTTAAGGAGGAGGGAAGGGCAGGCCAAATGGTGGCAAATGGTTTGGGGACAAAGGGATCATTGATCACTGGACTAAAATATTCTTGATCGAAGAATGGAGAGGTTTGAGTATGCAAAGATCTTTTTTATACAGCGTGCACACCCCATAAAAGACCGAGACCTGAGTCCTGCTTTGTAGAGTCACTTATAAATATGAGGTCAGATTGGTCAATTGATCTGTATTGGCAATAGAATGCCAAACACTGCAGAGAAGAAGTGAATCAGAACCTGGGTAAACAATGCTACCATGAATAAATCTAACTTAGAGGACACATATTCTTGTAACAATTAGTTGATTAATTTTATCTTAAAACTTGTGGCACATGCAAACCAAATGACAGTGAACCTGAAGTAGTATGATTGTTTTTCAGGTACTCAGGAAAGCTATGCTAAGTTAACTAGATGGTAAAATAGATGAGCATTAAGCAACCATTAAGTTTTTGACTAGCTATGTTTGTTTGTTTGTTTGTATGTGTACTTGTTATAGCGCCCCTTCAAGCACCCTACTTAGAGGCGCTCCCGACTGCAGAGCGGACACTGCTTCGGTGTTTCACGCCGAAGCGCTGAGCAATTGCGAGTGAAGGACTTGCCCAAGGTCCCTACGCGGCGACTTGAGGGAATGTACCATGACCTCACTTACGGTTTTTCTGACCTATACGATTTGGACTTGGGTTTTACTGATTTGATTAGATTGGATCGATTTGATCAGTCTTGAAGTTGCTTAATTTTGAGACATGTGTGTTTAATGTTTAGATTCAGAGGTTCATTACCCTCTCGATGCTCTATTCTGCGCTCAACATGCACCGCAAGGCCGCGTTCTACAGTCGAGTGGCTGCGATGCACTGTGTCGCGCCTTCAAACCCGAAGCCTGCTTGGTCTCAGTGTTACCACCTGCTCGTCAAGTCGCTGTCAGGCTACAGACTTTCGCTTGATCCAAAAGAGATTCCTCAAGGCGAGTTTGGTCTGTGCTTGAAGTCGAGTAATTTGCATCTATCAAGAGAACCTCTTGGTTATCTGTAAACACTGACAAACCATTATTCAGCTGTGAGCTTTTAACTGTCATTTTTGGTGTGTCCGTGTGTTTGGTACGAGGAGTTTTGTTTTGTGAATGCTGTAATCAGTATATTTAGATTCTGTAAGTGCTGATAGAAAAGGTTTTTTAAAGGTCGTTTTTTGTTTAACTTTTTTTGACCTTGTCTTTTTAAACTGCTTTAGCTTTGCTTCTGACTCGAGTTGAAAATGACTGCATAAGTGACATTAATTCTAAAGGAATTTCTGTGAATGCTGGCCTTCAAACAATTCATTCAACGGACTTAATTTGATTCGTTTTTAAAGGAGAACATATTTTTTGATCGGATTTCTTTGTGGAGATTTATTATTTTTCGTCTGATGTGTTGTGTAACAGGCGGTCCAAACGGCTGGTCTGCTGTGCAGCTCAGAGTCATTCACGAATTAGTCTACACTGCCCGACGGATGGGCAATGCGTCGATTGCCATCAGGTCAGTTCTTCATCGTCTTCATAATCTGCATCATCTTCATCATCTGCATCATCTTCATCATCTGCATAGCATTGTGGTCTGTGTGTTGTGTGACTTGATGGTCTGTTAGACTGCTCTTACATTCTGCAAACATCAAAATAGATGTTCCATCTGTTTTCATGAGACTATTCCATGGACAAGGACAGTTCCTGGCCGGCACATCTAGTCTGTCAGCACTGACCCTAGACTTTGAACTTGTGGAAAATATTTGGTCTACAAACTCCTTTTTTGCGTATAAATTAAGTCTTAAAAAATTTTAAGATCTTTGCGTTACATTTTACGAGCTTTCAGTTTCTGTGCGGTGACCAGACTCACCTTCGCATTTTTTTGCTCTAAAAAGATGTTGGTTTGTAGTGAGCGTTGAGTTATGTCTTGAGCATTAACTCTGTCACCACGGCCATTTTGTCATACTTCACAGGTACAAACAATTTGTTACTTTCGTACAGAGATGCAATTTGACTTTCTGATTTGTGAATTTCCTTTCGTTCAGGCATCTGTCGTTCCTGCTGCATACGATGTTCGACTATCTTCGCAACGACGAGTGCACTGAATTAGCGACGGTTCTGAGATCGTATACGAGCAAGTGCGATGGCGTTCAGCAGTCGATTGCACTTGAGGATGGCACCATTCTGCCGCCGGTTGTACTCTTCAGGTTTCCAACAGTCAGGTGAGAGAGCATTCAATCGGATTCTACTGGTTTTTAGTTTGTTTCTGTTCACGCATAATAAAAATGTCAAATAAACTTCTTTATTAACCAGCTATGTCTGTTTCTAATTTGTTTTTTGAGTTAAGGCAGAGGAAGATATCCTGATGCAGCTGTTTACATGCTTCCCAAGCTACCACCATTGTATTTGTTTTTTGTAGCTGTTACCATGTTATATTAGTGAATATATTTCGGTAAATTGGCCCACTTCTTTCGGGTAGTAGCGTGTTGCTCCATAGAAAACGCAGTGATGAATGTATGTCATCATAAAATCAACTACAATTACTCACATCATGATGATGATGATGACGACGACGATGATGAACGTATATCATCATAATTATCAACTGCAATTACTCACTGTGTTTACCATTGTGAATCATTGTCTTTCTTTTTTATTGGAACAATAAGCAAATTTAAAATTGATACGGTTGTGTCTTTTGGGTCGAATCTGTGACTATTTGCTTGGACATTCATCTTTGACAGCAGCTGCCTTTATGTTGAATTGATTTGTTAATCTGTTGTATTATAATTTTGAAATGACATATTATACATGAAGGAACAAATTGGTTTAATCTAGTAATTATTTTTTGCAGTAATGATCAAATGCAATTTACTGAACATGGCTTGTGCAGTGTACTTGTGTTGTATCGATATACGTTTATATATATATTTATATAGAATCCTGATCAGTGCACAGTGCACACCAGTCACAAAATTGCCTGAAAACGTTCGAAAAAAAGAGATTAAATGAGTAAAAATAGGAAACAGTTATAAAATTTCTCCAAAGGCAACTCTCTAAAACCTAAACCTTCTTAATTATTTTATTGTAGCATTGAATATCTAAGATTCGTGTAACTGTTTTGAATATGCGTGTGTTTCATTGAACACAGAAGTTTCCGTTTGCTCAAACTGATGCCACATTGTCGTCCAGTACATTTCAAAACCGACAGCCAGGCAGCCGCACCACAACTGCCCGTCAGCAGTCCGTTCATTTACTCGCCACTGGTTCTAACGAATGCGAATTCGGAAAAGTCATCAAATCCAGGTTAATTGCTTTAGAATTTTTACGACCTATTTGTTTTTATGTGTAAATAGATGAACGCTAAGGTATTTGATTGAGGAATGGTGGAAAAGTTATTGGTTTGATAGAGATTTGAGTTTTCAAAGCTGGATGGTTCCCTTTTGACTGACATTTTTCTGTGATTTCACATTCATCAAAAATATTTTTTATAATATGTATTATATTTATTTATTACTAGCTGTACCCGGCCACGCGTTGCTGTGGCTGAAAAGACCGTCCATCCCTCCCTACCTCCCTTCCCCTACCTCTCTCCATCCGTCCCCCCTCCCTCCGTCCCTCCCACCGTCCCTCCGTCCCTCCCTCCATCCCGTCCGCTTGAATGAATTAAAATTTAAATATCTCCGATGTGTAATCTGCGACTTAATGCTGGTTTAGGTGTGTGAGAAATGGCGCTATAAAAACGCGCGCAACGAATGCAAGGTTGTGTGAGTTACTTAAGATTTAGCGCATTGCGTTTTTTGCCAAAAAGCATAAGACTTATACAAACCCTCTCGTATGTAAGGTTTGAAAGTAATCGGTGAAGAAGGATCACGCTATTCGAATGAAGCCCACTCTGAAAGCAATCGGTGAAGACGCTTTGAAAGAAGAAACCGTTTATTTGAAAGGGATTTGAATTGTGTACGCGCGCCTTGGAATGGAACGTGCAAAAGATGGCGCTAGATAAGAATGAAAATTGTTGGTGAAAACGGCCGCACTCGGGTGAAAAATTGAATTCGGAATTAGAAATTGTGTTTTTTGGTTTGAACCCGCTCGTATTTTTGTGTGAAAAGGAAATAAATAGACACGAAACTAATATTTCATTGCTTGATATCGAATGGAACGGTTTGCGAAAATTTTAAAAAGAAAGAAAGAAATAGATACGAAACTAATAATACGAAACTAAATGCGAGTGATGAAGAGCACTACGCTGTGAAGAAATAAAAAAAATGGCGGACTGCGTGAAAGTTGAAATCGGATTGAAATTTAAAGTTGTGTTTTTTGGTCGAAAAAATTGCGCTTTTCCCCAAAAGGCATTATAACAACACGCTTATGTTCGAATGGAACGGTTTGCGAAAATTTTGAAAAGAATCGGTGAAGAACTTATCGAGTTCTGAAGCCACAAAAACTAACGTTTTACATTTTTATTTATATAGATTATTTTTGTAATATTTATGATGTTAGTTATAATAGATGCATAGGCGCAACCACCCTATGGGACCCACGGGACGCGTCCCCCCAACTTTTGAGTGGTCCCCTAGCTTTATTATTATGGTCCCCCAACTTTTAGGACGTGATTCATTATGGTCCCTCCCAACTTTTAGGACGTGATTGCGCCTATGAATAGATGATATTGTTGCGTGGTTGCTTTCAAAGGTACTTTTGTCTCAGAGTCAGGAGTCAAGATGAGGTCTGACTGACTGGACGCTTATTCCACAATGATTAATAATCTCTAAGTTTCTGAGGACTAGAGTACCCTAGAACAAACAGAACAATAATTATAATATAGTGTTCGTATAATAGAAAAGAATTTCTGGGGATAGCTTCTCCGATGACTTGAAGTTTCTTGATGTTATTCTTTGAGAAAATATGTTGGAAGAGAGTTACAGTGGTCATAAGTTGTTGCTGTAAATATTACTGATTTCACTGCCTTAGTATTATCATGTGTTGGTGAATGAATTGTGAATCTGTGATTCGCAGAGCAATATTACTGGGTGGAGGGCGAAACTGCAGAAGTGGAACTACAGCTGCACAATCCGCTGCCTTTCGAGCTGACCATCGACGGCCTGGTGAGTAGTGAAAACTCAATGGTTGATGCTCACATGTCATGCTCTGCTTACTCAACGTTATAGGCATCAGCGGGAGCTCTGGTACTCCACGGACCCAAGGCCACTGTCCCCCCTTCGTTCAGCATATGTGGGGTGCTCTTGATTCTATTCACGCAATGCACATGTGTATTACTGTTCAACCATCACCTTACTGGACAGTGTGTGCCCTGTAATTGGCAGTATTGTATCTGTAAATTTATATGGCGCCTCTTGCAAGCGCACATTGATCATGGCATTCAGTATATTCATTCATTCATTCATTATTAGCATTTATATAGCGCCCCTTCAAGAAACTACTCAGAGGCGCAATTATATATTATATATTATACTCTGTTATGATGGCTGTCATTATCAGAGACTGCTGATGATCATCGTCGAGGTCTTAATCCGGGAGAGACTGAGGGAGAAATGGATGGAGAATGAACAGAAGGACATCTATGGGTCCAGCATGTTACAGATTGCATTGATGTCGCCTTTTATGTTTTGGTAGGGATTAATGACGGATGGCGTTGAGGTTGCCTGTCATCCAGTCGACATCGTCCTTCCTCCAGAGTCTGGTACAGTTCCAGTCAAGCTGTTGCTCACCCCGCGCCAGGCAGGCCAGCTCAACATCATCGGTATGGACATTGAATTCAGCCATGCTGGAACAGTCTTCCTCTTGCTGTTCGATCGAAAGATTCCTTCAGCTCCATGCTAGAATAACATCTGTTCTCTAAGTCTTGTTTGCCCTGTTGTTTGTTGTCTTGTCAGGAGGCACCTTTGTAATGGCATGTCTGTTTTAGGGCAGCATATAATTTTTTTCATTATTATTATCTCTGTTTGCTGCTCTTTTATTTCATGATGTTGCCCAGGCAACAGATCCTTATCTGATGGTTTTGATGAGACTTTGGTGTGAGGTCTGGTTGATAGGATCCTGTAGTCAAATCACGTGACTATCACTGAATCCAGCACAGGCCTACTTGTCTGATAGTGCTTGTTTTTGTTGACTTTTGTTATCTGTACAGTTGGTATCGTTCTTATGCCTAAGCCGATTCGGTTCATGGTAAAATGCTGCTGATCATACGTTAAGTCATTAACGATATGCTACATTCCCATTCACTTTTAGTGCACTCCTTGCTAAAATTTTAAGCAGGCTTGTTCTGCATCTTTAACGCATCACTAGATTTACAAACATTTTAATGCATCGAAAGTTGCACAGAAATGCGATTAAGAGGTGCAGTTAGTCAGTTTCCGGGGATGACAGTTAGATCAATCCAGATGTTTGAAGACCAATGCTGACTTTAGAATTTTGGCTATGTTGACTAAATGAATGTCATTAGAGATGGATTTTAAGCCCTTTCATCCCCATCCAGTTTTTCACCTCAATTCAAAACCTAATGATGAACCAGCCAGAGCATTTGCGCTCAACTGAGCTACCTGGAGTAACTTTTCTAGTGCGTTCATATCTCGATATTATTAGACTTCTGGGAAATGGCTAACACTATGAAAAAAAGCATTAAACACAGTTCTTGTGAAAATGGCATCCCCATAGTCCCAGACAACGGCCTGGGCACCTAAAGGCAAATTTGAATCTTTATTTTAAATTATCTAGACATAATTTCATCTATGTGATCCTCCCATTGATTTTGCATGTTCGTGTATTCATTTTGAAATTGGAAGTTATATGATTTATTGATATGCAAGTGGAGCAAATCTTTAAATATCCATCTATCTTTGTCAGTGTTTTAATCTCACCTTTCGGTTGACGGTCTGTCATGCTGTGCACTGGGCTGCCATGAAATAGAGATTGAAGTGTTTCGATGTCTTCTCACAGGTTATACAACGCAGGTCATGGGCGTCAAAAGTCACTGTCGCCTGCGTGACATCAGTTCTCTCTCATCAGGTATCTACACAACGAGAGTTGTGCCAGCGTTACCGATGCTTCACGTCACGACTTCTTTGCCGAAGATGGAAAGCTTTTCCACGATGGCAGACGGCGATTGTGTCGTGGCAAGTGGATCGCTTTGTCTTTACGCTGGGCAGAGGTAAGATCTCTGCCATTGTTCATTTAGACAATATACTTTGAATTGTAGTCAGTTACGGAGGATTTGAGACAAATATGCTCTGGAATAAAGAAATTTCTGACTTTGTACAGTTGACATATCACTAATCTTTTGCGACATTGACCAACTGCCTGATTCAGTCAATGACAAGTTGGTGGATTTTGTTGCGGAAGTTAATTCTGTGATAACACCGGCAATTGCTTCTTTGTGGGTGTCCCAGCGGCCCGGGGCCACATCATGCACCAACTACTACCTTCAGCCCAACTCATCCCACTTACTCCATGCATTACTGTGTCTATGACTGCATTATCCCCAACCGACATTCTGATGTGCACAAAATTTATTTTTTAGATGTTACATGCGTTTTAACAGTGTTTATTAGACTCTGCATGTACATTCCAAAGTGTGTTTAGGAATTGATTAGTAAAAAATGTGCTTAAGTTTACACTGAAAAAGCTTGTTTGTTTTTACGTCATGCACATCAGACTTGTTTTTGAAAATTTCAGTTCAACTTTTGAAGTTAGACTTCAGAATGTTGGAAAGATTCCGGTTGAGAGATTGGAAGTCATCTTAAGTTCGAGTGTTCAGCAAGGTATGTAATACTATGTTTATCACACCGTTCACTATTCCATCATTCCACTAATGTTTTTTAGCTATGCTTGTTTGTGGATCTATCCAATGGAATAGAATTGGTTATGTATTGTATATCTTCTACTTTTCTCAGTGCCGTACAATATAGCTAAGTCAGTCGTAGGATTGCTTAATTTGAAACCCACCGTTACTAAATGATTTTTTTGTCAGAGCTTATGATGAAGAAGCTCATTGTGAATCAATGGAAGATGCACTTATTTAAATAGAACAAAATTGCCATTTTAAGAATTGCATTATCATTATTACTGCTGTTGTAACGTTAATATAATATTAATACTATTATCACTGGTATTATTTATCAGGCCATTTGCGGTTGGTACGGAATAGGCCAGGCGTTTCTTTTGTGCTTGGAGTGTCCGCTCTCTGGAGAGCCCTCCAAATGATATCATTAAGTGCGAATTGTCTGCTGGCTTGCCCTCAGATTGTTTACAGACCAGACCATGGTGTCCTCCTTGATCAGCCACCTCTCCACACTGGCACTGGTCACACTGGTGTGGCGCATTGAGATTTAGACCCAAGCGCAAACCAATCCCTGATGGCCTCGTTGCTAATACCCAACCCACATGATATTAAGGGCACAGTAGCCATCCAGTCCCCAACGTGTGGGAATGTCACCGAGCGCTCCAAGTCGGGCCTGGTTGAAGGGGTTATTATTACTATTATTATTATCATTATTATTATTGATAGACATGCGATTACTGTTGTTAGCGTGGTTGTTGATGTCCTCAGTTGATGATACGATCCATACATCGTTTTGAAGCGATTGTAATGTCGTTGTTGAAGGACAGGTTTCACCAATTCTTACTCTTCATGAATTTGAGAAAATTGCTGCAATTTGCCGCACAATAATCGACTCATTATTTGTCATGATTTTATTTAGTTGCTGGGATCCATGGGATTTGTTAAAATGTGTGTTAACTGTGTCTTGTCGTGTTGCAGATGTCTTGAAGAGATTAGTGGTGTGGGATGAATTGGCGTTTAAGAAACAATTGCCGTTGCAGCCGGGCAGCTGCAGTGGCATCTCATTCACGGTGTATGGTCTTTCGAATTTCTTATCGCCTGCAGTAGTCCAAGAGTCTTGTCCAGGTTTGTTTGTTTTTCTTTAATTCATTCTTAATTCATTTATTAATTCATTTATTCATTCATCATGATCTCATATGCAGTTTTATTTAGTTTTTATTTGTTTATTTCTTCATTTATTTTTTTATTTATTTAATAATTTATTCATTCATTTGTTTGCTCATTTAATCATTTATTTATTCTTCTTTCATTTGTTTATTCATTTTTATTTATTCATGTCTTTATTTTATTTATTGATAATATTGTATTTATGCGCACAAAGACAATTTCTGCACTAAAATTTGCAAAGTCATGGATTTAGTTAAAATTAAAAGGTAGTTAGGGTGATTTCGTGTTAGCTGATAAATAAATTTGATCTTTGATCCTAAACGATCTTTTAATAATTATTTAACGATTATTGTAAATTCATTTTGTGCAAATTGTCTTTTACGTAGAGTCATTTGACGCAGAGCCTTCGTTTTTGGACAGCCTTCTTTCGCTAATGGACACAAGAGATACCTCAGGGACTGTGGTAGGTCACATACTGTGCCATCTCATCTGATGACTTTTGTAGCACCATCATGCAATGCACAAGGCATCTGTTGTTGGTCACTTTAAGTAAAACTGCAGTCATATTCAGAATCCATAGGAGATGGTTGTTATGTAGATAAAGAGTCACATGTAGGGAATGCATTGCCGCGTTCGGGTAAGTTGAATCCGGCTGCGGGTACTGTAACGTAATGATGCACAATGCGTGTGTTGTAATTATTGTAATTGTAATTAATTAAGACAATTCATATAGCATTGTTGGTAGCAAGTCTTTATGCGCATCAACTGTCAAATAAATGCAAAGAGCTCGAGAGCAGGTGCAGCTTCAACTGTTTTTAAAAGTAGATTCCGTCTTGATTTCCTGGTTAGAACAAAAATTAATCCAGAGGAACGTGCATCAGAATTCTAACACATACACAGAAAACGATTAAATAATGATCTTCGAAACTAGTAAAATTTGAAGAAATGCATGAGCTGTGCGATGCTACTGACTGCATGGCGCAAAATCTCTGGTTATCATAGGTCTTTGCTTTGTCTTTCTACAATGTTAGTTTGCTCTGCCATCCTCTGTGGTAGACTTTCATCATCTTTCTCTCGTCTCAAAATCTGCCTTTTCCGTCGAGGTTGCACACACTGGGAGTGCTCCTGAAGGGCTTTTGCTGCGAGGAGCACTTTATAAGTTGTCAGATACAATACAATGGGAATTGTTTCAGACGGTGGAGCTTCTGGTGCTGGTGCAGTACAGCGGCGGTGGTGGTGGTACAGGTGGTGGTGGTTCTAGTTCTGTCCAGCGGTTCTGTCGACAGTGTTCAGTGAGTCTGGCGTTGGACGTTCAGCCTTCCATCTACGTTCATCGATGGCAGATTTCTCCGTCACTCAGGTACAGTTCGTGGTTTTACTAATCAGAATTGATGAGGAACGGATTAATGGTACACGTTCATCACCAACGATGAGCTGCTTTGGCTTTCTCGTCCATTTTGTTACATTCTACTGTGGGACGCGGTGGTGTAGTGGGTATGTTCGTCGCCTTGCAGCCATTGCAGGGTTGCAGGTTCGAATCCGCCTCATGTCACCGCGTCAGGACCTTGAGCAAGTCCTTCACTCACAATTGCTCAGCGCTTTGGCATGAAACTGCAGTGTCCGTGCTGTAGTTGGGAGCACCTCTGAGCAGAGTGCTTGAATATAAACAGATGATAGAGTGAAGCTCTGATGAATCCTGCGCTGAAATTATTGCGAAGTCATTCAGCCGCTTTACTCTTGGATCATGATCATGTATTCCTTGCTTTCTTGCTCTAGCAACGACGACTGCTTGCTGGAGTTGGACGTAGAGAACGCAAGTCCTGTGGACGTCGCTCTTCATGTACATCAACAGAAATTGCTAGTTGCCAGCCATCAGATCGACAGGTGAGATGCGCACGAAGGTGGGTGAGGGTCACTGAATCTAGGCGGACCTTTGCATACGGTCGTGGGAGGGGAAGGGTCTTGACAGAATGTGCGTACGCAAAAGAAATTTCTTGTTATGACATCCGCATTAGACGATTTATAATTCTGCGTTATCTTATAGAACTTTGTCCAATGGCATTTGATTAAATTAAAATTAAATTCTGTTCAGATCTAAACAGTAAAACTTAACAGTTAGCAAAATTTGGCGTTTAACAAAAATAGATGGTAAAATGGTCGATGGTAAAATAAATGTTTTACGGCTTTATTTAAGCTAATTAGCTTTCGTAAGGGTGGGGTAGAGAAGGTTATTTGTTCATACACATAGGGTGGGGGTTCCATGAAATGTACGAGTTGCAACAGGGTGGAGGTGGGTCGAAAATACGATTTTTTCCCCTCATACGTATTTCGTGGACCGGGCTTTTGTGGTGATGAAAAAAATGTTGACCAAGATGATGGATTGATTTCATTGGTCAATTGTAGGCTGTCATTGTGCCTGCCTCGCACCAACTCCGTGCCTTCATCTTCATCTTCACTGCTGAATAATCGCTGCTCTGACGCTTCATCGCATGAAGACAATGACCTAGAGGAGGAGGCAAAGATGGCTGTTCAGCGACACATCTGCAGTCATTTCAACATCCAGTGGACAATGGTATCAACCATCTCTTGAACTTTCTGTGTGTGTGTTTGTCATCATGTGTTTACGATCATGTGTGGTGTTTACGGTCAATATGTGTTTGGTCATGTGTGTGTGTGTGTGTGTGTGTTTGGTCATGTGTGTGTGTGTGTGTGTGTTTGATCATGTGTGTGTGCGATCATGCATGTATGTATGTATATTTAGGGTTTATAACATTGCTTCAAAGAAAATAAACCAAAATGGTCAGCAATGACTGCAGTAGTAAATCAGTGTTGAATGCTTAGTCTGATATACAAAAATCCATAAATAGCACATCGTCTATTGGTGCCCATGATACTCCTGGAGCAAGCTACCTAATAACCTGTAATAATGATATATGTATGTATATATGTCTTGAGCTTTTCAGCCTCTCTGCAAACACATCTGAAGACCATTTTTGGTTTTATTGTGTTAGGTGATGAGCAGCAGAGCATATCTTGAAGTGATGCTATATAAATTCGCATTTTTCCATTGGTCGTCTATCTTCATTTTAGTTTTTAGTTCAGCCATTGTAAAGCGTAACTTGCAGATTTATATTACAGGAACTAAAACTGAAGCATGGCGAAATGTAATGTAACGTACATCTCAGTCGGTAAACTATCACATCATCACATCATCATTATAGTAGTTGGTATTTAGCTAATAGCTAGTTCTATTAATTTATATTAACTTATATAATTTGAAATGAACTGTTTTTCAGCCGTCATCATCTGCAGCTTCAGGTCAATTCAGCTTGGAAGGAATTCGGTGGACCAAGTCACAGTGTGCCTCGTTGCTAATTCTGCCAATTTCATGGGGTGCGTTTTAAGGAATATCATTCTGTTGATTCAATTAGGATTTAGCCTGTCTCTTCTGTTTTCCTATCTCTTGTATCTGTATGATTTGGGCACTGGCTAGAACGTGAGGCAAGAGAAGCTCTGATCATTTTGGACATGCTTTTGTTTTTTGTCATGTGCAAAGTTTTGTTGTCATCCATTCAGTCATGCGTCTTTTCATTCATATGTCAATTTGAGAATTTGTTAAGTTCAAAGTTTTGAAGAAACTGGGAAACTAGAACGACTGTTGATCCTGCATTAAAGAAGGTGTAGCGAAGGTTCTTGAAACGTATAAAAAAAAAGCATTGCAAGCATTGCGAGCTAAAGAAAGCTCAGTAGAAAGAAGCTCATGTTGTTTAAAGATTCATGTGGCTAAAAATGAACAGATCATCAAGATTCCTGTTAATACTGTGGTCGTCAGAATTTTCCTGCAAAACTAAAATATAATACATAAATTGGAGTTTTCATAATGCGCTATGATAATTTCAAAAGTGCATTTTTAAGAGCTGGTAAATGAAAACTTAGGGAACCACACATGACCAGGAGGAGGAGTTTATTTCAATTTAGAATATGCTAGATGGTCTTGGTAAGAGGGTTGTTGAAATGAAGAGGGAGGCAGACCCAGATGGAGGGAAACTGTCATCTACAAGGGGTGCTGGAGTAGTAGTGTCAAATTTTTATTGACCTCTTACGGTTGCCATGGTGATTGAAGTACGTCACCCTCCTCCTTTGTCTAGACTTGGGACTGGCTTCATCTAAGTATGGAAGTGGAAAAGTTGTGAATGAGTACTATGGCTACCTTGGGCCACTTCTTAACCTGCTGAAGTGTCCGTGAATGTAGAAGAGGTCGCTGTTCTGTTTTGTTGTTGTTTAGCGATATCCATTGATGGGGAACATGTGGTCCCTGGTTCTGTTATTGCGAGGCAAGCGTCGTCCCCACTCTCCGTCCAAGTTACGGTCGTCAATTGTTCAGGTCTGTTGTTCACACGCTAAATCTAATTTTTAGTCATTTCATTTAATCATTTTGCATGTACTACTACACACGCGAAAGTAGGCAAACTATGAGTCACCCGTAGACTAACGTACATGAACAACTGGTCTAGGGTTGTTGCTTGGAGTTTGCTATGCGGACAAGGACCTGCAAACGTTGGATTGAAGACCAAGGCTGCTACTGATCAGACCAGTGAACCTGTTTTGGTTGGCCTGGCAACAGCAATTGTTTTAATCAAGTGCAAATGTTAAACAATGCATCCATTGTAGTTTTACGCTTGTGATTCTATCCTTTCGTGTTCCTTTCAACATTCCAAGTAAAATACGTAGAGCTCTGTGCAGGGGATGGTCCTCTTTTTTTAGCTCTTGAAACTAATTGAACCGTGATGTCCTGAACATATGCCACTGCATCACAGGAGGCACTGAAGCAGTGCGTTTATTACGCATTAGTCACTGAAGCAGTGCGTTGATGCAGGCAAATCTGTGAAGAGATTGGTCTGATGTCAAGGGAGCATGATGGGTCTGCTTTGTTACATGGGGCTGCCATTGTTATTGTCAGATTTGGAATTGGTTGGCATTTACTCATTGGATTTAGAATTGGCTGGCATTTGCTGGTTGGAAATTGGAATTGGCTGGCTTAAATTGCTGACTGGAATTAGAATTGACTGGCTAGTGCTGTTTAGATTCATGGTTTGCTAGCTTTTGTTTATATTCTGAATTGGTTGGCTTTTGCTGTTTGGGATCTGAATTGGCTGGCTTTTGTTTAGGTTCTGAACTGACTGGCTTTTGTTTAGATTCAGAATTGACTGATGTTCGCCTTCGTGTTCATCCGTGCCAAGATGTCCGTCTTATTCCTGATGATCGTGAATCGTTTGATCACAAGCAGCAAGTCGCTCTTTTGGTCGGCTCTTCAGAGACTTTGCTCACAAAGGTAGGTCAATAGGTCATGGAAGGGACCTGCACGACTTGGATGTTCATTTATTGTTCAATGGTGGTGGTGGTGGTGGTGGTGGTGGTGCACACTTGTTTGGTGGTGGTGGTGGTGGTGGTGGTGGTGGTGGTGGTGGTGGTGGTGGTGCACACTTGTTTGGTGGTGGTGGTGGTGGTGGTGGTGGTGGTGGTGCACACTTGTTTGGTGGTGGTGGTGGTGGTGGTGGTGGTGGTGGTGGTGGTGGTGGTGGTGGTGGTGGTGCACACTTGTTTGGTGGTGGTGGTGGTGGTGGTGGTGGTGGTGGTGGTGGTGGTGGTGGTGGTGGTGGTGGTGGTGGTGGTGGTGGTGGTGGTGGTGGTGCACACTTGTTTGGTGGTGGTGGTGGTGGTGGTGGTGGTGCACACTTGTTTGGTGGTGGTGGTGGTGGTGGTGGTGGTGGTGGTGGTGGTGGTGGTGCACACTTGTTTGGTGGTGGTGGTGGTGGTGGAGGTGGTGGTGGTGCACACTTGTTTGGTGGTGCACACTTGTTTGGTGGTGGTGGTGGTGGTGGTGGTGGTGGTGGTGGTGGTGGTGGTGGTGGTGGTGGTGGTGGTGGTGGTGGTGGTGGTGGTGGTGGTGGTGGTGGTGGTGGTGAGTTTCTATGGTGTTGTAACAAGGCACATTTCATGACAAGCGCTCTTTGACAAGACAACTCAGCATCAGCATTTAGTGAGAGGTATGAATTTTCGAAGTAAATGAATCCCAGCATCATTCATAATATTCTCTTCTGGCAACACCATGTATATTTCTATTATGCTGGCGCAATTAAACTTGCGCTATTGCAACTAGAGGAGAGTTGTCAAGGTTTTTATCTGCCCATAGAGCCTTCCCTAAACATTTCTGTGATTTCGTGACTGATAATGAAGATCAAAATTAAGATTTTAAAGGCCGCTGGCTTGCACTTGCTGGAAGATATTGCCAGTGATATTGCCAGTGACCCTCTATTAAAACAGTTTTTGATACCTCTTAGGTAGGGCAGCTTTTTATAAGACTGGTAGCAAAGAACTTGAGATTAATTAATTTTTATTTCTCTTTAAAATTAATAGTTGCCATGCAAAGGCTCATATGCCTACATAGATAGCTAAGTAAGTAGGAATTGATCTGCGTGGATTGATAAAAATGATTTTTCTACTGAATGCGTCTTGTCTGTGTGTTTGTAGGTTCCAGCTGGTGCTAGTGCTAATCACAGTTGCTCATTCTTTTTCCCTTGGTCTGGTGCTTACCAACTTCTCTGCAGCTGTGAAGCAACTCTGACGGAATCAAATGTTCTCGTGAAGTCCGACGAGAGGCAGACGTGGAGGCGTAGCGTCGAAGTGCAGCTCTACAATGCACCCACGACGGCTATCTAAGTCTTGAGACGGTGGCCCGCTTCTGAGGGAGGGGTGCCTTTGGGATTGAAGTTGCACAGCAGTCCAAGAACCACCTGGGCTGGTTTTGTACTCTATGTGATGTAGTTATGGAGGGAAAGATGCCGAACAAGACTGTTATCGTAAGCAGAATCAATTACGGCTGAATCGATTACGGTTGAATTGATTACGGCTTAATGAATTACGGCTTAATCGAGTACAGCTCATTCGATTGTGGCTTAATCGATTACGGCTTAATTGATAACAACTGAGCAGCTGGCTTTGCTAAAAGTGTAGGTAAGAAGAGATTTAAAAAATGACAGATCTCGAACGAGGACTTCATATTTATTTTTGTAGTTCCTCTGAATAGAATTTAAAAATTTCACGAATCATCTACTAGGTGGACTTGATCAAGACTGTTGAAATCGTCGATTGGCATTAAACGCAGAGGATCTGGTAATAACTGTCTTGTGGATAATGTGATTAATGCAGGAACAAGAAATTTCACGTTGGTGACGTAGCGATTGTAATTAATTTTGAAGTTGAAACTAAGACAAAACATTTCAGTTCGTATTAAAATCCTGCTTTGAATGCAAAAATTCGATTCTTCGAAATGGTGAATTATATGGTAGCCTACTTGCTTGTGCTTTTTCAAGAATTTCCCCCTTGGGGTGTAATCGGTGTATAATTGTCCGGGAGCAGAGTTTAGTTGTAAATACAGCGCTGTGGGTAAATTTTTTACAGATTAAAAAGGTACATGAATGCAGGTGAAAATATTTAAGCCCGTAGGACCTGTGTTGTCTAAGGCTGGGGTGTTCAAACCTCTGATTCTTTCAACTCCCTTGTATTAATAACTGAAAGATATCAGAGGAATTGTGACACTCGAGTAACCTGTGTACTTCAAGTACTTGTATGTCACAAATTGTTTTGTGTGTGCTGTTGAACATGGAACATATCCTACAGCATTATCTTCTGCATTTTTGTTGGGACAAAACGTAAACTTATCAGAGTTTTTCATTTTGTCGAAGCATAGCAGAAGTTCCCTCTAAGGAACTGCATGGTAAACGCTTTACCATTTGGGTCTACAATCTGCCGTTCTTATTATTTGGGGTCAGATTGGTGTCTGGTATAATAGTGAACACTGAACTCAGATGTGTTATACCACGAGACGGTCGTGGTTATATTCCATGTACATTTTTGCACAATTGTACATTGTGTAGGCCTATTGTCGGACTCTCCGCTCTACAACAAGACTATTATTATTATTATTTAGGCCTATACATACCGAGGGCGTTGTAATGACTCGCCCTGGTGGTTTCTCAAGTATGACTGCCCTATCGTTTGTATAATCGTTGCCTTTTCTACATTATTTAACCATGAAATGATTTCTACTGCAGCTATCAGGTTCTTACCTGTTCTTTATAAATTGGTGATCGGTGAATCTTTGTAACTCGCTCAACAGAGGTGTGGCTTTCCCCAGTAATCATTAAAATTAATTACAGTGCATAAAATTAATTACAGTGCATTTTTGTTGGGACAAAACGTAAACTTAGCAGAGTTTTTCATTTTGTGTGAGCATAGCAGAAGTTCCAACGCATAATTATATTAAATGCATCCAACCTTCTTTACGTGCTCATAGATGCATGCAATATTTGTTCTTTTACTAAGTATTATAAAATGCATTTCAATCATTACAGTCTAAAATATAAAATGATCCAAACAAGTAGGCCCTACTTTAAGTGAAAGTCTAATGACCTCCATTGCATTTGTTCTTTAAAGTGCACAGAATCTGTTATAAATTTAAATACTGGTGAAGTTTAAAATAGGCCTACTCCCCATCATGACTGATGGCTTCCAACCAGAGTTATAATGTAGACTTATACATGTAGATCTGCATTTTACGCAATATGACGCTTTGCATTACATCGATCAGTTCCCAAAAGTTTTGGGTCAAAACTGACTGCAGATCCACAGCCAAGTCCACTGGGCCTATTGTCCCTCATTGTGTCACAATGGTCGAATAGCTATAGCTGGTGGTTCCATTTGGGCCCAAGAACGTGACTGTCACGGCTCGGACTATCTGGACTTGTTTTCCAGAGCTAGGCCTAGAGCCTATATGGCATTTTTATTATAAACTTTTCACAACGTTGCAGCATATATCTGTTATATATCTAAAGTTATTTCCTGGGAATTATGAATCTTGACTTCGACTATAGGCCTACGTTAATCCTTGATTTCTTTGCCGGAAGACCCCTACACTACACGTTTTCTAGTCCCAATGTATAAAGTATAAAACAATATAGGCCTAGGCCTACTGCTCAGCCTTTCTGGAGCGAGAAACGATTACAAGAACAGGCCTACCACCTTAGATGACTGAATAATAGCCATACCAGAGCGATCCGGTGCCTCAGTGTAATAATTTATCCTCGTACTTTAGCTAGGACCCTTTGCGAATGACACCCAAAACATCTCGGCTGTAAACATATACGGTAGGTCTACAAAGCGTAAACGTGAGTTGTTGAAATACGACTTCTCTGAATCATGTCATTATATCGGCCGTTGACGAATCTTGAACACAAAGAACCAAACGCCGCCGCCGTCGTAGTGTAGGAATAAGGTAGGCAGCTATTGACCGGATTTGGTTCAGTACCGATGAGTAAGAAATGAATTCTGATTTATGTAGACTGCATGTTGTTATTGCTACATTGCAAGAGCGACCACAAGCCTCTAGGCTATAGGCTATCAAACCGTAACTAGGCCTAAATGTTCTTTAAATGCACATGGCTGCCTTTCCTTAACCTACTATATAGGCTAGGACTAATTATAGAGGATTGGTGCATTTATCAGCAGCCGTTTAGGCTGTAGCGCTCGTTTATAATACTAATTTATTAGGCATGTATATCAGTGTGAGAATTGTGGAAAAATAACTGGGGGGGTTGGACCATTATCCACTTGGAATTGGGGTGTAAAAAACATACTTTAACATGGGGCTCTAAGAAAGACTGGGGGGGTCGAAACCCCCAACCCCCCCGGCAATTCTCACCCTGATGTATATGACTGGTGCCTTGCTCTTAGCTTTAGAGTAGGCCTAGCGTGTTAAGAAATTTGAAGTTTATTAACCTAATTGTGATAGGTCTTAAATGTTTGTTTGTCTTTTAGAGGCGTAGCGAGGAATAAAACTGGGAGTGGTTCGATCTTAGTTTTCAGGGGTTCCATTTGACCTACAGGCCTAGTCGTAGTTCTTTACAGTTTACAGTTTACCGCTCAATAACAGTAGGCTAGTGCATTATTTCGGGGGGGGGTGAACCCACAAACCCCCTTAGGCAGTTAGGCTTAAATGCACCAATGGCATCTTTCGCTAAAAGAACGTAGGCCAGAAGACCAATTGTCGTCTTTCCCGAAACTTCGCATTGAATCGTGCACTTCCGTTCTGCATAAAACTACGCTGTGAGCTAACAAAAGTAGGCAATGCATTCTACTTCATGCTGCTTCTGCTGGTTTGCCGACGGGAACCACCTCCAACGCTGTCCCGGCGAACCGCAACAATGCTACCGCCAGATGAAGGAAGAGAAACTGTAACAGCGGAACCGGTAAATCAGTAGAGGCACGGTACCATGCATGCAGCTACTGGGCCTACAATAATTCAGCAAATCGGGTCAGGGTACTGGGATTTATTCAGCAGATCTACGGGGGAAGATGTAGAAAAGGTATTAAAAAAATTCCAGATAATTTGTGGCAGGCCATAGGGTAGGTCATGAGAAAATTGGAAGGACAATTGACCCGCCGCGACCTTATAATTACGGTAGCGCCCCACTGTGGTTAAGTTCACAGGTATCAGGGACCGATCCAGGCGGGGGCAAATCTGGCCATGCCCCCCCCCATTGAGAAATGCCCATAGAACGTGGCCTCCCATTTGGTATCAACAAGCTTTCAACAGTAGATTTCAATAGCATATATTTTCCAGACAATTCGGCTAATTATGAGAGCGGGCGGTCAGTCCTCTCCCTCACCGTCTCATCTTCCCACCGACAGTGTGCGGTCAATGTATTCATTGCAGCCGAGTTGACTACGGAGCACAGATGGGGCAAAAAATCTTGAGCCACATAATTATCTGCTAGGCCTATGGTAAGTCCTTAGTGAGGCTTAGTCCATCCGTTAAGTCTCCCACTGCTGCGCTAACCACGAATAATCAATTATTGCACCTGCGAAATTCGTTCATCCATTCAGACCAGTTTGTATTATAGCGTGTGTTCAACTTTCTCGTTAGCGACTCTCCCATGCCAATCCTCGTCTCATTGCAAAGAGAAGATTTTTAGGAACGCGATTATCTTCGGTAGGCCTTAAGGCCTATACATGACATCGTCCATGATAGGACCATAGGTCTACAGCTTTTGTGCTGCGCTTTACTTTTATGTAGCGATGACGACTACGATTTATAGGCTACGTAGCGACGGTAGCGTCGATCGCTGAGAAGATCCAAAGACAGCCACCTCATAACATAGCATACACTAACCAAGCACCAATACAAACACGAGATAAGATAGGCCTATAGATCTGTCGGCGGGATGATTCATGGTCACGAAGCTTTTGATGGCTGTATGCCTAAAAAAGTTTTACAGTTGAAAAGCAGCTTAAATGGGATTGGATGTTTCCATTCCAACCGAGTGGTTTCTAAAGTGCAACGCCCAGCATTGAATGGGGGTAGGCCTTTATAATAGCAGCAGGCTAGTTTCAACAAAGGCGTTGGCCTATACCCAAGTGTAGGCCTATAACCTCTCTGACGAGACGCAGGGTTTGTCAGCTGCTGGCGCCTAGTTTTTAAGTAGCGCTTTATGGATTTAGAGATTATAATTCCTACCATTGCGATTATAATGCTATAAACACACATTGTTGCTCAAGTAGGCCTATGGGCCAATTGCTCTTCGCGTTTAGGCCTAAGATCACGCGCACATAGGCACACACAGACACTCAGACTCGCGCAAACAGATAAAGACCTAGACTTAGGCCTACACGAACATAAATATACGTATTCGCACATACATGTAAGCCTACACATGTAATTCTGTTTAGGCTTAGGCCTACGTACATTGCTGTTGACACTTTTGTAGTCAATGCACAATTGTTGACGCAACTAGAAAATTTCCAAACCCTCGCAGATTATAATTCATATATGGACCTTCGATCTGATCAGTGAACCGATCAGGCTCTGATCAATTCGGTCCCTTTTTTAACAGGTTCAGTCACCGGGTTTTTGTCGCTGTTGACTAATAGTACACCTAACCAAGATCATTGCGCTCACGTTAGTGTCCTCCAGTGAGTGGAATGATCTTAGATTTTAGTTGGTTACTATAAGTAAACATTAGTCTTGAATAGTAACGATTCTCTGTGAAACTATTATGCAAATATAGGCCTACAGCATTAGCCTATAGCTAGTGTGCAACTGAATTTGCATAACAATAGATCTGTAGGCCTACAGCCTGCATGTAGCCTACGTTTCGGCGGCACTCCATCGTCACCCTCCTCGTCTATAGGGCCTACGGACGGGCGCTTTCGTTGACTCGGTGCAGCAGCAGCGGCATTGTGGTCTTCCGACTCTCTCACTGTGAATTCAAGCGTGACCGCCAGCAGAGGTCTGCCTGCAGTGTAGTCGTGCTCCGATGAACTTGTCGACGGTGGGAAAGAAGCAGACAAGACCTGAGAGGCCGTCGGTCATATCGCCGTGTCTGTGTTCGGACATTTCTCGTCGTTGCGTATAACATTATAACATTATTAGATGACAGTGGGTGTATGTCGATGATGCTTCGTTTTTTCTACGTACTAGTGACGAGGCTCAAATGAGATTCAATTGATGCTAAGAGGTTCCATTGAAAACCGAGTCATCATCGGTTGGATCATACGGATCAAGGCAGACGGCGATTATATCAGAGAAACGGAATGCGCTTTTCAGTATTAAGCCAAATACTATTGAAAGAATTATCTAATTTCTTAAGGAGAGCTTCTAACTTGACCTGCGGTCAGAACACGCCTGCTGATGTTGATAGGTCTACGTTGTCAGATAGAAATAAAAACCAGACGTTTGGTACAGCTTTGCGAAAGGTGAGTAGGTCTAAGTAGACCTGTATTAATTTGTATAGTAGACCAATTCAAATGCACACTGAGTAGCCTACGTAACCAAGTAGGCTTACGTACGCTTAATCATGTGAACTGTGTGATGATTGTGATCTTTAATCTAATCTGACAAGACACACTGGCGTCAGTCAAATAATCGTAATCGTAATCCCCAAACTTCTAAAGCGCCACTGGAAAGCCAAGTGCGGGGCGCCAGCTTATTCACGAGCGCTGCTTTGAGTCAAAAGGGTTATCCGTGAGAGTAGTTCAAAGGAGGTCCGGGTCGGGCTATACTCAATGCCATGAAGTGTACTTTGAGTTTTCGAAAGGCAACATTTGTCTCATGTGTAGTTCAAAACATTTGACATTTTTGTGTTATAAATGTCAGTTAATCAATTGTTCCGGACACGAATTAACAGTCAACACGCATATGCCGAACCATTTTGACTAGAGTCTAGACCAACCCCAAGTGTGAATCAGTTCTTCTCACGAGCAGTGGGGGTGACGTGATATTAGACCTAGGCCTATTACAGAGAGGGATTGAGTTCCACCCTGACAAGCGTTACCCCAATGAAACTCATGCCAGAGATTGCCAGTTACCATACCCGAATTATTTCCACATGTGCCGCTTATATAACCCATACGGGTCCCACCAATTGCTCAAGTTTGAACTGCAGTTTACACCAACTTTCTGTCGTCGTATTAATTAATTCATTCCGAAAACTTATATAGCGCTCCTTCAAGAAGCCTACTCAGAGGCGCTCCCAGCCCAGCCAAAGCTAAAAAGATAGGTCTTGAGCAACTGGTAGAAAGCGGGCAGATTATTCCGGGTTAGTAAGCGTAGTGCAAGCGGGAGCCCATTCCATGTGGACGGGCCAACAACCGAGAAGGCTCGACGCTGTCTGGTAGAAGAGCGAGTTCGAGGGACCATCAGCTCCCCATTGGCCGAAGAGAGTAAAGCTGTACGGGAGGCTATGTCAGAGACACAGACATAGACATAGACAGAGATCAGATAAGTAGGACGGAGCCTTACCTGTGAGGCACCGCCAAACAAGTGCTGGTATTCTGTACGAGATGCGTTTATACCTATACAGAGTATACAATTAACAAGGAAGTTTGCGCGTCGACGCTCTGTATGCTGTTCGTGATTGACAAAATACAAAAGCTTAGGCCTATAACCTCTGCTTAGACCGATAAACCTTTGTTTGCTCTGTGCTGACCTAAGACCAGCTGAGATAAACCCATAAAATACAGGACGAGCATGACTACATGTAGGCCTATGTGCTCATCTTTTGAGACTTTTGCAAATTTAAGAACTTCGAGGTGGTTGTATTATTTTTTACGTCAGCATTTATAAGTAATCATTACCATAACCATAAATTTTATTGAAACCCAGGTAACAGTAATGACATCGAAGAAAAAAACAAATGCAGTCGAGAAACCGACCAACTACAAGGGATCAAAAGAACCATGCCTATTAGGTCCATAGGGAAACCTGGGTTCCGCTGGTATATGGGCCACCTGTAACAACGAAATAAAGTTTAGCAGAATGATGTAGTACTGAAAACAAGTGTGCAATAAAACATGATTCTTTTCTAGTTAGCTAAGTTAACCACATACTGGTACCGGTAACCTTAATATTAGACCTACTAGATAGGCCTGTCTCAGCGCCAGGGGTGGATGCAGAAATTTTCGAAGGGGGGGCAAAGGCCTACGGAACTACTCATGGGGCCATGTCTACTTTCCGAACAAAATAGCTGGTCAAAAATAGAGAAATTTCTAAATGGGGGGGCATGGCCGGATTGCCTCCCTGGATCCGCCCCTGCTTAGCGCAGCAATAATTTGGCTAGGCCTATTATTAATCAGGTGCCATTGTTTCTCTTGTAAAGTTTTTTAATAGGCTAAAAATTGCGATAACATAATAAGTTGACGTTATTTAGGCCTACACTCAAAATGCGTGGACATTGTCGATAAGAAAAATAGCTACGCTTGAGCACAGGTCCCATGCATAAACCACCAATGAATGTGCGAATAACGGTTCGCAAACAGAATGACGGTGGCAAATTTATTGAAAACAGAGTCAACGGAGTGGAAGCAATAGGTCTCTGGTCTCTGTACAAAAACGTGTAGGCCTACATTCGTATAACGGCCGGGTCTTTAAAGTCTAGAGTCTAGACTATCTATGTATACCTTAGATTTCTTTTATTTGCTCATTGGTTCTTTCCAGCCATTGCTTAGTATTTAGTAGGAAGGATAGGATGAATCGCAAACCATTGGACAACTGTGCGCCTGTGAACAAGCTGGTTCCCGCGATTTCGCCTTTGTGAGCGCTGCAGAAGTTCATTGCGGTAGGCCTACGATTACGATACGATGAACGCCCTATCGTCGGCATGCTTTCTGTGTGTATACTATAATAGTCTATTAGCAACACACATCGTGGACTGAAATCTGTTATATGTATAATTGTATATAGTTTCTTTCCTGTTTATTTACGCGTGTGTGCCTGTCTGAATCAGTCTGTGTTTCTCTCTCTCTAGGACAGACCTAGTTGTAGGAGAACCGCTGCTGCCACATCATCTCCACCGACGAAGTCATCTATAATACAACACGTTGATCTGACGGTGAGAGATCTGGTGAGAGATGTCGAACGGAAGCCCTGCAGTTGCAGCAGCCTCATCGTCTGCAGGCGGAGGCATCGCCTTCCTCCGAAGACAATTCGAACTGCGCGTCGACCCTCTGTATGAGACACCGATGAAACCGATGGTCAGAAAGAGACCCGTCTCCTTCGTTGATCCAAAGACCATCAAGACCGGCGCAGTCGATGGTAGCGGCGTCCGACCTGCAGAACACGTTCAGCCGAAACCAAGAGATGTGACGACGAGTCTAAGCGAACTGGCGGCCAGTGATCCATGTCATGATCCATCCACTTCATCTTCCTCCTCTTCCTCCTCTGCTTCATCATCTAAAACGACCGTGGATGCTGCATCAGGTGTTGATCGCGCATCATCAAAAGATGACAGCGATAGACAGCCGGAAGAGATTCAAGACAAACGCGGCGAAGGAACATCGAACGATGTCATGAGTCATTCCCATGACCTTGAACTGACCCCGACGTCTCTGATCCACCCAAGCGATGTAAACACATCGAAGGATATCAACGATTCCTCGGCGGAACTCACACTACAGGCTGAACTGAATGATAAACATGAAACCAAAGACACCTCTTTAGCAAACGACGGATCCAAAGAAACCAACAGCAGCACAGCTTGCCTCAACTCAAACGCCGGCGAGTTTAACCTCGCCAGCACTTCCACTTGCAATTCGGAGAGTTTAAATGGAGCCCTTAAGACTGGAATGATGAGGGGGAAAGACGCACAGCAAGCGGAATACGGCTCTGACCGGAGACTTCCAGATGAGACGCTCCCACCAGCGCAGATGAGTCCCAACAGCAAGACGTATCTAACGTCATCGAACGCCACTCCAAAGAAGCCGTGGATGCCAGTGACGCGAAGCATGGAGAACCTGTGCAGCGATTCTGCCGACACTCCCACCAAAGAGTCGAACACCTTCTGCGAAAAGAAGCCAAACGACATTCTGCTTTCTGCCAAGGTCACCGCCGATGCCGTCACCACCTCACAGTCTCTCGACCGTTCCACATCACTGGCAACCAAAGCTAAACCACCCGTACGCGCCAAGAAGCCACCGCCCCCTCCGGTTCCCAAGAAGAACGTCAAATTCGCAGTGGCGCCGAAGTCCCATCGAACCGTCGACGATGGCGCAAAGGAAGATTCAAACTCCAGCACAAAGATCCTGTCTTCCGAAGAAGGTAGCTCTTCTACTCCTTCTTCCGAGGCAACGACAGGATCTGAAGGAGGAGGAGAAGGGGATCAGAGCCAGCGATCCCTGCTGAGACGGTCGGCGACGACGTCCACTAAGGTCACACGGCCAACCAGTTTCTTTCCACCGATGCAGCAACAACCTCCGGCGGTTCGTCGTGTGGTCGAATCTGCAGTCGATTACGACAGGTACAAGTCGTTGCCGACGCTCAGCCAAGGAGAAAGTCCGGTGTGCAATCGAAAGGACACGATGTTCCCAAGCAATCGTCAGAAACTGAGGCCACAGGTTCTGACCGCAGAGTCAGGCCACGTCGGAGGATCAGCCCTAACTCCGGAGTTCTACCAAAGGAGCTCGATCGGAGATTCCCAGCTGCTCCTGGCGTCACCAATGTCCCTCGGCAACCGAACCCCTCCTGGCATTGAATCCGTGATCGCTACCCCGGAGGAACACTCAACCGATCATCGACCGTCTTCTGCCTCCTCAAACGGTCCACTGCCAACTACAATCGACTCCGACGCAAGCCACTCCACGAGGGTGAAGACACCAGACGCTGTCCTACCTTCTCCGAGTTCTGACCACGAGACCTTCGACATATCTTCAGCTGCTGAGCCCAAACAGGTATCGGATAGCAATCAATTCTCAGAGATATCCGACGCCGACAGTTTTCTTGATGATACCTTCGAGTTTCTCGGGTGTGACGCGCAGCACATCGATGACGTAACGAACATATCCCCTCTAAAGTTGTGGACAGATACCTGGTGCAAAAGCTCAACGAAGAACAACAGTGAGATTCCTCTTCCGGCAACGACCAAAGATTCAAAAATAAACGACAGTCAGAAAGGTATTGAAATCTCAACCATAGACGACACCAAGGACCAGGACAGGATGGAGAAGAATAGATTAAACACTACTGCAAAGAAAGAGGAGGACAAACAAAGAACGACAGACGACAAGCAGGACTTGAAGAGAAGGGGGTCTGCTAATCGAGTTGATCGGAAAGTGCCAGAAAACGCAAAGGATGTTGATACAATTGAACGCCCGAAGCTATTCGGTGTCGTTCTCCGAACCAACAGCTCCTGTTCTCTCGCCAGAAGGTCTACGACCATCTCTGCCATCCCAAACACTTCTGCAACCAATGCATCATCATCGCCATCTTCATCCTCATCGTCATCAGCAGCAGCAACCTTTGTAAGAGACAGGCGATCGACCGCCCTTGTTCGGACGCCTTCAGATGCTCGGTCTCTCAGCCGCCTCTCCTCTCTGACGTCTCTGACGATTCTTCCATCGAACAGACCGGCCGCAAAGGTTCCTGGAAAATACATCGGTGGCAAACCGTCCATCATCCTCGACGGCAGTAACTCGATGATGATCCAGGAGGACAAGAAGACAGACATCGAGATGGAACTTGACGCCATCGAAAAGGCCTTCGACTTTCTAGACGATTCTGGTGCGTGAAGAGGTCGGCTTTAAGTTTAGGGCGGGGCTCTGGCACTCTGCAGGCAAGCCATCATTTTTTCTCGTTCGCTCTCTGGCTAGAGCGTTCACAGCGTTCAGAAAGCGTGCAAGAAATTTAGAGCAACAGTGGAAGGCTGGACCCAGCAGGGTCAAACATGAATCACATTGACCACAGCAATCATGAGCTCTTATACCATCTCGTCGTGGGGAAATGTAGGCTATAGACCCTAATTATGCCTAGTTTGCAAGAGGACTGCAGAGATGCCACCAGGAAAATTTCGGAGGGGATTTCTATTGGACGCGGTCGAAATATGCACAGATTTGGTAATTATAATTAGAAAAGTGGAAATTATTTACTTCGAGGGTTGAGCCCGTTAGCCGTAGACCCCGTATACACTTTTATATGCTCCTGCTCGATCTATACCCCGCAGTCGATCGAGTCGTGGGCTACGATCGACTTGGCTCGTGCGACGATCGACTCGATCGATTTCGTCGACTCGCCGACCTTTCTACGACTCGATCGACTTGGCTCGGCCGACGATCGACTCGATCGACTTCGTCGACTCGCCGACCTTTCTACGACTCGATCGACTTGGCTCGGCCAACGATCGACTCGATCGACTTCGCGTCGACTTGACCTAGTTTTGTCTCTTGCTCACCATCTGCAGTTACATGATCTTAAAATGAAATTATACGATAGTAGATCTGTGTCATAAATCTGTGTGACGTAAGAATATGCCTAATTTCGTATTCTCAGTGAATTTATAGATTTGCACTGTAATCGTAGTGACGTCACAATAGGCCTCGTTTTAGATTATGTAAATGAAACTCAATAATTATCACGGTAGATCTGTGCAATAATTGAAGTTAGTCACAATATGCCTAGTTTATACTCTCAAAATGTACTTCTATAATAACAGATCATTATCCTAATCGAGGTTAGCCACAATAGGACTATTTCATTCTCAAAATGAACTTTTTAAATAGTAGGTCTGTATCATGATCTAGGTGACGTCACACTGGGCCTAGTTTTATATTCTCAAACTGAACGTATAATAGTAGATTTGTATAATAATCAGAGCGATGTTGCATTTAAACAGCCCCAGTTTTGTATTATGAAAATAAAATAATATGACAGCAGATCTGTATCATAATCGAAATGACGCCACAATTATAGACCTAATTTCGTTTTTTCCAGTGAACTTATTTAATAGTAGAATTGTATTATAATAGAAGTGACGTGACTGACGTCATAAAAGGCCCCGTTTTATATTCGCAAAACGAACATAACATACTGGTGGATCTGTATAATAATCGAAGTGACGTCACAATAGACCTTGTTTATATGCTCAATATGCACTTCTATAATAGTACATTTGTCTCATAATCGACGTGACGTCACACTAGACCTTGTTTATATTCTCAAAATGCACTTCCAAAATAGGTCTGGTACATTTGTATCATAATCAATGTGACGTCACAACTGGCGCTGTTTTTTTAATTCTTGATGTGAACTTAATTATAATATAATAGCAAAATTGCATCATAATCAGAGTGACGTTACAATAGGCATAGGCCTAGTTCTGTATTCTCAACATTAATGAAATAATATGACGGCAGATCTGTGTCCTGATCGAAGTGACGTCACAATAGGCCTAATTTCGTTTTCTCAGTGAACTTATTTAATTGTAGAATTGTATCATAATCGAAGTGACGTCATAAAAGGTCTCCTTTTATATTCTCAAAATTAGCATCTACATGACTTGCATATACAGGCATATAATAGTAGATCTGTATCATGCTCATTCAGGAGCGGATCCAAGGAAGGGGCCAATCCGGCCATGCCCCACCCCATTCAGAGATTCGCATATGACGTGGTCCCTCCCTCCATCAGGTTTCAAGAATTAGGCTGCAAATCAACGCAACGGGAACAGGACGGTGAGAGAGAAAGTAGGCCTAGCACATGACTAAAAAGTCATCAGATTTTAAAAACCAAAGTCGCCACGGGTTTTTAGAAGTTTTTTGGGCGAAAGACTAAAAAAAGATTCTTTCGGTGGAAGACCAAGGAAAATTTCTGTCGGTTCAAGACCACAAATTTTGTCCACCCTTCCAAAATTGTTGTATTCGCTTCTGTTAACCTGTATTCGTTCAATTCAAATCGAAAACGCACGTCTATTATAATAGTCAACTTTCACAGTTCCACTAACACGAAATCGACAGCTGCCAAAAGGTTCGTTAGCTGAACTTGTGTGCAAAAACTGTATATAATAGGTCACTTTGAGACTTCAAGAAATAGTAGGCTAAGTAAAATATTTATAAGTCGGGTCGAGTAGATGAAACAACGATCGACTCGACTTAGCAAGACTCACGATCGACTCGACTTTCAAGTCGACGATTTTTCGATCGACTCGACTTGGCAAGACTCACGATCGACTCGACTTGCAAGTCGATCGAGTCGACGATTTTTCGATCGACTCGACTTGGCCGAGTTATGATCGACTCCATCGATCAACTCGATCGACTGCGGGGTATAGCTCGATCCATAGGCCTAGTGCTAAACATAAATAATTGTTGAAAAGCATGCAGTTTTGCTAAGCAATCCTTTTTTCAATTTAAGATTTTATTGACATCAAGCATTGCAGTCAGGGGCGGATGCAGAAATTTTCGTTGGTCTTTGAGCGAAAAATCTGATGACCTTTTTAGTCTTTCTCCTCAAAATTTCTTTTAAAAAGTCGTGGCAACTCCGGCTATTTTAGATCTGATGACCATATTTAGCCATTAGGCCTATAATAATTTATGCTAGCCTACTTTTTTCTCACCTTTTCTATCTGCGTTGAATGAAAGCTTCTTGCAACCTGATGGGGATCACGTGCTGTGCAAATCTCTGAATGGGGGGTTGAGGCGTGGCCGGATTTGCTTAATTCCCTCTCTGGATCCGCCCTGATCACAGTATCAATAAATTCGAGCTGGACATTTTAATTTTAGTCAATTAAATACAATTAAGTATAGCCTACATTTATATGCCCAAAGCATGTCTCTTAGTGTCAAACGGTTATCCATAAAGGGCCTAAAGAAACAACAATATATAGGCCTACTACGCTGCCAGAAACCCCATTTCGCTTCATTTAAGTAGGTAGAAAAAAATTAATTTTTTTAACAATTTTTATTGCTCCCAGACAGTTGAACACAAGAAAAATCTGCCCAAATTTGTGGCAAAAAAACTCCGGAACGTACTGCTGAAAGCAGCTACTCCACATTTTCCATCCAATGAATACTCGGATGGGCAGGAGTGTCAGCAATTGTCTAAGCATCTGCTCAACAGTAGGCCTACCTGATTTTTCCAGAGTTAAACATTAGGCTATAGGCCTACAGTCACATCAACATTATTTTGAAATCGAAATAACTCAAATAAGTAACTCGCCAGAAATTTGTTAACATTTTAAAATCACAACCAGCTAGCATCATTTAAGGCATGTTCAATATGTTCGGCCGAAAAGGGGTCCCCGTGCACACTTTAGGGGCCCACACATGTTAGCTCACGTTAGTTACATCGGTAAGAGAGCTGGCGGCTGCGCGTCTGTGGAAGAGAGCGTGCGGGCCGCGGTTCGAATCCCGAAGGTGGCTATTTCAGAGATTCAAAATCTCGGGCTAGCATGGTCCGTCCACGGGGACCTAAATGGCGTGGCGTCCATTCAAACGAGCGAGCGGTAGGCCTACGTGGTGAAGGATCTCACCGTCAGGGCATAGGTGCAATCACGTCCAAAAAGTTTGGGGGACCAAATGGGGGACCATCCCAGGCCACTCAAAATTTGGGGGGACGCGTCCCGTGGGTCCCATAGGGTGGTTGCGCCTATGCCTCAGGGTCGAGGCCATAAGACAGTCGCTAAATAAAAATCCGATTACATTACATGCGAAACAAAAAGATTTCCGATTTTTTAAAGATTTTTAGCAAATTTCAGCCAAACGACATAAAGAAAGGTCATCAACGTTCTTTGGAGGGAAATAATCGGTAGGCCTATATTCTACGAAAATTTTCGACCAAACGACTAAAAAAAAGCTCATGATCAGAATTTTCGGCCGAAGATCCGCAAAAAATTTCCCGAACAGGGCCCCACATTGCTTAATCCGGCCCTGTTGATTATAGTGTCGTCGCGCCATTTAGGTTCCCGTGGACGCGGACCGTGCTACCCCGAGATTTTGAATCTCTGAAATAGGTTATATTCTATATAGGCCTAGCCACCTTCGGGAAGCGAACCGCGACCCGCACGCTCTCTTTAACAGAGCTGCGTATACAAACGCGCGGCCAGCGCTCTTAACGATGTAGTTATAAGCGAGCCAGTGCAACACAGTACGGTATATTATAACATACAGCGGTATATACTGTGCATATATACTGTAACTAGGGTAGCAATGAACATCTATAATAATTATTGCAGTGATTGTAATCGTAGGCCTGCATTTATATAGCCTAGCACCACTTCAAGAGAACTCCTCAGAGGCGCTCCCGACCTGACACCAAACCACAATCAAAGAGAATGGTTTTCAAACGCTTGCGGAAAAGGGGCAAAGAAAGACAGAGAAGTTCATTACGGAGACTAACAGGTTGCTTATTCCAGAAAGACGGACCGACCATAGCAAAGCTTCGATCTATGTATCACTGTGGAAGATCGAGCCATAGGGTAATTGTACCATTTAGTGGCCACAAGTTCTAATTGACCAGTACTCTGCAGAACCTACATAAGCTACACCATATAGATTTAGTTATGTATGAAGAGTACCCTCTGTCATACCATATAATGGCCAGGCATATCAATTTACAAACAGTCTGTGCTTGCTATAATCATCCAAAACACAAGACCAGAAAAATACCATTTAATGGCCACCAAGCACCATTTAATGGCCACCAAGTACCATTTAGTAGCCACGACCATTCATTTGGTACAATTCAGATAGTTCCATTGATCCAATTAGGAAAATATCATGTACGTATAGGCCTACTTGGCATAGGCTAGGCCTAATGACACACCAAATATATTTCAAGCAATAATACACAAGAATGTCTTCAAATTACATCTCCAGGAGAACAAAAACTAAAAATATAAAACTTTAGCAATTGTGTCAAACATTAGCCTCGGCTTAGTGTTCGTTTGTTTATATATAGGCCTATATATTGTTATCGTAGCCTTCTGGAACCTAGTATTTAATAGCAATAGCCTAGGCCTAACCTATATTGCACAAGTTATTTGCTCTTAGAAAGCAAAATATGAAAAGCCTAAATTGATGTCTGTAAATCAAAATCTGAAATTTCTGTAAATGCACAACCAGCTAGAGGCCCAGTAGGCTAGGCACTCTGGATTAAAACTAGCAGAAAGAAGCAATCAATTACCCTGGAACTTAGGCCCTATAGCCTAGGCCATAGTGGTATGGTTGGTAGGGCCTACCTGCTTTAATAACTACGGTACTTTTCTTAGCACTGATTTATAGTAACCACAATATCCTCAAAAGCAAGACACATAAAAAGTGGTCCCTAGGCCTATCATGCATGGAGAATTTCTGTCAAGTGTTTGTTTTGCAGTTAGTCTCAATGGGACCCAGCCTAGGCCTACTGGAAACAAACTGAACAGGTAAAATCCCCATCAGAATCATCGTTGTCGAATTTCCCATGGCCAACTGCACAGGACATGTGATAGCGGATCTTCGAGCATTCGACACACTCAATCCAGGTTTCTTTGTACTTTGGATTCTTTGCATCAAAGTATAAACCGTTACACCCACTGCACTGCCAGTTTACTTCCATGCGTTTTCTAGCTGGAGCTTTTTTTCTTAGTTCCTGCTTTTGAGACGGCTTTTGTGCACTGTTCTTGGCTTTCCGAAGGCTTAATGCTTTCTCTTTAGGCCTAGACTCTTTCTTTTTAGCCAGTTGTTCTTTTTTTCTCTTTTTGTAAATTCTGTTTCTCAATTTTCTGTTTTTCTTTTTCAATCTTTGCATTTTTTTCCTTTAGTTTTGACTCATAGGCCTCTTTAGATGTTAAAACAAAAAATTTATCATTTGATTTAAGGCCATCCTTCCTTTTTCTTTGTCGCAGTTGGGGCTTTGGATATGGAAGTACATCAGAGTCTTGATCCATTGGACTTGAGGAATTCTGGAACGGGAAGGAAATTAGAACCTCAGGTTGTGCTTGTGCTGTTGGCCTGCTGGAGTTGATGCTTAACAAAGCTTCCACTTCGTCAGTTGCTTCACAGTTATCATTGCTTGGAAGGCCTAAATGAATATCCAATATGTCTCCAGATAGGAAGATATCCATATCCATTGGACCTAAAGAAATGTTTACCGGATCTTCATTTTGCTGAATTACGTCATGTTCAAGTGAATTCAGATCCACTGAAGCAGTCGAAAAATTCAGCAAAGATGACGACTCTTCTAAAACCGATATTTCCTTCAAACCCTTCCATGTCATATAGAACCGGTCTTGAAGGAACTCAGTATCTTCGCCAGCAGCATATGCTTGTTGAAATAAATTCAACCTGTCAGCAGGCAAAGAGCATTCGAATGCACTTAGCGCTAGTAAAATTCCACATGGTCTGTTTTCAGCTGCTGCACCTTCATCCGGAGTGGGATTGCTATGGTCACTTGCTCCATGTCCATGATCGTTCATTTGTTTGTTGCCAGCATCAGAGTCTATTGCACCACTGCAGAGGTAATTAAAGGTTCAACTTCTCCATCATTGCAATTCATACTATGGTCACTTGCTCCATGTCCATGATCGTTCATTTGTTTGTTGCCAGCATCAGAGTCTATTTGCACCACTGCAGAGGTAATTAAAGGTTCAACTTCTCCATCATTGCAATTCATACTCTGGACATTTTCTATGTTGCATTGTGTGTCATTCTCAACAGCAGACCTATACAGCATGTTTGGAAGATAAGCTTCCTGTGGAATTTGTTCCTCATTCAATGGAAATATTCCACAAGCCTTGAATCCGGATTTGATGTTATCAGGAGTAAGACCTCTTGTCCATGCTTTTGTCAACAACCCACAAAAATTTGCGTGAGAAACGACAACACCTGGATAGTCATTCATGAGTTGCTGGCAAACGTCACCATAAGCGTTTTTCAGTGGCTTAAAAACCGTCCTGTCACAAGGTTGGAGCCAGTTGGAGGTATGAGCCGGCAATTCTACTATGTCGATCTGATTCGCAATTGCCATCTCAATGAGCTCCACAAAATTATGCGAATCATGACCATCAAGTATGAGGACTTGTGGTCTATCGGTTCCAATGTTTGGCAGGAAGGTTTGCTCAAACCAAAGTTTGGCTATTGCCGTGTCCAACCCTTTGCCGAAACACTCCACGTTGCTCCAGGCGGTGAGCTCTCCAGGTCAAACCCATGAAGTGCACGCTGAGTTTTTCCTTTTGCTATAATATGCGGTGGGATTTTTCCACCAGCAGCATTTATACAGGCAATAATTGTTATAGTTTCTTTGTTGCCACTTGTGCGGCTCTGAATGTACTTGGCTCCTTTGTGAGCTACAACTCTCCTAGGTTTATGTTCGAGTTGCAGACCTGTCTCATCCATATTCCAAATATGGGCCGGAGAGTTGAGTAATTTCCTTTCACTTAACAATTCCTTTAATGCATGGAAGTATTTTCCAACTTTCACTTTGTCCATGCACATATGTCGAACTGAAGCAGTTCCTTCAGGACGACGTAGCCGAACATTTGTATTTCTTCTCTTCATCAGCTTCCACCATTTCTCTGATGGTTTGTCTTTCTTCAGTGCAATCTTATGTTTCCGTGCCAGTTGACCTGCAGTCTAAAAATTGTTGTTTTCCAAACCCAACACCAAGTGCAGCTCGGTTGGCAGCAAAGTCAACTAATTTTTTTTCCAGTTCATTACCAAACAAAGACTTTTTCCCAGGCTTTGCTCCAATGCACGTTTTCCCACTTGCAAGCTTCTGCAAAGTAGACCTAGGAACATTGAACTGCTTTGAAGCCTGCCGTTGACTCATCCCATTAAGAATGGCATCATGCGCAGCTTTCATTTCCGCTTCGGTCCACTGGAAACGCTTGGATTTTTCACGTGGAACAACTTCACGATTTTTTCGTTTTGACTTTTCTTCACTCTTTTGTTTCTTTAACGGATTCATTGTTCACCTGATAATGAAGGTAAAAATAGACAATGTAGGCCTAAATGTAAGAAACCATCTTTTCCTTGGTATAGGCCTATACCCAGTGGTCCTTAACGGGCTCCCCATAGAGCTGTGCCTGCAGCCTTGTGACTCTTTCTGACTAGTTCTGCACTAAGCCTAAAACTGTAGGCCTACTCTGGTCACGCTGTAGTCAGGAGCGCCTCTCAGTAGTTTCCATGAAGAGGCGCTATATAAATTCATGAATGGAAGACCCTTAATCTTAGCCCCAACAACTAGCCTAACCAACTATCCATACAACAGGTGTGTGGAGTTTAACTATTTAATGGCCACCCTGATACCAATTAATGGCCATGGCCACTATTTAGTATCAACCCGGCCACTATATGGTATCACCTCGGCCACTATATGGTATCAACCCGACCATTAAATGGTAAAATGCGGTCAGTTGGAAAGAAATTAATTTAGAAATTCTTCTCATTTAACCAGCACACCGACTTTATATTTTTAAATAAAAGAATTAATCTGCTGTGGATCAAACATAACATAATAATAGTCAAACGAACCTGGCGAACGCTAAATCTGATTGGATTTACAAATTGGACGAAGAAAAACAAGCAATATTTACGACTTTCCCAGCTGAAACTTTCGTAGCTCTGGAAACGAGGCTAACATCACGTGATCACGAGAAGTATTTATTAAGATAGATACCCATGAAAATTGAAATCGAAAATGTAACAGCTGCTTATTTAGAAACCTCGTTGATGGTGAGATAAATGACATTAAAAACTGGCCATTAAATGGTACGTGGCCACCAATAGGTTCAATTACCCTAGGGACAAGTCGGACAACCAGCTAGGTCACCATGCGTTGCAGCAAGGATTCTATATTAATAGGCCTAGCAGAGCGAAGGAATCTACGGCCTGGAATTCAATACGTTTTTGCTTAAGTAATCAGCGCAGTTCTTCCCAAAGATTGGTTCTTCCTGTATAAAACGTGATAGTGGAATGCACACCATCATTTTATAATCCTTTGATCCGTTGGTTTATTTTTAAAGGTAGGCCTAATCGTTGTAGCTGGGAAGTTGTGTACAATGTAAGGAAGAACCAATAACCTCGATCCCGATCGATGCACTTTTGAAAGGCTCTGATCCATAGGTTTCTCACAGTACGAGTAATAATAATTATTTATAGTTAGAAGGGGATACCGATTATTTTTATATCGTGGCTTTCACTTACATTTCTTACTTACTGACATCAGCAGGGCACCAGACTCGGTGAATTGCGGTCAAATAAGGTCATGGGGGTCAATTTCGTTCTTTATTTATATGGCAGTCTTTTATCATTAATGGTTTTGCGCTGCAAAAGTAATAATTTGTTCATTTAATGACATTATTACGGCACTTTACTCAAGTCTCGTCATCTTCGTTACACATGTTAGGACAAAAATAGTCTACTTACCGCAGATATTATTTCGGATAAAGTTTCAGTATAATATGGTGAGGCGTCTGAGGTCTACGCAATGGGCAGCTATGATCCCAGATCAACGGTGCCTACCTGAATAATTATGTATGCAAGGATGATTAACTAGACACACCACTTGCTTCATTTTTCAAATGCATCATTATAATTATGACATGAATTTGTTATGAACAATTTCACAATTTACTGTATGCAGTGTTCAGGTATATTTACTTATCTTTACTAACGACCTCTAAAAGGGACCTTAAACTATAACCCAAGAACTCTATAAACGGTCATTACTTATAACCATAACCCTGCAGTTGACTGCAAACAGCAAATTTAATCTGTATATAAATTTGTTTGGTTTATGAAGAAATAAATTTGTTCATATAATAATAAGATATACACAAATCATCATGAGTCCGGATAATGAAGAGTTCTAGCCATCCCCAATTTGTGTGTGTTCTCCAGATAACGTTTTAATTCCTGAGTGAGCTAATGTATGCTCAAATAATATTTAACATTATAAGGCCTTGTACATGTTTATGCTATTCTGTTCTTTGCAAAACAAGATCAAGTTTCGGACAACAAGTTTTTAGCCTACAGCAAATTTGTAGTGAGATTGCCAGCTATAGACCTATCTTAAGTTTGATCCTTTTCCTAAATTTTCGTGAATATGTAACCTCTCATAAATATGTATTTCATATCCATGTGTGCGTACTTGTTATAGACAAAATTTGCATAGCTGGAAAACATAAAGCAACTTTAATTAGTGGCACTTCTCTTCCGAAGCGTTGTCCAACCGACATCACATTTTGCTAATTATTGATGAAATTTTCTTGTTGTAATGACACTTAACATCACTTCGGCTAGTTAGCGCAGAGAGCGCCTCTGAGTAGGTTTCTTGAAGAGGCACTATATAAATACTTGAAATAAATAAATAAATCACAAACCACCATCAACCACAACTGTTTGCACAAAAACCAAGCAAAGAACATCTGCAGGTTGCTAAGCAACTAATTCAGAAAGATGCTGCTATTACAGCACAGCTTCTCTTCAGTGCTGTGGATGCTGGCTTTCTGATCCAGAGGCTTAACGACCGTCAGCCATATCCTCTGACCGGATAGGGCCCGCAAGGAAGGGGCCCTGAAAGTGACAAAAAGTAAAGTGTAACTATAGGAGAGTGATTTATTGATGCTATTGTGCAATTCATGTTCGAAAGCACTGTCAGTGTCAGAAAGACTAGCAGCAGTAAATACTGAATGCACGAACACTGTAGGCCTATTTATACATTATATGAACCCTGCATATTCAATTAGTGTATAAATATAAATGCTGCATAATCCGCATTCCAGTTTCTGCATTGTAAGGGGCCCTAAGAGCCAAATTTTGACTGCTAAAAATGCAACAGAGTTTTCAGATGTGCAGTACAGGATCAGGGCACTTTGATGCCAATTCTAGAAAATTTCTTAGAGAATAAATAATATCAGATTTAGAGCTTCCTAATAATTATAATACAAAATTGCTTGGAATAGGCACGTTACAGAATTATGTAGATCGCATACCAATCATTAAATCTAATTAACAATGATCTGTTTACGAAGACGCATCAATTTCATTTTTTTCTTTTCTTAGGTCATTATGTAGCCTACCAGGCTGCGGTGTGTCATCCTGCTATTTCTTCATGAATTAAACGAATATATATAGTTTCTGCGTTGCAAGGGGGGCCCCTTGCAATGCATGGACATATGTTCGGAGGGGGCCACATTCTTTGTTGCTACGGCCCTGTTCTGATCTCTCTAACAGAAATGAATGGGCCTATCTCATGAGATCAGATATCTGAGAAAAAAACACTTTACAAACCGTCCACACTGAGCTCTTGTAAGCAACAATTTTGTATAAGCAACAAATTGACTTGAATGAAAATAATGTGCGACTTACAAACATCGATGGCAAAAACCAGCTTTTTGATTGCAATATACATACAAAGAGAAATCTCACAAATATAAATCAACACAACTTTATCAAATAAATAAATAACGGCTGATTTTAGTCGGGGCCCCGATTAGCCATTGTTTCAACTTCCTGGCCATGAGTTGAGTCATAAAGGAACATCTGCCCCATGCGTGTAAAACTAAGGAACACATTTCTGAATGGCCATACATTAAATGCAATACCAGTGACAACAAAGATGGTGAACATTTTAAGCATCAAGCGGCAACAAAGATTGACCCAGTGACCAGAGGTACATCAACAACAAAATTAGGTTTGGTCTTTTGCTTACCCTCTTTATATCTTTTTCTCCTCCCTTCCACTTTCTCTCTCTCCAGCCTAACTTATCAACACCAGCAACTGCATTTTCCCCTCCCTCCCACTTTCTCTCCAGCCTAACTGATCAACACTAGCAACTGCATGAAAGTGCAGAGAACAATTGCCTAAGGAATAACAATGTAAATAAGAACCCAGTAAAGACTGACTATGTACATGGCAACAGCTTGTGGTTGATAATCACATCTATAACAACGCTAAGTCTTAATGAAATTACATAAGCGATTGGGCAGAACGAACTGATAAACAAAATTCCTAAGTCTAAAAATGAAAAGCTATTTCATTATGTTCCAGATAAGAACTCCATGTAATATTATACACATTATGTAAAATAAGTGAAATTTATAAAGCTTCACATTCACTAGTCAGTTTCAGAAGACTTGAAGTTGTTCAAAGCCAAGGTCAAGTCAGCTGCATTTACTGGAATGGCTCCATTTGTGGCACTCCACGTAGCACTGTCCGTGTTCTTCATCGATTCGTTTAACCTGACGATCGCAAGCATCTCTGCATCACGGCATAATGCAGAAAGTTCAGCTGGTGAGAATCCTGTCATCAATGATAATTTTATATACATGTAAAATACTAGATGTATGATTTTATCATTATTTTTTATTGTTTTCATTATTATGTTAAGTTTCTCTATGTAGTGCTTCTTCCAGGTGATCTACTTGGAAGTGTCCCCAGTAGTTAAACCACGTTAAATGACAGTTTTTAGGTTAGTAAAGAACATATGTAACTTCTAGGCACCAGGTGGAGTGCAACAGGAAAGCCATTTTAGGTCCTATGGCCAGCAACCAAAAAAAGCACTGTTTGTCAGTAAAATGAGTACAGTGCACAAATAAACAATGCAATACAATATAACACTAGTGCATTGCATATTCGTTTAATCGAAAGAAATCTTGCAGTCATAATGCAGCAAGTGACAACAAATCAAGCATTATAGCATTAGAAACTGAGCTGATTAGCCCTAATTCTGTTTGCAGTGTGGCTGATTGAATTAGCCAACAATCCAATGTGAAAAGGCCATATCGTATATTTCTCATAAGCTTAAAAAATATTTTTAAGAATAACTGGATTTATAGAAACTGAAATTTTTTAATTCTTATTGACCTGTCTGCATTTGTAAACTAAACTGAACTCGAAGTGTGACCATGCAGTCTTACATTTATAAAGCTAATTAATCCGGATGTTTTCCACCATTGTTAATTTTCTCAATCATAAAACATAGCATTTAAACAAAACAGTTTTGCACCTTTATAGGTCAACACAACATAATCACAATTAAAATCTCTTTCTATTGCATTTTATAATCGTTAAAAAAACTGCAACATGGCTCACTCTTGGTATTCTTTGTAAGATCCTTCAGGAAATCAGCTGTTAAATCCCATGTCTTTGTCAATAGATTTAACCACAGCCGTCGCTCCTAAAAATGATTACATCATATATTTAGCGATTGTCTATGTAGAATAGATGTTGCAATTTTTTAAAATGATCATTTATATAGCACTTCCAGCAGCATAAGCCTCCCAGTGTGAAGTACTCTGAGAGAAAAAGCATTTCATGGTGAGAAATACCAATAGAATATTTAGAAAAGATAGTAGAGCATAGAGAAGGATGAAGTCCATTCCATATAGAGGCTTCACTAAGGTTTTCAACCAAGGCCTCACTACTCCGTATTGTCCTACACTAGCTGCCTGTTTCCTTCATATTGAATTTTTGTTGCTCATAATTTACAAGTCTCTACACAGCTGCGCCCGAGTATCTGCGTGATTACCATATCGGGATGCATTGCTCCACTTCCGGGTTGCAACTCCGATTGCTCGACAAAAGCGATCTTCACGTACGGCGCATTTTAGTGACCGCGTTTTCTCAGTGATCGGCTAGAGATCCTGGAAGTCTTCCTCCCGTCCTGCAAGCAGCTGACTCAGTTAACTTCTTCAAATCAGGACTCAAGACCTATTTATTTTGTAAGGCATATTTTTCCAGTTATATGTGAGGCGCCTTTGTAATGGCATGGCTGTGCTACGGTGCCATACAAATTATAATTGTAATTAGTTTGCACAAGGTATAGAGTAGATCTTTAACCTGAGATAAGGGAACAGTTAACTCGTAGACCAATTCCAGTCTTCCTCGGCGAAGTAGTGCCTCATTGATTGAGGAAATGTCATTTGCGGCTACAACTGTGAAAACTGAGCTCAAACTTGTGAAACCATCGAGTATGCACTTGAACACTTCCTGAAGGCTATCTGCATGAGATCCTTTGAAAAGGCCATTAAACTCATCGCAAAACACAAGCGATGGTTTCAGCATCTCAGCCTGAAAATCATAAAAAATTAATAAACCATTCAATACAAAAACTGTGGGCATCATCTGTAGATCAGCTGGTCAGTCATTGTTTATCAAGTGACCAGTTATTTGGCATCTATTGATCAATTCTTTTTCATTACGTTCACCTCAATCAAGGGATTTTTGATTGCATAGAAAATACACTACTGTGGAGGACGCTAATCGAAATTTGAATTCCGAAGCATCTGGTTAAACTACTGAAAGGCCTTTATGTGGATCAAGAGGCAGTAATAAGAATTGAATATGGGGACACAGGGAAATTCAAATAAGGAAAGGAGTGATGCAGGGGTGCATTTTGTCCCCTTTCCTGTTCAATCTATATGTCGAGAGAATTATGAGGAGGGCTGGATTGGAGGAGGCATTAGAGGGGGTAAGGATAGCGGGGGAAATACTGAATAACTTGAGATACGCCGATGATACGGCATAATTGGCGGGGAAGAGGGACGACCTGGCCGAGTTAATAAGAAGAGTCAGGAAGAAAGGTGAAAAGGCGGGACTATACTTCAATGTAAAGAAAACAAAGGTTATGACAACTGCAACATGGGAAAACTTTGAGGTGGATGGAAAAACGATAGAGGTAGTATCGAGCTTCACATTCCTGGGATCTATGATAGAGGAGTGAAGAAGTGATATGGAAACAAGATGGAGGGTAACAATGAGGAAAACGGCAATGAACGGTCTGACAAGGATTTGGAAGGATAAACTCGTGAGCAGGGAAACAAAGAAAATACTGGTAAGAGCACTGATCTTCCCAGTGGTCCTATATGGATGCATGCGAGACATGGACAAAGACACGTGATATGGAAAGAAAAATCAACGGTGCGAGATGTGGATTTGGAGAAAGATGCTAAGGATATCATGGACGGAGAAGAGAACTAACAAATCGGTGCGCAAGGAGCTCGGAATAGAGAGGGAGGAGACACTGCAGCAAACAGCAACTAGGAAAAAATTGAGCTACTTCGGCCATGTGATGAGATCTAACGGTTTGGAAAAGGAGCTGATGACGGCATGCGGTGAGGGAAGGAGGAGACGCGGAAGACCGAGGAAGAGATGGTTGGATGAGGTACAGGAAAAGTCTGGCATGAGCCTGGAGCTCTAAGAGAGGCGACAAGAGAGAGGAGACACTGGAGAAATGGAGACATCACGACTGTCGCCAGAGCTCCAAGAGCTGACGACACCAGGTGACATTCACCTCAACTCTACTCTTACCTAAATTTACACATGCAATTACCTCTTTAGTCATTCATTCATTTGAGCATTCATAGACATGCATATTTTTCAGCATTAACTTAGGCAAACTAATCAAATGACATAAAAAAGATAGATACCGCCTGATAGATCTTTGTAATGTTGTTAAGAGGATTGCCATCCAGAATCAGAGCTAACTTCACGTCAAAAAACGAAATGATCGCATCGGTGTATCGATCACACTCGGCTCTCAACGCTCGAATAATAGTTGTCTTCCCCATTCCTAAAAGTTGTTCATTCCATTTCATTATATTGCAATTGATTCATTGAAAAGAAAATGGAAAAAGGTGCAATTGAAACAGTTCACAGTTTTTATAGTATAGAAAATGTGCCATGAATTTGAATTGTGCAAAGAATTCTATTTTAACCATACAATTCGCATTTCTACAGTCAAATTCGACTCCGGTTAAACAGTTATCATCTGTAACTACTACATTAAGCAATCTTACTGCTTGAATTAGTTTGAATTATCCGTTTGAAATACTACACGCATATTTTTTAAATATTGCTACCTTTATTCTAGAAGGTTAGAAATAATATTTAAATGTTAAGTAGATGTAAACTACCCGGGGGACTAAGAAGGATTGCGCCTGAAATTGATTTGAATCGCTTGGCAGGTGCTTTATCTGCGACGCGTAGCAACTGTGTCAATTCGTGGACAATTCGATCCAATTGTGGAATAGTTGTCGGCACGAATGGCGCCTGCATGCACACAAACAGAACATCACATTTATTTGCATTAATTATCATTATTAATTAGCAACTTCTATAGCAAGGGTACATATTGCACAGAGTATTATTATGTTGAGATAAAAAGAGTTGGTGGAATTTGAAGCAGAAAAGTTTCATGTTGAGAATGTAGTAACATAAAATTTGACTCAGCACAATACCAGTGTTGTTGTTCCTGTAGGAATCTCGAGATTACAATAGCGATGACGATATATGACTGGCTTTATTATAATGCTTTGCATTGTTTTCTATGCCTTGAACTTCACTGCATGTGCACCAAAAATTAATTCTACATATAACATTAAACAAGCAAGTTTCATCAAACGAGCCGACAAAACATTTCCGGCTTATCAGTGCAAAGATCTGGTCATCAAAATTGAGCACAACATAGAGGTCGATCCTAGATAAGAGACCACTGCATGAAACCATAAAAAGGAGGTTACATCTTATCCATCAAAAATAAGTAAGCAAAGTGAGATCTTTATTAAATGCAAGCAAATCATTGCTTTACATACAAAGTCATAAAAATAAAAGTGGTAATAAAAACAAAAATTAGGACAACAAAATAAAGTCAACTAGAAAACAGAAGTCTAACTGTACAGCATCCTCTGGGAAACCGTGAGGGAATCAAATTAAATTGGAATATTTCCAGAAACTGTTCAATCACAGGGAACGAGAGACATTCCAACATTCCAAGTGGATCCGTCACAGACAGCTTCAGTCCTAGCCTCTCACGAATGTAAAATGGAATTGATCACTACAAGATATCAAGCTGAAAGGAAGGAAAGTAAAGAAGGAAGAGCCTGAGTACCTACCGCAGCCCCAGGACCATAAACAATTGCATCCCTTCCATAAAATCGTCTTTCCCTTTCATCCTTTGACAGATTGCAAGGAAAGTATCTGAAATAAAAAGTATACCACGATTGCATACGTTAAAAGGTTCTGATAATAATTTTGGTGTAACAATGACATTAGCGATGATGACATTTTCCTGAAAAAATTAGGATAATGGAAGACAACAATGTCAATTACTTTCACTAATCAAATTCACTAAATCCATGTGGAAGATGACTCAAACATGTTCGAACTTCATGAACAGTCAATAATGTCAAAGTTTTCTTCAACAAGTGGATAAAAGAGATTGCCAAAGACATTTGTGCATGCATCATCATTGTATCGTTACCACCTGTACGATATGATTTCACAAGTTCGTAGAGTGTATTCAGACATAAAAAGTTGATGAACTTGTACGCACTTTAGAACATTACCCAGAAATAACGTATCTGGCTGTGACAGTCATAATCCCTTTGAGAATCTATTAGGGCTGTTAATATTGTTTTTTGGCAACGCGATTATCCATCTTAGGTACTTGATTTTAAACTGCTTATCCGATTTTCTCAACTGGCAGTGTAAACCATATGAGGTCTATGATGGTGGCTGGGACTCATTGCAATCGAGAACTTTTAGGCATAAACAGTGTTTAAGAGGTTCCCTAATTAACTCATCTCATTTGCTGCCAACAAACAATATATTGGTTATTGTTTTCGCCATCAAAAAGTGCTAAAATTTCACGATGTGATTAACGATGTTTCATTCAAATTGGCAAACATCAATATCCATCTTACCATGGGTCAATGACCTCTTACATATATATAACGGGCCATGGGCAATGCAGTGTTGCACCTACCGTTCATTGATACAGTTAGTTAGATTTGTTTCAACCTCTAAGCATATGGTCACTACCAGTGCATGAATTGTCTCTTATAATTTTTTTAAATGATTTTTACATTGAATTTGATTATCATTTTGCAAACAGTAAAAACTGGTAATCCTTTTCGAACCAATAATCAGATTTTCATTATCGTTTTAACATTCCAAAAATATAATTATTACAAGCCAAGTTGTGTGAAGTTCGAACTCTTTACTCGCATGACATTCGGCATTCAGAAATCATTTCTGCTGTAAAGCCTGTCAATATGTTTGAATGTTAATTAAGAGCAAACACATTCATATAGGAAAGACGACTGAGTAGATATAGCAGAAGAGCAGTGGGTAGATATGAATGAAAACACAGCAACAGAATGGATGACAAAATTTGCAAAGATGACACAATCTAAGTAAATAAATTGGAGAAATATGAGGAAAAGAGGAATGGGATTGAGTAAACAGAAGAAATAAGAGACTTTGAAGGAGAATCAAGTAATCAGCAAGAAGCACGAAAAGGATGAAGAGGACAAGAAATTTTTGCTTGTTATAGAACTCACTCATCATCGTCCAACGTAAACTTTCTTGGATGATAAGTCATCGTTGACTTCTGAAACCCTCGACCTGAAAGAGGATACCCACCACTTAAATGAGCATTTGTTACAATAATCGATCATGAATATATGATTCTTGTTTCATACATTTAGTATTTTCCAAATAGCAAAAAGTAATTATCATTTGCAGATTTGTCAAAGGCTTTAGATATGCAAGAATTCAGAGATCTATAGTTTCTATGTGCCACCCTTGGGTGAGAAATTTAACTACTGCATGAGGATAAGAGAATCACTGTACAGAGTACATAAAAAAAGATTGGCAAGCGATTGTTCAACAAGTCTATGGTAGATGGTATGAAGACAGGTACATAGGTATTAGATACTACTCAAGTGCTGCTCTGTCTTCATCGACAACAACAACAAAATGAAAGCCTTAGCATTAGAGTTTCCTATGATTACTTTCTACCTGTTGTGCGGGACCTTGGTATTACTTTAGACCAAGAGCTAACTTTCACTCGGCATATAAACCTGCTATGCTGAAGCTGTTACTACCAGTTGCGTCAGCCATCTCCCGCTCTCTGTCTTTTAGTGCCGCCTCTAAACTTATTCACTCTTTCGTAGTTTCCCGCCTTGACTACTGCAGCACCCTCTATCATGGACTACCAGCTGACCGGATTGGCTGCCTGGAATGGGTCCTCCGCTCTGCGGCGCGACTTGTTGGCCATATCCCAAAATATGCCATGTCTCATCTTACATGCGGGATATCTTACGCTGGCTCCCTTCTCCACAGCGGATTGCATACAGGGTCTGTGCGTTGGTTAGGCAGTGCATTGAAGGACTAGCTCCACCCTATATTTGAGAACTCTGTTGTTCCACCTTGGGAGTTCAGCGTTGATCCACCCTTCGATCGGCGAACCAAGCTGAGCTTCTGGTTCCCCGCTCACAGACTGCTATTCAACAGCGTCGTTCATTTTCTCCCTGTTACACTGCGCTTAATTCCCAGGGGTCACTCCACTCTGTTCCTTAAGAACCTAAAAACTTTTATTTAGCCGTGGTTGGACCGGGAGCGCTTCTGAGTGGCCTACCTTGAAGAGGCGCTATATAAATTTCTGAAAAAAATTAAAAAAATAAAAAGATTGATCCTTGTCTCGTTTAAACATCGCACTTCAAAGCAATAGCGATAGGGAAAACCGCAATGATTGGACTGGAAAGGATATGGAAGGACAAACATTAAAGTCTAGATACTAAAACGAGGCTCGTGAGAGCACTAATCTTTCGTACGATATTATATGGCTGCGAGATATGGACAAAGACAAAAAATATGGAGAAAAAGATTAACGCATGCGAAATGTGGATTTGGAGGAAGATGTTGAGAATATCTTGGACAGAGAAAAGAACGAACGAATCTCTAAGAAAGGACATAGGATTGGAAAACGAAGAATCGTTAAGACAACTCGCGACAAGATTGAAGCTAAGATTCTTCGGGCGGTAGAGTTCTATAATGACTCGGTAGACGTTCTATAATGACTCGGTAGACACCAAGAACTAACGTTGCAGCGTTGTTATCTTTAATAAATCCAACTTCTAGTTTGCCGAGAATCCTTTTAATCGATCCAGCTTCTCTTTAGGTAAGAATTTGTTCGATAAATCCCGCTTCTATTTCATCAGCAAATGTTCTTCATCCATTTTTCATTGAAAATTATTGTTCATCAATCCAGCTTCAGAATGACTGCACTAACCCTAAAACTAACCCTAACCGACCCTCACGACGCCTAACCTGAGCCCTAACCGACCCTCACACGATAAATCCAGCTTCAATTTCGTCAGGAAATATTTTTAATCAAATTTATAAAAAAGTTACTTGCTACCGAGTCATTATAGAATATAACCCTTCGGGCATGTAATGCGATCTGATGGTTTGGAGCAGGAAATGATGCTGGCTTGTCGTGAGGGAAGGAAAAGACCGCGGCAGACCAAGGATGAAATGGATGGACGAGATACACGACATAACTGGCATGAATTCGGAAGAACTGAGGGACTTGTCTGCGAACAGAGAACAATGGGGAATGTGTGTCATGACGAGGTGACAAGGTGAGCGTCAAAGTGCAGGCGCAAGTTGCTCCATAGGAACACAGCAATAATTCATGACATAATTTTATAAGAACCTGAATTTTATCTTACCTTCGTGAAAACATACGAATTTTGCCATTTCCCTTGGAAAACTCATTTCCCCTCACGACTTTTATTTTGTTACACTCTGAAGTCATATTCGTGAGTTTAATCAACTTTAATGTAATAATGTGAATGCAAATGCTCAGAACAACAACTTCCACACACGATGCCATTCATGCATGTCCAACGAGGTCTTGTTCCTTTTCATGCAACGACCTCGTGGTTTCATTTGAGAGACCATCGAGCTCAATTTTTTAGAAAGTGGAGAGTCAGTAAGTTACCGGTAGTTTGGATTGCAGGTATCATCATATTATATAAACAAAAGTTACAAAACTATAAACTTGCATGGTCAAGTATTTAAAAATATCCCGAGGGCTATCGAGGTCTACAAAAAGACATACCTGTTTAAAATAAGATAGGCTAAATGGTTACAGACTATCCTAACTTCAGATTTAATTGATTTTCACATAAAGTCAACAGAGACTTCACTCCAAACAACTCCTTTAACTAAACCCTGGAACTAGTCTTCCATTTAACATAGATTACAATAATAATTCAAAGCAACCGAACTAATAATTATTATTGTATTATCGATCTAATGACGTCATGTTTCGATAATTAGGTTTGTGAACGTAAAATTTATACAGCGCCCGACTACAGATCGCTAAAGGTAAGTTACGTATCATTGCTCCTCGCAAGCCCATTGATGGTATTAGTTAGTTCCCGATTTGTGAATTTGAATAATTATGGAGATAGATAGGCCTAAACAAAATTATAATTATCATTTGTTACCTTATTTTGTTGCTGATTCGGCTTTCCCTTTCTTTCTTCTGTTTCTTTCACACGTGACTTATATCACTTGTATATATATATATATATATATATATATATATATATATATATATATATATATATATATATATATAATATTATATATATATATTATATATCGTTATCAGGGCTGCTTTTAAAGAATTTTTAGAACTGCACAACTCCTTCTTTCCTTTCCCATCCTCCATGGTAAATTACTTTCAATCGGATGACAACGACCTCGTATGCTAGTTTTAATTGCACAAAACGTGTGACAGAAGTGCTTCTACAGCGGCATAAATCCATTTAGAACTGCACATTTTGTGTACAACTGCACGTTAAAAAAAGCCCTGATAGTTATTATTCGCCTTAAAGGCGGAAGAACGGCGGCAGCACAACTAGGCCTACTGACGGACATCATCGGGGTATTCTACGTGAAGTTCGTGAACTTCATATCTATATCTTCCCAACGGATGGCTACAAGGCCTCTCCTTTGATTCGGGGACTCTCGAAAAACCAACAAGTGGTGGCAACTTGCAAGAGACATAATCTTAATCAACGCATCAAATCGCGAATAGATAGGCCTATAGGCAGTGCTTAAAGTGTAGAAAAATAAGGGCCTGGACGCCCCTTATCTTTCCAAAAGAAGTGCCTGGACGCCCCTTACCATTCCAGCCTTTCTGCCTTATGGTCATGTTGCGTTCAAGAGCAATAATAGGCCTACTCATTATTATTGCTTTGATTTTGGGTACACCTGAACCTTCAAAATTCTTGCTGGCCAATAAGAGGCTGGACGGCGTTCAGATTTTAAAATAAGTGCATGGACGCCGGCCATGACCGTCCAGCCACACTTTAAGCCCTGCCTATAGGCTACATTCAATAACGATTGGAAAACGTCCGCATCGCTCCTGTTTGGGAAAGATGGGACACCTAACAGCTTCTGCCGATTTCTCCGTAGCAAAAAGCATCATGTTAACATAAACCGCACTGATATACGGCATATGCATTTATCTTTCGAATGATGGTTGTAAAATTTAAACAACTATCCAAAAATGTAGTATTGTTGCCATTTTTAAAAAGTACCAAAGTGTCCCATCTTAAGCACCCATGCTCCTAAGATGGGACAACAATTTCCATGACATCGGATTGTGAAAATTTCAATATGCAGTCAATGTAATAGCAATAGAATGATTTATATGTGGTTCTGTTATTAAAATTTGTCAACAACAGAGAAAATTGTTGAGTCTTATAATTTTTAAGACTTTAAGCACCCGTTCTCCTAAGATGGGACAACAATTTCCATGATGTCAGATTGCAAAAATTTCTGTTGCTCATTCCATGAGCCTTGACAAGACTTCCTGCAATAAGTCATTACCTACAATCAATAAATAAAATCAATGCCATTAACAATTTGTAAACATTGTATTTATTTTGCACAAATAGATCATAATTATGACACAACATCGTAGCCTAAACAGTGGTGTCCCATCTTATGGTATCTTATGGTGTCCCATCTTATGACACACCGTCGAAGAACATTCCACAACAAATATTTCCTTTATTACTGAGCCTACAGCTATATAGAATAAATAATTAACAATTATAATGAAGCTATTATTAGCATCTATACTTATAAAGCAGAGTCATTATTCTGTTTGCATTTTTTCTGTTTGTATGGATGTATTTTGAATTTCTCGCGGGGGCCTGCTCGGAAATTGCAGCGATTCGTTTTACCAAAATTTTCAAACTGATTGTTACTCAAATTTGACGTTTAACGCGACTATTTTCAGCTGTCAATAAACTTTATAGCCCGAGCTGTCAACATTTTAATTTCACACGCGATTAGCGATTCGAAAGCCATTCGCGTTCATCGCCTCCATCAGGCCTCCATTGCCTACATGAATCCTACAACCAATGGCATGACGGTTTGAGATCACGTGATATTTACTTATATCGAAAATATTTTCTGAGGATCGAAAATATTTCTGAGGATTATTCTCGGCTTATTTCTTCTGATGCACTCGAGAAAGACTTAAAGATCGCGAGCCAAAAAATCTTTCCATATTTTAAATTTCGCTGTTATAAAAACCATATAATTAGGAACGGCATAATTATGTTCAATAAACTCATGACGTCATTATTTTGATTTTATAGCGCGCGCTTTCGATAAGTTATACTAAAAACACTGATAATAATTCTGAACGGGTGATCGCAAGATAATGACAATGGATACCGGTAATAATATAATACCGTGAATTTTCAGATTTTTTCGACCGAAAAAAACCCCAGAGAAGTTTAGCCACTTTGTGTTTTGTAACGCATTTTAATCTGAAGGCCTATTATCGTTAAGTAGGCCTACACGAACGAAACCCGGGCGAAGCCGGGTATAACAGCTAGTATACCATAAAGTGATAGAGATGTATGAAGTTTATCTTGTTGTGTGGAAAAATCGACGAAAATGAAATAGCATCAGCGGGCATGAAAAATTTCAAAAATCAATAAAATCAAGGCAACAGCAGCGCTAGTAGTAATAGTTGGTTTGAGGGATCTAATATTGTGGGATACAACATTCGCAACTCTAAATAGTGGCATCCTTTGCTGAATAACAATAATAATGGGTGTGTCCCATCTTAGGAACCGTCCCATCTTAGGGCACTTTCCCCTATAGTAGCCAAGCTAGAGGATTGGCAATCTCAGTGCTGCGATGCGCATTCTCTGCTCCGACAACATCAAAGCTCAAATTAACAAGGTAACATTGGAGCTGCTCGATCCGCCTCAAACATCCATCGCCCCATGAACGAACTATTTCACATCAGAAGCCGTGTGAAGAATCACTCCAAGTCACTGAAGTGCAAGTCCTTGACGCCAGTGGCGACGCCAGGATTTTAGTTAGTTTTTTGGGGGGGGCTGAAGTTGGTCCAGAAGTTTAGATGTACGAATCGCGGAAGAAATTTCCCGTTTTCATCCGCCAAAACTTCTGACGATCTTTTTTTAGTGAGAAAATATTCCATTTTCCCTGTAAAAAAAAGCTGACGACCTTTTTTAGTCGTTTGGTCAAATATGGTGAACATATTTAATTTTCCCTGTCCTCAGAAAGTCTGATTACCCTTTTGTGGGGGGTGGCTAAGTCGAAAGTATTTCATTTTTCCTATTTAAAAAAACTGATCACCTTTTGGGGCTTAGCCCCCTAACCCCTCTGGCGCGGCAGCACGTCTTGGAACTAATCAACACCCAAGTCGCAGGCCCTGCAGGGCTCTGAAATAGACCTCCCAGCGAACACGAAGCCACGGGACCCGTATCGATTTCTCACGGGTATCTGATGCGGTTTTCTGGCGGGTTTTGTCCGGGGTTTTCTGGCGGGTCCCGTGCTGTGCACACCGTGAGTTGTAGCGCCTTCTACCGATATTCGTTTCAAGTCAGGGAGGGTGTGATGGAGGGAAGGTAGGAGGGAGGGATGGGTGGAGGGAGGGCTGGAGGGTGAGAGGGAGGGTGGGTGGGAGGGAAGGGTGGAATGGGAGGATGGGAGGGAGGGTGGGAGGATGGAAGGATGGTGGGAGGGTTGGTGGTATGGAGGGACGGAGGAAAGGTGGGAGGGATGGTGGAATGGAGGGAGGGACGGTGGAAGGAAGGGGATGGTGGAAGGGTGGGAAGGAGGGAGGGTGGAGTGATGGAAGGTAGGAGGGATGGATGGAGGGGTGGAGGGTGGGAAGGCGGGAGGGTGAGAGGGAGGGTGGGTGGGAGGGACGGTGGAAGGAAGGGGAGGTGGGATGGAGGGTTGGAGGGAGGGAAGGTAGTAGGGAGGAATGGCGGGGTGGAGGGTGGGTGGACGGGAGGGTGGGTGGGAGGGATGGTGGGTGAGAGGAAGGGTGGGAGTGTGGGAGGGATGGAAGGAGGGTGGGAGGGAGAGAGGGACGTAGTGAAGGATTGGCGGGGAACGGCCCGAATCCTTTGCATTCCCGGGCAACGCCGGGTACCCCAGCTAGTTTTCAAGATGATCTCGGTAAACTGGCGGGCTAACCCGTGTGCGTATACCCGAATCCCAAGCCGTATAGCATCGTAAAATTATTTAAAACATCTCCAGGATGTGCTGCGGTCGTAGTCCGTCTGGTCCTCCAGCGGAGCCTGCAGGAAACGTGCGAATGAGTTTCCGAATTTCCGTCTCCCTGACTTGCATTGGTTGAATAATAGGAGGAACTGGAATCGGAGGACCATCCGACGGAGGAGAAGGGTGTTTCGCAGTTCGCACAGAGCTCAGCGTATGTTTGTTCGCAGACTAGGGCCGGTACCTCTTCCGAGCAGAGTATTTTTGCGGCAGCCTTGATGCCTCCATCCTCCTCTAACTTTGCTGAGACCGCATCTGCGATGTATTGGTCATTACTGGGCGTCTTCCTGTTGCTGCTTGAACGAGCAGACTGGTCGGGATCAAAAATTTCATCGGCCTTTTGTGGCCAGTTGTTGAAATAATCTGCTGTACGCTTCTTAATTGTATATGTTAGGTTGTGTCGTTTGCCGCCGTGTCTAGGCTGTTCCAAAATGGAATTATTATTATTATTATTATTATTATTATTATTATTATTATTATTATTATTATTATTATTATTATTATTATTATTATTATTATTTTTTATTTTTTTTACCCGAGGTGTCTATAATCCCTCAGGTGTCAGATACTAATATGCAATTTTAACTCTGGAGTGGCCATCCGAGTCAAGATCAGGGAGAACAAAAGTGCTGTGAAAGGCAACAGCATTGAAGCGCTGAATAATGATAGACAGGCGCTGGAACAAGTAACTGGTTTCTCTTGGTTCACCAGACACTTGGGCCAAGAGACGTCCCAGGTCTGCGAGAAATGCCTGTCCCTTGGCGTTGATTGGTCCCATTCAGCGGCGCCCGCAGGCGACGCATTTACGCAAGTGCGTACAGCAGCGGCGCCCGCAGACGTACGCACATACGTAGGCCTAAGTGCGTACAGCGCGATGACCCAAAACAGTTTTTTCGGCGGATAGAAAAGGTATGTTTTTGTGAAATTCTAGGTTGATGACTAAAAAAAAGGTCATCAGTTTTTTCGGCGACCTAACGAAAAAGTTTTCCTGTTCGCCCCTCCATCGAAAATTTCTGTGCGTACAAGAAAAAAATCCTGCGGGCGCCGCTGGTCCCGTTGTTTCGAAGATTATTATTATTATTATTATTATTATTATTATTATTATTATTATTATTATTATTATTATTATTATTATTATTATTATTATTATTATTATTATTATTATTATTATTGTATTTTTTTTAAAAATAAAAGCCCTGAGGTACTTCGTTCCCCCCAGGGACTTAGAGTTTATAAAAGCAATGCATCTGGAACGATTACACCTCATCCATATCGGGCGTGGGTCTGATGAAGGTGCCCCTAAAAGCTACGGCGTTAAAGCGCTGCATTGTGATAGAGATTCTCTGAAAGAGGTAGCTTGTCTCTCTGGGTTCGCCCGTAGCTAGCGTGAGGTGGCGACCCAGGTCCGAAATAAAATCAAGGCCTGCAGTATTAATGGGGCCCATCGTTTCCAGAGCCAACGGGATAAAAATGTGAGTGTCTCGGAAGGCTTGGTATTTTTGTGTCTTCCTTTCCTCTGCCATGCACGCCGCTGCCCCTGCAGGCCTGCACAGGCTACTGTTGCTGTTAGGTATGATGGTGCCAGTGTGTCGACTATTGTAGCATCCCACACCAAGCTCTTTCCGGCTTTCCATGGGATAAGGGTCAGGCCATCGGGTCTTTTCCCATCAGATCGAGACAATCCCTGCGGCTCCTTAATTGTTGGGAAGCCAGCCTTCGTTAGAGCTCTGCAGACCAGGTCGTTGATGGCACCGTGGCGCGGCACTCGGGCGAGGCCCAGCGGGCATGCCAAACCGTGCTGACCCCTGGCGGTGACTGGGGCGCCACAAGAGCAAGTATGTGGTTCGCATATGTTCGCTCCCAGCCGCAGTCCCACCGCCACCCTGACTGCCTCATCGCTTAGTTTCAGGCCGCATGACGTGATCGGAAGAGTATGAATTCAGTCACCAGCATGCTGCGTAGTCACCGCCTTCCATCTAGCTTGGTCGTATTTCTCTGTTAACTGTGTGGATAGATCTGAGAAAGTCCGCTGGAGAAGCGGTTGATCCCACTCAGACTGACGGTGAGCTGGAAAAGACTCTGTTGTTGCAAGCCCTGCTTCTTCTTTCCATCTGGCCTCCATAAGTCTCACGTGTTGGTCCGGGTTGCCCTCTAGCTGTCTGAGGATATCTATAATCTGACTGTAGAACGAGGGTGCCCGCGGCCGATGCCAGAAAGGCGGGAAGCGCCAGCGACGACACCCTAGGTATTCCCAGTCCTCCCATACTAATGGGGAGGGCAGATTGCATCCATTGAGTCTCTGTGAGGTTGATATTTAACAGGACTTCCAGACCCTTGCGGAGGATTTGGTCGTAGACGGCCAGGGAGGGATGTTCTGCGCACGGCGCACATCTGAGACAGTGAATCAGTCTTGGAGCGCCCAGTGAGCTTCTGAGGATGAGCAGCGCGTCCTGGCGAGCAATCAGACTCAGTTTGTTCAGCGATCTGCTCAGCTCTTCCACTCTCGCGCTTAGCGCGTCTTGAAGAGCCTGTCCAGTCGAAAGCGGGGCGCCCAGCAAGCAGATCGAATCCTGGTCGACTCGCTCGAATTGACTGAATGTATCGTTGGTGATCTGCCGAAGATCCTTGGCCGTTATTATTATTATTATTATTATTATTATTATTATTATTATTATTATTATTATTATTATTATTATTATTATTATTATTATAATTCTTTTGTTCAACGCCTGCAAACGCACTGCGCTTTAGGCTACAGAGTGTATAGTGTACACTCACCTCCGGGAAAAACGGCATCGTGTAGGCCTACTCACCTCCGAAAACGAGGGTAGGCCTATACGCGGGTATACAGCGTATACTCACTTGACAAAGAATTCAAATCAATAAATGTGTGAGAAATGAAATTACGAAAAAGAAAATAGTCTAAAATCACGCAACGCAGCGGTTTTTGGACAGTCGTGAACGTATCACGAGTCAAAAAGACAGATGGATGACTAAAAAAGGTCGTCATAAAATTTGACTTTGGTCGATTTTTTCCAACCGGCGTACTAGGCCTATATGTACACCGGTGTCACGAAATAGAGTATACCCGTATTAATTGTATCCCCCCAAAATTAAAAAAGTCAAACAACCGCTTCCGAGTGTATTTTTTTGGCAAATTAATTTTCATCTGCTTTGTTTTGAATAATGACACTAATAGGTATGTTTATTCCTACTAGATAATTTGTTTTGTTCTGTTTTTCGAGCACTTAAAACATTTAAAACACTTAAAAACACTCAGAGTCACTAAATAAATTCGAGTTGCCTTTGTCTGAGCATTGCTTAGGACACTTAAAACAATTAGAGTCGCTTTAAGTTTTGATTAGCCTACAGCATAATTTTTTATTATGCGCATTTTAAAAAGGGATAGTATAGACCAGTTAATTCCATCCGGGGGGATAGATTAATTCATCCCCCCGGATAACTTTCAGGGGGGATACTCCGTTTCGTGTCACTATACTCACTAGACCGCAACCAGTTAAAGTGTACATTTAAACAGTTGAAGCAATTTTCAAGAACGCAAATTACAGATGACATAAATCTTTATACTAATTAACAGAACAGACAGCCTGCAAAATAAACGGCGCTATAATAGCAGCCTACAATTTCTACAAAGCACTTCCGCCCTACAATTTGCGGGGCGCGAACTCGCTACTTCTCCATGCCAGCGTGTTATCCAATACGCTGCCCATACCCATTTTTAAAAATGTTTTGGAACTTTTGGCCTTCATATATTCTATCTGATCCTGCGCCTCATCTTTGGCATGTAAACTTGTTTCTGTTGACGTTAGTTCAACCGTGTGAAATCGATCAAACGTGATCTTAATATCTTTTATTACGACTCTAAAATTAATTTCAACTATGGGCCTACCTGGTTGCCATGACAATAATTGTGTCGCTGCACTGTAGTTGCTGCAGCAGATATCATAGGCCTGTGACGGTTCGATACGTAGTCCAATCGTAACGGCCAAAAGCTAAATAAGGGCTATATAAACAATTGAGCGGAGCACATCGCTAACATTACACAGGAATCTTGCAATAAATAACCACGAATACACGTTATCTGCCCAGATTTAAATTCGTGTTCAACAAGCTTTCTTGACTTTACCATTACATTTTTAAACGATACGTATATATATGTGTAATACTTGTACATGTTGCAGTTCCGGAAAAGGCACATGATACATGGTATTATGCTGTGTTTACACCTATCAAACAAGACACTAAATAATACAATAGAGGTCGGGTATTTAACGAATCAAGTAGATGCTGATCGAGCTGAATTCATTGACATGCATTGTCCGATTAACTGAGCCTTATATATATAGACATGGCGTCTCCGGGAGGTTCGGAAAATCTCATTCCAAGGGTTAGCGTTTAATGAGTCGTTTAATGACGCTGTCTGCTTCAGCCATGACCAATGTACATGTACAGGAGCATCTATCGTTTGGTTAGACCGGGACCTTTTCAAATTCCTCGACTGATCATGCTGTCGGGACTTAGAAACCGTATCTCCACAAGTCTCTGGCTGATTGTCTGTTTCTTATAACATCATATCCTATTTACCTGTCTATGTCGAATCAAACGGCTTCTATAGCGCCGTTTTCATACTACACATAACCTAGTGACATAGGCATAGGGTTAACAGAGAGTCGCTTCTAGCGAAGCGGTGGCCAAACCCCACTGGGTAAATGCTTACAGTACACTTACGCCATGCAGGAAGGTGAGTAGAGGTTATAATTAGTGAGTGAGACCAGGCATGAGTCATGCTTCTAGATCCGCCACTCTGCTGAGATATCATTAACGGTGCCAGTGGCGGCGCCAGGATTTCAGTTTGGGGGGCTGGTTGAGAGGGACGAATCGCGGCAGGAAATTTTCCATTTTCATTCGCCAAATGTCTGACGACCTTTTTTAGTCGTTTGGCCAAAATCTCAAGAAAATAAGAAAATATTTCATTTTCCGTGTTCCCCTCCAAAATCCTGATGACTTTTGTTCATTTTCCCTGTAGAAAAAAACCGCTGACGACCTTTTGGGGGTTTAGCCCCTAGCCCCCTCTGGCGCCACTAGGCCTACTGACCGGTACATAATTACGGCGGTAGACTGGCAATCAATCTTCCGATAACATTTAAGTGACTCATAAATTGGCACCTATCAAGGTTCGCTTGGAACGGAGTCGTACGTCACATAATTAGAAAAACTTTTTTGCTAGCAATTAGCTATTACACTAATGAAGCTAGCGTGGAGTAGATAGTTTGGCCAAATATATCATCTGTCTATAGATATTTGTTTGCGTTTAGAGTGAAGTAATTATATGCATTCCGGTTGGGTTATTTGTCGAAAGAGGGACACCGCCCAAGATCTGGTGAAGTAGCCTATCCTATAATTTTTATAATTTACAATTTTTATAATTTTTATACGTAGCGTACAGGGCCGGCTTAAGAAATGTGGGGCCCTGTTCTAGAAATTTGTTGTGGATCTCCGGCCGAAAATTCTGACGACCTTTTTTAGTCGTTTGGTCGAAATTTCCGTAGAATAGCCTATGCCAATTTTTCTCTGCCAAAAATAGCTGCATGCAACGACCTTTTTTAGTCATTTGGTTGAAATTTGCTCAAAATAATATTATAGGCTACAAATTTTTCCTTAAATTATTTTTTGCATGTGTGGGGCCTCTAAAGTGTGGGCCCCTGTTCGGCCGAACATGTTGAACATGCCTTAATCCAGCCCTGGTAGCGAATCCCTTTACAAATTTCGATTCCCGCTATTTTTCACCCGTTCAATCATGACCGAAGAAGACCTCAAATTTTAGCCTAAAATAATTGTATGGGGGAGGGGTGGTCACTCCTCCGAATAGAAAATATTCGACGAGAGAACTTTTGAGACATTCTTTGGCTTTCTGTATAACTTCAAAATTTCTGAATATAGGGCTCACCATATGAAGCGTGTTTGCCATCTCATCTCCGTGTCCTCCAACTGGTTCACAGCCACATCAATACTGTACGGTAATCGTAATCATAAATCATAGGATCATGCATGTAATGTAACGTATAGGCCTAATGCAAATCATCGAGAATTTCCCGCCGACCATAAAAGCGACATCAGTGAGGCTAGCCGGCGCTATATCAAATCAAATCCGCCATATAATAATATATTATGGCCAAACTTCTCATTTTCATTCCGGTGCCAGGTTAAAATCCGGGGGCGGGGTCAAGCCGAGGAGACAGCATGGTGTGGCGCGTTATTATAGGTCTGTATCTATATAGTTTTTCATTTGGCAGGCAGGGGCGGATCCAGAGGGGCAAATTCGGCCATGGCCCCCATTGAAAAATGCCCATAGCCCATTAGGTTTCAACAAGCTTTCAACAGTAGGTTTCAATGGCAAGGCAAGTTGGAGCAAATGACTGGGAAAAGGTCATCAGTTTTTCTGGCGAAAGATCAACGAAGTTTCCCCAAAATTTTGCCACCCCTTCGAAAATTTTATGTATCCGCCCCTGTTGGCAGAGTAGACCTATACTATTTTTTACACAGAAAGTCTCTAGAAGTGTTCATCGAAAGTGGGGACATAATAACCATGTCGTAACAATTTGGGAAACATCTCTCCAATGCCCAATGAGAGTTGACGCTTTCGATAGCGTGGCCATTTTTATCCAGGCTCTATAGTACCCGGTACATTCATAGGCCTATTACGGTTGCTTAATTGGGTTGAAAACGCCTCGTTTCCTATGGCAGACACCTTGATAACAACACACCAACCTCCGTCGCATGCCAAACCAATTAATTCCACTGCTCCATAAATACCAAACATCGGTTTAACATGGACTTTAGGTTGCTTGTTAATTCGTACCACGTGTTTAAGCCAGTGAATCTCATTCTTATCTTATCCGCAGCCGAATAAAAAAAGGATATAGAATGTAGGTAGGCTATATTGACAAAGTCACAAAGGTTAGGCCTAGGCTACATAGACTTAATTGTTTATTCTACGGAGGCTGAGTTAGCTTCTATGAATTCAATTCCATCCTTTATCGAACAGATTCGACCACAAAGCTTTGGTTCTCAACGCTAAAATATAAATATAGGCCTATCCGTTGCAGTTCTATAAACGAACATGCGCATTGTGGGGGGGATTCTTTCCGGGTTCAAATTGCCAAATGTGCAATATCCGTTAAACTATAATTCTTTGTGTCTTTCTGTGTTTAGCCTATTAGGCTACATGGGAACCACGGCCATGCGAAACGCCACTGATTTTTTTATCTGGCCACGCTGCCATTTAATTCTTACGGTAAGTTACGGAGGGTTAGAAGTGGCAGCGTGGCCAGAAAAAAAATGTGTGGACGTAAGCCTGCATGTTGTCCGGTCCAAAAAAATGGTTGGGGACGTGGGGGCCATAATTATGTCTTCAACCAAAACTCGATCGAGAGCACGTCATTCGCTCACTGAAAAGTCAGCCGCGATGAGACAGCAGGGATGATTTGACCAATAGGCCTATTAACCGAAGTCAACAATGTGATACAGTCGAGACTCGAGAGTATAGGATAGGCCTGCATATTAGGCCTATAGGCCTAGTCCCTAATGTGTTGTTGTTGTTAGCGACGACCAAAAATAGTTATTTCCGACGGAAATTAGACCGGAAATTGCTCTGGGCTGGGATGTAAAATAATTACACCGCGAAATTGTTGCATTCTGGAACTGATTGCGAGACGCATTAGCTACAGGTACAATGTACATTCATTCATTCATTCGGACATTTATATAGCGCTTCTTCAAGAAAAAAACTACTCAGAGGCGCTCCCGTGCTATATATACATATAGCCTATAGCGTGTCTGTTAGTTTGACGTCACCGATTGCTATAGCCTATACATGTATTTCTATGTTCAATCAAATTCAATGATTACTTTGTCTAAACGGTTATAATTACGATCTGCTGTTGTTTTTCACAAGAAACACGTGCTACACGATAATTAATTATGATTATTATTGTTGATGCTTAGCCAAGTGCATGTAGGCCTACTGAATGCGCCCCTTCAGGAACCTATTTTTAACTGGGCCTAACTATTCATATAAAAATTATTAAAAAAGTGAAACTGAGAAATATGCACTAAAAGCTCTATGAAAAATCCCCATGCATGTTACTAAATTCCTACATTGTATTTTTCAACCTATTGGCTATTGCTACAAAAAGATTTGATCGTGACCATCGTGTTTTGCCCCTCCTGCAAAATTTTCTGCTGGTGTCCATGGCAGCTCAATCCATCGATTGGCGATTTGGCCGTTCGAGTCTGCTGATCGAACTCCGTTGACCGCAGGCAAATTGTTCATCTGGGTTTTTGCTCATCGTGTTCTGCTTCTTCCCCAAACAGCCAACTCCCTCTTGCGGTCGATTGCACGACTCAACGCTCTCTTTCAGCTTTTGATTCTTTGCCAAAGTCCTCGAGTCAGAATAATTTATGTATAAACATAAACACACGCATAAATACACTGCTTAGATAATAAAATTATATATTATATGCACAATTATATATATATATGCATATTTGTATAATAGGCCTATATATATATATATATATATATATATATATATATATATATTAGAGCTGTTGATTTAATCGCGTTAACGCGTGCGATTAACGCGTTAAAAAAATTTGCGATTAAAAATTTTAACGCATTAATCGCACGCGTTAATTAGATCCAATTAAAATTGAATCAGAGGCATAAAAGTCGTTTTAAACGGAAGGCTAATACTTGTTAGTAAAGTTAGTGATACATTCTTTGGCAAATATTCCAAAAAAGAATTTGAGTATTATCGTAGCAATTCTTTGCTCAATTATCGCCTGCATGCGAACCAAAACATGCGTTAAACGCTAGCGATGAACCGTCGACATCGGCCGCATCGCATCGTCCGCTAAGGTTGTTTCCTCTTTCCTCACCCCGTAAGACTACGTTGGTTGAATTCCATGAGATGGCAAGACCAACTGGATTTCAGATTTCAAATGATAAATGTTTGATGATGATGATGGTGCTCTGCCCGAAGGCAGGTTCATTGGCTTGACGCCCCTGGGGATGAGATGAGTGAGGTGGTTTCCCGTTGCCTTCCCCACAGACAATGATGGGCAAGCAACTTGCCCAAGGTCGCTCCGCAGGAGCTTGCGCCCCTGCGTCCCACACGTGCTAGCCCGAGATATCTAAATCTCTGAATGTCAACTCCCAGCCCGGGGCTTGAACCGCAGTCCGTTGCAACCAACAGACGAATGCAGCGCGCGCTTACCGGAGTAGCTAACTAGGCTATCAATGTTTAAATGATAATGATAAATGTTTACAAAAGGACAAATGAGACGAGGTTTGGCAAGAACGGCAACCTCTTGTGAAAAATTGTGACTAAATAATGATGTTCAATATAGTAGACCTAGCTACTATTGTTAATTAATAAGAGCAACCCTTGAACCGTCCAATGTAAATAAACTGGTCTGCCTATACAATTGGCTGAATAAATAATTAATCTTGATAGTCAGAAGACGGTTGTCTAATTTCACAGTTAGGTCTATGTCATTTTAATTGAAGGTGGCTGAAATGAAAAAGATTAACGGATTTTGGGCAGTTGACTGATTTGAACAGTGTTTCAATTCTGTCTGTCATACAAAACTGTTCAATAAACTAAATGCAGAAATTCAATGAGCCTAAGCCAAAGGTTATTAAATATGTTTGCAATAGAAAGAATGCATTCAATCATTAAAATGTTGTGCTTCAGAAGTCCTTAGAAAATAGTAAGATTAGTATATTTGAAGGAAATGTATTGCGATTAATTTGCCGTTAATTGCGATTAAAAAAATTAATCGCGCGATTAATTTCGATTAAAATTTTTAATCGAACAACAGCCCTAATATATATATATATATATATATGACGAATACGCACAATATTAACATAGAGTGAGGATAATTTGCATAGCCCTACAAGCATGCATGCTCTCCATTTTCTGTGCTGATTCGTGTAGCATGAATGTTAATTTGCCATTTAACGATATATCGTCACTTCAAGCGATATGGTTCTGGTATGCAGCCTACATGGCTGTGCTATAGACCGACAGCCTTCAGCGCCTGCACACAGTGCACAGGCCTATGATCGTATCCAGTGAAATTACGTCATAAATAACCGGCCACGAATTACGTCATGAGCGATAAATATGCGAGGGCTGCAGCAGCAGGCAAAAGCGGGAACGCTGCAACCAACTTACTGTGTATGCTGTGTAATCAATGACCTTGCTGTGTAAGTGTAATAGGCGATAAATGATATTTTGCTTCTGCAAGAGTTAGCCTATTGATTAATTGACGTCATGGTCACGTCACCCATGCCGCCTTATCTGTTGCACGGGTCACTTAGCAGCGATCAAGCGAGCCACCGCCCAGCAGCAGCAGCAGCTTAAATTGATGGCATTCAATGGTGCGTGACAGCGTGATGTTTAACGAGTTGATCTGGCAACCGATAGGTTGAGACTTTTAAACCATGGGCATCCGCAAAATTTTCTGCTGAAGGGGGGGCAAAACGATCGCGGTTATATTTTTTGGCAAGCGCTTGAAAATGCAAAGCAGAAAATTAAGAACATGGGTATTTTCATAGACGTTTCTTACTGCAAATGTCTCAGTTATATAGTTATATAGTCTCCTCTCCCCTCGCTGACACAGTTGAAGACCGCACTATTTTCATATCGCTTCTGGAATCTGATGTAGCTATTGCATGCACAGCCACGCATGGGACGTACGCTCAAACTGGGACACAACCATAACCATGAATCTACTTGAACCTGCAGGTAACCGTAACAGTAATGGCATCGAAAAGACTAGCAGCATAGGCCTACAGTTTTAAAAAACCAGCCTATAGTTATAGTAACGTGTGTCTACATGCGTATGCGAAGTTAATTAATATTCAACAGGTCTGTCTCGTGGCTTTATTTTCACAGCATGTTCGCTTCCGGAAGTTCAGGTTTGACCTGACATGGACCAAAGTTCCACCCGTCTCTGGTTTCCTGCCAGGAACTACTTTAGACTGGATTGTTTTGGAAAGAAGCGAATGAATCGCTGATGTAAACATCGACCCACGCACACGCGGAGAGAAAAAAACACATGTGGAGTCCTTGAGCGAATAAACCCTGACTTACGCTGCGCTTGTTTATACTTGGAGCCATGCTTTATGAGGTGAAGGCAGAGCCTGCCGACTGCCGTATACAGAGGCATACTCTGTGGCTTTGTATAAACAGTGGGTCAACTGCAAAATTAGAAGGCTTATAAGCGAGAAGAGAAATAAATAGACTTCGTGGAAGTGGTTTGACCTATTGTCAATACGCACGCATTTGAAGTCAAGCCTCGCATGTCTTTGAAGATACAATGTAGATATAGGCTGCAGTAAGCATACTTAAGTATTTGAGCCTTTGTAGGGTCCATGTGTGCGCACGAAAGCACGTAGGTGAAGCCTTTATAGCCTATGTATGTAGATATGAATGTATGTAATTATGTAATTATGTAATTATGTATGTATGTATGTATGTATGTATGTATGTATGTATGTATGTATGTATGTATGTATGTATGTATGCATGCATGCATGCATGCATGCATGTATGTATGTATGTATGTATGTATGTATGTATGTATGTATGTATGTATGTATGTATGTATGTATGTATGTATGTATGCATGCATGCATGCATGCATGCATGTATGTATGTATGTATGTATGTATGTATGTATGTATGTATGTATGTATGTATGTATGTATGTATGTATGTATGTATGTATGCATGCATGCATGCATGCATGCATGCATGCATGTATGCATGTATGTATGTATGTATGTATGTATGTATGTATGTATGTATACGTATGTATGTATGTATGTATGTATGTATGTATGTATGTATGTATGTATGTATGTATGTGTGTGTGCACGCATGCATGCATTTATATAGTGTTGATACGTTTTGTATGTATATTATGCGTACACCTCTTCAATATTCAATAGAATGTCGGCGCATGACAATTTTTTAATTGAATTCAAGTGAATTTTTTTAAATAAGCGCCATGATTACAGCAGTAGCCAACATAACTACATTACAGAGTACATTTTCATTTCATTGTGTACAATGTTAGCGCGTTGTGGGACGTGGTGTAAACCGTGTTTAAGTCGTCAGGGTGCAGAAAGGACGTTTTACGAACTGTTTACCGGAGATAAACGGACGAAAGGAGAATTTACGACCCATGGAACAGATGTTACATTCTTCCTATATACCATGGTTTAAGACTTTAAGCCAACTAATAATACCTTAATGCTACTATTATGCTAGGCTGCATCGTAAGTTCGCAACGCACTTGAGTAAAATTATTATTATTATTATTATTATTATTATTATTATTATTATTATTATTATTATTATTATTATTATTATTATTATTATTATAATTATTATTATTATTATTAATATTATTATTATTATCATTATAATTATTATTGTTATCGTTATCATTATTATAATTATTATTGAGTCTTTCTAAAGCGCGCCTTCAAGGTAAAACTACTCAGAAGCGCTCCCAGTCCATTGCAATCACGACTAAATAAGGGATGGTTTAAGTGAGAAATGAACGCTGTGGTGTGACCTCTAGGCACCAGGCGGAGTGCAACAGAAAACCCATTCCAGGTTCTAGGACTGCAGCCACTGGAAAAGAGCGCCGCTGCCTTATAGCAGTCCGCGAGCGATGAGCTGGACCCAGTGGCCTACGCTTCAGCGGTTGCTGGCTGGGAAGAACAATCGATTACTTCTTCTTTCATTTGATAATTCTTCTTATCTTACTATCAACTCTTTCTTTCTTTCATCCACCCTCTCAGCCTCCTGCCTTCCTGTCTCCCTTCCAGCTACGCACCTGCCGCTTTCGCATTCTCCCTCCTCTCTCCCTCTCGCCTTCCCTCCCTCATGCACTTTCTTAAATCTATCCATCTTTTTGTCTTTTTCTGCTCCCTCCCTCTCTTTATCCTCGCTTCGTTCTCTCATTCAGGCTCTTTCATTCTATCCTTCTTTCTCTATCTCCCGCTCTGCGCCCCTCTGTTTCTCCTCTCCTCTCTCTCTCTCTCTCTCTCTCTCTCTCTCTCTCTCTCTCTCTCTCTCTCTCTCTCTCTCTCTCTCTCTCTCTGTCTCTCTCTGTTTCTCTCTGTCTCTCTCTGTCTCTCTGTCTCTCTGTCTGTCTGTCTGTCTGTCTGTCTGTCTGTCTGTCTCTCTCTCTCTCTCTCTCTCTCTCTCTCTCTCTCTCTCTCTCTCTCTCTCTCTCCATGCAACAAGGCGTCGTCAACCTCACACGCTATTAGCCATAAACAATAGGCTTACACAATGCTCAGCTAACTTCATTGAAGCTTTTACAATGTTTTCAACTGACGCTATAATTATTATGCTACTCGGTTGCGTTTCCCCAAACTCCTAAAAGCTGCGTTACAACACACGAATGGTACTAACTATAATAAACTGGTGCCCTGTACTTGGCTTTAGAGTGGCGCTCCATAAATTTGCAGATTGTGATTACGGCAACAATTAAGAACTGTTCAAAGTTATTTCTGCCGACATTAATGGCCTTTGCTGGCGTAATATCAATCGTTAAACTACATAGATTGCTTTACCATGCACTGCCTGGTATATAATATATCCAATGCCAGTCCCACGGTCGATTAAAGAGGAGGGCAACGTTAATCATCTTTGTTATGACACAATGTTTAAGAGGACGCTAGAAAATTGGGCTATTAAGTTTTTCATGTTGATTTGCAGTGGTTCTAACACAGACCCATGCAGCGTCTCCTGAAACACCTAAAACACTTGATATATATATGCTATGTTATGTTATACCTTATGACACCACTTCGTTGAAGGTAAACAAGTTGAAGGCAGGGCTTTTTAGCGTGCAGTTGTACACAAAAGGATTTGTGCATTTGTAAAAGCACTTCCGTGCAGTTGAAACTAGTAAAGAACAAGGTCATTGTCGTCCGATTGAGAGTAATTTGCCATGGAGGATGGGAAAGAAAAGAAGGGATCGTGCAGTTCTAAAAAATTCATTAAAAGCAGCCCTGGTTGAAGTAGGCCTAACACACATGGTCGTCGGTTTCGTTTCTTTCTCAAGAGCTGTCGGTAAACTGGGTTCACCATACATCAACCACACAGACAGCTACAAGTTGTCGTTAAACGTCCCAGATTTCACGGCTGTTCTTCCTTCGTCTTTTATGCCTGTATACTCTTTGAGGAGATGTCAACTGGCAACGCTCTATCGATGCCCGCCGTTCAACCTTCTGGTCATGCCTCGCCTCTCTTTTTTATCCCATAACAATTAACCATGCTTCCAATAATTATCTCTCTGATCATATGCAGGACTGTACCATAGGCCAAGGTGCAGCAGCTGCTACTGCAACCACAACCACGACCAATACACTACCACCACCCACTACCACCGCCACCACCCACCCACCATTACCAACAACAGCAACACCATCACCACCACCCCACCATCACCAACACCACCATCACCACCAACAACAGCAACACCACCACTATTACTACTACTATTACTACCACTACTACTACTACTACTGCTGCTACTGCTACTGCTACTGCTACTGCTACTGCTACTACTACTACTACTACTACCACTACTACTACTACTACTACTACTACTACTACTACTACTACTACTACTACTACGACTGTTGCTGCTGCTGCTGCTGCTGCTGCTATTAGGCTACGCCTACTATATAGCCTATAGCACTACTTTAATTACCACTGCCAGTGATGCTGCTACTACCATTTTATTCTTTGTCCAATTTTCAGGTTTCTTCAGGCATCGTAAAGACAAAAATGTATATGTATATGTATACACGAAGTAACACGAAAGATGTTTATCGGAGACAGACAGAGATAGGCCTATGTGTAAAAAAGACAGACTGCATGTCTGTCCGCTTGTCTGTCTTCGTGCCTGTCTTCATATCTGTATGTCTGTATGTGTGTCTTTGTGAGACTCAGTGCCTCTACGCAGACGCGGATACAAGTCGACACAACAAGACATAGAAGCAAACGCAGAGACACAAACAGTGACACAGACAAACTCAGGAGGACATCAGAAACGCCAACTGCGCAGAAGTGCCTCTCAGCATGTTGGCTGCGGCGCGTAGGCTGTAGCGCTCACTGGATGGATGCAAGAATGGAAGGAGATAAATAGCTGCTGATGCTGCTGCTGATGCTGATGCTGATGCTGATGCTGCTGCTGATGTTGCTTGTGATGACGATGCGAGTCAACGTATCATGCATTTCCATCTTTCTGTTGTTCGGCCTATGAACGTCAGCCGATGAACGACCAATGAGAGGAAACGGAAATACCTTCTGCATACAGAAGGAAAAGGACATATCCTGCTCGCAAAGGTCAATAATTGCATAGGTGCGTGCAGCAGGACGCTGAAAAGACATCTCACGATCACATAAATATATTCTCAAGAGAAAAGGATTTAAGCTGTTTTATTGGAGGAGAGCGTTGTAGTCAACGGAGCAAACGAGCACAGTGACAAAAGAGAGAGTTAGAGAAACAGCCACTGGACAAATCGGCAGGTGAGTGAGCATTTTCTTTGTATAGTGCTACAGTGCTTTGTTCGTTCCAAGGCTTATTTGCTACTTTTTTTCATCATATTGTGATTTATTCACCAGGCAGAGAAACTCCCGTATTCGTCCTCAAATCTCAAGAAGAGAGTGTGGTCCTGATTCTCTGAGGTTCCTTCACGTCAGCTTGTGCTTGCTTATCGTTTTATTTACCCAGGTGATGATCACTTTAAATTATATCCCTTAAGCTATTTCACTCGTTCAGTTAACCAACTAATTGACATCGGTAATAAATAAATAAATTAATTAAACTGAATGTCATCTATACGACCAGTCCAAACGAACCTATAGTCAAGCATGGGATTCAATTCACGACCCTATAAATCCCCAAACTAATTATATAACTCATCCAACCCAGATAGGCTACCTATACGAATGCATCCTGCAGCAACCAACATGTAGTCACCCGGTTATCCACCCTGCCACCAACGCACCCCAAAGCTCACCAACCCATGTACAACCACCAACTGACAATTATTCTAACACACACCAAACCATGCAAACAGCCATACTACCAAGAGACTCACCCACAGCGCATCATTGATCGTCCTTGCGCCCCCTACTAAACCACAAATTTCCATCTCTACCTTACTTTTTCTTTACGTGTTTTGTAGCATCAACAACAACAACAACAGCTGCGACATCCATCGAGACGGAAGAATGGAGAATCGACCACGTTCCTCCCCCACGTCCACCTCAACCTCCTCCACCTTCTCTTCCTGCTCCTCCTCCACCTGCTCCGTGACCCTGTCACCTCCATCTCTGTCGACTCCGTGCATCCTGTCTTCCATTCCGACGACCATCTACGCGCAGGTCCCGGATGAGCAGCGGCGCCACAACAGCGCCCTCCTGCGACAGACGGAACTCGTCTACGATCAACTGCTGGCGGAGAGACAGAGGAAGCTGCAGCAGAAGATCACCGACCGACAGATGGAGTTCCAGCAGAAATACACGCAGCTCATGACGACGCACGCTAGTCGAACCAAGGTCAGTGCGCGTGCGCGTACAGCCGTACAAGTGTTAAATTAATTTTTGCTGAATCCATGCAGTATTCATGACGAAAGACAAATAGCCCACAAGAGAAAAATGGACTAACAACTAGGGAATTGATGTATGCATGATTTTGTCTATGTATGTGTGCATGTGTGGTGTGTGTATGCATGTATTTATGTATGTATGTATGTATGTATGTATGTATGTATGTATGTATGTATGTATGTATGTATGTATGTATGTATGTATGTATGTATGTATGTATGTATGTATGTATGTACGTATGTACGTATGTACGTATGTACGTATGTACGTACGTACGTACGTACGTACGTACGTACGTACGCATGCATGCATGCATGTATGTATGTATGTATGTATGTATGTATGTATGTATGTATGTATGTATGTATGTATGTATGTATGTATGTATGTATGTATGTATGTATGTATGTATGCATGCATGTATGCATGCATGCATGCATGCATACACTTATTCCATCATTCCATACTCTTTTTCCTGTTTGGATGAGTATTGATTGTGTAGGCAAAGTCGATGTCTCTACTCAGACAATTCTATTAACAGTATTGTGTGGATTGCGGTGCACAGGTTCAGTTATTTTTGCAGCGCGTAGAGGTCACGCACTCCGTCAATTCTCAGGTCTTTTTAATTTGAAGTTCCTCGAATCGTATACGATCCCTGGCGATTGTATGTTCAACGTGCCATGCATACGAAACGAAGGATCTGATTGGATGATCTATGCTTGCGGTCGATTGATTGGTCGATCGTACGGTCAGCCAATGGTCTCCTATATAAAATAGCGATGGAAAGGCGGAGGGGTCATTGTGTCAGCTGCTGTTGATTAATAGGACGCAGCTGAAGTTAAGTACCAGTTGCAGAGGAAGGGAGGAAAAATAAAGATCGGTGCAGGAGATGGAGTAAGAAGGACGATATTGAGGAAGTGGGTGTAGGTGGAGGAGAACGAGTAGGAGGAGGAGGAGGAATGAGGAGGAGGAACGAGGAGGAGGAGGAAGGTAGAATAGGATGAAAATGAGGAAGTAGGAGAAGATAGTAGATAATTCAAAGAACGAGGAATAGAGAAGCTCAGGACTCTAGATGAATTCAAAACAGACCTCAAGAAGTGAAGAGGAGCAAAAGGGTGGGATGTAAGATGTGGAGGAGGCGAGAACGAAGAGATGCACCATGCAGGAAGAGGCTGTTGAGGAAGAAGACGGTAAGTAAAGGAAGGCACAGAAGTGGCGGAACAGTATATGCGTAGGCCTCTCTGTCCTGATGGCTTTCAAGGCTAAGCATTCCAGAAGTAAATAGGCCTATCGCTCACAGATTTGCCACACTAGAAAACTAACCACATTTCCGTTACTTCTCACTCTCCATAAACAGCTAACCCATGCATGCTACCATAGTTATGCCGTTCGTTTCCATCATTCTTTAACTCTCCTTACGTAGACGTACCAGAGCACTGAGAGCAGTCCGTCAGAAAACACTTCACGCCAGAGCATGCAGCACGCATGAATGTATCCAGATGCTATGCAAATTTTTATAGGCTTACACGGATGAAATTTACGTCGAAGTGCATCCATCAAATGACGTCATATGGCCCTCTAGCGACGAGCAGCTATTGAAAGCAGGTTCAAAAGATGGCGCTGCCAACAGACGTGATAACTAGAGTGAACGTTGACGTCAGAGACAGAGGCTCCATCTGGAGAGGGAAGGGAAGGTCGTTGCATTTGGCAGAGCTCAGTGGGAATTCGCGTTTGAAGGGCTGTTGTTGTGGTGGATCTTTGTGTATGGGCGTGATCATCTTCTTGGGTTTTAGATGGGCCTAACCTGTAGGCCTACCTCACACCTTTGGACTGAAGGTCAGGGCCATGCCCTACTCCAACTTTTAATTTGTTGTTGTTGTTGTTGTTGCTGCTGCTGCTGCTGCTGCTGCTGCTGCTGCTGCTGCTGCTGCTGCTGCTGCTGCTGCTGCTGCTGCTGCTGCTGCTGCTGATGTAACCTAAATTGATATTGTTATTACTAGTTTTTGTACCTGAGGTATTTTGTGATCCCTCAGATGTTCAAAACTACAATGTGTATCCGGAAATGGACAAAAAATTATGGTGTCACTCTGGAACGACCTCACCTTCGTCAAGATTTTTGTATAGGCTAATGCAATTTTTATAGGTCTATTATAATAGGTGCAATCACGTCCTAAAAGTTGGGGGGACCATAAGGAATCACGTCCAAAAAGTTGGGGGACCATAATAATAAAGTTAGGGACCACTCAAAAGTTGGGGGAGACGCGTCCCGTGGGTCCCATAGGGTGGTTGCGCCTAGGCTATTATGCAACTATGCAAGTATCCTAATTAAACAGCTCACATCAAACACAAGCTGCTTCGATCGGTGATGCCAAATTATTCCCCAGTTATGTTGCAAATTAACTTCGCAAGACACAGCCATCTGTTGTTTGGTTGATTAGCCTATATCGGTGCAACAAAGGCCAGCCAGCCTTAGTTGCTGTTTGGTCCGTCTCGATGCCTCCGGATGAACTCCGATGAAGCCAATGGAGACAGCGCAGGTGCTGATAAAACGGGTCTTGAGGAGTGGAGATTCAAAGAGAATTTGGCTTTTGAAAGCCAGATAAGCTTCGACTTATACGGCCTACACTTAGGCTACGGCTTAACTACTTTTGAACCAAGAATAGGCCTACATGTGGAGAGCTTTAGTCACTGGTGGTTAAGATGGGAAATTGAGCGATATGGTAAAGGCTCAATTGGTTTTATTATCTCACACCAGAGAAGTGAACACATGTAGGCTGGGTGAATCTGAATGCAGGCCTAAGCTAAGCCTATATATATATATATGTATATATATATGTGTATATATATGCTAAAACATGCAATAGACGTGCAAATTAGGCCTACTAGCACAGAATTCGCAACCAATAGGATACGGAGCGAGTGATCCGACGAATAAATTCCTACCAAGAGGAAATCATAACGTTGTTTACTGACGGCCTAATCTGTAAGAAAAGCAACGGTGGCCTAGAGACCTACGATTGACGTCAGAGACCCTTAGGCCTAGTACCTGGATGTATGAACAAAGCTTCGTCTATTAAATGTTGATATATAACCTGGGACTAAAATTAGTCCCAGATATAGCCTACTGACTTCTAAGGTCAGGCATGTATAGCCTATAGCGGCGCTATACAAGTGTTCAATTACAATTACAATTATAGGTCATTATAAAATTATCATAGTTCTAGGCCATCATTGTTATATTTATGATATGTCTGGGTCATGAATGATGCGAATAATAGAAAATTGCTAAATTACAGTTAAACGCTTTTATGGTATCCTCTGTCACGTTGAAATGCAACAATTTCAGCCGGGTCTGTTGGTCCTATTGTGGGGTGAACGACATGCCAACCAGCACCCAATTAACCTTTTCGCCTTATAATGATGGCATTGATGGCAACGATCGAGTAGGCCAGGTCTATAAGTATATCCATTGCCTTTTAGCAGTTTATCCAAAATAGCGCTAGGCTAGGCCTATATAATTATGTAATTTACAATTAACTAGGCTACAATATTATTGCTAATTAGGCTCTTTACAAGATTGAAGAGTAGTGCCAGATCTGCGTATACGTATTACGGGCAAAGATATATTAGAGTCTTTAGACTAATGACTCCAATATCTTTGTTATAGGCCTACTTTTCTACTCTTCTTCTCCATTATAGGCTACATTTATACACAACCCCAAACACGTACTTCACCAACTCCTACCTCCTCTCCGACCCCCTCCTCTCACCAATTAGGCCTACGACCTAGAGCACACAACTTCACTCTCCCACTTAAGGACAACTCCCAATTTATTCCACTATCATTATATAAAAATATTTACTAGCTTATTTAAGACTAACTAATCGAACTTTGAACTTTAATTATTCATTATTTCTCATTTTAACATCTTCTGCGTTATTGTCAGATTGTCTTTTCTCAATAAAACGAATATACACACTTTGGCCTCGCGTTTCCAATGAAGGTATTCTAGAAGCGTCTAACTTAAAATAATACGTTAAGCCGCAATGATGACGTGTGTTGTTATGGTAACAAAACGCTGATGTCTACTTTGTAGGCGGATGAGTTCGAGCGGTGGGCAGCGGCTGCCCTACGGCAACTGCGCGACGAATGTCAGGCAGAGCTGAGCGAACTGAGACAGGACTACGAGGCCAAGTTCGCGAAACTTCAGCTGAGTCTAGAAGATCAGCAGCACACGGAGGAACATCGAGAACAGCATCAAGAACAACATCGAGAACAACAGCGAGAACAACACCGAAAACCACAGAAGACTGTTCATTTCATGTCACAGCCGGCGCCTGCTTCTGCCATGCCCAGCCAACACCCCATCCATTACCCCAGCCAACACCCCATCCATTACCCCATCCAACACCCCATCCATTACCCCAGCCAACACCCCATCCAGCACCCCATCCAACACCCCATCCAGCAGCACCCCGTCCAACAACCCATGTACCTTCGTGCTAATCGCCACTGACTCGGCTGCTCCAGTCATTTTTCTAATGCAGTATAATCGCCTGCTACTATATATGGCATAATTGCAGTATTGGGGACATAAGCAATCATAATTATGCAGTATCTTTGAACAGTATCTCATGACGACACTAAACACAACCCTAACCGATCCTCACGACGCCTAACCTGATCCTAACCAACCCTCACGACGCCTAACCTGACCATAACAGACACTCATGGTCCCAGTACTGCAGTTATGCCCTAACTACTTATCGGATAAATAATAAAGTACCAGAAGCACCTTTTTAACTAGACGCTTAAGCCTTTCGACATTGCTTACTTTAACGGCAGACGTGTTTCAATTTCAGTTTTCCGTTGCCTAGCAACGCCTGCAGTAACCATAGAAACACCATCAGCTCATCACGGACCTGCGAATGCAGACTATGCTTAATCATCATATTAACCAAGATATTTTGTATTCTTTGTTGTACAACTATGCACATAATTATATGTCTCTATGCTCCAGCATTTGCACGTTTGGTTCAAAGAAAGGTACATGGATGTCAGGATGGCTTTAATATTCTCCAGTCACATCCAAGGATAACTCAAGTGGTGATCCATTCTGAGCATGCATGGCTCCATGAACCATCACATACATATCGATAACTCAGTGATGTGGCTCACTGATCCACCCTAAGTATGAATGGCTCGTGGAACATTGATCCTCAGCATATGCATGCTCGATGATCAGCCATATGACTGGATGGTTCAGTTAGACACCCTATGCACGAATGACTTATGCAAGAAAGGCTCACGGATCTAGCATATGCCTGGATGGTATGATGATCCTGCAAATGCATAAATGGCTCCATAACCTATCATAATTATATCAATGATACGATGCAGAATATGTCTTCTAGACTCTTATGGTATCATAAAGTCTAAATGCATGTTTAGTGATCCAGCTATTGCATGGCTGGCTCTGCTTAACCATCCAGTATCCAGTGTTCCTAAGCTTTTCTTATCATGTGTAACAGAATTTTGTTGTCATTGACATCTCGGCAAATGCTAACAGAGAACTTAGCAACTGCCAATTCAACGCTTAAATGATGAGCGTGTGCAGTTAACACCGACTATTAAACCAACGCAGCTATAGTTATTAAAATGTCAAACTTCAGATGGGCTCACGTCTCTTAAGAGAATTCACTTTGCAAATCTGCTTGTTCTGTAGAGTACATTCACCCGTGTCCACAATAATAAATGCCTGATACATGTTATGGACTGGAATTTCTGTTCCCAGTTCACTTGTACATGTAGATACATGCTACCACCCAGCTCAGGGCTTAAAGTGTGGCTGGACGGTCATGGGCGGCGTCCATGCACTTATTTTAAAATATGAACGCCATCCTGCCACTTATTGGCCAGCACAGCCTGAAAAGGTAAGGGTCGTCCAGGCACTTCTTTTGAAAAGGTATGAGGCGTCCAGGCGCATATTTTTCCACACTTTAGGCACTGACCCAGCTATTCTGGTTACAACGGAATTGGCATCAATTGTGTTCCTCATTTTCACACAAATCCGTAAAAATTTTCCGCTGCTTGATCGCCAGGTGCGTGCGAAATTTGTACTATTAAACGTTTTCAAGTGGCACTATCTAATAAATAAAAACTATAGAACTGGATAAATAAATAAATAAATAAGTCTCATTCAATAGATGACAAGGATGAAAACAATAGTGAATGCAGGACTTGCTCAAGGTCTCAACCATTTCAGGCAGGCTTGCCACAATGCATAGCAAGCGCTTCGAGAGCAATTGCCTACTGTGTCTCACAACTTGCCATTCTAAATAAACTCTCGACATTACTTGTATGCTGCAAATTTTACAGGTATTCAGAAGATACTATATAAATGTCAAGTACATTGTTTCACACCTGTGTAAGTATGTATCCAAGTATGTACCAATAAACCTCGTTTATTTACACACACGAGCAACGTTCGAGCTTATTCTAGTGACTCATCCTAAACAGAGTATAATAAAAAAACACGTCTACTTCACAAGCTCATAACTTGAAGCAACTGAAATACTATTTTATTATATTTCTTATATTTATATAGCGCCACTAAATAACGACTACATATGACTAGGGTATTACCTTAAAGTGCTAAGCGATCCAATACATTAGGGTCTACAGTCCCTACAGTCTCAATAACAGAGAAGGTAACACTATCTGCATCAGAGGCAAGAGATAAACCAACTGTCAACAGAATTATACAACTGTGGTTTCATGAAAAATATACCATACAACTTCAAAATATATTGGTCAATGTTACAATTTTACAGAATTTTTCAGAGCGTAACAACATTCAATGCCGTTTTCTTCCATAAAAATACTGGCAATCTGTTACTGCATAAGGCTGTGCGAAGTGACAAAGCTTTTCGTACCACTCTGCAAATCATCTGACAACTTAACCATTATAAACAGCAATGGCTAGTCTTGCACAGTGGTCCAAATCAGATAGTCATTTTTTCAGATGGAGAAAACTTGCATATTTTACACAAAATGACATGTTTCACGCAAGCTCTGGCTTAACGACAAAGTTAAAGATTTTAAATGACAACTTTTTTCTCCTCCCTATCCACCTCATCATCAGCTCCTGACGCCAGTCATTTGGTGGCGATGGATACGAATATATGATCTAAACAATCCTCGACCACTAGACAAATCTGCTGTTCTCATCAGCATACATTCTTAGACAACGCAAAATCCTTTTTTGTCATGTCTAATGATCAAGTTGGACATGCCGCAGGGAAAATCCTTCATGACACAAACCTAATCCCCGGCGTTTAACAAAGTCTCTTAAATTGAATATAATACTGTCTGTTAACATACTGAACATCATCAACGATAAACCACTTTGTCTACGCACCTTAATCACTGAATGAGTTCATAAATATTACTACAATAATAATAATAATAATAATGATAGCAATAATAATAATAATAACTATAATAATAAACTCGATTTTATACATCATATGGATGCTTACTACTTTCGGGCAAAAATAATAACAACGACAGACAAATCCTCAGTTGGAAATGTCAACACGCTATTTGAAGCGACTTGAAACTGAAGCAGTCTCACTATGAACCAACCATGACCCGCCTTCATTACAGAAACCAATTACACAATGAACAGAACCTCTAACTGACTCTGAAGGGTACGAAAAATATGAATTATTGTTCAAAGCAGACTTAAAGCTAACAATTCTATTCAAAAATAACCACCACCATTATCAGTCAAAGACATCTACAGCCGTCGTCATGAAATTGCAACTCGACAGCTCCGACTTGCACCTTATACACAAATAGATGTCAGTTGATAAAAACCTTAACCGTAAGTCTTAACATTTTGATTGACTTCATCTGACCTACAGTCTCTATAAAATAACGATGACATCAGAGTTTAGGATGAACTGAAAATTATGCAAGAAACTATGCAAATTAAAGATTTTTTGCAGTATTTTCAAAAATCTTTCCAAGCAGTGATAGCAGGAAACAAATCACAGAATTTCACAAGCATCACATGGACATTATAAAGCAACATATAAGCAGGTCGCATTCTGCTATAATAAACATATACATAAATAAACAAATTTATTTATATATATATCATATAATTATACAAACGATATATGCAAGGTCATATCATGTATATATACATCACAAAATATTATATATATATATATCATCAATATAATATATACAAATATAATATATACATATATTGCCATTATTACAATGCAGTTGATCACAACACACACATTCAGTTTGAGCTCTTGCATATTAAATAATTTCAGTGAAAGTAACCGAAAGGAAAACACCCACAACACTCCAAAAGAGGCTTTCAATAATCTACGAAATTTAATTTCCCAAAGTATCTAGATTTCTCAGTTAAAAACTTGCACGAAGACATAAAACACTCATGGTGAAACTTCAGCAGCCATCACGTCACGCAAACCGAAAATAAAACCTGCAGCATACGACAAAGAAAACATTAAAAACACAAGAGAAGAGAAATGAGACGGGGAATAGTTCTCGATCATCCATTATTATTTCACTGTGCGAACACAAGCGCAAAGGACGGAATAGCCTTTCGTCGTACTGCGCCCCCCCCGTTACGGCTGCAGCTGGTCGTAACCGTCGTGCGTTCTGGTCGTGGCGTCATTCACATTCACGTCAGCCTCCGTTGCAATCTCTGCATTCACATCGACCTCATCCTCGTCCGTCTTGTTCGGAGTAATTCTCTTCTGCAATCATCATCATCAGTATCATCAACATCGTCATAATCCATTATCGTCATCATTATCATCATCAGTATCATCAGCATCGTCATCATCCATTATCGTCATCCATCATCGTCATTGTCATCATGATCGTCGTCATCATCATCATCATCACCCTCTCAACAACCAACAACACACTACCACAAAAATCTGCATTTGTAAAAAAATTAATTACATCCCTGGGATCACCAACACACCACTGAAAACTCCAATATGGCAGCAAGCAGCTCAAAAATCCGCCTTATGAATTTGATAAGTATTCCAGCATTGTCTCCCATTTGCATGAACTGCAACAATGCAGAATAGCGCCTTTTCTATCATCGGCCCAGTTGCCTGGAATGGGCTCCCACAGGAGCTACGTCTACTTCCTGGGGTCAATACTGAAACATTTCTTATTAAATTCAAAACTGCCACTTTTTGCCGTGCTAGAGTCGGGAGCGCTTCTGAGTAGTCCCCTTGAAGAACGCTATATAAATTCTTGAATCAATGAATGAATTTTAAATCACACACTGAATAATGATGGAACTACATATGTGTTCACATACCAAGGCACATATGCTTAAATGTCAAGGTCATGGATATGCAATCAGAAGCCTTTCCATTTGCTTCCCAACTGATACTGGAAACAAAGTGTACTACCTGGCAAGAAAGGCAGTCAACCGGTAATAGTGGTGGTCAACAGGCAACAGAGGTGGCCAACAGGCAACAGAGGCGGTCAACAGGCAACAGAGGTGGCCAACTAGCAACATAGGTGGACAGCCAGTCTCCTTATGCAATCCAACTTCTCTGGGCATGAACCAGCCTAGTTGAATCAGTGCAATTCGCAATTGATGTATAACCTGCAGACAATTAATTATTACACTGGGCTGGAAGGTACAGCACAGTATCAATGAAATTTGTGAAGTCCACAGCCTAAATATTTTCATCATTAATACTCATATAACCAGTGTCTTTCACCCAGAGTAACTATCTAGCAGCAGTACAACTTGTCATTACAAATATCCAACCTTGACGCTGGTGTACGCTCCTCCAACTTTTTCTTCAACCGATTTAAAAGCGTTAGAATTTCTACAAATGTACAAATAGTAAGCTATAAAAAGCACAACTAACTCACTTAAATTCCCCTCTCATGTTTTTGCATCAGATTAAAATCATGCAGAAAACTTTTTTAACATCATTAAGTCTGCCAATCTACATTTTGATAGCAGCACAATTCGTTTGTTCACTGGTTCAATGGGCATAATCTGCGATGGCAATATGTCCAGAAATCTAACATATGCTGGGTCAAGAGATTAGATAAAACTGTACCTCTTTTTCGGGTTTACCTGCTGACAACCATCAACTACCTTAAAAAATTTAATATAAACTTTTGCTTTAATAATTATCAATACAGAATATGAATAGAGAACCATACTGAAAGATTATTCACAAAATCATGCAATGCCACAAGAACAAAAAATTGTGGTTCTTTGTTATCGATCTCACATATTTCTTCTTGCTTATACATATGCCAGTTGCTAAGGATGCCAGATGCTTGCACAGCATACGGCAACACTTTAGTAGACAAATTTTCACTTGTTCACTAGGGCTTATCCCGTGTAGCTGTTTGTAAGGCACCCTTGTAACGACATGGCTGTGTTACTGCGCCATATAAATCGTCGTAATTATTATTAAATACATTCTGTGAAAAACAGATATGAAGAATTCATCATAGCTTCATTTATCAAAGCTTCATTTTTTATCAAAGCTTCATTTATCAAAGCTTCATTTATCAAGCATCCTTACCTAAGATTGTCCAATTTCTTCGATGCAAATTCTCCGAAATCTTTGAAGGCAGCACTTGTCTTCTGAACCCTAGCAAAACGCAGAATTCAGTCATTTAGCCACACCCCAAACAAAGCCAATCCCAAACAAAGCCAATCCCAAACAAAGCCAATCCCAAACACCAATCAAATTGAAAAATTAAATCCATCATCAATGAAATGAAACAACAGAGTATACGTGTAGTGACACAATCCTAATCAGTAAAGAACGCTGATTAGACTGAAAAATTACAACAAACGGCTGATCACAAGTTTCCCATTAAATGTACAGTTCATTAAAGGACACAAATCAGAATTTATTAAATCCATCAATGAAACAAAAATATTTTTAATGACTTAAAGCATCGGAAAAACCGTCAAGCATGTTAACACTTTAATGCCAAGCTGCAATGATTTCCCAGTCGCTTTTAGTATATTCTCGTTCTTAAAGAGTTAAAGATCCAACCAATAATAATAATAATATTTTTTTCTTGAATGAAACGCACTGCGCTTTACATGTACAAGTTATGCAGTTACCTTAATTAACATCACAACTACTAACAGAACAAAGAGCCTGGAATACACGGCAAAAACAGCAGCCTACAAAGCACGTCTAAGTCGTCTATCCTACGAAAGCTTCAGGACTCGAACTCGGGTCCGCTGATCTACAGGACAGCGTGTTATCCAATGCGCTAAAGGGTTAAAGATCTGACCAATTTCAATTTCCTTCAGACTTCCTCTAATTCTTTTACAGGTAAACATCAGTACACTTAATTGTATTGTATTGCATTTAAAAATTTACAAAGCGTCTCTCACAGTGCACACCAAACAGGCGTTTCAAGTGTGAAAGACAAGAGAAAAGACAGTAGTTTTACAATGAAAAGATGTGGTTTGGGTTCCAGTTAATAAAGAAGAATGAGTCAATGGAGAGACCTTATTCTCAAGTGCAGGACTAATGTGTAAGGAATCTAATGTAACTAATGTTATATAACTGAACATTTTAAACCACCTTGCGAATGCCACTTTAAAGATGGAAAAACACAGTTCATTAACCTAGAAAAAGAAAGTTCGTCCTTGCATGGATCAATGCATTCACTGGCAGAGAACAAGAAGCATAAGGAAAGAAAACTAGGAAAAACAAGAAGCTTAAGAAAAAACTAGTAAAAAACAAAAAGCTTAAGGAAAACTATTTTAAAAAACAAAAAACTTAAGAACAAAACTAGGAAAAACCAGGAGCTTAAGAACAAAACTAAGAGAAACAAGCTTAAGAAAAACTATGGGAAAAACAAGAAGCTTAATAAAAAGAAAACTAACGGTTCAGATTCTTTTATATTCTGGAATCCTTGTTTGATGTCCTCCTTGAACTCCACGAATTGTGTAATGCCCAGCTTCCTCTTCAGATCCTCCGCCTCTTTAATCTTCGCCGACAGAACCGACCTCAGCGTAGCCATCTCATTTTCAAGCTACGAACAGGAAGAAGATTCTGACATGAAAAATGAGTCTGATATTCATCTTGCTATATTGTCCAAATTCACATGATTTGAATCAGGACTAGCATCTTTTTCTAATCAGGACTCACAGATCGCACTTTTAATCAGGACTGGTTGATTATGATACATCGACCACTCTGGGGTTTCAGTATCAACCATCACTTGTCAAGAGTAGTTTGATGCTCTTCCACAAAAACAATAAGAAGCAATTAAACTCTGAAGAGCACAATGCAATTAACACTAAAGCAATGTAAAAGCATATCTTGAGTAAAGTGCTTACAAAAGATGTGAGCATATTTGGCTAAGAACAGTACTGGAATAGAGGGAGTTGGGTGTCATGTGCCATTAGTTACCCTGAACAGATCACTTCTCCACTCTTCTTCATGCTGAGCTCTCTCACTTTCGCTAGGCAGCTGACTAGCACCAGACGTTGGCAAATCAGTTGGACTTCTATCGGTATGACCATCGGTAGCCATGACTTCTGGATTCGTAATTCTCTGTGCACCTAAATTCAAAATTTTTAAATGGAACTACACCAGTGTATATAATCCAATCAAAAACCAAAGTGGCAATATCATCATTTTCAAACGCAACCAACACAACGTGACATGACCAATGCACATTTAAACTAAACCAAATAACTAAACCAAATAACATTCCCAAAAATGCCTAGTACGAACGCTATAGAAAGGCGCTATATAAATGGTCTAGATGCAGACAGTTCCAGACGAATTCGTCATGAGATCTAATCGCACAGAACAATCACTTACGCCAGTGCTTAAAATGTAGAAAACGAAGTGCCTGGACGCTCCTTGCCTTTTCCTGCTGTGCGGGCCAAATAAGTGGCAGGACGGTGTTCAGATTTTAAAATAAGTGCCTGGGCGCCGTCCATGACCGTCCTGGCACACTTTAAGCCCTGACTTACGCCCAATACTTACCGAAGTTTCTTAAATCAATAATGTCTACTCGCTTACTATCTAAAAGGGTCGTCATCAATTTTGTTCTGTGTGCGTTACAAACCCCGAAAACGTCCCGACGTAAACTACAACATGACACGATGACATATAACAATAGTTAGGCTTGTACAGTGTGTATACCACTGCCTGAGTTGAATAGTTCTTCGTCGTTTTCACTCATTTTGACATAACATGAAAATTCTCTTCAATCTGGCAAAAAACGAGAAACTTATACCACACCTGCTTGCGACGACAACACACATACTCTCGTTCAACTCCGGGTGATATTTATCCAAAGTAAGTTTCCATGCTACTGCGCATTTGGAAGAAACATTTATTATTGCGCAATTCAGGTTTTAAAATAATACTTATTCCAGTAATTGTCTAACTGTAGTTGGACAGATCTTTTGCGTTGTTTCGCTTGTGCGAATAAAATACAGCGAGACACGGGTCTGAGAGTAAAATTTACTCGACGTATCCGCCTACCTTCTGGTCCAAAGTATAAAATTCGCTAGGGCTTCTATGATTGTGTGAATTAAAACCACGTCTATAAATAAATTATTTAGGCTATTTTCCAATTCCATTTCATATTAATAACACTTTATGTTATAAAAAGTGGCACATAGAATTTACCAGTGTTTTGCTGAAATGACCACTATGAAATAAAATTATTTTTGGTGGATAGGCTCGAATCATAGGCTTAGCCTAATAGCCTACCGCTTATAGGCCTAGTCCTAGCTTAGGCTACACATTGATGATCAGCCTGCTGGAGATTGGTTTAGCCTATAAGCTTTTATAAGGCTACTTTTGCTAATTCGAGAAAGGACCAATAGGCCTAAAGAATTTATACCCCGCAGTCGATCGAGTCGTGGGCTATGATCGACTTGGCTCGCGCGACGATCGACTCGATCGACTTCGTCGACTCGCCGATCTCTCGATGACTCGATTGACTGGGCTCGGCCGACAAGCCACTCGATCGACTTTGTCGACTCGCCGACCTCTCGACGACTCGATCGACTTGGCTCAGCCGACGATCGACTCGATCGACTTCGTCACCTTGGCCTAGTTTTGTCTCTTGCTCACCTATGCAGTTATATGATCTCAAAATGAAATTATACTTAAGCTAATTTTTTTATAACATTTAATTGTCAACTAATTAGCCTACTATGCATGAGCATACAGGTAATTAAGGTAGGTCAGATAGCTGAGTGGCGGAAAGTTGCTGCTGTACGGCCGTACGCCTGAGAGCAAGAGAGACAGAGAGAGGGACAGAGCGGCTGAAGAAGGGATGTAGGCCTACATGTACGCTAAGAATGAGATAGGCTTTGGTAGGAGTGCTAGTCGTGTGCAGGCGGCCTAAGGCCTATGTGGTGTGTAGAGGAGAGAGTTAATAAGATGGCGATGTAGTCATTAACGTTGAATTGTTTGATACATGTAAAATGGTCGTTAGGCCTACGGTACATTTTTGTTTGTTTGCTACTGCTGGATTTTGAAGAACAAAAATACGAGAAACTTAATTATCGTTGATGTGTGTAACGAAGTTAAAGAACTGCAGATACTTATAACTATAGCCATTATAGCTACCACAGTAAAGTTTGTTTAGGTTAGGCCTAGGCAGCGCTGAACATTTGAAGAGACTGGAAAGGCGTGAGCAGTATGAGAATTGTGGAAAAATAACTGGGGGGGTTGGACCATTATACACTTGGAATTTGGGCTTGAAAAACATACTTTAACATGGGGCTCTAAAAAAGACTGGGGGGGTTGAACCCCCCAACCCCCCCGGCAATTCTCACCCTGGGCGTGAGGGAATAAGCTCACATATACGATAGTAGGTTTTGTCATAATCTGTGTGACGTCACAATGAGCCTAATTTCAAATTCTCAGTGAATTTATATAATAGTAGATCTGCAATGAAATCGTAGTGACGTCACAATTACAGGCCTCGTTTTATATTCTGAAAATGAACTTCAACAATTATTACAGTAGCCTAGATCTGTGTAATAATCGAAGTGACGTCACAATAGACCTTGTTTATACTCTTCTATAATAGTAGGTCTGTGTCATTCACCCCTTGCCTAATGACGTAACGGCTCATTTGCATAATGGCCTGCGCCATATTGGTTCGCAGGCAATGCTTGTTGACATTGGATACGTATGCGAATGGCGCTTATTATAAAAATGATTTTCTGTGTTTTTACTGTTTTGTCTGCGGCAAACTTACTGTCAGAGATAAAGGTTCAATTAGAGAAGTCCAAAGTACACGAGCTTGAATGTCGAGGTTAACGCGAGAAGAGCATCGGCGGCTAAAAACTACAGCCAGAGACATGCAATCGATCGCAAGCAAAATAGGCCTAATGTAACTAATGCTGTGTCAGTCCAATTATACGATCTAACCTAAAATCTACAAAAAGAGTAGGCCTAGTTAATAATTTTGTAGATAAATTGCCAGAAGATAAGTAGCCTAAATTTAGCATTAGAAACGACGTCAAGAAGGGATTTAAAAAAAATAAATGTAAGTTCCAGTAACTTGGGCCTACGTATACCAGAGTAAGCAGACTTATGAGCCCAGCACGAGCGATGTTGAAAGTTAACCTACAAAATTATAAGCGACATCGTGCATGCATGCAGATTACAAAATTTAATGTCAATTTATGAAATGATTAAGTCGGCTGCCGGACAGCAGAACTTAGCCCAAACGATTTACTCTGCTGATATTTAAGCAGTTCCAGAACACTGGTCACAAAGTCGTAGAAAATAGCACATGTCATGTCAAAATTGATGTGTAGGCCTATTGACAGTTCCGCTTTTACAAGGTCGATGCTCAGCTAGGTTTAATTGCGATTGCTAGACAACAGGTCGTCCATAATGCTGAACGCTCTCTCGCAAAAAGCATTAAAACGGAATGAGAGAATATAGGCCTACGAAGGACAAAATATGCTAGGCCTATACTGAGTATCAGAGGTTTGTAAAGTTTTGAAACTTCAAACAAGCGCTGTCCAACATTTGATGTTTAGCCAACAACGTCAAATTCATCGAACAATCTATTAAGTTTAGTGTGCAAAATAAGAACAATATTGTGGAATGTGGGTTCTAACAGCAAATTCCCGGACAATTTGGGATCAGTCCGGGACACGGGACACACAGGGCCAATTCCGGGATTGTCCCGGCGAATCCGGGACGGTTGGCAGCCCTATGTACGTTGGAAGAAGCCCAGCCATGTATACAGACCGTGAAGCAGCAAAAAGCATAGATCGACCTAGGCCTACTTGTTAATTATAGCAGATTTGGGCTCCGGCCGAAATTCGCTTCAGGGATTCGGGTCGATCCAGGCTGGATGGTGTTTAGACCGATATATCTATTAAGTCATAGGCCTATGGATAGATCAATAGGCCTATGACGATAACTTTATTCCATCAACTAACAATTCACCGTGTAACGTCGTGTAGCCTACGTTGACAACAGTTCACAGCTGTACACCAATATGGCCGACCACATAGGCCACGCCCTTTTGCAATCCCAGAATAGGCTAATCGAAGTGACGTCACAATAAGCATAGTTTATTCTCAAAATGTACTTCTTTAATAGTATAGGTCTGTATCGTGATCGAAGTGACGTCACAATGGACCTACACCATGATTTTTAAAAAACTAAGCCAAACTGTTTTTGATATATCTCTAATGCCTGATAACATATCATGCTAAAAATTTTCAAATATTTAGAGAATTGGACAAAGAATATGATTCCAAAATTTCATGAGATAAAGTTGAACGGCATTTCATCTCTAAACATCACCCACATTTATCCGTGAGTCTGCTTTTGTCTGACCATCTTGACCATCTTGCATGTTGATTTTGTTTTCATTTAGCGCCTGTGACTAAGCTGGTTCTTGATCGTGACTTCGCTTTTGTGGGCGCTGTAGAAATCTAGAGATTACGATTACGTTGCAAGTTCTTTGCCTATGCATGGACAATAATTGGACACGAGCATGGCAAGTTCGCAGTCCATTGGCGCCACTCCGTTCGATGCTGGGCTTCTTCATTGCGTTTACTGTATCATCGAGTCCAGCGACAGCACGTCTAGGTTATGAAGGCAAAATTACTTAGACCTGTGCAATTGAGAGTCGGTTGACGATCCTGCCAAATAATATACCGTCCCATGCTGTATTGTGGTACATACGATTGAGAACTCCGCCACTGCTCGTACTTTGGCAGTGCCAGTCCCAAGCCTCGGTGAAAGGAGGAGGGTGACCCTAGTCATTCTCGACACGACACAGTGTTGTTAAAAGTGTTGTTAAACAGCGACAAGGCATAAACTGTTGAGTTCGGTAATTATCGTTGATTCTGTGACTAACCACCGTATATAATTATGTAGGCTACAGGCCTATTAAGGCGTGCGATTGAGAAACCTTATAATGATATTATAATTATACAATGTAGGCTACGCGCAATTAGTTAGGCAGTGCCGCAGTAGCCTATATAATAGACGTAGGCAGCACATGAGAAGAGCCCAACTCTTTCCATTCATTATGACATGGTCAGCGTTTATGTCAAGCTGGAGTTTTTTAAAACACACGATTTAGCAATCGATTGAATCTTACTTGAATCAGTCAACTTCAGCACGACTCATCCAAAGCAAAGAAAATATTACAAGCAGTCATATAGTCTATACATGGATATCATCACATATAATAATAATAGGCCTCTATAATACCACACATATAACATAATCATCATTATGTGTGTATTTAGGTGTGATTGTGTGCGTGCGTGCGCGTGTATGTGTTGGTGTGTGTGTTGGCATGTGTGTTGGTGTGTGTGTGTGTGTGTGTGTGTGTGTGTGTGTGTGTGTGTGTGTGTGTGTGTGTGTGTGTGTGTGTGTGTTGGTGTGTTTGTGTGTTAGCGGCCATCAATTGATGAGCGCCACCCGGTACAATCTAACATTTTATCACTGCAATAATTTTTTTCAAGATGCATGCTTTTCATCAGTCAACCCTTAATACTCAATAGGCAATCCATCTAACGGGACTATAATAATTCCCTTCCGTTAATTTTTCCCATTTAATCTGCAATATTCTTTCGGCATGTCATTGTGTTGTTTTTGTCTATGATTATATCTGATCATGTTGATTAATTATAACTGTTCAACGCTTTGCAATTATACAGGGATCAATAAATAATCGATATTTCGATAATTAATTGACATTGAACGTCTAAAGTCGGTGAATAAGTAAGATCGTCAGTTATTCTCTCTTAAAGTCAGACAACCAATCGAACGCTTGAGCTGGTCGATTCATTCTTCCCTAGAGTAAGGCCGTATCTAGGGGGCGCTTTGGGCGTTTGAACATCCCCGAAACGAAATAATGTAAAAATGATAATTGTAGGCATAGGCCTACTAAAACATGATGTATAAGAAATAAAGTGTTTAATGTATTGGCCATCCACAGCCTGTTATGAGAGTATTCTAAATTCATGACACTCCTTAGTCAATTGATTCGTTTGCTTGTTGGCTTGCTGCAATTAGAGTAAACACCCACCCACCCCAAATAAACTCCTGGCTATGGCCTAACTCTAGTGAGATGATGCGGGCGCGTTGACATCATCATCCTGGATATGTTGAACGTTAAGCCAATAGTAGTAGGCCTAGGAGTGGCTTTCCTCTCTACTTCCGAGGTCCATAATGACTTTGGAGCAATGCATCTTTGCCTACAGCGGTCCTGCAGTGTCGGGTGTCTTTCATTAATACCATCCATTGTTTTCGGGGTGCAGGGCTTCAAATCCCCATCACCCCTTCTCTCAGTGTTGGGATCTTCCGCTTTTTCCTCAGACGACCCTGTGAGTCCACGACTCCTCATAAGCGGGCGGCGGCTGGAGACGGACACAGGCGGGGCACAGTACAATCGGTGGGCCTCTCCCGTTGGCCTCGGCGCTGTCCCCCATCTCGAAGTGCGGACGGTTAGCGCATGCGCAGCAGTGGTCGTTGACCGGATATGACGTAGCAGTAGACGTAGTAGCACCATGAAATCGGTAGTCGGCGGTTGTGTATGGAATGCAGTCGGAGGAGGAGGCAGGCGGTGCGGAGGGCTCGACGCCAGAGGGCGAAGGGGAGTAGAACCGGTGGTGGAGCAGAAGGTGGTGATGGGGGCACTGGTGGTCTTCGGGGGAGCAGTGACTGCAGCTGGCGTAGAAGGACGAAGGGTCATCGGAGGAGGTGAGGAGCAGCTGGGACACGGCCAATGGTCGTAGTTGCTCTGTCGTCGACCAGGGTCCGTCCTCTTCGTCCTCTCCAGATAACCTCGACCTTGAGGGGTCAAGCACCCCATCGGCTGATGTCGACACTCGAGGCTTCCCACTGAACCCTACAAAGACATCGTCCATAATTTAATTCACGATATTATGATAATTATGTGTTCACGTATTAGCATGTGTGGTACCCACACATTAGCATTAGGCCTATCTGTAAATTATACACATGCGTATGTGCATGTATGTGCAAACCCATTTATATGGCTCATTTTACCCTTTCAGTGACGATGATGCAGTCCAATAACAAGACACAGCTTGGGATAAGCTTTACATTGTTTCTATTATAGTCGACTGGTAAAGGTTGATTTTCATTCGAAGTTTGTTTCTTGAAGGCGATACAAACGCAAAGAATTTAATCTTATCTAGCGTTGCCTTTATCGCAATGCACAAGAGCGCAGTATCCTCATATCCCCTCAGGCCGAAGAGCGCAACGATCACCCCCTCAGGTTCGACTCTATTATAGTAGCGTATAGTCTTGGGAAGCAGCAGCGGTCGATGCACCTGTACCCAATAGAGAGGATCCTTTGGATAATAATTCCACCCTACGCCATCGAAGGACTCCCCCCACCACTATATTATAGTGCTATAAGGATTAGATGCTCGGCTCTGCTTGTGCATGTTGAGCAATGCACGCCTCTATGGTTGCTTGTTTACGCTGCTCTTAGTGTTATCAATTGTTAGCGTTATCGCTACATGTAAATCGCTAATCGTTGTTACTGTTACTATTACTGCTACTGCTGTTTCTACCACTACTACTATTACTGCTACTGGTACTGCTACCGCTATTACTGCTCCTAGGCTACTACTACTACTGCTACTACTGGTATACTACTATAATAGTGCTATAGAAGTCATACCTAGATATAGATGTATAGTTGGTATATCACATTGGTAATGGGTAAACAGCTCCCTTGGTATTGGCAATGATGTCTGTCATTTCAGATACAGGTGTCATCACCAATTCCGGTCGAACCGATCCATCTTCCTGTCAGGGCCTTGGCCCATGGTACCGGGGTAGGGACCCACAGTTGAGTCACTCTTCCAGCAACTGCGCAATAGAATTCTCTAGCCCTAGATGTACCACGTGACCAACCCACGCCCCGAGAATCTATATAAACCCCGGAAGACAAAGAAAGCGCATTCGGGGAGGAAACCATGGTCCTAACCGAATCGTTGTGTGGCTGATGATCAGTTTGACGATTTCAGTATGAGAGTCTTTTATTATCGGTATGTGCGCTATAGAAGCTTAGCTTCTATGTCTTTATTACCTTATATTCATTTTATTACGTGAGTCTTATTTCCGTTATTCTGGTATACTGACATAATGCTGATTCTGTAGTTGTTCATTATTAAACCTTTAAAATGTACATGTCATATATCTCTCTCCATAGTGCAGCTTAGTTCCCCAACCCGCTAAATAGTTTATACCTCATTTAGCATACCATAATAGAGTATAATAGAATCCCTATTATACTACTACTACACCAACTACTATTACTACTACACCAACTACTACTATTACTACTACTACTACTACTACTACTACTACTACTACTACTACTACTACTACTACTACTACTACTACTACTACTACTACTACTACTACTACTACTACTACTACTACTACTACTACTACTACTACTACTACTACTACTACTACTACTACTACTACTACTACTACTACTACTACTACTACTACTACTACTACTACTACTACTACTACTACTACTACTACTACTACTACTGCTACTACTACTACTAGCCTACTACTACTACAACTGCTGCTGACGCTACTACTACTACTGCCACTACTAATATTTTTTGAAGGTTAATGTGCATAGTTGCTGAGTTTGTTAGTTTTACTAATCCGCATTTATATAGCGCCACTACATGTATATCAGATGACCAACCATCAAACGATCGCGCTAAGCTACGCGCTGAGTGAAGGACTTGAGTCTCACGTTTCCTATGCGGAGATTCGAACCTGCACCCTGGGCGTTACTAGTCTCGTCTTATATAACAAATCGGCTACCGTGTCCCTCACGATGATTCATCTATTGATCCGCATTCTGGACTCGTTCAACCCTGAAAACGTAACTCTGATGCCGCGCATCGGATCGAGCGTAAATAAACAATGTAACATCAGCTGCAACAGCAGCAGCAGCAGCAGCAGCAGCAGCAGCAGCTGTTAGCGGAAATATATCCAAGAACGACAGAAGCAATGCGTCCAGGTAGGAGACAGCAGGGCAGAGAAACGGACAAGCACACAGACAGATGGGGAGAGCTGCCTTGTTAGTTGTGCGTTTAGTGGTTTCTTCTATGAATTCGGAGGGACGGAAGTGAAGTGACGTGGCGCCATCTGCAGCTGTCTTCATTAACCATCGTACATCATTCGATGGATGACGTCTCAACAAGGAGAGAGTTTCGTCCAAGATACCACACCGCACTTACGTCGGTCGTATATATATGCGAACGAGTTCTAAATTTACGAGCGCAAATGCCGCCGTGTGGCTCTTTGTACACAAACCCTTCGCGTTCGAGGTATTCCTTATATTACACTCACAGCGGTATCTATTGCCTAGCCAAATGTTTATGGATAGTGAAAGCATTTATATAGCGCTTTTATGCGAGTCCACTTTTCCCTTAATACCGAAAGCGTCAAGAGGATGATATCGAGATTACAACAGTCTCACCGTACAGGTTTAAAATTAACAGTCACTATCAGACTCAACAGAGTGGTCCGTATAATTTTCATCATTCGATGCAACGGTGCCCCTCTGAGAAAGCTCCGAGCACTCGACTGTGAACGCAAAGCACTATATAAATCATTAAAGCTGTGTAAACCACACACTGCATAGCAACTATAAACAACTCTTAATTTTCTGGTAAACGTTCGCTCTGTGGTATTCGTCAGAACTCATGAGTTCTACTGGGATCTTTTCCTTCTCTGTGTTGTTTCTGTTTCTTCTCTGATTTCGCTTTCCTCTCTATTTCTTCTCTTTTTGATTTCGGTCGAACTTAACCAAGCAAGGAGGATCGGGTATTATGCATTACCACCCATTTGCATTGGCTATTATGCATTACCACCCATTTGCATTGGCTATTATGCATTACCACCCATTTGCATTGGCTATTATGCATTACCACCCATTTGCATTGGCTATTATGCATTACCACCCATTTGCATTGGCTATTATGCATTACCACCCATTTGCATTGGCTATTATGCATTACCACCCATTTGCATTGGCTATTATGCATTACCACCCATTTGCCTTGTTAGTTGTGCGTTTGCTATTATGCATTACCATCCACTTGCATTGGCTATTATGCATTACCATCCATTTGCATTGGTTCAACAACTTCCATCACAAGGTATAGCATGGAACTTCATATTCATTTCGAAACCCTATATATACATATATGTGCATATATATGTATATATATATGGTACTGTTTGTGATTGCGATCTCATTACAATGTTATGTTGAAGGTATGTTGGAATTTGCAATGCATCCCGTATTTGCTTAACAGCGCTACAGATTGACGTCTTAGACATTGCTGCATTGATACTCAAAAAGTTCCTGAATTATTATTATTATTATTATTTATTATTATTGCTAATATTATCTTGTTATTATTGTTATTATTATTATTACTAGACTCTATTATTATTATTTTCAGTATTTTTATTAATATTATTATTAAATACTTAGAAGCAATGTACGGTAGGTCCAAGGTTATAAATATTTCTGATAACAAACGTGTGATTTCTTGTCATCTTAACCTCAGCGATGCAATGTAGGAAAGATGCAAATCAATGTGAACTTTTAAAGCAATGTAAAGTAATGTAACGTGATGTAAAGCAATGTACAGTAATGTAAGCAATGTAAATTTATGCAAGCAATGCAAATTAATGTAAGGTCGTGTAAAGTGATGTAAAATGCTGCAAAGGAATGCATAGAATTTAAAGTAATGTAAAGTGATGAAAAATAATGTAAGGTGGTTTAAAGTGATGTAAAGTAACATATAGTAATGAAAAGCAATGAAAAGCAATGCAAAGTAATGTAAAGTAATGTATAGTTATATAACGTAGTAAAGTAATCGTAATTTAACCTGCACAGCAGCAGCTGCATCGCTGGAGCAGACTGTCGTTGCCATGGTAACCTCCGGCTGCAGCTGCTGCAGTCGTCGTCGGGTCGTTCTTCTTCATCTTCTTTTGTCGCCGGTGGCACCAGCAGCAGCTGACGATGCAGATGATGCAGCAGATGATGATGAGGATGATGGGGATGAGGGTGGACGGAAGGAGGATCTCCAGCGGAGGAAGGTCAACGAGGGCACCGTTCGAACCAACCCTATACAATCATGACAAGTATTACATTACAAGAAACGGAATATCACACAACACAAAGCAGGGAATTATTATTATTCCATGCGTACATACATACATACATACATACATACATACATACATACATACATACATACATACATACATACATACATACATACATACATACATACATACATACATTAGGGTGGTCGCATCTGCAATGGCAAATTTTCAACTTCAGTTTCATTCTTTCTCCAACCCACCATTTGGTGCCACTTGGTAAAAGACTGTTGTAGCCCAAAAATTATGCCGATTGAAAAATATTTAGGACTAGCACAACGTGTTTGAAGTTTTGGATTTTACGAAATATCATCGTCTTTTTGAGTATAAGGATAATTTTGTCACATTTTTTTTACCTGTGACTAGTTTTAGCAGAAAGACTACATTATTTTACTCAAGCACAACTGACAAGTAGCCTATGCCTAACTTCTACAATGATGATAATGGTTTCTTATATATTTTTATGAACAATTGGCCATCGCAATAGTATTTGACTCGTGAGTCCCTGAGATCGATCACCATAAACCTATATTAGTAAGCCAACACATTGCTATGTTCTTTTCGTAGGTCTGATTTCTATTTACAGGAATCTTTTGTTACACTAAAGGCTCTTTATTACATGCTTAACTTTTACACAAATTCTGATATAACACAGACCGTCGGACAAGGACCTCAATAATAGTTGAAATAGAGAAAAAAATGCTGATGATATTTTCGTTTATTGTGGCAATCAGAGCAGAATGACAAAGCGCATCACAGATAAAATTTATCAAGAGCTGCTGTAAAGAAATGCATTAAAATAGATGTTGAAATTATTGAGATCATAATTTTTATAGACCTATGAAGTTACTTATTACCACACAGGAGTCAAAGCGCAGCTTTTAAACAGCTTCTAAAGAGAGCATCATAATTGATTGCTTGGATTTTTATAGATCTATGAAATTACTTATTACCACACAGGAGTCAAGGAACAGCTTTTAAACAACTTCTGAAGAGAGCATCATAATTGAGTGCCTGGTGAAGCCTACTCACATTGTCACATTTCATAATATAGAATTTATCCCATTAAAAGTATACTTTTAGAGTTGAAACAATGAACACGGAGTCAAACAATTGACACAGAAAGTGCTGTCAAGAGTGGACACAAATTACACTGCCTTACCTATTATAAATTTGCATGAAAGGCGATGGTGTCAAACACATAAGCTTTGTGCTACTCAAAATCTCTACATCATCCTCAGCAATGGATCTAGCTGAAATTGCAGTGGCCACCAACCAGGACATCTCAGACGACCAACCAATCCGAGGAAATAAGTATAGTAGGCCTATACCCTCAAGACAACACCCTTTGCTACACTCTTGGTGGTAGATGAACACCTTCTTTGGGCAACATGCCAGAGATTTCACTTTGAGGGAAGTGTATCGTGAAAACTACACTATAGCTCAAACCCATTCAAACACCAAATGCAATTTGAATTGTGAGACAGGGTAATAAAGCCTCGGGTTGAAAACATTATTGGCCTAAATCTGAGATAAAACTTCGCATCTAAAATGGGTTGCTACTTTTAATATTACATCAGTTCCTTGTACCAAGTAACCCCATGAACAATGACGGTAGAAAAACAAAGATTTATGAGAAATCAGACCTCACTAAGAATGTTGGCGATTTTGCAGAATAGATTAATTACGTAGGACACAGATGAAACCACAATTTTTTTATATTTAACCCTATAATTGTATACTATTACTGTTCCCTTGTTGTAACAGTCTAAGAGCAATAAGCTACTATTATATATCAATCACGACAACAAGGCAAAACAGGTAGTATTTGTAAAGACATAAGATGATAGATGTTATCTGTGATGCGGTGTGTTATACAGGTTTTCTTGCCTTTGATGAATTTCTCTTGAAGTGGCGCTATATAAATTGATGATTATGATTACGATAACAGTAGAATCATTATGTTTAAGTGTGGACCAACTACAAGTAGTTGAATTAATTCCTGGTTTGAAGATTCCTGGTTGATTACGACCATATAGCTACTTTTGAGCATTAGAAGACTTGCTATTATAAGGGTAAAACTTTGATGGCGTTGTGCTAGTCCTAAATATTAATATTTTATCTTACAACTTTTTGTGTGATGTTTCTGGGGAGAATGGAACCAAATGGCGCCTTGGAGAACACTCAATTCAAACTTTCATTTCTAACGACCACCCTAACATACATACATACATACATACATACATACATACATATATACATACATATATACATACATACATACATATATACATACATACATACATACATACATACATACATACATACATATATACATACATACATACATACATACATACATACATATATACATACATACATACATATATACATACATATATACATACATACATACATACATACATAGATACATACATACATACATACATACACACACACATACATACATGCATGCATGCATGCATACATACATACATACATACATACATACATACACACACATACATACATACATACATACATACATACATACATACATACATACATACATCTGTTGGTGTTTAACGACACTATATGTCATATGAAAGATGATCAGTGTCGACCTCCTTCTTTATCAAGGCTTGGGACTGGCACTGGCAGACTCAGAGTGCGTGGCGGAGTTGACGATGCAGAGAAGTCTTGAAGGCTACAATTGTCGTAGGTCTATTTTCAAGGGAAGTTGATTGACAGTTACGCTTGTCTGATTTTCACAGCACTGCCGTTTGGCAAGTCGGTCCGAAAAAGGAATTATATTGAAGGTTGACAGTATTGGAAAAGTAAGAGTTTGATGGGTGTTCATCATCGGTATATAACTATGTGAGTCTGCCTGTCTGCGTATATGTGTGTAACTGTGTATGCATGTATGCGTGTATGTATGTATGTTTGTATGTATGTATGTATGTATGTATGTATATATGTATGTATGTACGTATGTATGTATGTATGTATGTATGTATGTATGTATGTATGTATGTATGTATGTATGTATATATGTATGTATGTATGTATGTATGTATGTATGTATATATGTATGTACGTACGTATGTATGTATGTATGTATTTATGCATGTATGCATGTATGTACGTATGTATGCATGTATGTATGCATGTATGCATGTATGCATGTATGTATGTATGTATGTATGTATGCATGTATGTATGTATGTATATATGTGTGTATGCATGCATGCATGTATGTATGCATGCATACACGATTGCACGTATCGATTTATGCGTGCAAAAACTGCTATGGTTTACAGATGTTTCTATATTTTGGTCCCAAAGACTATAGATGTTGGAGGGAGGGTGAATGGGAACCCATAATCTGACGCAGCGAAGTTCAAAGCGGCAAAAATGTTATTGATTAAAAACGTCTGCAACAAATCATAAAACTATTTAGCGAAATTATTGACGACTTAACATCAAGTCATTGCGTGGTTTGACACGAAACAGAACCCAGCAGCCCCCGCATATTGCGAGTCTAAACCCGTATAATGTCAGTGAGGTGGTTCAATGAGACGGTTGGCTCATTTATACTCAAAAGGCGAAGAAGAGGAACGCCTTGCCTATTTCCCACTGGAGGTGATGTGGACACACTGGACAGTCTCACTTGTCCGAAGAGTACATTTATTTCTAACACCGTATAATAGTAGTAAAGCATCTCCAAGGTCAGAATTATACATGTATCATACGGGCTCCAAAGCATAATCGACTCAATACAGGTCCTGTATAAGAGTATAATTCCTGTGACCTGTGTAATAGGTTTTGTGTGAGGCTGAGAAGATTATACCCCAATCGTTTCCAAAGTCATATACCGTATGGGTCCCAAACCATATGGGCTCAATATATATATATATATGTGACCTTTATTGAACCCATATGGTTTGGGACTTATACTCTTATATACATATACATATAAGAGTATGATTCCTGTATACTAGGCTTTGTGTGATGAGGCTGTCGGGACATGCAGTGTGCGTATACCTCGTGGTGATGACATCATCTGCCTCTTGGCACCGGAATCGGTTCCAGTCCTGGTGGTATCTGCAGCAGAGCAGTTGGTCGTGACGATGACGACAGCAGCAGAAGTCGACGGTTGGCAGATAGTTCTTAACGGAGCAGAGATGAGAGAACTCCGTGTATTGTTTTGCGATGCAGTCGCCACTACTACGCAGCGTCTCCAGGCCATTCGTCAGAGCTATAAGGACAGATTGATCAATGATCTTATGCATGAAGGGCTGTAGCCGCTGTTGTCGATATCATCATCATCGTCGTCATCGTCATCGTCATCATCATCGTCATCATCATCATCATCATCATCATCATCATCATCATCATCGTCATCATCATCAACATCATCATCATCATCATCATCATCATCGTCATCATCATCGTCATCATCATCATCATCATCGTCATCATCATCATCATCATCATCATCATCATCATCATCATCATCATCATCATCATTGTCATCATCATCATCATCATCATCATCATCATCATCATCATCATCATCATTGTCATCGTCAGCATGACTATCATCATCAGCATCAGCCTCCGTTCCCGATGATCGCCATTTGTGAAGAATTGGTGCAAATCAATTCTGTTCGGCGCGTCGTCTGATTCCCAGCCGTTCTCGTGTCTTGTTCAGTCCATATCTTTTATGTCTTTTATGTCTTCGTCGACATTATTACGATCTCTTATTACGATCTCTTATTGTGATCTCGTTTCCATTCATCCATCTGTCAAGCCTCGCTTGTAGTGCACTGAAGTCTGGGATTCTGTCATCTGTCATATCTCCTTCTCGTCTCTGAAGAACTAATTACTTTGCACCTGTAATACAGGTATGAACTTCACCGAGTGCATTCATCCGTATCGCGTGTTTGGAACGACGTGTACACGTGGAAAGCACTCATTCCAGATTTTAGGACCTTGATGAAGCAGAGCACGAATGTTAACAGTTGACAGGGAACCAGTCCAGTCCTTTTCGTTTAGGTCACGCAGCGCAAATTCCAATGCGTCGCTGACCGCATGGGTCACATGAGTACAGAAGATTAACAAGGTTTACTATATACCGTCGATCATCGCACAATATAATGATGATGATGATGATGATGATGATGATGATGATGATGATGATGATGATGATGATGATGATGAGGATGATGATGATGATGATGATGATAATAATAATATAAAATAAATAAAAATGAATAAATAATAAATTATTATTATTATATTCATTTATTAACTGATAGACACACCTCTATCAGGTATTATAATTATGGCGATTGAATAGATTGGAGTTTATGCCTTCTGAGATTGTCAGCCTCCATGTATGTTGAATTTATTTGAGGATGAGTGAAGGCGATGAAGAAAGATCTTACATTAAGACTAATAATAATGATGAGTTGGCTAATTTTATGCTTGCGTAAAAGGTTCATAACATAAGATAATTGGACAATACTGGAGTGCATTGAGAATAAGAAGTTAATCTGTGATACAAAAATTTATCGCTGAAAAATGAAATCAATGCATGCAATACTGAACAATGCAATGCAATAGAAAGTGATAATATGAATCAATGCAAAATATTAAGCATTGCAATAGTGAGCGCTATGCTTGACTGACAAAATCTTTGTTCGTTCGGATGCATGGTCAGTGGTCACGCACGGCTGCGCCTCCCTCTAATCTTCTACAGCTACGTCACGAGATAATTAAGTTTCGTTACGATGGTGACATCAATTACGTAGAAGCACGCAACATTTGAAATGCAACAGGAGATAACTTCATCAAAGTAATCTCCTTATGTTAATGGAAATTGGTTTTCCGTCAGGTGCATTTGAAGTACTCCAATGAGTACTGCTGCCTTTTGACCAAATGCGTTTGAATGCATAGGAGGATGCAATGGAAGAGCGTGGGAAAAGGTGGGAATCGAGAGGGCGGCCATTTGTATATATGGTCCAGACGAGACCGTATGAAGCCGCTGGCTGCAGTGGACCCAGAGTATATGCTGGACAAACGTGAATGTTGGAGGAAAGCCACAGGGGAGTGAGCGCCCAGGCTGGAGGAAATTGGGGGAGGAGAGAAGGATTCTCATGAGAAGACGTCGGAGATTTTGAACAGATGAGACACGAAGGTATACAGGCGCGATCAATATTTCACTGAGGGCGAAGAGTGTAAGTGCGTGATGAAATTCATAGATGGCATGCATCTTCCATGCATATGCAATGCTTCCATGCATTGCATATGCATTGCATTGCATATGCGTTGCACGCGATAGACGACCGTTGTCCACAGGGCTCACACAGCCTTCGAAGGATTTTGTAGTCGTCTCAAGTGATTTCAGTCGCAGATGTGACTGCTGCTGGCAACTGACCATCTGGCACAGATAACTAATTATACTACGATAGACGGACAGACAGACAGACAGATAAACGGTCAAAGAGACAGACAGGCGACAGACAAACGGTTAGAGAGACAGACAGACAGACAGGCAGACAAATAGTGAGACAAGCGGACAGAGAGGCAGAATATCTTATTTATTTCTTGGCAGACTGACAGACGGACGGACGGAAGGACGGACGGACAAACTGCTGAACGGTTGAACCAATATATACTGCGAGGAGTACGTATTTTTTCAGAATGTCATTTGACCATCAATATATATATCTCAATTTGTTCTTAAAACAACATTTTTTCTTCCGCTATTGTATGGTGCTCTATTATGCAAGACTGCATATTTGCTTACAATGGTTTATTTTATCGCTTTCATAATGATCGCAGGAACCTACGTTTTTTTCGCCTCTTCCCTCTCTTCCTTAATTTCCTTTATTGCTCCATTTTCTTCGTTAGAATAT
>OX457041.1:13767243-13827243 GCA_949752735.1 Lumbricus terrestris
ACACGCACACATGCACACAGAGACACACAAACATACAGTCGACACAAAGACAGGCAGACAAGAGACGCATCTGTTTCTATGCGACCGTTGTTAGCATGCATGTCTCTTCGCTGTGTCGTCTTGAAAGGCAACGGCGGCTTTAGCGACGATCGTCGTACACATAAATAAATTATATATATATATATATATATATAAATTATATATATATATATAAACTATATATATATAAATTATACATATACATATAAATTATATATATATATATATATACGTCGTCGTACGACGAGAAAGCAAATGTAAAGCAACACGAATCGACTTATTTCTTCAAATGCCATCCAGCAATATTCTTCTTCATACACAACGAATCCATCCATCGTTGTCAAAGGTCGTTTTAATTCATTCCCACATTCATATCCGGGCATATTCAAATTTTTATGTCCTCTTCAGTCATTGTCATGTCTCTGTCAGTCAGTCTCTATTTTTCGTCTCTGTATGTCTGTCTCTGTCTCTGTCTCCTTCTGTCTGCCTCAGTCCGTCTCCTTGGTAACTATACAGCCACGTAATCGATAACGCATGTTTTCAATGGACCTATAGTATATACAACAGTATACAATACATGGTCGCCTGCATAGACACGCACACGTCTCCCTTTTACAACTGGAATAGGAATAGCATAGTGGTCGGTTGCTGTATATAATATTGACGTCTCATACAAAGCACCCATCATCCACCATGTATCTCCTCTTCCTCCTCTTCCTATTCCTCCTCATCGTCTCTATACTACTTTTCCACCCAATAATTATTCCTTTATTCTCATCATGAGCCTCCTCCTTTTCCTCCTCTTGCTCGATTCACATTTTCCTCCTTTCCTCTTCCTTCTCCTCTTCCTCTTCCTCTTTCTCTTCTGCCTTCTTTTCGTCTCCTTCTCCCCTTCTCCTCCTCCTTCTACTTCTCCTTCTCCTCCTCCTTTTGCTCTCCTTCCTTTTCCGCTTCCTTTTATTGTCCGAATGGCAGTCTTCTCCCTGTCTCTACCTCCCTCCCTGTCTCCCCTCATTTTCTGCCCCCCGCCTGCCTCCCTCTTTCCCTCCTTCCGCTGTTGCTTTTGTTCGTCTCGGCCAAACTCATTTACAGATCATTAATTACATCGACAAGAACAACAGCCACAGCTACATCAACAGCGACGTTTTAGTTCTGCGGAAAGCTATTCCATCATTTCTTCTCGCACAAACCATCCATTACCACTACTACTACTGCTACTGCTACTGCCACTGCCACTACCACTACTACTACCACTACTACCACCACCACCACCACCACCACTACCACCACCACCACTACCACCACCACCACCACTACCACCACCACCACCACAAAAACAGGTACCACCGCAAGTACCACCACCTCAAGTGCCACCATCACCAGAAACAAACGAACAAATCACGACGACAATGACAGCAACAACAACAGCTACAACAACTGCAACGTCTAGACAGATGATAGAGCACAATGTCAGAGGTCAGTTCGATATAAGTAGTGGGTCAAGTGTAATCCTAAGTAAAATATAGCAAACGATAAAAACGATCGATGAGCATTTTAGACGAACTCAACAATAATATTTCGTTCAACACTTATATTATTACAGCGACTGCGCAACACTGCGGCAACAGTGAAGTCCGACCATTAGATTGACAGTCCATGCAAACTCTCACCTGATCCTCCACCCTCCAATTCCCGGCCCAGACGACACCCGCCTTAGTAGCTGTTCCGCTCCTCTGATCCTATGGTAGCTCGACCCGGACCACCACGGACCATTACGCATGCTCAGAGACGGACTCGGGCCTTTCTTTTGTATATGTGCAATAGAGTCTAGTGGTTAGTTTGCATGGACTGTCAATCTAATGGTCGGATTTCAATCTCCACCTGATGGGCAGTAAATGGGTTCACTCTATATGTCAACATGCATGCACGCATATGCGTATACACCGATGTATCTTCTTTCACCCTGCTCATCGATCGGCTCTCATGAGTATACCGAGGACAATACGTGCACTGTCAGTGGAAGGAATAGACGGCAAAGGAGAGGATCTCGTTATGCCTAAGGCTATAGGCCTAGGGAAACTATACATGCAGTTGTTAATGCATCCGTGGCAGTGTCTCGACAATTCCTGAAGGGGTTACGCGATCTTCGCACTTTTTCTCTAAAGATGAAGATACTCTCACAGCCATTTTTGTTGGTCCACATGGATGATGGAACCCATAACTGGCCAGCATGAGACCTATGTGGTCCACATTGAACCCATGTGGCCTATATACGAGACCGACCCACACAATGCCACATTGGACCCATATGGCCTATATGAAACCCATAACTTGCCCACGTTAGACCCACAACCAGCCACCAGTTGTGGACATGAGCGCTCTACAGTGGCATACAGTCATGGATCCAATGTCTTGTTTAGACGAGACATAATTGCGTCCATGGCTGCACCACTGTAGTACGCTCCTGCCTGCTTGGAAGCTTCCCAATCTGATAAAAACCTATAGCGACTTCTATAGCGCTACTATAATCAAACACAAGTCGACATGAGTCGATGATCAAATGAAATCTGTTGTTGAAGAAGATTATTCCTCGTAGGAAAGAAATCCGATGATACATCAGAGAAAGCCGATGCCTCGAGGAGGTAAACGCATAGACGAGAGATCAGCAGGATCTCATGATGATGATGATGGGCAGATAAATAATATGGCCTGCACTACAGATTCAGTTCCAGAAGCAACAAATCTTCGCTCGCTCACCGAATATTATGTTTACTCTGAAACACTACTTACTTCTTTTTCTGGCAGCAGTAGACAACATGACCCGATGCGATGCTTAGATATAAATCCACCAGGTCGAGTTAATATTTAACACCACATCCGAGACGACGTTCAAAGCGAAAGCCAGCAGCAGGACTGACTGATGCACACAGCTTATCCTTTGGTCCGATGAACATATTAAGCCAAGAGTCGGCGGCTAATCTGAGCAGCGATTAACAGAAGGTATCGAAGAGAAGAGAGAAGATTCAGCGAATCAGATTGAGAGTTTAGCACCGATTTTATATCTAGAAATTTGAGTCATTTAGTTAACTGATCTTGGATTCGTTGAATATGAGTTTGTATGTAACATAAAGACTGATTGGTTGAAAGATGATATGCCCGAGTCCGTATGTAACATAGAGACTGATTGGCTGGAAAATGCCTAGTTATACATTGACCTCTTGGCCTATAGAGTGTAGACAGTTTTGTATTCGATCCTCACTGGCACCTAGATGGCTCGTTGCACGGTATAGCCGACTGGTTAACGCTTTGCACCTTGCAACCAGACCCGGGTTTTGAGTCCTGTGCCTGTCGTTAAGAAGCTGTAGGCCTATAGGTCGCTGTCATAATTATTATTCATAGATATTTAGGTCACTTATAGTAATTGCTGTTTTAATTGGAACGGTGCATTGATTTTATGTATGTAGGCTATATGTAAATTATATTTCATGTAGATTGCAGTAGAGCAAACTCTGTCATGACTGGCCATTGAACATAGACCACTATAGAGTAGAAATACCAACCAGAATGTATATGAATTTAATGTGCGTGTATCTCCTTTGCGAAAGATAATGGCAAATTTGTCAGTTGGGCAAAGCCTTGGAGCGAGTATCAACTCAAGCGGCCTTGTAAACTAGCACACGTGGTTGTAGTTAACAGTTGTAGGTCTATTGGTGAACTGCGTGCAGCCTATAACAATAAATAATTTACTATTGTTAATTTTAATATTGTCAACAACTGACAAAGCACTGTGTGTAAATAATGCATAAAGCATCAGTCGATGGCACTCCAGAAGCCAAATCACCATCATGCCAAAAACCGTTGAGACAGAGAGGAGACCGCCCCCCTCCGCCTCAGAGGCAGTCATCCATCCTCCACGGTGTCCGTCCTTAACTCCAATACAATTAACATGCCAGAGAGAACAGTTATTGTCTTCTCTCTTTTCCATATTCCCCTCTTTCTCGAACAGACCTGAATTCACTCAAAAGCGGAATTTTTACTTCGATGGAAAAAACAAATTCATCTCATCTTATCCTCAGATGCAGCGTTTTAGTTGATCCACCACACGGATTCGTTTCAGAGTCTCTATAGGAACCTAAGAAATGGCGCTACAAGAACGTCCAGATATAAACACACACACACACATACACATGCGATGACTTATGTGGTAAACAGACCTCGAGATCAACCGAGGCAATTTGCATCGTTGCCACTTGGCAAACGAGTGAGTCATCGAGTGATAGCAAGGAGACAGGACTACAGAGATATAGAGTGACTCAGAGATATAAAGAGACATGCAGCGACATACAGAGGAATGCAGAGACTTGAGACAAGGCACAGTGATACAGTCAATGACAGAGAGAGAGAGAGAGAGAGAGAGAGAGAGAGAGAGAGAGAGAGAGAGAGAGACAGACAGACAGACAGACAGACAGACAGACAGACAGAGACATATAACAGATGCAGTCACAGCAGGGTGAGAATCCCCAGGGATTTGAGGGGGGTTCAACTTTTTAGTCTTTCTTAGTACCACCTAAGAGTCTTCACCGAAATCCACATAAATCAACGTCTGAAACCCTCAAAGTTATTTCTCTAGAATTCTCATACTGTGCCACAGAGGATAATTGTAAATGAGACATGGATAGATAAAAGTCAGATTCAGAGATGAAGCACGTGCACACCCACACACACACACACACACACACACACACACACACACACACACACACACACACACACACACACACACACACACACACACACACACACACACACACGCGCGCACACACACGCACACACACACACATACACGCACACACACACACACACACACTCACGCACACACGCACACACGCCCACACACACACACTCATGCACGCACGCACGCACGCACACACACACACACACGCACACACACACACACTTACACACGTACACCAGTCATGCATTATGCACAAGCAAACAGACGGAAAGGCAAAAGGAATGAAGGGGAGAGAGGGAGACAAACAGACAGACAGACAGACAGCCAGTGATATATGTAGATGGTGAAGGAGGATATAAGAGCGTCTGCTGGAGCTGCTTAATCAGTCAATTACTGGAGCAAGTGTCGTCGACTAATCCCGCTCCATCCGTTCGTCCACCACTGCTGCAGTCTTGCAATGAATGACACCAACAGGTCGTCGTCGTCGTCGTCGTCGTCCCATCCTCCATCTGCTCCCCCTGCTCCTCCTTTCCATCTGATCCTCCTCCTCCTCCTCCTGCTCCTCCTTTCCATTCAAGTCGGTCGGTCGTTCTCCGAGATTGGCTCCCAGTTAATTCCACTTCTGCCACATCTACGAAGATCCAGGCACAACCGAGGCATCTTCTTTTCATTATCCTTCCCCACTCCTACTTCTTTTCCTCTTCGCTCTCTTCCTCTTCCTCATTTCCTACTTCTCTTCCTCTTCCTCAATTCCCTCTCCTCCTCTATTTCTCGGATCTTTCCTACTTCATTGGGCACAAATCTTACCATGATTCTATGCCTCAACCTCTTACCTCGCTCATCGTTTCAAAACCGTATGCGACCGTCTGCCTACTTGACCTTTTGGAGCGTGACTTAATTGAAACTGCAATGACTTTATTTCCTACCTTATATACCTGCAGTCTATCGATTAATTAGCTTTGAATTAGCGTCGTTGAATAGTTGAATAGTCTTTTGCTCTTTTTGTTGCTGTTGTAGAAATCTCGAGACGACGATTACGTTAACGATTAATTTTCTTCCTCTCTCCCTCCCTTCCGTCTCCACCCCTCCACATTCTCCTTCTTGTTTTTTCCTGCTCTTCTTCTTTCTCATCCTCTTCTTCATCGTGTCTTTCCCCCTACATTTGAATTCTCCTGCTTCACCTTGCTTTTCACTTCCATATTCTCTTCTTCTTCTTCTTCTTCTTCTTCTTCTTCTTCTTCACCTCTGCCTATTCTTCTTCACCTCTGCCTATTCTTCTTCCTTCTCTTACTCCTCAGCATTCCCATATATTCTTCTACTCCTCCTTCCTCGCCTTCTTCTTCTCAGTTTTCACTTCCTTCTCTTTCCCTCCATTCTCCGCCTTCCTCTCTGCTTCTTCCATCTACTCGACTTATGACTGCTACACAAAGAAATGCAGAATAATACAGAATTGCTAATGTAATCATCATCGGTGTTATTTCCCTTTCACGGTTTGGACTAAAAGGCACCTACGAAATAAAATAATGTCTGGTTCATTCAAAGTCGTCAACTTAAGTTTTATTATGTATTTTAAAAAGGTATTGTCCTTTTTAACCCTAGAAAAGTGTGGTAAATCAGGAATAAAATCCATTACCGAATGGCTTTTCTTATTGTTGCCATTATTATATTTATAACCCAACGGAATACGGAAAGAATCCATAGTTTGTTATTTTAGGCCTATTAATTTTTGACCCGAGGTAAGTATAATCCCGAGGAGAAAAAACTTACTCATGTAGACAGCTGATAGCATCGGAAATAGCTTCGGTTCATCCAATTATTATCAGTTTTGATCCAAGGTAATCACATCTCTTATAGAAAATAAATAATTTTTCCGGAGATAAAAAAAATTATGATTAATTATGATTAAGAACATTATTATCACAAACATGGTGGTTCTGTACCAGCAAAACCACTGAGGAATGTAAATACAGACTTCCATTATCTGATGTAATAATTTTCCTTGACATTTCAACCTGGCTACACCTACGTCATTATAATGCAATGTGGCGGTCTTACAAATTTATAGAGGACCTATAATAATTGCAGAATCTTGTTACTCGTTGGTGTAAAAAGTGTCAAAGATTGTTTTCGCTCAAAATAGCTTTTAATGCGATACTTGTAGCCTACAGCACGGCTATTATAGCCTCGAAGACGCAAAACAAAGACCTAAGAAAATAGCAAGTCTTAATGAGACGAACTGAAACTCTTATAGCGCAAGTCATCTGTGTGTACAGGCAGAGATAACATTCAAAAGGCTGAGGCATTGATATGCCATCAAAAACGGACCAAGCGTCAAAACCCAGTCTAACTTTACTCAGGCATTACACAAGTAATTATGTACTTTAAGTGCAATGCAGGTTTTAGTCTTTACAGATTCAAGTTAATTCCTATATTGACGGTATACATATCAAAGTCGTAACCAGGATTTTATTGGGTGGGGTCATCCATATCATGTCCTTTTACTTATTGGACGTGGTTTACTCGACCTTGAGCATGCCGACAAGCAACCAAATCAGCGGACTAAGTGGTTTGGATGATGATGACTCAATCTATATTGGATAACATGTCACATAGAAATACATGCAAGTGCTTCAAAGTGAAATTCCATATAGTCCTTACATCACGATAGTGTTACAGATGCATTATTTCATGGTAGCATTATCTCCTATAGGGTGGGTTCAAACACCCAAAACGCACTCCTTGATACGGCCTTGGATGGCACAGACTATAGGCAGTCGGAAAACAATCTATAGGTCTATAGTATATACTACAATTAAATTTTGTGAATTTCCACAGCGCCTGTTCACAACGTTCGGTGTTCAGAAGCTTTGGCAAGCATTTCTCATTTTGTCTGACAAATGTCGAAGCTACAAAGGAATGAAGAGTTCTGTAATGCAAATAATGTAGCAGGAAAAGGCTTACACTGGCAGTCTCTCGCAGACACGTAACGACAACGGCTGAATAGTAATATAGTGACTATTAGAGGTTTCAGAGTCATTCAGAGTCGTCTCAACCGCCGTGAGTACAAGCTGACGCCCTTCGCTTAGCTTAAGAGTAGCACTTTAGACTTTTGGATTGTTTACCAGATTCCTTAATCTGTGCCAGAGACAGAAGAAGCAAAGGAAACAAGAAGAGAGAAAGAATGAGAGACAAAAGGAAGGAAACGAAGAAACAAAAGAAATGAACAATAGGTGGAAAGAGAGAAAGAACAGACGAAGTGAAAATGAGAGAAAGAGAGAAAGAAGGATGGATGGATGGATGGATGGATGGGTGGCTGAACGGATGGATAGATGTATGTATGTATGGATCCTTCAGCCTTGTAGAACTCAAAAGCACACAAACTGATGAACCTTACATTCCAATTTCAATATATTTTAGACTTGTAGAACTCAGAAACACACAAACTGATGGATGGATGGATAGATGGATGGATGGGTAGATGTATGGATGGATGGATCGATGGATGGATGGATGGATGGATAGAGTGGGAGAAAGAAAGAGAAAGGAGAGAGAGAGTATAGAGAACGAAAGAACATGATATGGATAACAATAGTGAAGTAATTTTGGAAGAGAATGGAAAAGAAGCAACGAAGACAAGAAGGAGGAGGAGAAAGAGGAGGAGGAGGAGAAAGAGGAGGAGGAGGAGGAGACAGTGGGGGGAAAGATGAAGAAGACATCCATCGAAGTCATAAATCATCCGGACGTGGAATGGATGGAGCGTCTGCCTCTGAATCCGGGGAGCGGATACAGAGGAGGAGACCAGAGTGGATGGAGGATGACGATGATGATGATGCTTGGACGATCCATCGAAATTCCACTGATAAAGCCATCACACGACGACTAAGCACTCTCTCCGCATCCTCCTGTTCCTCCTCATGCACCGCCTCTTCCTTCAGTTCCTCCTGCTCCTCCTTTAACTCCTGCTCCTCCTTCAGCTCCTCCTGTTCCTCCTGTTCCTCCTCCTTCAGTTCCTCCATCTCTTTCTCTTCCTCCTCCTCTTTTAGCTCCTCCTGCTCCTCCTTCACCTCCTTCTTTTCCTTCTTATTGATTAATTGTCTTTTCACCTCCAGATCCTCTTCTCTTGATTCTCCTCCTCCTCCTCCTCCTGCTTCTCCTTGTTTTTCGCTTTCATATTCTCTTTGCTTCTTCTTCTTCCTCTTCCTCTTCTTCTTCTTCTTCTTCTTCTTCTTCTTCTTCTTCTTCTTCTTCTTCTTCTTCTTCTTCTTCTTTTTCTTCTTCTTCTTCTTCTTCGTCGTCGTCGTCATCGTCGTCGCGGTCTTCTTCTTCTTCTTCTCCTCCTTCTTCTTCTTCCTGCTTCTCCTCCTCCTCCTCCTCCTCCTCCTCCTCCTCCTCCTCAGCCTATTCTTCTTCCTTCTCTTCGCGTTAATCCCTCATTTCGATGTGAGACGAGAACGCGTTTATAGCAGCAGCAGCAGCACCACCACCACCACCACCACCCTCCTCCATCACACTGTGAGGTTGCAAGCAGAAGCAGAGATGCATGACGTTTGGGATGTCGTCGTCGTCATCGTCGTCGGGGTCAGAGGGTTAGGGGTCAGAGGTCGGGGCTCGAGACGGAATATTAACAACACCGTCGTCTAATCCATTTAACGTCATGCTTAACTGAAATACACAAGCCCTCCACCACCACCTCCTCCTCCTCCTACTCCACCTACTTCTCCTTCTTCTCCTCCTCCTCTTCTTTCACCGACGATTTCTTCTTCTCCTACGCTTCGCATCCTCTTCTTTCGCCAACTATTTCTTTTTCTTCTCCAACAGCTTCCTCCTTTTTCTTTGCCTATACACCTCCTCCTTCTCTTACTCCTACTCCAGGAGTTCTCCTTCGTCTGTTGTTCCTCCAACTCCTAAGAGCCCGCTTTCTTTCCTTCTTCTCCTTCTTCTACTTCTCCTGCTCCTACTTCTACGCTTCCTCTTTCTCCTTCGTCTAAATCTCCCGTTTATCCTTCTCTATCCTTCTCTGCATACCTATTCCTTCTGCTCCTATTCCTCCTTATTCATATCGTCCCTGTTCTTTCCACCCGTCCGCTTCCTCTTCCTCCTAGGTGTCTCTTCTTTCCATTTTTCCATCCTTCCTTATAGTCCTCTTCCATTTCTTTCTCTTCTCCTTTAGTCCTGCTTCCCTTTCCATTCCATCTTTCTCTTCATAGCGCTCTTCCTCTTTCGCCTCCTGTCCCTATATTTCCACTTCTCTTTCTTCCACATTCTTCTCATTCCTCCTCCTCTTCTTCCTCATCCTCTTCTTTCTCCTCCTCCTCCTCCTCCTCCTCCTCCTCCTCCTCCTCCTCAACGTCCTATGGAAATGAAGTGATCATCCAGCGACGACTCCGTTCCAACCCTTCCTCTTTCCTCCACTGACCTTCCTTCGAATGTTTCCAGTCGACCTCCATCCATCATGCACGACTTCAAAACAACGGAGGGCATTGGAACTTTTCCGGAGTGGGATGGGGTCCGTGGCGCCACATGAAGTTTTCACAGAGGGGGGGGGACAAGTAGCAAAGGTTCGTTCGTTTTAATCAAAATCATCGGAATTTTTAGTCGTTCAAGTTCCTGATGGCTCATTTTTATTTTCCGCTCTGTGTTAACCAATTAACAAAATGATAATAAAAATATAATAGCAGCAGCAGCAGTAGTAGTAGTAGTAGTAGTAGTAGTAGTAGTAGTAGTAGTAGTAGTAGTAGTAGTAGTAGTAGTAGTTGTTGTTGTTGTTGTTGTTGTTGTTGTTGTTGTTGTTGTTGTTGTTGTTGTTGTTGTTGTTGTTGTTGTTGTTGTTGTTGTTGTTGTTGTTGTTGTTGTTGTAGCAGAAGAAGAAGAAGAAGAAGAAGAAAAAGATGAAGAAGAAGAAGAAAGGCAGTAGTAGCAGTTTGTATGTATGAGCACTTGTTATAACGCTTATCAAGATTCTACTTAGAAGCGCTCTCGACTACAGCGCGTACACTGAATCGGAGTTTCGCGCCAAAGCGCTGAGCAATTGCGAGTGAAGAACTTGCTACATTTCCCTACGAGGCGGTTTGAGGTGTGGATTCGAATCTGCAACCCTCCGGGTGCAAGGCAACGAACGTAGTGGTGGTGGTGGTGGTGGTGGTAGTAGTAGTAGTAGTAGTAGTAGTAGTAGTAGTAGTAGTAGTAGTAGTAGTAGTAGTAGTAGTAGTAGTAGTAGTAGTAGTAGTAGTAGTAGTAGTAGTAGCAGTGGTAGTAGTAGTATATAGTAATTATTATTTTTATAATCATAAATATGTAAATAGATAAATAATAAATGCAACAACATCAGCAATAACAGCAATATCAATAAAAGGACAATAATTATAGAGCGCATCACACAACCTAGGTCGACGAAGACGGTTCAATACGTGAGTTCAACAACAATATTATTATGACAATAGTATTCAATATAGTAGACCAACTTTATCCTAACGACCGGTGTCACGAAATAGAGTATACCCCGTATTAATTGTATCCCCAAATAAAAAAAGTCGAAAAAACCGCTACCGCGTGAATTTTCTTTTGCAAATTAATTTTAATCTGCTTTGTTTTGAACAATGGCACTAACAGGTATGTTTATTCCTACTATATAATTTGTTTTGCCCTGTTTTTAGAACACTTAAAATATTTAAAACACTTAAGAACACTCAGAGTCACTAAATAAATTCGAGTTGCCTTGATCTAAGCATTGCTTAGGACACTTAAAACAATTAGAGTCACTTTCAATTTTGATTACAACATAAATTTTTTTAAACGGGATAGAATCGTTTATCCCCCGGATTGTATAGACCGGTTAATTCCATCCGGGGGATAGATTAATTCATCCCCCCCGGATAGCTTTCAGGGGGGGATACCCCGTTTCGTGTCACCGGCCTTAAGCGTTGTCTCCTATGATGTAACGCATTACTCACAAGATCAGAAAAAATTCGATGCGTTGCATCTAAAGGCTATAATACGCGACTGAGTAATACCGTATTCGTAACTGTAAAGTTATATGGCGCCACTTCATCTGAAATCCTTTAGTGATTCGTGTTGCTGTTGCATTCTTATAAGTGTATTCCTACAGTTTGCCTGGAATGAGGTTAATTGGGAATACCAAGAACCTTCATCTTGTAGAGTAAAATAAGTGGTGATGAAAGCATTTCTCTCTGCTTTCATGCAGATCAAAAGGGGAAGTGAGAAAGAGGGGAAAGAGAAGAGTGACAGACAGACAGGCAAACAGACGGACAGACAGACAGATAGACAAATATACTTGAAAGAAGCATCATTGAATTTGATTCTATGAACCAATCGATGAAAGCAACACAGTATAGTATACAAGCAAACTTGTGGATCGTTTGAACTGATAGTTTGGATAGTTTGGCATTGCTAAAGGCGGCACTTATTTTTATGCATCCTCTTCCACTTCTCTCCTCATCTCTCTCCCCTCCTCCTCTCTTCCATCCTCCTCTTTTTCATCTAATTCTTTCTCCTCATCTTCCTCCAGCAACAAATCTTCGACAAATCTTCAGTTTCTATCACTACCACCACCACCACCACCACCACCACCACCACCACCACCACCACCACCACCACAACCACCACCGCCGCCACCACCACCACCATCACCACCACCACCACACCACACCACACCACCACCACACCACCACCACCACCACCACCACCACACAACCACCACCACCACACCATGCACCACCACAACCACCAATAGCTCCATCATCATCACCACCACCACCACCACCACCATACCACCTTCTCATCTTTCTAGCGGTGCTAGATAGTGGGCGGACTGGTGGTGGTGGTGGTGGTGGTGTTGGTGGTGGGATGGTGATGTGTCAGTCCAATGGGAAATCCGGATCTACTGCTGATCCCTGTGGAGCGTAAATCAGGATTAATGGAGCGCGAACTGTCTGGACGCAGCGTTCTTCTAGCGCCACAATAATAATGCATCGATGGAAGAAGAGGTCAAAAAGAAGTTATGAATAAAATGGATGGAGAGAGAAATCGGATGAAAATTAAGCCATACATCAAATGGCAGAGAAAACACGACTTAACTCCGCAGTTTCTATTAGCCGTACATCCACAATATGTATACATACTTTATGTATACTATATTCACTATATATCCACTATATATATAATATATATACTGTGCACACCTTCTCTCTGTCTCTCTCTCTCTCTGTGTCTCTGTCTCTCTCTGTCTCTCTGTGTGTGTCTCTGTCTCTCTCTGTCTCTGTCTCTCTCTGTCTCTCTGTCTCTCCATGTCTCTGTCTCTGTCTCTCTCTGTCTCTCTCTGTCTCTCTCTGTTTCTGTATCTCTGTCTCTGTCTCAGTCTCTCTCTGTCTCTGTCTCTCTCTGACTGCTTTACTTAGGTCTTTTGTCTGTTCGTCCCTTCACTTCGTCCGCCTATGTTTCTGTCTGTCTGCCTTGTGTGCTTGTGTGTCTTTCTGTGTGTCTGTCTCTGTCTGTCTGTCTGTGTCTGCTCGTACTGTCTGTCTTTCCCGTCTGTCTGTCTGCATTGTTTGTCTCTCTCTTGTCTGTCTGCATACTCAGTCAGTCAGTCAGTCAGTCAGTCAGTCAGTCAGTCAGTCAGTCAGTCAGTCAGTCAGTCAGTCAGTCAGTCAGTCAGTCAGTCAGTCAGTCAGTCAGTCAGTCAGTCAGCTAGTCAGTCAGTCAGTCAGTCAGTCAGTCAGTCAGTCAGTCAGTCAGTCAGTCAGTCAGCTAGTCAGTCAGTCAGTCAGTCAGTCAGTCAGTCAGTCTGTCTGTCTGTCTGTCTGTCTGTATGTCTGTCTATCAGTCTATCTGTCTGTCTGTCTGTCTGTCATTTCATGATCCGCACCACTTCAAGGCTCCTAAGCCGATAAAGACGAGGACCAACGGCGTCTCTGACTTCTATTCTCTGATAAGAAGACCTTCTTTCTTTCTTCCACAAAATCTCCCAACAGATGCAGCGTCATGCTCGACGTCAAATCCACTGTCATCCTCAGTCATGCCATGACGTGAGCCATCGTCATCGTCATTTTGGCGTCATTGTGTTCTGTATGCGTGTAAGGCTGTGGCCACATCACGTGCAGCTTGTCAATGCAAGTCATCAAGAGATGTCATGCAAGAACTGCATTCACTTCCAACTCATTCGAATCTTCAATGCCTCACGCAGACGCAAAAGCCAAATGGAATGCACTGGCTGGCATTCATATACATAGTTCCATGTATATACGTGCGTATGTATGTATGTATGTATGTATGTATGTATGTATGTTTGTATGTATGTATGTATGTATGTATGTATGTATGTATGTATGTATGTATGTGTGTGTATGTATGTATGTATGTATGTGTGTGTATGTATGTATGTATGTATGTATGTATGTATGTATGTATGTATGTATGTATGTTGGTATGTATGTATGTATGTATGTATGTATGTATGTATGTATGTATGTATGTATGTATGTATGTATGTATGTGTGTGTATGTATGTATGTATGTATGTATGTATGTATGTATGTATGTATGTATGTATGTTCATATGTGTGTATGCATGTGTATAGTTATGTAAGTAGCCTATGTATGTATGTATGTATTGTATGTGGCATAATTATGTATAAATAATTCAGACTTATCAGCTTAAACAAGTCTCAATTTATTTGCGTTTGTGAATACAAAAGGCGCTTAATAAAGCACCATTGAATAACATCTCACATGCAATTATTACAGCGGTGCCTCTCCAATGTAATAATTGTTCCCTGTCTGAATACAGGTGTGTGCGTCACAGCCATAGTGGTCAGTGGGGTAGTCAGCAAAGAGGATTGGGTTCAAGTCCTCCTTAGAAGAGGTTTCTGCGTCATCGGCGCCATTAACCAACTGAGCTATAAATGGCATATAACGAGAGTAGATTGATCGTATACACTCGGTCGATGTGAAGATGAGTCGGTGAAGGAGAGGACTGGCCACCCGCCTTCATCATTTTATGCGGCTGCTAATAAATTGAAGTATATCTATAGCACTTCATTTTCATGTCCGCCTCTCGGATTAAAGCCTGAAGAGACTACTCTTGTGCTTTATCGATGTGGTAGGATACAGACAGGCAGTCAGACTGACAGATAGACAGACAGACAGACAGACAGACAAACTATAATCGCATTTCAAGAGACAGCGTCGCTAGACGTGAAGGCAGTTTAGACAAAGGGAAGCAGTAGTGCCGGGAATGCGAAGGGGCTGCGAGAGTGGAAGAGGATGAGAATGAAGAGGAGGAATAGAATGACGAAGAAGAAGAGAAGGAAGATGAGGAAGCAGTACATGAGGAATAGGATGAGGAAGGGGGAAGAGGAAGAAATGGAAAAAGCAAAGGAGGAGGAGGAGGAGGAGGAGGAAGAAGAAGAAGAAGAAGAGGGGGGAGGAGGAGGAAGAGGTGAAGAGGAAAAGAAGGAAGTGGAGGAGGGGAAGAATGAGAAAGAAGAGGAAGAGAAGGAGGAGAGGGAGGCGGCGGTCGGATTTTGATCGATGGAACAAAGACATTAATTTGAGGTCATGACGGAGAATTACGTCCTTCTACCTCTTCTCTCTTCCTTTCTTCAGTCTTTCCTTCTTCTCTTCCCGCCGTCTCCGGGAGAGAGGGTGCTCAGGGTAATGGCTGCACGAAAAACGCACCCGGTTTTTTAACGTTCTACACAAAATGTGCAGTTGTAAATGAATTTGTGCAGTTGTGGATGCACTTCTGTGTAGTTAAAGCTAGTTTAAAACAGGGCTGTAATCAAGGGTATATATACGCGGGTTTACGGCGTATAAAAACCATGGTACACGGGTATACGCGAGTAAATCACGGTACACGCGGCTGTTTAGGTGTATTTTTAAAAATGAAATTCGAAGCGAAAGACTAAAAAAGTCATCAGATTTTTTTGGACGGAAAATGAATGGAGAAATTTTTGGGCCGATGACTTTAAAAAGAAGGTCATCAGAAATTTCGCACCCAAAAAGTCGATTTTTCTCCCGGCATGGAGGATGGAAAGGAAAGAAGGGGTTGTGCAGTTCTAGAAATTCATTTTTAAAAAGTCCTGAATTGCACAGATGCGGGATCACTCCTCGCTGCCTTGCCAAAGGTCCACTCAAACTTCCAATCGGCAGATGACGTTGGTAACATTAATAGTAGGGCGCGATGGGCGCCTTGCATGGCTGCCAGACAGTCATAGGCGCAATCACGCCCTAAAAGTTGGGAGGGACCATAATGAATCACGTCCTAAAATTTGGGGGGGACCATAATAATAAAGCTAGGGGACCACTCAAAAGTTGAGGGGGACGCGTCCCGTGGGTCCCATAGGGTGGTTGCGCCTATGCAGACAGTTAAAATCGTCTGCTGTAATCACTTGTGATCGTCCGTTCATATTGTGAATGTTTGTATGATAAAAATATTTGAATAATATTTGATTGATTGATTGATTGATTGATTGATTGATTGATTGATGGATTGCAATCATGTTGCGTTGAATCAGTTTTAGATTGATCAAAGATTAACGATTTTAATTTCCTTCCTTCCATTCAGTCTTTTTCTCCACTCATTCAGTCTTCCCATCTTTCCTTCGTTCCATATTTGCTTCATTCTGTTGTCCCTTTTCTTCCCTATAGCCTATTCTTCTTTTTTCCATCCGTTTTCTAGATCACGACAGTTTGCCTCTGACATTTATACAGCGCCTTTACTATACCCCGTCTATCATGTGACACGACAAAAATCGGAGTAAAACGGCGCTGAATATTAATCAAAACATCGGTCGACAGGGAACCAGACGATATGGCGAATGCACGAAAGCAGACAAATGGATGAGACGGCAAATGCGCGTCAGGGAACCAGTCGGCGAATCAGAGAACCAATGGAAATGACGTCTTATGCACGTCATAACACTAGGGACGCAGAAGAAATGAATGATGAATTGCATGCTGCTTGGAAACTGGATGAAATACTGATGTATGTGTTTCGATGGCAACGCCCACCGACCGATCATACTCACGTTGACACATCGTAACACAATTTATATAGCGCTTCATCACGAGCACTCCGCGGATTTCTGCTGCCGACCACATTACATAAAAATGCGATCAAAGAAAAAGGTATTCAGTGGGTTGGAGTGAAAGAAGAAAATTCGAAATCTGAAATGTTATAGAAACTCAAAGTTGACTAATGGCATGGGGTCAAGAAAAGTCGAAGAAGTTTGAAAAATATTAATGTCTTCCGCTGCCCCAAAGGGCCAGAATTACGAGAAATTGCGTTTTTTAGAGAAAATTTCATGTTTTCCTATTAAATATTTTTGGTCCAAAAATAATTAAGCACCAAGTATACTACACTGATGGAAAGAGCTCTTTAAACTGAGTAAAATTATATAGTAATTTTAAGAACAGTCACATATTTGTAGAAGATATTAATCTTTTACGATACCCCACGTACGCGACATGCATGTCGCTATAGATCTATGCATAGGCCTATGTGCCTGAAAACGGTAAAACACTGATAACTTTTTATCCTTTGAGATATTTCAACGTGTAATATCATAATATGTAATTGGATTCAGTTTATAACAGCCAGGAAGAATTTTTGAATGCTGTTGAAACTCTACAAAAAGAGGAAACTATAGGAAAATATCTTGAGAAATTGCAGCACTTTGTTCAACAAAGAGCAGAGAAAAACTTTTTGACATTGCAAATGTCCCAAAGCCAGAATAGAAAAGTGCCTATATAGAAAGGAACAAGAGTTTCTACATGATCAGCGGACAATCAGAGTTATGATAATTGACCTTCAGGATAAGATTGTATCAACTAAACTAAAGAAGCGGCATGATATATAGAAAGAGCAAGGAGACCGAGTGGCTAGTGCCTAAGATTTCGTAAACGTCTGGTTTTTGTCAACGAACAAACATTGGCAGACGGCATGTAGTGTTAAAAATACCGAAGCGGAAAGCGAAATAGATCCAGTATAGAGTGTAAAATCTTGCCAGAGGATGAATCCATGGATGTGTCAGGAAAGTCAAGACCTATTTAAAGTCGCAAAAATTTAATGAAACTGAACAAATAAGAAAGAAATTGCCAAAATTGTCACGACTCTGTGACCGATATGGAATATCGGATAAAGCAGCTCCGCTTATATTCCAAAGGCTATAGGTCTACTAGAAGACATTGATATTCTTTCACAGACCGAATCAAAACATGCAATCGATTGCTATAAGCTAGATTTGACCGAAATTAGAGACTATATCTCTGTCAAACCAGCACTGAGGCAGACATGGACATGACATGCTATAGCGTCTTCATTTACTTAGTCCCGGCATTCAAAGTGTCCAATAATCTCTTTCATCGTCTCATCCAACTAATGTTTGAAGAATGGTGCGTCATTATACTCACTATTCAGGGAACCATGGTCAGACGCCCATGAAATAAGACCTCTGGTCGAGTAACGTGGATAGATAATTGGAAATGCGACACTTTAAAACTGGACGTTTGGAAGAAATGAATAATGGTAAGACCATGCAGAGACTGGAGTTGAGTCATTGACGGTTATAAGAGATGGTAGAAAGTGCCTTTATAAGGTCAACGGGTAGGAAGTGGAAAGACCCCATAATTGAGACGTGTGTTCAAAATTATTATGTGCATAGGGCCTATAGCCAAACTTCAGAGTCCAAGAGGTAAACCCCACGAGTGGAAAATCTCCGGCTAACTGTGTAGGTCTATCAGACATAACAACGGTCGCTAGTTGCATTGATTCTACTCTATTCTAATCTAATCTTAATCTGACGCAATCTAATTTAACGATATCTATAACGCCCTACTCATTATGTTTAAGACATATCTCTTATTGTCATGTTTTGGGTTAAATTGATGTAAGCATTCTTAGTAAAATTCAATGGGTAGGCCTATACAGAAAAACAACAGTTTGGTCCACAGTGGAGAATGAAAAGCGATCTGACTGTTGGTCGGATATAAAGCAGCAATCATTAATAATATTCATGATGACAAAAGACTATGTATGAAATGGTCACTGGAGTCACAACATCAGAGAGCCATATGAATTATTAAATGTTTATTGAACGCAGAAAACGAGAGCCATCATCCATGTGATATGGCTAGAGGACGTTTAACACCACAGAACTGCAGAGATGATATCATGACTAATAAACGCGTATAACGCCTGTGAACGAGGTGATCATATTCACAATCTTAGACGAGTAATCTAGAGATTTATACGGCACCCAAAGCATCACAAGTCAACATGATATGGCTGCTGAATGCATAACATCTGGGAAACAGTTGATTTAGCTTTCGAACTCAACCCATAACACAAGGGAAACAGATGATATGGCTACCGAAGTCTAACAAACGAGTACAGCAGACCAGATGACATATCGAACGCACGCACCATACGAGCGGGATAGTAATCCTAAACATTGTTTTTGTAATTTGAGGCAATATCAACCAAAACAAACGCTGCTACAGTGTACAATGCTGTACGTATACACACGCCGGCGCACACCCGCTAGCATACACACGCTGCATGAAAAACTGTCGTTTTGCGCCCATTGGAAAAATGCGAATAGATCATTTTCTCATAATAATTATAATTTAGAGCAAAAGTCTCCAACTCAAATAAACCCGAAGGCCAAATGAAATCTCAAACATCGGTTCTAGCCTCTATAGGGTCAGATGATTTAACGCAAAAAGCCAAAGAATTAAATTTAAATGAGAAAAATAGCCTGCGGTTTACTTACAGAAGTATGTCTACTTATTTCACACGAAAATCTGATTTTTCACGCTAGGCCTTTGAGAAGCTTATGGCAAATGCGAAGCTTCGTTTTTCTCTCCTAATCAGTGGGGAAACCGAAGCTTTGCATTTGCATTGATACAATAAAGCCAATTAGCGTGTATAACTGTATATAGCTTGTAAATCCCAGTCAGTCAGACAATCACTGACTGGTGAGTGTTAGACCTACAAATGGCTGCAAATTATAGAAGCAACAATCACAATGGATAGAGTACAAATCAGAAGTAATAAGTACAATAGATAGAGCACAATACAAAAGTAGCAAGCCCAATGGTCAACACAAGGCAGAAGCAATGAGTACAAGAGACAGAATAATTTGTAAGAAGTTATAGTACGTACAATAAACGCAACGAAATCGGCAAGCGCATATCGTCCATTACTGGTGAAAGACGCGAAACAACTTTTCTTTTCCAACGCCTGTCTGTCAACATTCAGCGCTATAACTCGGTCGCTTTTAAAGTAACTTTCTCTTCAAGCCCTGAAGACGAGGGCTGACAATTCCTGACTAGTTTTCAAACAATTTTTATTTATTTATTTATTTATTTTTTCCTCAACCAAAACAACAAACAAACATGATACAATTATGGCATTGAATAATACATTAACACAATTTGGTGAAGAAGGGGAGACCCAGAAGGGATAGAAAATCCCGCTAATAGGGCCACCCATAATTCATGTAAAATATAAAAGAAAAACATGACAGAGCATTCAATTGTAGGAATAAAAAAAAAATGATGAGGGAGAGAGAAGAAAAAAAAATTAAGCAATCGACATTTCTGTATATAACGAGAAAAACAACTCTTAACTAATGACTTAACTAAAGACTTAACTAAGGGCTTGGCGAGACCACTGAGCAGAAACCTTAACCATTACATATCAGGAAGTGTTTTAAGTAGATAAAGGCGAAGTTTATGCTTAAATAATCTTGTGTTAGGTAGGGAATGAAGATGTGTAGGGAGAGAGTTCCAACATTGGGAGCCAGTATATTGTATAGAGAATCGACGAGTATTAGTATGTGCGTAGGGAAGGTCATAAACAGTTAATTTTCTAGTTGAATATGAGTGGCGATCAGAGGTAAGGTTAAAGAAATCATTAAATACAAGTGGTAATAGGCTATGGTTATAACGGTACATAAACTCTCCTATTTGCAAGTGCCTAGTTTGATCGATCTTTAATAATCCAAATTTCTTGAAATACAGAGCGGTGTGGGCTCGGCGAGGAATATTAGCTATAAAACGGATTGCATATTTTTGAAGGGTGACTAGTCGGATAAAATTAGATTTGTAAGTAGACGTCCAAATTAAATTACAGTAGGTTAAATAGGGATAAATAAGAGAATAGTATAGCATAGACCGGATAGAGACAGGAATCAGTTTAGATGAGCGAAATAGCACACCAACAATAGTTAGCAATGAAGTCCCTGAGGGATCCTAAATATCTCGGGGTATAAAAAACCCAAAACGTAATAGCAATGCAGAATTAATAGCCTTTACGTGAAATAGACAGGACACAGGCTACACAGCACAGTCATACAGTAGTCCCCTTGAAGAGGCGCTATATAAAATTCACTTAAAAATGAATACAAAACGCAACGAATATGAAAGCATGATGTCGTACCTGTTCCAACGACGACACTGGCAAGAACCGAAATGAAAACAGAGGGAAGTAAGCGCAGATTCCGATCAATCATCTTGGACGAAGAAAATAAAGGATTCATTCGGACGGAAAAAGGAAAGTCTCCCTTCAACTGTAATCACATCGTCGTCTTCGTATCTACGCATCAATAAAGAAGCACCGTAGATTACAACATCTAAGCTGACTTGCGAGTTCGACCATCAGAGGAGTCTAACCACAGAGGAGTATGATTCCACACAACACACAGGACAGCAGCAGCAGTAGCGGCTGAGACGCAACCCAAATCAACGGCGCTGACGTAAGAAGGACAAGAAGCCGTAACAAGTAGATTTAGGCCTCGGGGGCCTAAGCTATAGTCGCACCGTCGCCGCCGTCCAAGGATTCATTTGATTTGGCTGCGCTCTTCCGACTGCATCATCGTCCTTTTCCACTCGCTCCTCCCACCTCCTTCTCCTTATCCACACACCACCTCCTCCTTATCCTCTTCCACCGCCCTACCGTCGGTCCTCCAAGTCAGGAGGCGCCGGCGATCCGTGAGCTGTGTAGCACTCGTGCGTGTGTTTGTATAAAACGGTGCAAAGTCTGAATGCCTTGAGTCCGCTCCCGTGCTCGTGTACGTACATGCGTACTTACGTATATTATACAGTATACACGTATGCATGTGTATGCGTGCGTGTTCTTGTATGTGCGCATGTGTGTGTGTGTGTGCGTGCACGTGCGTGTGTGTATGTTTGGGGTCATGCATACGTGTAGGCCTATGTGTGTATGTTCATATACATGTATGTGCGTATGAGCCAATGTTTGTTTATGTGTGTCATGTACGTGTGTGTGCGTATGTGTGTGTGCGTATGTGTGTGTGCGTGCTAATGTATGTGTGTTCGCGTACGCATGCGTGCGCTCATGCGCATTCCCACCGGCTGCAGAAACGATCTATTTCAGTAAGCCTCTGGTCTTTACCCTCCATGTCTTCCCTCACCTGATCCTCCTCCTCCCCTTCCCTCTCGTCCCTCTCTCTTCCGCCTCTCTATCCACCCCCTTCTTGTCCTTCTTCTTCTCTCTTCATCCTACTCCTACTACACGTTTCATCCACCATGTCTTCCTCTTCCTTCTCCTCATCCACTTCCTTCTCCTTACTGCTCTCCTTCATCCTCCTCTTCCTTCTCCTACTGGGCAACAACCAACCAATCCACTTGCCTCTCCCTCCCTCCTTCCCGTCTCTCCTCCTCCCCATCCTCCTCCTTCTCCTCCTCCTCCTCCTCAAAGCTGCTGGATCCGAATGCTGAAGGCAGAGCGTAACATAATCCGATGACTCTAGCTCCCACCATCGCGTTAATCGCGCACCAGCGATTTTTCCTTCTGACGAGAGACAGAGACAGACAGACAGACAGACAGACAGACAAACAAACAAACAAACAGAGACAGAAGACAGACATAGACATACAGACAGACAACCAGACAGACAGCCAGACAGTGTTTTACAGACTGACAGACAGACAGACAAACAGACAAACAGACAGACAGAGTTTTACAGACTAACAGACAGACAAACAGACAGACAGACAAATAGAGACAGACAAACAGAGACAGACAGAGTCGAACGAACCAACCATAGAAACAGGTAGATATCTTTCCGGACGTCCGGTTGGAGCGATGGACGGAAAGACGAATCGATGGAGGTTGAAATGACAAAAGAAGACAATACAATGCAATAGAACAATGCAATAAAACAATGCAATAATACAATGCAACTGTGTACAATTGATATATGGCCCTCCTTCGAAGTTACGAAGTGTACATAGCCGTATACTATAATATGACAGAGCAGAGATGGCTCGGATTAATAATTAATCGGAAGTGAAGGACTCGCTCAATGCTCACACATACACATACGCACGCACACACATATACACACGCACACGCGCGCACGCACATACACACACACGCCCACACGCACACTGTCTCCTACACACACACACGCCCACACGCACACACACACACACACACACAAACACACACTATCACACACACTAACACACACACACACACACCCTCACACTCACACGTCGTCTCCGGGAAGAAGGACTGAATTCATACTCTCCACGTTGCAGGCCGAGTGCTCTAGCCAGTCTACCACTGTGCCACACAGCAGGGTGACTAGCAGGAAACGAGGACCGAGTTGTCCGAACTTGAACCATACATGATGCGGGAAATGCCGAGAGTTGGATTATTTCAACCAACTCGTCTCTTTACAGGGCCCCATAGTTAAAAGTCTGCTTTGCACACACTTCAACATAGGCCTACGCATACATCAGAGTTTGGCCTCCAGGCAAGTATGGGCCTACCCTTTTTTCTACAATTCTCTACATACTGTTGAAATCCACAAGTGCATGCAACTGTATGTTTTGAGCTCTTATGACTCCGTGCTTGTCCTAGCATAGACCGTCTGGGGTGTGGGGGAAGAGGACAAACGAGAGATATAAGAAGAGGGAATAAAATACTCGATTTTTATATCGGGAGACCTACCCAGATAAGTGGACACGCGTTGGGAAGAGACAATGCTGCTCAGTTCCCGCTGGCGTTAAGCCTTCAATTGCCACGCGAGGATATATAGATCAAGCGTCTCTCGAGGGATATATGCTTGCAAACAACCTTTAGGCTACCTAATATTCATTCGCTAGATAGCTTCCGCTCTATCCTCTTCCTTTGCCTCCACAATATCTTCTTATCTACTTCCTTGAGTTGCTCCATCTTTATCCTCAGCGCGGTGCCATTCCTTGTCTGGAACACTGTCTGACGAGTAACTTTATGAGACAATAGACTGAGGCATGTAACGTAGCCTACAATAGATCTGCCGCGGGTTACCATCATCAACAGCTGCAACCTTGCTCTGCTCTCTCTCAGTCTCACCATCTAAGCCTCAGAGAAACTGCAATTATTATTTTGAAATTTGAATTGAAACTGAACATTAAATTGTAATAGTAATGAAAAACTATCATCATAATTGTTTTCACTATTTTCATTAGAATTATTGCTATGATTTAAAACAAGCATTTTCTTAGCGACATTAAATTTTACGACATCGTAGGCTACAGCTGGTTAGTTTTTGAGTAGTGCTGTGCAAATATTCATTACCGTTAGGGTAGGGCCTACAGCAAAATTACAAAACACCGTTCATGCCATTCGTCCTTCTTTTTCACCGATTTCACTTTTGATTAGCGCCGTGGATAAACTGTTAACAGCGACTTAGATTTTTCTGGCTTTAGGTCAAAATAAATGCGGTGTAGCATGTAGAGCTTTGCAGGCCAACGCAATTACGATTCGTGTTTACAAGAACATATAAATCTTGATAGCAGTGGAAAGTAGGTCGTGTGCGACAGCTGCATGCACCTCTCCAGTTCACGAATTGTCCGAGCTAATTGTCTGCAAGAATGTGATTGAGGATTTGTAATAGGAACAAACGATACAATGACATGTATGTGCGGAGGAGCGTTCGAAAGCACGGCAAAACTTAGCCTACAAGTTAATTACTTACAAAAAACTTACAAAATAATTGAACAAAAGATTTTATTCCAAACTGCGATGAGACTATAGTAAAGTAAATATAAATTCTAATGATGCCAGTCAAGTTAAAATTGTGGAACAGAAATGCTGAAAAAAGCTCGTTCTGGGAGCAACAGTTAATTAAATCCGCCTCTGACACTACAGAAAGCAATCCGTCCTGGTGCATTCGAAATAATTATAGGCCAACTAAAACTTAAAGTATTAAACGGATACTGTTTGATATACACGACAGAGAAAGTACTTAACCAGAATCGATTGAAGTCTGAAGTTTGAATAACAGACGAATTAAGCAAGTCGCAAACGCAATGGAATACGAGACTTTGTAGGTCGACGCGTGGGCTACAGATAGACATTTAAAATGCGTAACTTTCTCAGTTCAACATCTCTGCAATGTCTGCATAGTATTATAGCCTACGAATAGCCGGGAGATCGGATTGATACTTACTATGCGCATGCATTCACCTTGAATTAAGGCTTGAAATCAGCCACAGTTTCGTGTCAATTTAGACGATGCAAGCCCAACATCCGGGGGGTGTTAACCACCACCACCACCCCTTGGTAGTCCATGTCACAAAAAGCTTGGTAGTCTGACGGTTAAAAAGAGGCCTATGTATGAGTCTAATTGTATACGTTGTAATCAATTAAAATCTATAAGCTTAGTATTCTGCCTTGTGAAGCTTAATGGATGCTGGTAATCAACTGCCTGTCTGTCTGTCTGTCTGGCTGGATGGCTGGCTTTTATAGGCCTATATTATGGAGCCGGACAGAGATGGCCACTTTTAAAATTTCAGTTGTTTAATTTATCTGCAGTCGTATGCAAGCTACGCATTTGATATATTTTGAACGTAGTCAGCCAAAAAATGTTGAAAATATAGTTAGAAATTTTTAAAACACTTTTGTAAGTACGTTTGATGATGCCACAAAATGAGATCTGAGTTGCTGAAACAGGAAACAAGATACATAAACTAAGGCAATGCTTTTGATGAGCTGTCAAACGCCTTAAGCCAACGCTTTTGTGATTTATTCTAAATGCTCTATAATATTAAGTGTCCTCGTGCATAGGCCTACATAGATGTTTTATTGTGTGAGTTTCATGCACAGGCTTAATATAGGCCTACAAAATACACAATAGCATGCTCGAACAATATTCAACTAATGTCTAATACAAATCTAGAGTTCTACACTGTAGCATATTATGCTTATTCCTATAGGTGCAATCACGTCCTAAAAGTTGGGGGGGACCATAATGAATCACGTCCTAAAAGTTGGAGGACCATAATAATAAAGTTAGGGGACCACTCAAAATTTGGGGGACGCGTTCCGTGGGTCCAATAGGGTGGTTGCGCATAATTATATATTATGCTTATTCCTACAGATGCTTTGCATCGCTTTTGCGTTATTATCTCGTATATTGCCTATGGGGATAGTGTTCTATCCCGGAGGTATGATGCCATGGGTATAATGGCTGGGAATAATATTCTGGGGAGATTATGTCCGGGAGGAATAACGTCCGTTTACCAGTGGCTTGTCCCCTCCCTATATAGCCTCTGATAAACCCCCAACCATGTCCATGAGAGTTTTAAATTCCAGTCTGATGTGTTGCTTCGATGGCCTAATACTTGAAAGTCTGTCCATGTTTTGACAAAATGGTATCGAATTTCCGCATTTCGGAAGCAGTATAGTAATTAAAAGTTTCATTTGGTCTTTACATAATCTTCGATAATGTTGGAGTATATTATGGATACTATAGGGAGTATAGGCGTACGCGGAAGCAATGCACAGACGGGAACCGCTTTTCTACGTCGTAAACATTCTGCTGCCTGCGACTAGCCTACCGATCGCTACCTGAGCCACTTGCGGTGACTTCAATTTGGCCTGTATATCTGTCACATAAGTCAGTTTTTCAATAAAGCGCCAGCAGTGCGGAACACGGCAGCGGCTTTTTATGGTAGAGCTGTGCGTTGTGCAAAGCCTAATAAAGCCATTCAGGAAGTAGAGGACTTCACTTATGAGTCGCTGTAGAGGCTCTCATATGCACGCATGCAGTAAGTGTCTCTTGAATGGTAGCACGACTGACTCTGGGTTTCAATTTTAGAACCGAAGCTAGAATTATGATGTGTGACATGCTAAACAGTGCAACATATGTTAAACACGATGTCTGAACTAGATGTTGGCCATTACAGTGACGCAGAGAGAATAGCAGATGGTCCAATCATGCATGATGCATTAGGCATATATACCTGCCAAATTCTAAAGCAAAAGCAGCCAACATATATCGCATTATATAAACAGATGGCAGAATATAATGGTATAGTCGCTAATTTGTCGGTTGTTTATTCGTTAATTTAGTCGCATTAAAGGCAGATAAATATAGACAGATAATAGGTTTATAAACAGATCATAAAGACAGAAAATAATTTTTTTAACCAGGTAATATAAACATAAAATAAAATATAAATAGTATATTCCTCTTGAAGGGACGCTAAATAAATTTCTGAATGAATGAATGAATGAAACACAGTTTAGCAAACGAAGAATAATGGCTTGGTCCTATAACATTTTGAGGCTATTTGTGTGTAGCCATCTGCCTATAGATCTACATCACTTGGACAAATACTCGAGGAGCATTGAACTTGACAGATGGCCGAAGGCAATAGAGACAATTTATTTGTACCCATCGCCGTAAAATTGCTAATATTTTGGGAGTTGACGATGACGATGATTAGGCCTACCTATAAGTAACTGATGATTTTATTAATCTGAGCTCTTAATCAGCTCTTCTCTCGAATCTCGTCAATTATACACAGTTTATTCCACTATAATATGCCCAATAGTAGAAAGATTCCCACATGCAGTGTAGTTACCACAGGGTCGTTATCACGCGATGAGGATCTTTGTTCCGCTAGAGTTCCTTGTAAGGTCTCCTATACTGCATGAACATTTGGTGACCTCACACTGTCTTCTAACAGTGCTTCTGTCAGAAGACTGCGAACGAGGCCGCAGGCGAAGGTCACCCGCCACCCTTTCTACCGACACTTTGACAATAATGGAATCGCTAACAGCGCTGCATACCAAAGACTGTCACTGCTTATAATAGGGTACTGCGGTTCCTCTCTTGCTTTTGCCTACGGGGCCTCCATGGGATGCCGTGCTGTGATTAGCTACGCGGACCACGTTTTAAAAACAGCGAAATTGCTCAGTCGAGACAAAAAAAATTCTGAAGCGTGTGTTTCATGTCCGCACACTGCACTGCCGCTTTTACATTGCGAGATAAGATGACTTACAAATCAACCAAACATTGCAAAGAATAACCTACTGATAATTATAGTAGGCTACTGTACTTGCCACGTTCAAGTACGATTGCCATTTACAGATTATTTATTATTCAAAGTTTAACGTCGTCATATGACATCAGTGGCCGTATAGATACCAAGTTGTATTTAGGCATAGCTATTTAGGCATATGCTATTCAAATATTTACGTTTGCTTATAAGGTAGATCAATTTTAACCGTATTTAGGCATCTGGATATGAGGTTATTTTAGCTAGATATAAGTACATGAACAGAAGGTTAACCGGAAGTCGGACAATTTAAGATACATTATCCTCAATGCTTGAGTATGTTGTAGCCATTAGCCCTTCTGATCTTCCGTACTCTCTCTCTGACTTGGCACGTGGGTGTAGGAAGGAGTGGCACTATCTATTTAAGGAACGGTGACCGTGGGTCTTGACGGCAGTTGTGGTATTTTGCTGAGCGTGGTACGTCTCCCTTTGAGCGTGGTTGTGTCCCTCGCTGTTATGCGAGTTAACCTGCGGGTTCATCTTCTACGTCGCCTTCTTCACCCCGTTGGTGGTCTGGCTGTTCATCCGTCTTCCTTGGCTTCGTTAGCCGTGCTGTCGTGTGTGTCTTCCGTGCTTCGACCTCTGGTCTGTTCGTCTTCGTATCTACTGGACGGTAACGTTGTTAATTCGCTGTACATATTGCTCTATTGAATAAATCGAAGTTTATTATATCACATAGGGACCTTATCGTTGATAGTCATACCCTTAGCGGCCATTGAACCCTTTACAGATGGGGGCCCATCCTTTTGCTCGATATTTCGGGTGGTAATTTCGGATATTTTGGTGCGGTTGGTTTTCGGGAAATTTTTGAGAGAATTTGTCGATATTTGTCGAAAATTTTTGCGGAGTCGCATTTCGTTTTGTGGGGGCCTGGGCTATTTGTTTTGCGGCGGAGAGTTTTGCGCGTTTTGGCGTGTTGCTTTTGTGACGGTCTTGAAGTGGACGGTCGTGAGAATTTTGAATTCGGGGAGAATTTTGTGTCATTGGTCTGCGCAGTTAGACTGTTATGGCGTCTTCTGGGGACGGTAGTCTTCTTGAGTGGGATGAAATAGTGGATTTGCCGGTGGAGGAGTTGAGGCAATATTGTGCGACGTTGGGTGAGGACGTTAAAGGTTTAACGAAAGCTCAATTACTGAAGTTGGCGAAGAAGGCTTTGTCGCCTAAACATGGAAGTGAGGAATGGAAACTTAAGGCGCAAGCGAAGAGAGAAGCATTAGAAATGGAGCGTCTGAAATTTAAAGAGGACCGTGAATTTGCATGGGGAGTAGAGAAAGAGAAAATGAGAATGGCAGCTGAGGCAGAGGAGAGGAAACTGCTTAGGGCAGCTGAAGACGAGAAAGAGAGAATGAGAAGGGCAGCTGAAGACGAGAAAGAGAAAATGAAAATGGCGGCTGAGGCCGAAGAGACGAAAAGGAGATTTGACATAGAGGAGAAAAGGATGAATATAGACCTTGAAATGAGGAGAATGGAGTTAGGAGGTGTTGCAGAACGACCTGTGACAGACCGACCTGTGCAGAACAAGGAGGATTTTCGTTTTGGGGCGGCAATGAAATTTGTTCCTAAATTTGACCCCTCGGATATTGAACATTATTTTGCGGCATTTGAGCAGGCAATGGCTTTGCATAATGTTCCGATAGAGAAATGGTCGTCCCTTCTGCAGCCACAACTGTCGGGAAAGGCGGCAAAAGTTTTTGCGTCTTTGTCTTTGGAGAATTGTGTGAATTATGATTTGGTGAAAAGTACGCTCCTTACAGCATATGAAAGGATACCTGAGTTCTATCGGAAGAAATTTAGGGGGTTGCGTAAAGAACCACGGGAGACGTATACGAATTATGCGTATCGTCTTCAGATACCTTTTCAACGTTGGGTCGAGGGTACAAATTCGTGGGATGATTTGGCTAAATTTAAGGAAGTAGTACAGATGGAGCAATTTGTACAAGCGTTACCGCTAGAGGTACACAGATGGCTTTTGGACAAGAGTCCTGAAACTGTAGCGAGTGCTGCACGTATGGCAGATGAATACGCTGTTTTGTATAAACAGGGGCCGAGTAATTATGCTGGGGGATTCCACAGGGATTTTTCTGAGCGTACAAACCGTTTCTCATCTGATGATAGTGAGAAGAAAGATGTGTGGGAGCGTCAGGGCTCAGGGCACAGTGGAGGTGTGCGCCAAGATTCGAAATGGGGTAAACGTTCGCCTCCAAGAGGGACGTATGGGTTTAAGAAGCCTTTTCGAAAAAATGATGATGAGGATGGATTTGGGGAACAGGTCACGTGCGGCTTCTGTCGAGCCCCTGGGCACGTCAAGGCCCAATGTTTTAAATTGAAACGTAAGGAAGGGCTGGAAATTGAAAACTGGAGGGGTCAGAAACCTGTTGGGTTGGTACAAACTTTGTCGGCACCTGTTAAGGAACAGAGTTTTCAGAAGCCTATTGAAAATGTAGATAAAATGTATGCTCCTTTCTGTGTGACTGGGTGTGTCATTAATGAGTTGAATGAACGTAAGGATGTGGTGGTGCTTCGAGATTCGGGAGCCCTGCAGTCCATGATTAGCGCTGAATGGTTGTCTGAACATGATTATGTACACCTAAATCAAACACGACTTCTGCGTGGTATTTCTGGTACGATTGTGGAGTGCCCTCTGGTGAAAGTGAATGTGGAGTGTGCATTTGTACAAGGTGAAATTTTGTGCTGTGTGATGAAGTCTCTGCCGATGAATGCAATTTCTGTAGTGATTGGAAATGATGTAGCATTAGCAGGTGATGTTGTTGATGTAGCCATTACGACAAGGGCTAGAGCTCGGCAGTATGCAGCAGAACGCAGTGAGACAGAGACAGAGACGGCTGTGTGCAATGAACCGACGCGCGTGGAGACGACGAGTCTGGGTCATAGTACAGAGTCGGCCGACGGTGCATTATTGACCGGTGATTTAGTGGAGGCGTTAAATGACTCAGAGCTTTTAGAGACAGGTGATTTAGGCCTGGCCGATTTATTTGCTGTGAATGAATGTGTTGACGCCGACTGGACAGAGATCTGTGTTCCAAGAGCTGAATTTAAAATGAGGCAAAGAAACTGCGGGGATTTAGCTCCAATGTTTGCGCTGGCGGAGAATAAGTCGACGGTCGATAGTGGTGTACAACCGTATACGTTGGTCGACGGTGTGTTGGTGCGAAGGTGGGACGATAAATTAACGCCATGTGGGATGGGTGTGTCACAAGTTGTTGTGCCACTTCAGTTGAGAAGGAAATTGTTGCACGTTGCACATGACATTCCTGCTTCGGGTCATCTGGGAACACAGAAGACATTGGACAGACTGTTGAAACATTTTTGGTGGCCAATGGTTAATAAGGATGTACGTGAGTATTGTCGGTCGTGTGATGTTTGTCAGCGCTTGGGTAAAGGTAACAGGAATTATAGAGCGCCTATGGTCAGTGTGCCTGTTATGCAAGCAGTGTTTGACAGAATTGCCATAGATATCGTTGGTCCCTTGAGTGTTTGTGATGTTACGGGGAATAGATTTATTCTGACTGTAATTGACTGGGCGTCGCATTTCCCATTTGCGTTTCCGTTGAAGACTCATACGGCGCAAGATGTGGCTAAATGTTTGTGTGAGGTGTTTACGATGTTCGGATTTCCGAAAGAATTACTTTCTGACTGTGGTAGTGAGTTCATGTCTGAGTTGATGCAAGTGTTTGTGCATGAATGTGGTATTGTACAACTGAAGACTAGTCCTTACAGACCGCAATCTAACGGAATGTGCGAGCGTTTTCATCGTACGATGAAGGATATGTTGAAGGCGATGGCTGAAACGTATCCGGGTTCTTGGGATACCATGCTGCCTTGGATTTTGTTTGCGTACAGAGAGGTGCCTGTACAGGGTACTGGGTTTTCTGCCTTTGACTTGATGTATGGTAGAGATGTTCGGGGCATGCTTCAATTGATGAAAGAGGCATGGTTGTCTAAAGATGTTGCGAATGAAGTGGCTGGAAAGAATGTCATTGAGTATGTTTTGCAATTGCGTGAACGTATGCGTGTGGCGTTGAGCATGGCAGGTGAAAATGCTGTTCTTGCTAAATCTAAATCAAAGCAACATTATGATAAGAATTCGAAGGCTGTGACTTTTGAAGAAGGTGAGAAGGTACTTTTGTTGATTCCTTTGGTTGGTAAACCTTTGCAGGCTAAATATTGTGGTCCTTATGTGGTGTTGCGTCGTCTTGGTCCGGTTGATTATTTGGTATGTACGCCGGATAGAAGGAAAACGGAACGAGTGGTACATGTGAATCTTATGAAGCGGTATGTGGATCGTGCGGATGTGTTGCATGATGTACCGGAAGATGATGTTGTTGCGTCTGTGTTGTTGGTGAATGATGTGAAGTTGAATGAGGTGACTTTGGAGGATAAAGTGTTACAATGTGATGTGTCTGCGGAATGTCGTGATGAGTTGCGTGATGTTCTGCATGACTTTGCACATGTGTTTAGTACGATGCCGGGTAAAACTGATATGGTGTCACATAGGATTGAATTAGTTGAAGGTGCTCGTCCTGTTCGACAGTCGCCTTATAGATTAAATCCAGAACGGATGGCTAAAGTGGAGAAAGAGGTGGAACAGTTGTTGAAGGCTGGGATTATTGAGGAATCTGAAAGTCCTTGGGCGGCTCCGATCGTTATGGTTCCTAAGCCCAATGGTACGGATCGCTTATGTTCAGATTTCCGGAAACTGAATGGTTTGACTCAGGCGGATCCATTTCCTATGCCCCGGGTGGAGGTCTTAATTGATCGTCTTGGGAAGTCACGGTTTCTGACGAAGTTGGATATGACGAAAGGGTACTGGCAGATTCCAATGCATCCTGATTCAGTCCCGTTGACTGCTTTTGTAACCCCGAAGGGTCATTATCAGTGGAAGTTCATGAGTTTTGGATTGAAAAATGCTCCAGCTTCGTTTTCTAGGTTGATTACGAAAGTGTTGAATGGATTGGATGATTTTTGTGATGCGTATCTGGATGATATCATTATTTTCAGTTTGGAATGGTCTGATCATTTGGTACACTTGCGTAAGGTGTTAAGTCGGATTGCGGATGCATGTTTGACGTTGAACTTGGAAAAATGTGTATTTGCGAATGCGGAGGTGGATTTTTTGGGTCATCACATTGGTGTTGATGGTGTGCAGCCTAGGGTAAAAAAGGTGGAAGCGGTGTTACGTTTTCCTAGGCCGGGAAATAAGAAGCAAGTGCAATCGTTCTTAGGTCTTGCGGGGTATTATAAGCGATATTTACCTCACTATTCTGACATTGCTTTGCCGCTGACGGCGTTAACGAAGAAAGGAATTCCTTTTAAATGGAATGAGGAAGCGGAGAGTGCTTTTCTTGATCTGAAATCTCGTCTGGCTTCTAGACCTATTCTTAGACCTCCTGATTTTGATAAGCAGTTTTGTGTTGGTGTTGACGCATCTCAATTCTGTGTGGGAGCCTGTTTGTTCCAGGTGCACGATGGACTGGAACACCCGATCTGTTTCATCAGCCGGAAGCTTCTGACGCATGAAGTTTGGTACTCGACGATTGAAAAGGAGGCGTTGGCTTTGATGGTCGCGCTACGAGCCTTCAGTGTATACTTTGGGTCGACACTCGTCCTTGTATACACCGACCACAAACCTCTGCAGTTCATACATCAGATGGCAAATAAAAACATGAAACTCTTGCGATGGAGTCTGGAGCTGGAACAGTTCAATCTCGACATCAGGCATCGGCCTGGCAGGTTGAACGTTCTGCCGGACATTCTCAGTCGTCCGTCGGAGTAACGGGGTTGGGACCCTGTTGAGGCAACGTCAATGTGTCTTGGCAGTGGTTCTGACTTCGGCGTCTTCGGGGCGTGACAGAGACGCTCTCTGTTGCGTTCTTCGTCTTCCAGGAACTGCGTGTGCATTCATCAGTCATGTGAATTCTGTCAATGGAAACTTTCTGTCAGTGCAAAGATTGTCATGAAACTTAGTGCGATGAACACTTCAGTGAGTGTCATGCGTGCGTTTGTCAGACACTTTCCAGAAAAAGTGGTGGAATCTTCAAAGGTGTTGGGGGTTCTTGTTGGGGGTTGGTTGCTGTTGTTATGTGAAATCGTTGATTATTATGTTAGTTTAGTATGGCTTTGGCCAATGACCTTGCACAATTTGGATCATTTTTGATACACGATTTGTGTCCAAATTTATTTTTTCGTATAATTGTATGAACTCTCATTTGATTCGTATAATGGTTGAACTCTCTTTTGATTCGTATAATTGGTTGAACTCTCAGTTATATGATGCATTAATTTAGTGTTGCGCTGCGTTAGTTGTTGCGGAATTGCTGAGTACGTTAACTTGTACTGGTATAGTACTTAGTGATTCTTGATGTTGTGGAATGCTAGGTGTAGCGCTTTCTACTCTATTTCGTCGTCCCCTCAGGACTCCTCATGCTGTTGGGTGGGGGATATGTAGCCATTAGCCCTTCTGATCTTCCGTACTCTCTCTCTGACTTGGCACGTGGGTGTAGGAAGGAGTGGCACTATCTATTTAAGGAACGGTGACCGTGGGTCTTGACGGCAGTTGTGGTATTTTGCTGAGCGTGGTACGTCTCCCTTTGAGCGTGGTTGTGTCCCTCGCTGTTATGCGAGTTAACCTGCGGGTTCATCTTCTACGTCGCCTTCTTCACCCCGTTGGTGGTCTGGCTGTTCATCCGTCTTCCTTGGCTTCGTTAGCCGTGCTGTCGTGTGTGTCTTCCGTGCTTCGACCTCTGGTCTGTTCGTCTTCGTATCTACTGGACGGTAACGTTGTTAATTCGCTGTACATATTGCTCTATTGAATAAATCGAAGTTTATTATATCACATAGGGACCTTATCGTTGATAGTCATACCCTTAGCGGCCATTGAACCCTTTACAATGTTAAGTAGGCCATATATATTCGGATGTTTTTTCTATGAGTAGTCCTACTTGATGTTAATAATAGGCCTAATAATAATAATAATAATAATGTTGTATTGACACAATCATGCAGAACCGCTCATATTAATGACTGCATTGATTGCATTTGTCACATTATTTGTGTAATTATATTTAATTGAATTTTCAACACTATTCGCTGTAAGAACTTAGTCAATGCAATATGCACTTATGAGTGGCAATGATGCCCACTTACCGACTTACTTACTAGCTTGCTTTGCTACTCAACAATCAATCAGAATTGACATAGCATAAGAACATCCTACAACATAGATTTTAATTTGTTCTACCGATTTTGATCTCGGTTAGAACTTTTTTTAAATCTCAATTTCACTATTATTAGAAACATTTTAAATGTGCGTAAAGCAGTGTTCAAATAGCTAAGCCCATCCTATATCTTCCTCTTGAAAGTACTTAGTAGACCTACTTACCAATACAATAGAATCGTCTCTGCCAACAGACAGACAGACACCAATAGCTAAACTGAAGCTCCCATTTCGGCCACACACATTAGATAGCGAGTTTTCTTATGCGCACTGGTGCATATCGAGCTACTAATAATTTTTAGAGCATAAGTTCACAATGTTTAGATACCGATAAAACCTACGCCCCTTGCCTGACTGTGGGCCGAAAAGGGCGTCACGTAAAGTGCATAGTATAGCTTGCTTAATACAAACCGCACCTATTATGAAGTTGTGTCTTCAATCTGGTATATGTTGGAGTTATTATCAGTTATAGGATGACTTGCCGGCTGCGGTTCGTTGATACTAAGGTAAGAATGACTTAATCCAAGGATCACATGTAGCCTACTGGTGAGCAATGAAGTCCAAGCTGACTGGCGGGCATTTTGCTCTTACATAAACGTCATTGCGGTTTCAAGCAGGCAGCGTGTTGTGACCTGCTCAAAAGGCGTTGTATTAATTATTATTATCTGTAGATACATTAGCCTACAGGTGGCTTATTTAAGAGATTTAAATCTACATCTAATGCGGTCCGTACGCTACATGAGGACCTTAGAAATCGTGGCGTGCGTTCCCAAGGGCATGTAAAAAGCGATGGTGACGGTTCTCACCCGATCAAAACATTGATAGTCAGTGGGGGTCGAGGCTATACTGCTATTACATAAAAACGTGGAAATGTTCGCTTCCACTTACATGCTTGACACAATGGACGAGATAAATTGGCTTCGTTTCTCAATGTATGATACAACGGACCCGTTAATTCTTCTAGATATGATGTTGAGCTTGATAGTGTAGATCTTGAACCATGCATGCTGGATGTATATGGAAGTTCATGACCCTGGCTAAAAGGTGTCAGGATGTATATGGAAGTTCATGACCCTGGCTAAAAGGTGTCATCCTCCAATCTGACTCAACAATTAACTCTGGGGTCGATCCTAACAAAGTGCAGGGATTTCTGCCTAAAAAAACTTCGAAAGAAGAAAGCTCTTAAGTGTTGCAATATGTTGAGCAAATTTCTGTCCAGGGTAACGGCCTCTGTTGTCATAGACCCTGGTCAAATCGGATCCATCCATCTGTGTTGCCTTGGGCGACCGAACCAGATTATCTACGAGTGCGTTTGTCAGTGTGCTTGTCTGTCTGCCTCTGCGTCAGTCAGTCTGTCAATCAATCAGTCAATCAGCAAGTGAGTGAGTGAGTGAGTGTGAGTGAGAGATTGAGTGAGTAAGTGAGTGAATGAGTGAGTGAATGAGTGAGTGAGTGAGTGAATGAATGAGTGACTGACTGAGTGAGTGAGTGAGTGAGTGTGAGTGAGAGATTCAGTGAGTGAGTGAGTGAGTGAGTGAATGAGTGAGTGAATGAGTGAGTGAGTGAATGAATGAGTGACTGAGTGAGGAAGTGAGCGAGAGTGAATGAGTGAGTGAGTGAGTGAGTGAATGAGTGAGTGAATGAGTGAGTGAATGAATGAGTGAGTGAGTGAGTGAGTGACTGAATGAGTGAGTGAGTGAGTGAGTGAATGAGTGAGTGAATGAATGAGTGACTGAGTCAGAAAGTGAGCGAGAGTGAATGAGTGAGTGAGTGAGTGAATGAGTGAGTGAGTGAGTGGGTGAGTATGTCTGTCTATCTGTCTGTCTGCCAATCTAACTGCCTGCACAGTGGACATGTCTGTCGCTAGCGGCATTTTACTTTTAATGTTTGCTCGAGAGAAAACGCGGATCACAAACTTGTCAAACACGCGGCGGTGACCATTTAACCTCATAATTATGGATTTTCCATTAAATATAAAGAAGATATAAATGTACGTTTTATATAGCAATGTACGGCTTCGACTCTCCTAAAAAAAACGGAAAGGAGGAAGCAGAGTTGCTCAAGTGTGACCAGGGGCGGATCCAGGGGGCAAATCCGGCCATGGTCCCCATTGAGAAACGCCCATTGAACGTGGCCCCCCATTTGATTTCAACAAGCCTTCAGCAGCAGGTTTCAACGAAAATATTTTCCAGACAATTCGGCTAAATGACTAAAGAAAAGAGGTCATCAGTTTTTTTGGGCGAAAGATCAAAAATATTTCCAAAAATTTTGACCCTCCTTTGAAAATTTCTGCATCCGCCCCTGAGTGTGACCAAATGTTAGAATTACCGTCAAACAGTTTCTGAAATTAAATTCTATTGATCCTATATGATTTTCCAGTTCAATTGTTGGATACACTATTGAATGCATTCATAATAATAATTGCAATGATGCTCATTTATTGATTCAAACTAACAAGTACGCAGTTAGCTTATATTATAATATGAACTTAGTCTACTATGCTATATTATAGTATACGAATGATCAGGCCCGCCGACAGAAATTCCGGGCCCCTGGGCTGAGCAGTCACGGGACCCTAAACTATCTTTATGCTTTTTTACCAAAAATTTCAATAAAACCAAATAGAATTTTAAAAGGGTGGATAGGCTACGAATGAACGATCATAGTGCATACATTTATGATTTTAATAAGTTCTTGATGCTAAGAATTTAATTTTCAAATACATGGAAATCAAAAAGCAGCCTTTCTGGATTTAACTGCGGAGAAATCGATTATATTATCCTGGTATAGTTATTTTTTTGTATGCGAATTTTAAAATTGCACTTATAAAAATTAATGCTCTTAAATTTCTTCATCGCCTGGAAAATTGTCCGGATGTCTTGCAAGACCGTTTCTTATAATATAATAGCAGCCTATAATATAATATACGGTCTCAATCGTTTATGTAGGTAGGGCCCCGGCGGTAGAGTGCCAAGATCAAAACCAAGACTTTTTACAGCTCTATAAAATTTCAGCATTTTCATAAGTCTTGTTTATAATGTCATCTTTTGGAATAACGATGCTAACACCACAAATTTCAATTTCATCCATTCGGTTATGATCACTAGAATCAACCGATGTAGCCTATAGAACTGATTACAGGCTCTGATTTATCTTCTTTTGAGATTTCGATTTGAAATAGCCTGGTTTGTGACTACCAACTTTGCCTTTTCATACCTAATCGCTTTTTCCTCTCGTTTTTGTGCTCCAAATTTGTGTTTATATTCCATCGTTACGAAAGAAATTTATTATTTATTGATTTGTCTATACCTACGTGTATGATTGAAATCGGACAATGTATAATTATTTAGCAGAAGAGCGTTCTGAGACGGAAGTGGATGTTAGTTGGCAAAAAAACTGATAATTAAGGTAATTGACAGTTGCGTGAAACTTGAGCAGTTCTTGCAATGTGACAGTAATATAAGGCTATAATTATTATGTAAAACTCAATAAATCATAAACTTTGCATAGACTAAGTCACATTCTAACTTATAAGTGATTAAGCTTATAGCCTGGGCCCGCAGTCCGCAATCAACATATGAACATTTTAAGTTCAGTGTAGCCCGGGCCCCCTCCGGGCCCCTAAAAGTCGCCGGGCCCCTGGGCATTTGCCCCCCTTGCCCCCCCCTCTCGGCGGGCCTGCGAATGATAACAAGTGTAACAAAAGTTGAACTCAACTGCTTGGCAACCTGCAATGCGCCCATCTAACCTACTGCTCATTTTGCAGTCACCCCTATAGGGAGTTGAAGACTGAGTCAACTGGAGCAAGTTGGTATTGAACCGCATCCTTCTGAACTTCGCGCCAACATTCCACCATTCAACCATCTCCCCGAGCCCCCATCCAATTTCAAATGAAGTCATGTAATTTGGAAGGGAATCAGTGGCGGTTCCGTATATACAACGACTATTCAGCAGCACGAAGAAAGTAAATGTAAAGAAGATATTTGAAATTCTAAAGAATTTTTACAGGTCACAAGACAGGTCAAGAGTGAAATAGGCAGTATGTCAATAATTACCTACCGAGACCTATGCATGGTGGCGCCACAACTGAAAGGAATATTGTTTGCTTTCTCAAGTGTAGCCAATGACATTTGATTATTATTCATTCGGGAGCACTTGGTATCATGTTTGTTTGGTCTTAACCGGGATTATAGAAATGCCAGTGACTCACTGTGACTACAAAGTCTCAAAATCATCCACGTCTAACCGTCTAAGTCTAAGACTCGTCTTCGGCTCCCACGACCCATAATTATGATCACCTTCATTGAACTCCTTCAACGGATTATTTACAATATTTTTAACTACGGTTTAACATAACCATCGATTGAAACCTATAATAATATATGCACATGCGTGATGTGCTGCATTGGTTGCCAATAGCCCAACGCATCCATTATCGAATTGCTGCCCTGGTCTCACGTTGTATCCTTGGTTGCGCTCCATCCTACCTGCGCATTCTTTGTCGCCCAGTCTCTGACATTGAAGCGCGTCGGGCCCTTCGCTCTGCTGCGAAGGGACAACCAGGCCCGCCGACAGAAATTCCGGGCCCCTGGGCTGAGCAGTCACGGGACCCTAAACTATCTTTATGCTTTTTTACCAAAAATTTCAATAAAACCAAATAGAATTTTAAAAGGGTGGATAGGCTACGAATGAACGATCATAGTGCATACATTTATGATTTTAATAAGTTCTTGATGCTAAGAATTTAATTTTCAAATACATGGAAATCAAAAAGCAGCCTTTCTGGATTTAACTGCGGAGAAATCGATTATATTATCCTGGTATAGTTATTTTTTTGTATGCGAATTTTAAAATTGCACTTATAAAAATTAATGCTCTTAAATTTCTTCATCGCCTGGAAAATTGTCCGGATGTCTTGCAAGACCGTTTCTTATAATATAATAGCAGCCTATAATATAATATACGGTCTCAATCGTTTATGTAGGTAGGGCCCCGGCGGTAGAGTGCCAAGATCAAAACCAAGACTTTTTACAGCTCTATAAAATTTCAGCATTTTCATAAGTCTTGTTTATAATGTCATCTTTTGGAATAACGATGCTAACACCACAAATTTCAATTTCATCCATTCGGTTATGATCACTAGAATCAACCGATGTAGCCTATAGAACTGATTACAGGCTCTGATTTATCTTCTTTTGAGATTTCGATTTGAAATAGCCTGGTTTGTGACTACCAACTTTGCCTTTTCATACCTAATCGCTTTTTCCTCTCGTTTTTGTGCTCCAAATTTGTGTTTATATTCCATCGTTACGAAAGAAATTTATTATTTATTGATTTGTCTATACCTACGTGTATGATTGAAATCGGACAATGTATAATTATTTAGCAGAAGAGCGTTCTGAGACGGAAGTGGATGTTAGTTGGCAAAAAAACTGATAATTAAGGTAATTGACAGTTGCGTGAAACTTGAGCAGTTCTTGCAATGTGACAGTAATATAAGGCTATAATTATTATGTAAAACTCAATAAATCATAAACTTTGCATAGACTAAGTCACATTCTAACTTATAAGTGATTAAGCTTATAGCCTGGGCCCGCAGTCCGCAATCAACATATGAACATTTTAAGTTCAGTGTAGCCCGGGCCCCCTCCGGGCCCCTAAAAGTCGCCGGGCCCCTGGGCATTTGCCCCCCTTGCCCCCCCCCTCTCGGCGGGCCTGGGGACAACTGCTTGTTCCACGGGCTCGCTTGGCTACCAGACAGTGTCGAGCCTTCTCGGTTGTGGGGCCGTCAATCTGGAATGACCTCCCCCTAACCTCCATCTCCTCCACCTGACCAGTCAATCCTTATTCCTTAAGTCCCTTAAATCTTTTTTCTTTTGCCGTGGCTGGGCTGGGAGCGCCTCTGAGTAGTTTCTTGAAGGGGCGCTATATAAATGCTAATAATGAATGAATGAATGAATATATAATTATATATACATATATTATCATATGCATGTATAATATTAACATACACACACATATAGCCTATGCATTCGTATTTATATAGCGACCGATGGCCTCAACCCTGCTAATCTTTCAATGGAATATGATCGGGTGAGATCCTTCACCACCGTTGCCAGTTTGAATAGAATAATTGCTCACCTGTCTGATTTTCGATACTTCCGACTTTTATAGGTTCGTGAAATCTAGGATTATAAGAGACGAGGAAGAAGAGGAAAAGGATTTGGAGTCATGACTTTCATTCGTCCTTCTCTTCCCTTCGTCATTCAACTTACGGCTTCTTACATAATCGTCTTTCTGATTTTTTCGACTCATCAAAACGATGGTTAGTTTCTATGCCATGATTTAGTTTTCATGTTGATTATTTAGTTTTAATTCTGACAGCTAATTAGTTTTCATGTCGATAATTTAGTTTTATTTTGACAGTTCAATTTACATGGTGATAATTTATTCTTCATGCTGATAATTTGAGTTCACATTGGTAATAAATTAGAGTTAATAGGCCTATTTAAATTTTTTCAACGTAGCACATAATTAATCAATTCCCGGCCCAGACGACAACCGCCTTAGCAGCTGTTCCGCCCCTCTGATCCTATATAATTATGGTAACTCGACCCGGACCACCACGTAGGCCTACTACTCTTACGGACAACCCTTCTAACTCAACGCAGCGCTCGTGAATAAGCTGGTGCCCCGCGCTTGGCTTTCAAGTGGCGCTTTAGAAATTTCGAGTTTACGATTACGATTACGATTACGAAAATTATTGGTTTCCACACATTTCTTTACTGCAGATCGATTAACAGTATTTGGAAGTCGTCAATACAGTTTGTCTCTTGTGCAGCTTAACAAATAACTGTTTGCGGTTCGGTTCCCATACTTAATTAGCGAATTAAGGCACACCAGACGATAGGCTAGCCTACTTTAAGTTCGTCTATAGACAGCTATGTGAAGAAAATAGCACATGTAGGCCTATAGCCTAGTTGTATACACTGCGTCTGCATGATGATGATGATGATGATGGTGCTCTGCCCGAAGGCAGGTTCATTGGCTTTACGCCCCTGGGGATGAGATGAGTGAGGTGGTTTCCCGTTGCCTTCCCCACAGACAATGATGGGTAAGCAACTTGCCCAAGGTCGCTCCGCAGGAGCTTGCGCCCCTGCGTCCCACACGTGCTAGCCCGAGATATCTAAATCTCTGAATGTCAACTCCCAGCCCGGGGCTTGAACCACAGTCGGTTGCAACCAACAGACGAATGCAGCTCGCACTTACCGGTGTAGCTAACTAGGCCAGTATGCGTCTGCATACAAGCACTTTAAAAACTTTTCGTGTTGTCTAAAAGCTTGTAACAATACCAACACAAAATGGAGGCTGATACCAGACAATGTTGGTATAGTTATCTGTTTTATTCTGTCAGTCTGTCTGGTGCAGTGGAATAACTTCACAAACGTCCATTCGTTTGGTGCGGTGTATCTAAGCGAAGTCAAGTCCAGCGCTGACTGCTTAAACTTCTGTCTTCTCAATCTCACATGTGTGGCGGTTGAAGTCGATAAGAACTTCTCTCCGATCATCAAATGTTGGATGTATGATGACGTCTCCAAGATTTCTGCTAAATATGATTTGTCAGGAATTGACCAATATGTTCTATTAACGAGGTGTTCAGGTGAGGAGTTCAGTATAGGCCTACTCAATTGCTTCAAACCTTATTGACACATTGCAACAATGCAACATGTCTGCTTTGCTTTTAGGGTGGGCGAGCGGAGCTTTTGCAAAGACCTATAATCTATATAACATTATAATCTATATAACATAGACTAAAGTAGGACATCATGTGGGCATTGGGCATCGAGGGTATTGGGCATTTTGCAAGAGCATAACATAAGGTAGCATAATAACATAACATATTAATCTTAGCATTGCGTTTTGTATTATTATGGGCATCGTTACGTGGGCATCGTGTAAAGGAAAATTAAGCATCCTATGCAGGCATCGTATAGGCATCGTATATAGACATTGGGCTTGTGTAGGGCACTCGAGTATAGACGATCTCAAGCCTGTCCCAATCTTCTGATGCATACACTTTCGTTTATGCACGAATGCCTCCAATAATTAATTCATGCAAGGCATCAATATGAATAATATGAAGTCAGTGTTTCGATCTTCGATTGTCTCTTCTCGACTTCAATGTTCAATGTTCACGCTGCGTTGCACAATCGATTCCGCACCATTGTTAATTGGATTCGTCTTATTAATTTTTATTCATCAATTATTTCTGTCGGCTGATCGACTCTGCTGGAGATGTAAATACTTGCTGCTGAAGTGCTCAGAAAAATGGTCCCAATCGCAGAAGCTTAACTGAAGATGAAATTTCGTTTTTGAGGATAATTTATTATATTCTAAATCGAGACTCTTACTGATGTATTTTTGTTTTAGTATTCTCCACATCTACTAGTCAATCAAGTGAGTAATTTTGACGAATACTACAAACAATCGCTTTCTTGAACATATTCTGGTGGTTTTGTTGGCAGTATAGGAGCCCATAACATGTGGATAACTGTAATAACTTTAATGACGAAGCTGGTGCTGTTGTAAAAAATGATGACGATGTTACTTCGGCCGCTAATGATGATGACCATGATAAGTGCGATGATCATTGATGATGATGATGATTACGAATCACGAGCAAATAGGTTAATGCTGGCGGTTATAACGTAATGATGTGTTAGCACGTCAACGTGCTAAAAAGAATTTACATTTAAGTTATAATAAGTTTTGAATAGGGCCTACTACTACTACTAACTCGTGTCTTTGTAAGATGGGAGACAGTAGCCAGAGACTACAGCTGCTCAAAATGTTCGAGCTTCCTTAACTGTCTGTTTCGTGCTGGCGATCGTATCTTGTTCTTTCTACGGTCCAACTGTCTTGGTGCAGTTCTTGAAATTAGCGAGCTGATTCGTGCTTACCAAAACTGACAATTTCTACGTAGGTTAATTAGTAGGATTTATGCTACTGACACGATGTCTGTAACTGACACGGTTCTGCAATCAGTAGGCTTACATGTTATGTGACAGGACAGTGCGGTTTATGCAAGTAGCCAAGTACAGTTTCCGTAACTCTTACGGTTTCTGTAACTGGTACGATTTCTGTAACTGGTATGATTTCTGTAACTGGTACGATTTCTGTAACTGGTATGATTTCTGTAACTGGTATGATTTCTGTAACTGGTACGGTTTCTGTAACTGGTACGGTTTCTGTAACTGGTATGATTTCTGTAACTGGTATGATTTCTGTAACTGGTACGATTTCTGTAACTGGTACGGTGTCTGTAACTGGTATGATTTCTGTAACTGGTATGATTTCTGTAACTGGTATGATTTCTGTAACTGGTACGGTGTCTGTAACTGGTATGATTTCTGTAACTGGTATGATTTCTGTAACTGGTACGATTTCTGTAACTGGTACGATTTCTGTAACTGGTATGATTTCTGTAACTGGTACGGTTTCTGTAACTGGTACGATTTCTGTAACTGGTATGATTTCTGTAACTGGTATGATTTCTGTAACTGGTACGATTTCTGTAACTGGTACGGTTTCTGTAACTGGTACGATTTCTGTAACTGGTACGGTTTCTGTAACTGGTATGATTTCTGTAACTGGTACGATTTCTGTAACTGGTACGATTTCTGTAACTGGTATGATTTCTGTAACTGGTATGATTTCTGTAACTGGTATGATTTCTGTAACTGGTATGATTTCTGTAACTGGTACGATTTCTGTAACTGGTACGGTTTCTGTAACTGGTATGATTTCTGTAACTGGTATGATTTCTGTAACTGGTACGATTTCTGTAACTGGTACGATTTCTGTAACTGGTATGATTTCTGTAACTGGTACGGTTTCCGTAACTCTTACGGTTTCTGTAACTGGTACGACTTCTGTAACTGGTACGGTTTATGTAACTGGTATGATTTCTGTAACTTGTATGATTTCTGTAACTGGTATGATTTCTGTAACTGGTATGATTTCTGTAACTGGTACGATTTCTGTAACTGGTACGGTTTCTGTAACTGGTACGGTTTATGTAACTGGTATGATTTCTGTAACTTGTATGATTTCTGTAACTGGTATGATTTCTGTAACTGGTACGATTTCTGTAACTGGTACGGTTTCTGTAACTGGTATGATTTCTGTAACTGGTATGATTTCTGTAACTGGTACGATTTCTGTAACTGGTACGGTTTCTGTAACTGGTATGATTTCTGTAACTGGTATGATTTCTGTAACTGGTACGATTTCTGTAACTGGTACGGTTTCTGTAACTGGTATGATTTCTGTAACTGGTATGATTTCTGTAACTGGTACGATTTCTGTAACTGGTACGGTTTCTGTAACTGGTATGATTTCTGTAACTGGTATGATTTCTGTAACTGGTACGATTTCTGTAACTGGTACGGTTTCTGTAACTGGTATGATTTCTGTAACTGGTATGATTTCTGTAACTGGTATGATTTCTGTAACTGGTACGATTTCTGTAACTGGTACGGTTTCTGTAACTGGTACGATTTCTGTAACTGGTATGATTTCTGTAACTGGTACGGTTTCCGTAACTCTTACGGTTTCTGTAACTGGTACGATTTCTGTAACTGGTATGATTTCTGTAACTGGTATGATTTCTGTAACTGGTACGATTTCTGTAACTGGTATGATTTCTGTAACTGGTATGATTTCTGTAACTGGTATGATTTCTGTAACTGGTATGATTTCTGTAACTGGTATGATTTCTGTAACTGGTATGATTTCTGTAACTGGTACGATTTCTGTAACTGGTACGGTTTCTGTAACTGGTACGATTTCTGTAACTGGTATGATTTCTGTAACTGGTACGGTTTCCGTAACTCTTACGGTTTCTGTAACTGGTATGATTTCTGTAACTGGTATGATTTCTGTAACTGGTATGATTTCTGTAACTGGTACGATTTCTGTAACTGGTACGGTTTCTGTAACTGGTACGATTTCTGTAACTGGTATGATTTCTGTAACTGGTACGGTTTCCGTAACTCTTACGGTTTCTGTAACTGGTATGATTTCTGTAACTGGTATGATTTCTGTAACTGGTACGGTTTCCGTAACTCTTACGGTTTCTGTAACTGGTACGATTTCTGTAACTGGTATGGTTTCTGTAACTGGTACGGTTTCTGTAACTGGTACGATTTCTGTAACTGGTACGGTTTCTGTAACTGGTACGATTTCTGTAACTGATACGGTTTCTGTAACTGGTACGGTTTATGTAACTGGTACGGTTTATGTAACTGGTATGATTTCTGTAACTGGTACGGATGATGCAACAATTAATTATTGTATACCGCTATAGAATCCTTAGAGTTCTTTTATTACGATTGCAAAATCGTGAGGCTACACCGTAAATACATGTAGATTGCCCACCGTCATCAAACCTTAGACCCTCTGCTGCGATCCTCTGATTATTGTCCTGGATTTGTTTCTATTGCAGCTTGTCTTCCTGTCTGGGATCAACTGATAAACAGACTTTCCTTTGGTGGCGTGCGCTATACGTTAGCGACATCTGTAAACGATTGTCAGTCTGCCTGCATCAGCGACTTAAGTTGTCTGGCAATTGATGTTGATAGAAATGTCTCACCTGTTCAGTGCTACCTTCATACAAATCCAAACGTCGGCGTCGAGACATTCTCAGCCTCCGGAGTGGACCACTACAAACTCGTTCAGAGATGTAGCATGGATCGCAGCAGCAGTAGCAGTAGCACAGGTGAGCATTCGATTTTCATGCATACATTGCCACAAAGTACATGTATACGAATTATGCAGCATCTTCTCAAGATGAACCATTGCAGAGAAAGAGAAAATATCAACAATGTCAGGTGAATATGGCTGCAAAAATATATATAACTGGATACCGGTAAGTGTCCAGTGGCTTAGCCAAGAGGGTTTCGGGGGTTAAACTTAGGAAAAGGTTTTTTCAAGGTTATTTATCCACTTAAATAAGAAAAACAAGGCAATTGCTTGTAGTAACAATTGTTTTTCTTACTTTATTCCCTTTGTTACTTTATTCCATTTTTTATTTACTGTAATACTGTTGGGTTGGTGTCAGGAAGGGCATCCGGCCAGGCCATAAAATCCCAAAATCCCCCATCATTAATTCCTGGCTACGCCACTGTACGTGTCTGCAACTGAAATCATTGGCTGAGTAACTCTAACCGGACATTCTAATTAATCTACGTGGCACCTGAGGGAAATGTAGAAAGAAAGTAAAAAGCGACTTACACAGTGACTGTCTCACCGACTCACTGATGACTGGCAGATTAATCAGCTGACCGACCTTGTTCTGCGCATGCAATGGTTTTGCTGTATGATTCTATTCCAGCCATTCCATGCACTCCCCAGTGGAGCACTCTGACAAACACGAATTCCTTCGGAGCAACGCAGTACACGCAGTACACAACGGTTGACAGTTGTCTCAACTTCTGCCTATCGTTGTCTCAATGTGTTGCCGTTGACATCAACAACTCATCTGGCAGTGGCGCCATCCAGTGTTGGCTTCATAACTCTTCAGCCAACCTAGTCAACAAGAATCCATTCGTCGGTATTAATCAGTACGTTCTCGCCAACAGGTGTAACAATCCAGGTGAGAATCGTTTTCAGACAATCAAGGATGAATTTGAATTTGAGTTGTGCTCGAATGCAGTCTAGAATGCTATAGATCAACGTAAGATATGCAATCGTAGGCCTATATTGTATTAGATAGTTCTACGTCTTGATTAATCGCTCTACAGAACGGATTGCGGTAGACTATTTTTATACAGGTCTGCTGCGAATGTCGGCTTATGCGAAAAAGTGTGGACTCTTAGAGCAGAGTTGTCAGACCATTATTAATGGCGTACCAGTGGCAATACTAATTTTTCCAACAAGGGGCGAGTAAGTCGATCGTGGAGATGTTTGCATGACTTTGTGGATTTCAGATTCTAATTATAAGCTTAGTTTGACATAATTATTTGAAATTATAGCTTGATCGGTGACACAATTCAAGCAAATTTGCCCTCATTTATAGGCCTATATGTAGGCTACTTCACCAGTTTGATTATCAGTCTATCGCGCACACAATGATTATTTTATAAGTTGAATCTTTAGCGGTAGAATTTAATTAAGAATTTGAAGATGACTCATAAAGGTTCCGGTGCCTAATCAGTGGCGAATCATTTACTTACTTTAGTTGCTTACTGTATTGTATTGTATCCATAAATTTATATAGCGCCTCACACAGCGCACACTAATCAGAGGCGCTACCAATGAGTGGGATCAAGAGAGGAGATTATGCAATATTCGGATACATTATAATGTTAGAACCAGTGACTTCAAAATTTACATTAATGAGAATCTCCAATGTAACGTGCTTAATTAAAGAAAGAGTTTTCTCATAATTAGATATATATATATATAATTATATATATATATATATATATATAATTGAACCGATCCGGGAATAAACCGACTATATATTTTTTAGTTGCAGACACTCCTTGTACTCCTCAATGGAACACTCTGACAAACACGAATTCCTACGGAGCAACGCAGTACACACAGTACACGACGGTTGACAGTTGTCTCAACTTCTGTCTATCGTTGTCTCAATGTGTTGCCGTTGACATCAACAACTCATCTGGCAGTGGCGCCATCCAGTGCTGGCTTCATAACTCTTCCGCCAACCTAGTCAACAAGAATTCATTCGTCGGTATTAATCAGTACGTTCTCGCCAACAGGTGCAGCACAGGTTCTCCAGGTGAGAAATACGATTACACCTTTAGCAGCTATCCAAAATAACTGTTGACATCTTATCATGCAGTGCAGTACGGTACATGCTATTTGAAGGTTTACATTTTTTCACATGACTTTCATTGCTGTGATATATTCGGATGTACTTAAGCTTTCGGTGGGCCAACATTGGGTACACTGCTGGCCGCCATTTAACGCCAGTTGTAAAAGATGACTGCATGGTCACTTACTTTCTGACTGCCTGTCCTCTAGTCCAGATCTTGACCTTGAACCGAGTCTGACCATACACGTCTATCGATTTTGTCTTTGACTGAGCATTTGCGAATTAGCTGGTTCCCTGCAACTTTGTTTATTTGCGCGCTGTTGGTTAGATTGTAGTTATGAACTATGAAATGCTGACATTCAAGCGTAGAAATAAATTACCCTCAAAACACACTCGACGTTTAAGCGGTTCCAGTGTTGTGTTATATATAATTTTATTATGTAGGCTACGGCAGTTATCATCTCGATTGCTAAAACTTTATTCCGAAGCTCTTCTTACTATCTTTTGGTTATTCGTAACTAAATTGTTCTCTTGGAATGCGCGAGGTGCATTTTGAGGCCATGGCAATGGTATGCCCCTATAAAATAGAAATAATTTGGCTTTTAACAAATGGCTATCAAGCAATGTCGAAGTTTTTCAGCTTGAACATTATTTTCAATTGCACAATTGCGAGTCTTTAAACTGTACTTTTAAGACATTTTCTCGATTGTCCTATCTTGTCATTCAAATTTGATATTGTTGCAACTATACTTCACAGTGAATTAGGCAACTAGTCTAAGAAAATTGTATCAATTGCAGGATCAACCGTTTCGTCTTTCACACTCGCAACATCTACAGAGACATCAATCAAGGCAACTACAGGTAGCCTATGATAGAGATAATTGCGGAGGTATCATCATTAGGCTATATCTCTATCCATTTGCATCTCTGAAGAAACTTCCAGGAATCATATAAAACTGTACAAACTGTGAATAGGCTACAAATAATAATGTTGTCGTTCCAAACATTCTATTTAATCGATTTGAATCTTTTCCCTTGTATTAGAGTCCCTCTTCATCGCTGATTTCGCTCATATACTTTTCTGATCGTACCCTGCATCTGATCTTCTCTATATTGATGATGTACAGACAGACCTTTGTTCACGATTCCTCATTCAAACAACTTTGTCAGTCTATTGAATGTCTAAATTGCTGGATGTATTCTAATCGTCTTTAGCTAAATTCTTCCTAGACTTAGCTGATCTGGATGGGCACTCGTCAACACCTAATTATTAAATTGTAATTAAACGTGATTACGCTTTACTTGTGAAGCGCTTTCTTCAATTTACTTTTTGACAAATGTCACGTGACACCTCCGATCCTATTAATAGATTATGTGTGAGTTTATATCCAAAGGCTTCCTGCCATGAGCTTATGCGTTTAAGTTCCCTAAATTGAAGTGCTGACGATTATAAGTGCTATTTTTCTTTCTCCCAGCTACTTCTTGTTCTCCCCAGTGGAACACTCTGACAAACACGAATTCCTACGGAGCAAGTCAGTACACCCAGTACACAACGGTTGACAGTTGTCTCAACTTCTGTCTATCGTTGTCTCAATGTGTTGCCGTTGACATCAACAACTCATCTGGCAGTGGCGCCATCCAGTGTTGGCTTCATAACTCTTCAGCCAACCTAGTCAACAAGAATTCATTCGTTGGCATTAATCAATACGTTCTTGTCAACAGATGTATCGCAAGTGAGAATAACATATTACCTAAATCTTTGGAGCCACAAGATGGGAAACTTTGATGTTTGAGCATAAACCATCACATAAACCACCACATAGACCAACACATAAACCATCACATAAAACGTCACATAAACCATCACATTGACCGTCGCATAAAATATCATCACATAAACCATTACATAGACCATCACACAAATCATCACACAAACCATCACATAAACCATCACATAAAACGTCACATAAACCAACACATAAACCATCATATAAACCAACACATAAACCATCACATAAACCAACACATAAACCATCACATAATCCATCACATAAACCAACACATAAACCATCACTCGTTGAGTTATAATTTTGGATTTCTGTTCAAAATTTCAGCTGCAACATCGTATGTCGCAAATACATGTGCGAAGACCATAGCATAATTTGATTGGATCCTTATTATCATAATTATTGTATTAACGAACTTTGACACAAATCAGACAATAATAAAGCAGGTGACAACATTGTGGCCTTGGGTTGTTAAAAGGAGCTTTGCTGAGTGTCTTGATAATTATAATTTATGCACGCATACGTACATGTATAAAATATTATCTGCCTAAAAAATAAAGAATAGGCCTACATAGCCCGTGTCAAGTATTTTCGTAGTAGGCCTGCAGTTCCTTACTGACCCCGCTGATGCGAACTCTTTGTTGGCCATCATTCGCAACACGGGGAATCTCAAAACTTTTCCGAAAATTTGTTTGCAAATGCTTGAATACAACTTCCTTCTTCAGCGCCCAGACCTCGCAGCCATGCTACCCTGGCCACTGGTATCACCAAGCCTTCGTCAACCGGTATTTAGTACTGGTGCTGTGTCGACTTGTTCTTCGATATCTTCGTCAATTTTGACCATGGTCAAAGAAGAGTTTGAGAAGAGTTTTCGTGGGTAGGCCTATGTCCATGTCCGGACTTTATTTTACTTAACTTGGATCTTAAATATAAATAATAAAAGAAAGGCGTTGAAAGGTAAATTTTCGGATGGTTGTGAAACCTCTAACGAGCCCTGATTTATCTGAGAATTAGGCTAAGCTTATTCTAAATGTATAGGCTACATTATTTTTTTTAAATCCTGAGGGATCATTGTTACCTCGGGTAAAAAATTAATATAAATTATATAATAAATTTCATCAAACATATTTTCTTCAGACTGAAAGTAGAGAAGAGTTTTCGTGCGTAGATCTATATGATTTAAAAACACGTCTAGGCTATAGGACTATTTTGTGTTATAATTTTGTAAAAGTAAAGTGTTGATCTTCTATAGTCCGGTCGCATTTCTTTTGTTCCAGACACTCCTTGCACTCCTCAGTGGAATACTCTGACAAACACGAATTCCTACGGAGCAACGCAGTACACCCAGTACACAACGGTTGACAGTTGTCTCAACTTCTGCCTATCGTTGTCTCAATGTGTTGCCGTTGACATCAACAACTCATCTGGCAGTGGCGCCATTCAGTGTTGGCTTCATAACTCTTCAGCCAACATTGTCAACAAGAATCCATTCGTTGGCATTAATCAATACGTTCTTGTCAACAGGTGTAGCAATATAGGTGAATTTTGTTTCTTTCTCAGCGAGGCATTTGATTAAAAATATTTAATATGCTTAGATCGTATTCCTTCTACGTCTCTACGACAAAGTTGCAAGACGTCGTGAGAAAGGGATATTGTTCGATCGGTGTGCCTTGTCTCAAAGCAGGGCATTTGCTGTGGTAGGTCACTCCAAATGGAATCGCCTTCTCCTCTTGACCTAAACATGTCTAGGCTCTTCTTCGCATCCTCTCGCTCTCTCAAGAGTCAAGACGTGTCATTTCCTCGGGCTTCTGGGCTAAAAGCGCCTCTGAATAGTCCATATTATACTGCGATACGATCTCTATAATTTTCAGATACGATACGGTTATAATATGGGGTTTATATCAACAATCTTTGGACGTTATCGTTTCTCAACATCTTGTTCGCCATGATTGTGGTGATGGTCTGTTATAATATGTGGGTAAATTATTTTCTATGTTGCTTCAGCAGTTTAAAGGGTTTATCAAGGAACGCATCAACGCAAATTGAAAGATCCGAATCACGGAATATGCTATAAAAATTGTGTAACTTAAGATGAGTTTTGCTGTTGAACGCACTACTTTGGCAGAGGCTGTCTTTTACGTTTTTTTAAACACGACTGAGGTCAATGGTTACTAGCCAGAGTTTTCTTCATGAACGAAATGGAAGACAGTCTTATTTTCAAGTTCTCGCGTATTTTGACATTTCAGCCACAACTTCATCTGTCTTTCCCGCAGCAACTACAACAGCTAAACCAGGTTTGTTCAAGCCATGAACTGCCCTAAAGAACTGCATTATTATCCTGTAGACCTTTATAATAGGCCAACTACCCAGTTCAACTGTTATGAAAATTGAACCTCTCCCTCACTAACTCTATCAATGAATTACTCGGTGTCACCCGTATTTTCAATTAAAAGGGTTCTATATTCATTCATTCACTCCGAAAACTTATACAGCGACCCTTCAAGAACCCACCTCAGCCCAGCCAATATACCGTACATGTGTAGGCCCTATATGTGCTCCCTGCCTGCATGTTTGCAGAACAGTAGGCCTATGTCAAGCCTGGATTAACGAAGATGGTAACGATAACAGTATAGGCCTACAACGTCTTTTAACAAAGATTACATTTACTTTCTTCACTGCGTCACGTGATCCCTTTTACTAGAAATGAGTTCCTTCATTATTTTAAACTGTTTCACGCTTTGGTTTCAATAAAACACGTGCACGTTATAGCAATAGTTATATGGTTACGGTCATGCATAGCCTACATTCATACATAGGCCCACATGCATATACAATACATACATCATATACAATAAATACATCATATACAATACATACATCATATACAGTACATACATCATATACAATACATGCATCATATACAATACATACATCATATACAATAAATACATCATATACAATACATACATCATATACAGTACATACAACATATACAATACATGCATCATATACAATACATACATCATATACAATGCATACATCATATACATACATCATATACAATACATGCATCATATACAATGCATAATCATATACAAAACATACAACATGTACAATACACACATCATAATTATACAATACATACATCACATACAATACATACATCATATACAATACATGCATCATATACAATACATACATCATATACAATACATACATCATATACAATGCATACATCATATACATACATCATATACAATACATAATCATATACAATGCATACATCATATACAATACATACATCATATACTATGCATACATGCATAAATAGTATATTGTTGCACTTGCGCAATATGCGGACATAGTTGCAATTGTCTGATTGGTGTGTGTGGTTTCCGGTAGTATGTATGCCGTCATGGATGACGAAACCGATGACACATTCGCTTGGAGGGAGTCTATACAGCAACTGCAGTTCTCAGTCGAAGTGCCTCCAGTGTTGCCTTGCGATCCCAACCTGCGTTGGTATCGACCTCGACTCGTTCTTCGTGCCCGCCCAGTGCTTCATCTACACGAACTCCATGGCATTTACGTCCAGTTATGCATCAACCACCGTTACTCAATACCAGCTCATTAATCGATGTGCCTCACAGATAGGTATAACACTTACTTAATAATCTACAGTTTATTTTGCTTATAATGGCAACTTGACATCTGAAGAACATCATGAACATGCAGGTTTACTGGTGACAGCAACTGTAGGGTGCATGGCATTTGGCATAATTAACCATATCCCGCATTATCCCCTATAATTAGTGTGGTTTCTAATTTTTAAATTATCGAGTCTTTTTTATTATCTAACCTGCTTCGTTAGTAAGTTTTTCGTTTGTTTTGACAGCTTTGTAATTTGCTTAAGTAAGCAGTTGGTTCAGTATCACTTGCAATTTACCCAGCAGGACATAGGCCTAGGCCTAAACTTCTGACAAATTTCAGTCGTTTAAACATTCAAGGTAGATTTTATTTCTAATTACTTGACCAAGCTTATTGCAAATTGGAATTGAGAAACAATTTCCTTCATTTAATGACTATTCCATGATTTTATCAATTTGTTAAAATATAATATATAATAATATTATGAAGATTTAATAAGCTTTTAATTTATTCATGGTGAGCTTCCATCAGGCGCTTCTGTAATAATTGGCCGTAATTCAATTTTGGCTGCTCTTATCTCCCGAAGAACAATTAGATCTAGTGTAGCATACGTTTATGTGTTGGGATGTTGTACTCCAATCGCGAGCAAAAACGAGTGAGTTGGCTTTCCACTGTAGCCAATAATAGTAGATGTGCATACGAAACAGATTGATTGAGAATTTGAATGAAATATATGATGTGATCTAAAATTATGTTTAGCTTGCAACTCTCCGGGTTATCGCTACTGTAAGAATCTGAATCAATGCTTCCCATCTTCGTCGTTCTGCGATGGGATTCCAGACTGCAGTGACAACAGCGATGAACTCGGATGCAGTAAGTTCAACTAACAACGCCAGAGCTCTCATTTTAATTTCAAAAATAAATGTATTCATATCCACAAAGTAAATAATATCGACTCCATATCATATCATATCATATTATACGCACAGGGTGAGAATTGCCGGGGGTTGGGGGGTTTCGACCCCCCCAGTCTTTCTTAGAGCCCCATGTTAAAGTATGTTTTTACACCCCAATTCCAAGTGGATAATGGTCCAACCCCCCCAGTTATTTTTCCACAATTCTCATACTGTATACGCATGTTACTAAAGCACCGTATTCTGACATGGGGTATTAAATTTTAGGCTAAAACAGGAACATGATCATTATGGAAGCGTTCTTACAATAGGCTTCCGTGATGATTTTCGGTTTCGTAAAATCATTCTTAACGATGTCTTCCTCTTTTGTTTTCTCAGCAAAAAGTACATTATTTCCAGCTTGTCGTCTTGTCTATAGATGGACAATATTCTAGAACTCCATTTATTGAATGATGCTTAGGCTACTTCCATGCTCCTTATTTGCGCTTCAGTCGTAGCGGACTGATCGTCTGGATATCCGATCGGCCTGATTTCGCTACTTCCTAGTTTTGATGCGCCATCGTTTGAAGCTTTTTGTTTGAATACCTGCCCGATAGCAGTTGCTAGTAACTAAAGAGTGACGATTATAGTAATAATGATATTAGTAATAATGATATCATTATTAAAATAATTTTTTTAAATGATGACAAATATGATTTTGATGAAAATGATGATGATGATGATGATGATGATGATGATGATGACGATGATGATGATGATAATGATATATTTCTGTCGTGTAGCCTCCGTCTGTGCTGCCAATGAATTTTCCTGCGGTGGTTCCCTCTGTCTGCTGAATACATTTTGGTGCAACGGTTTCGTCAACTGTCCTGATGGTTCCGATGAACCAGCGAACTGTCGACCAAGTATATATATAATATATATTGTATATATATATATATTATGTGTATAATATATATATATTATATATAGGCCTAATGTGCTATTATTATTGCATGAAAGATTGGTGGGTCATGTAGGCCTATGTCATGTCAGATCAAGTCATAGATATATCGTTAACACCTGAAAACTGTTCTTTTCCGCCTGGGTTGGATTGGGAGCGCCTCTGAGTAGTTATCACAGAAAGGCACCATATAAATGGTTTGATTAAATGATCGAAATCCTACCATATATGGTATACTGTATCGTATATATATAGTATCGTATCGTACCATACCACTCCATACCTTACCAACCATATCAGTCCATATCATATAATTATCATATTACACATAATTATCACATCGTGGAACTCTATCACATCACACCACATGTCGTATCATGATCGCATTATATCATATCGTATAACATATCACATCACATTGTATATGAAATCACGTAGAATCATGCCATATTATTATGATACACATCGTATCACGTTCCCGTGTCATGTCAGTTTTGGAAGTCCTCTTGCACAGTAATAGATTGATGCCTTCAACTGAATGTCCCTATTAGTGTAGTGGCGTTAAATTAGCAGATGACAATAAATAGGCCTACCTCAATTGTATGTGTTTTTCTTAGGTTGTTCGCCTTCTGCCTTTCACTGCGCGGATGGTTTTACCTGTGTTGGAAGCGACCAGGTGTGTGATGGTTACAGCAACTGTCAAGACGGCTCTGACGAGAGGAACTGCGCAACTGGTATATAGAAAGTCCGATTTCCTACTTTACATTACACATTTACATTTACTATACATTATGCAATATGCATATAACATTGCATTTCATGGTTGGCTTCAGTTTAAAATGCAAATTCTATAAGAGATTGATTGATTCCGAAAATTTATATGGCGCTTCTTCAAGAAAGCTACTCAGAGGCGCTCTCTGCGCTGGCTTACTTGATGTTAAGTGCCATTAAGAACAAACATATTACACCATTTAGCAAACAATGCACAGTAAGCTGGAAGAGTCACCGTTGGCAGGCACACACACACACACACACACACACACACACACACACACACACACACACACACACGCACGCATATATATATATATATACACAGGTGGAGCCAACCAGCGAGATAAGAACCAAAGAGATTAGCTGAGTTCTTATAAATTAACAATAACCATGTACAGTCAGAGTCCTTGGCTATAGTTAGTTGCAGTAGTTAAAAGCAAAAGTATCACGCTGAATAGAGATTCAGGTTTTCGCATTGATCATCAGCAATCCAACAGGAAAGGACGACCACACAAGGAATGGCTGGATAACATATCAGAATGGTGTGGAGCACCATTACAGGACCTAACACACGCTGCCTTGGACAGACAAACCTGGCGTGGAATAACGAGAACGGCATCGAGCACCTACGGGCATTGGTCCCTCGGTTGTTGATGATGATGATGAATCTTAAATATAATTTTAAGATAATGATCTTCGTTTGTTTTAAACTGACACAACGCTGATCTGTAGTGAACGGATGGTCACAAGTTATAACATGGCATTGGGCATTTGGACCTTTATTATACCACACTTTTATTTGTCATGTCTACTGCTCCACTCCTTTTAGCCTAATCTCAGTTTTAAATTACATTTTAAAATTTTACCTGTTTATACTTAAATGTACTTCTGTAAATAGGTTATTTTTGTTGTACGCCTCTCTGCCAGCTCGCTGAGAGACATACACTTCGGTGTATTTAACCCTAACTTAAGCGAAAACACTGAGCATGAACTTGTCCTTTCAATTGACAGTTGTGATTCTATATCTGAACACCCTACCTCCATTATTTCTAATACCCTGAAGCAATCTTCCACAAATGAATACTCTATTACAGCTAATCTATTCCCTTTTCCCCAAGCACAAATTGGGTCCAGTGAGGATATACTAAAAACCTCTACTGATGGTTATGTAGGATTTCAAAGAGACCTAGGAGACTTAACATTAGAGGTATTAACAGAGGAGAATGATAATCGAACTCTATTAAACAACCCTGATCTAGATCCTGATAGCAACTATTTTAATGATTTGCAATGTGACAGTACATATTCGTCTATTCAATCCCTCAGATCAAAGCTAGCCTCCTCTCCATGTTCTCTCTCATTTTTGCATGTAAATGCAAGAAGCATTTTACCCAAAATTAATGAAATCAAAGATCTGCTGAACTCTTTACCTGTATCTATACTTGCATTAACAGAAACCTGGTTGAACGAATCCAATACTGATCTAATAAAAGTGCCTGGTTATCAATTTGTTCATCGTTCCAGAGGATCTGGAAAGGGCGGAGGAGGAGTGGGATTCTTGATTAGAGAAGAAATCTCGTACCAAATCCTAGACTCGATAGGATCCGATTCCTCTCCTTTTCAATTTTTTGAAGGTCTTTTTATTCGCCTAGCACATAAAACTGGGGCAACCACAGTTGGAGTTATATATCGGCCACCTGGGCTTAAACTAGAAGATTTCTCTGAAGAAATTAACAACATTTTAGATCATATGCTAAAAAAATCAAAAGACATAGTAATTTTAGGTGATTTTAACATGGATCTCTTGAAAATTAATAGCCACAAAGCCACTGCTGATCTCTACCATTGCCTAACCGCCCATCATCTATTGCCTCTCATAACCAGACCTACCAGGATCACTGACCACACATCTACATTACTAGATAACATATTCACTAACATTTTGACCAAACTTATTTATTCTTCTATTCTCATCGAAGACATCTCTGATCATTTACCAATCATAGCATGGTTTGATTTTAGTCCTATTAAACCTCCTAACAAGCCTCAAACACTGACATTTAACCTAGTATCTGATGACCATAAAGCCAAATTTTTGCAATCCTTAGACTCTACGGACTGGTCTGATATCCGTGAAGCTTGTACGGAACTAGACACTGATAAGGCCTATGACCTATTTCTTAGCAATTATAAGAAGCTTTACGATGATTCTTTTCCAATTTCCACTAGGACTTATGCTCGCAACTCTATCCCAAAAAAGCCCTGGATGACTCGGGCACTGGTAACATCTAGTAATAAGAAAGCGAAACTATATAAAAAAATTCATAAAAAATCCAAATGAGGCCAACAAAAGGAAATTCGTCCTATACAGAAACAAATTTAAGAAAGTTAAATTGCAAGCCGAAAAAGATTATTATGCATCCGAATTTTTAATCCATAGTAATAACCTTAAAAAAACCTGGGGTCTTCTGAGGAGTATACTGGATAGAGATACTAACAGAGAAACTGTAATTACTGCATTGAATGTAAATGGTGAACAAATTACTGACCCTCAGACTATAGCAACTAAATTCAATAATTTCTTCACAGGCATTGCACAATCTCTTGTTAATAAAATACCTGCTGCAACTAACTCTTTTTTCTCCTACTTATCCCAACCCCTTCCACATTCTATAGCATTAATTCCTTCTACACCTTGTGAAAT
>OX457041.1:13832243-13872243 GCA_949752735.1 Lumbricus terrestris
AAGCTGTTCAACTATTTTATACTAGCTGGGGTACCCGGCGTTGCCCGGGAAACTTAGGATTCGACCCATTTCCGGCCACAACCCCACCACACCACACCCCAACACAGTCCGACCTCCACCGGTACACCACCTGAGAAATTTTGTTTTTCGGGGACCCCCAAATTTTCCTCTCCCCATCCCCGCCCCACAACACGCCACCAGTACGCCACACGTGAAATTTTGGTTCTCGGGAAATTTGGGGGGGAAATTTCCCCCCAAAATTCCCCGCACCTCTTTGACCCCAACCCCACACCACGTGACCACTAACTCCAATTTCCACCGGTATGCCACCCGTGAAATTTTGGTTGTCGGAAAATTTGTTGCGGGAAAATTTTACCCCCAAATTTTCCCCACCCCTCTTTCACCCCCCCCACAACACGCGATTACCAACTCCGATTTCCACCGGTACGCCACCCGTGAAATTCGGTTTTAGGAAAATTTGGGAGGAAAAATTTTGCCCCAAAATTTTCCCCCACCCCTCTTTCACCCCCTCCCACAACACGCGACCACTAACTCCAATTTTCACCGGTACGCCACCCGTGAAATTTAGTTTTTCGGAAAATTTGTTGTGGAAAAAATTTTCCCCAAAATTTTCTCGACCCCTCTTTTACTCCCCCCCCCACAACACGCGAATACTAACTCCGATTTCCACCGGTACGCCACCCGTTAAATTTTGGTTTTCGAAAAATTTGTTGAGGGAAAAATTTAACAAAAATTTTTTTCCCCACCCCTCTTTTACCCCCCTCACAACACGCGAATACTATCTCCGATTTCCACCGATACGCCACCCGTTAAATTTTGGTTTTCGAAAAATTTGTTGGGAGAAAAATTTTACCCCGAAAATTTCCCCACCCCTCTTTTACCCCACCCTCTCCCCCTTCACAACACGCGACCACTAACTCCGATTTCCACCGTTACGCCACCCGTGAAATTCGGTTTTAGGCCGATATGCCACCCGTGAAATTTTGGTTTTCGGAGAAAAAATATGGGGAAAATTTAACCCCCAAATTTTTCCCACCCCTCTTTTACCCCTCCACAACACGCGAATACTAACTCCGATTTCCACCGTTACGCCACCCATTAAATTTTGGTTTTCGGAAAATTTGTTGGAAGAAAAATTTTACCCCCTAAATTTTCCACACCCCTCTTTTACCCCACCTCCCCCCCACAACACGCGACCACTAACTCCGATTCCCACCGGTACGCCACCCATTAAATTTTGGTTTTCGGAAAATTTGTTGGAAGAAAAATTTTACCCCCTAAATTTTCCACACCCCTCTTTTACCCCCTCCACAACACGCGAATACTAACTCCGATTTCCACCGGTACGCCACCCATTAAATTTTGGTTTTCGGAAAATTTGTTGGAAGAAAAATTTTACCCCCTAAATTTTCCACACCCCTCTTTTACCCCACCTCCCCCCACAACACGCGACCACTAACTCCGATTCCCACCGGTACGCCACCCGTGAAATTCGGTTTTAGGCCGAAATGCCACCCGTGAAAATTTTTTCCGGAAAATTTAGGAGGCGAAATTCCCCCCCCCTCCCAATTTTCCCCTTACCCTTTTACCCCCTTCCCACAACACGCCATCACTAACTCTGATCTCGACCGGTACGCCACTCGTGAAATTTTGGTTTTCGGTAAATTTTATGGGGAGGGAAATTTTCCCACAAAATTTTCCCCCACCCCTCTTTTACCCCCCCTCCCCACAACACGCGAACATTAACTCCGATTTCCACCGGTACGCCACCCGTGAAATTCGGTTTTCGGGAAATTTGGGGGGGAATTTAACCCCCAAAATTTCCCCCACCCCTCTTTCCCCACCCTCCACAACACGCGACCACTAACTCCGATTTCCACTGGTACACCACCCGTGAAATTTTAGTTTTGGGGAAAATAATTCCCTCCAAAAACCCGATCCCCCACCCTGGCCCTCCACCCCACCCCCACTCCCTTCGCCCCTCCACCCACCCATTCACCCAACTCCACCCTCCACTTCCACCCCACCACCCACCACCGACCTCCACCGGTACCCGACCCGTGAAACTTGCAAAAGCGCTGTTCTCTAAACGCTGTCGAAGGGCTGTTTTATACGTATTACGTATACGAGGCCCGAAAGAAAAGTGCTGTTATAAGCTTGAAAGGGCAGAGTCCAACAGGGAAAATGAGGGTTTTTTGGCCCCCACTCTGGCCCCAATGGTCGCAGAGATTCGCGAACCCCTCTGTTGCGCGTCCGATGCCAAGACGGACACAGTAGTGAAGGTTTGGAGTGAAAATGTCAAAAACTGTGGAAATGCATTCCGGTTAAACAGACAGACAGAATCTTCTCTTTATTTATATAGATTTTCATGAGATTTCGACCAAATTACCTAAAATAGGTCTTCAGAAAATTTCTCAGAGAAAAAATTGTAGACCTATATTTCCACCAATGAATAGAATTATTCCACAGCTGTCGATGAAAATAATAGTGTGACATTCTGAACGTCTGCTTTTGTGTCTTTGGTTCAGTCTGCAACCAGTTGGAATTCTCCTGTTCCTCTCTGTGTTTGAACCGATCCACTGTTTGCGATGGATTCATCGATTGCCCGAATGGAGAAGATGAACAAAGCTGCGCGTGTAAGTCACGTGATTCTTTGTCCACTCAATATTGAAACGCGAAAAAACGGGAAACATCATCCCAACGTATTTTGTGAACAGATGTTTCCTTTCGTGTTACATTTAGTTGAGTAGGCTAATGAAACTGTGTTCGTTATAATTCTTAAATTGCTTGATAACTTTCAGGGCAATGGATGTGTAGGCCTATAATCGTCAGCTTTGTTAATTGCTGCTTTGTTACGCATGGGCCAGAATTGTGTAGCCTATAGCCTACGTTTTAAAAATCGATCGTGGCTTAGACGTTGCACATTTTTCATTCAATTAATAATAACTTTCAGGGCAATGGATGTGTAGGCCTATAATCGTCAGCTTTGTTAATTGCTGCTTTGTTACGCATGGGCCAGAATTGTGTAGCCTATAGCCTACGTTTTAAAAATCGATCGTGGCTTAGACGTTGCACATTTTTCATTCAATTAATGGATGGCATCCTTTTAGCATTGCCAGTTGAATGGGTGCATTTAGCGACTTTTAAGGTCCCTGTGTAGACTAAACGGAGCGTGTAACCCGACGCTAAAATCTCTTTTAATCCGTTGAGAAACGGCTTGCACGCACAAAGAGATGCTTTGACGTGCAGTTCAACCAATGCAACTATAGCCATGTTAATACTCAATGGATCTATACTATTCTGCGTGTACTATTGGATACAACACGCTTCGGCGTCACACGATACGCCCCTGTGTGAACATATATACGTGGGCTATATAAATGCATTCACTCGCACGTGGACACGCATGCAATACAATAAACTGCAATTTGATGTCGCCATTCTTACAAGGTTTGCAAGTGCCAACGCATCGAAGGTGCAACTGCAATTGTAATTGCAGAGCAATATGAGATTGAAGGACTTGAACCTCAAGGTCCCTACACAGAAAACCACCTCGAACGAGGATCGAACCCGTAGCCAACTCTCCGCATTTCAGGCTAACTGTCCTAACAAATCGGCCACCGTGCTTCATAATAATTATTATAGCATACTGTATAGCAGTGGTTCCCGAAATTTTTCGACTTTAGGGCCATTTTTTCTACGTTGGAGGACACAATGGCCACTTGTTCATAGTTGAAGGACATTAGGAACCACAAGGCTAAAATTTAATTAGTAAAAAGCAGATAATTTTTTTATAATTGAATCAAAATAGAATGTTTGATGTTATTCATAGACGTCAAAATAAAATAATTTGTAAATGGAAAATAATTAATGTATTCTCTCCTGTCGAAATTGTCGATTTTTTCATATTCTTTTTAATTCTTTGAGAGACGAGGGCCATTTTTTAGGCCTTGTGGGTCGGGTCACTTTTGGCCGGCGGGCCACGGGTAGGGACCGCTGCCAGTGTACTGTCCGACTATCAGGATGTTTCTCACGTAGACGATGACGTAGACGGTGATTTGAGGATCTCAGGTGTTGTATGCATTTGCTGTAGATTCCGAATGTGGTCCTGGCCAGTTCTCCTGTGACAACGGACGGTGTTTGTCGGATGAACTGCTTTGTAACAACATCTTCAACTGCTTGGATCTCAGTGATGAACTCAACTGTAGCAACTGTAAGTAGCCTTAAGTAGCCTATATACGTCGCTTTTGTATCTCCTGTCTCGCAGCACGATGTTCATTCGTTACGTCCTTTAATTTGTGTGATAGCATGTGCCGTCTATACATGCATGTATGACTTGTAATCATTGTATGTGCGTTCGTGCATATAGGCCTAATTATATATAATTATTCCATTTTATTTATTTATTATTTATATCTATGTGCATGTTGATGATAGATCTACTATTTCTGCTTTGTTTTTAGCCTGCTTAGCCAATCGTGGCGTCCCTTGTGACAACGGTCTGTGTGTTCTTCCGTATCAGTGGTGCGATGGACGAGTCGATTGCCTCGACTCAAGTGACGAAAAGAAATGCAGTGAGGAGCAGGATTCTATCTTCTTCAAATGCTGCATATATAGTTTTGCGATTGTCTGCCTCTGACTGGCTGGTTTAGTGACCCATTTCACCCAGGCTAATTGGTGTCCGGCAATCTCTCTTCTTCCTTCTCGCTTCTCAAAAATGTTTCTTCTCCGGGGCCGTGCGCTTTGGGAGCGCTTCTGAACGGTTCGGCTTACTAGAAACGCTTTATAAATGCTCAAGTACAATAAAATACAATCGTTGCCGCTACAGTTGACGCTAGCTGGCTACCGGTTGGCACGAGTGGCAACATGTGGTCAACATAGGCCTGCTATAGTTCTATGAAACTGGCTGTATGAGATATGATATCTGGCATTATTATTAAGGCACCTTTTGATGTCCATTAAAAGGATCTTATAAATGCTTTGACAGAGCCAAAATTTCTGCTACGGCTCTGTATGTAGCCTACGGCTGCCTACCTATCGCATTCTACCAGTGGCGGCGCCAGCCATGCTGGTACAAGTTAAGCAGATCGCATATGGGTCACGAGAGAAATTCGTCAGGTCAAGGAAATTAAATGTAAATAAGATATAAAAATTCAAAAGAATTTCTGCAGGTCATCCTGGTGGTCAAAAGTAAACTAAGCAAGTCAAATATGTCTCTGCATGGGCTTCTTCTTTTTTTATGGCATTTTCTTAAAACTGCACAACCCCATTCTCTCCTTTCCCATCCCCCACGGTCAAATATTCCAATTCGATGACAATGAATAATTGCGACTATATTTTTAACTGCAAAAATAGTTTTACAGCTGCATGCATGCGAAAATCCATTTAGAACTTCACTTTTCGTGTAGAACTTCACGCTAAAAAGCCCTGAAATGACCTGCCGAGACATAGTGGAGTGCCTCCACTCCAGTCTAGCTATACTGTGCCGATCACTCCCTCTTTTATTACACTAACGGTAATTGATTAATACCACTAGGCCTACAGATACATTTGAAGGTTGTAATGTCTTTGTGTTCTACTATTTATTACTGTGTAAAGAAACTTGTGATTACTTCCGCTGTTGTCCTTGATTATTCTAGCATGTGCTGCTCCGAATTTCAAATGCTGGGATGGTCAGTGTCTTCTGCCAACACAACGATGCAACGGTGTCTTTGATTGCGCCGACAGGGAGGACGAATTCAACTGCAGTTAGTGACAGCTAAAATGCCTCATATATGCCGGTTAAATGTAGCGCAGCATAAGGTGGGAATGCCGTATAGGCCTAGTGTAGAGGTTGGAGTGATGGACTATCAATAGAGAGGTCGGGGGTTGAATAGGCCTACCCCGCAGGGTAGAGATTTAGTTTAGATTATTATCTCCACCCTCACTCTTTTAGCCAGCTCAGCTATGATTATGAATATTATGCTGACTGTTCACTGTCCATGGGAAGACCACCACTATAGAATTATAGTCACCGATTTGGCATAGTTCCATTAACAATTAGTTTGGTCAATTAATAACTTACATGTATATATAATATTCTATAGTCACCCACCACATGTAAAATGTATCAAATAGGAATAGGTTGTTTACCTTCTTATTTGCTTTATCTGTGCCAGCTTGTAGTCAGTTCCAGTGTCCAAGATCTCTGTGCATTTCCAAATCAGTTCAATGCGACGGAGTAAAAGATTGTCCTGATGGCAGTGATGAAACTGGCTGTGGTAAGTTATATCTGTAATATGACAAAAAAATGGACGATAAGAATTATATTCAGGACAGTAACTAATATAGACTATAATATAGTTCCTATATTCTACAGTTCCTATTATTGTAGGAACTGTACTGTAACAGGAGCTTGCTCAAAATGACCCATGAACAATTATTAATCTATAGTTTACTAATCTCCTTACACTTTATCCCGTAGCGTATGGCGGCTTGTCAACTTGATTTATATTAAACGAATTAATGAATTATAATGTGATCATGTTTCAGCATTTTCGTGCTTTAAAATATTTGTGTTGTTGCATAGACTATGGGTCTATTCGTGTGGTATACCTGTTCAGCATATTCTCGTTGTAACACAACCGATCTACAGCATGCTCATGTCTTAATATGGAATTCGTGAATTGATTCTCACGGAATAGTCTACCGGTATGCTTGGAGGCTTAGGGCTTAGCTTCTTGCAAAGGCTCACCATAAACAACATAGCCATAGTAGATGATTATGATCAACTTGTGAATATACAAAAATTAGTTCTGTTAACTATTCTTAGGCTTCTGAATGGTTAATCTAATAATTATTGGTGAATGTGTGCAGGGAACAGTTGTAATGCCATCACTCAGTTTCAGTGTGTCGTTGATTTCCAATGCATGAACATCAACCAGAAATGCAATGGCGTTGAAGACTGCATTGATGCCTCAGACGAAAGCTCTTGCTGTAAGTCTACATCCTTATGTAATGTATTCTTAATGCCACAATGTAGCAACCCTTAAAACAATAATAATGATAATGATCATTGTAATAATTATTGCCAGCTACATTTTCATCAATCGATACTTCTATTGATCACCATGATACATGAATTAATCAACAGATTAGACTTTCATGTAGGCTACATTGGTGTCAATGAGTAGGCTAAAGCCGCTAAAACCAAAGGAACATAAGGTTAATTCTGCTAAGCAGGGTCACCTATAGATTCATCCGACATTAAATCGCAATTACTAATATTATTTTTTAATTACTATTTCACATTGGCTTTCAAGCAAATGCTCTCACCTGGCGATTAATCTTTAACATTTTGCCTGTGTTTCGCTTTGGCTTTTGTGATTTTGTGATGATGGTTGTTTTGTTGTTGTTGTGATAACTGTGATAGTGTCGTTGTACTGTGATAGTGTCGTTGTACTGTGATAGTGTCGTTGTACTGTGATAGTGTCGTTGTACTGTGATAGTGTCGTTGTACTGTGACAGTGTCGTTGTACTGTGATAGTGTCGTTGTACTGTGATAGTGTCGTTGTACGGTGATAGTGTCGTTGTACTGTGATAGTGTCGTTGTACTGTGATATTGTGTCGTTGTACTGTGATAGTGTCGTTGTACTGTGATAGTGTCGTTGTACTGTGATATTGTGTCGTTGTACTGTGATAGTGTCGTTGTACTGTGATAGTGTCGTTGTACTGTGATATTGTGTCGTTGTACTGTGATAGTGTCGTTGTACTGTGATAATAGTGTCGTTGTACTGTGATAGTGTCGTTGTACGTCTCGTCGGCAGAGCTGAGCAGTGAGCCGTTGCTGGTCGACCCTTCATCTCCTGCATCCCTGGTCGTCAAATACTCTGGGTCAAGGTCATACCGTGTGTGCTATGACACGTGGTCTTCGTCTTGGAGCGACGTGGCTTGCCAACAGATGGGATATGTGTATGTTATTATTAGTCCAACCATACTATATAGTAGAGCGGACTGGAACCAAAATGTGAAGGAATTGTTCACTTTGTGATACAAGCATGAAATTTGGTACACACTACGAAAATGTCATAAGAAAAAGATTTGGCTATACGGCCATCGCAGATTTGACCCCTGGCCCCAGTGGCAGCCATTTTTCAAAATGGCCGACCAGTTTACATATTTTAAATTATCTCAGCTTCCAGTGCACTTAGAATCGTCATCTTGGTGTCTAAACATACATAGTTAGAGGCAAGCATTCCCCCAGAGCCATTGTAGATGTTCCCCACGGCTTCAATGTCGGCCATTTTCCAAAATGGCCGACCAAAAACGAATATTTCAATATCTAAGCTTCCAGTACACTTAGAATCGCCATCTTGGTGTCTAAACATATATAGTTAGGGGCAAGCATTCCATCAGAGCCATTGTAAATGTTCCCCACGGCTTCAATGGCGGCCATTTTCCAAAATGGCCGACCTAAAAAGGATATTTCGATATCTCAGCTTTCAGTACACTTAGAATCGTCATCTTGGTGTCTAAACATATATAGTTAGGGGCAAGCATTCCATCAGAGCCATTGTAAATGTTCCCCACGGCTTCAATGGCGGCCATTTTCCAAAATGGCCGACCTAAAAAGGATATTTCGATATCTCTGCCATCGGCAGACACCGGACTGTGACGATTTCAAGAAGACGGGTCGCGCATTCTCCAATATTGCAATCGACCAGGCTCACGAGCAGAACAACGCCTATGTAAAGGATGACGGAGGTGCAATAGGCCTCACGCAGAACCCGCAAGCCCTACGTCAATGGATGGTGTCTGGACCAGAGATGGCCCGACTCATTGAAGAGTTCCAGGGATTGATCAGGAAACCTGATGCGCAGTCAAAAGTTCGCCATCATGAGCAGACAAAAAGCACACAGGTAAAGTTCTTCAATCAAGTTAAGGCTCTCAGCAGCGTTATCGAGGAGATGGGAAACCCATTTATTGATGACAGCAACGACCTAATTGTGCTGGATACAAGAGATCTGGCCGATCAAGCAGTGATAAACACCATGTGCATCATTGAGAAAACTGGGCGAGAGCAGTACGAAACCTTTGTCAAGGAACGTCTCATTAATAAAACGCGACCTGTCAATGACCCAATAAAGAGAAATAACTTCCCCCTCTTCAGTCGTCCACCTGCACGGGACAAGTCAAGAGCAAAGGAACATTTGTCATCTGTGAAGAAGGACTGCTCACTCTTCTCTAGGTTGTACATTTCCTGTCAGACACGTGAAGGAGACCTGGATGAATTTTTTGCACACGAAAACCAGGCATGCCCACCATCACTCTCAAATATGGGCAAATTACGGCTAGGAACTAAGTCAGACATTGTGAATTGCCTAGAAGAACTGATTCCTACTTCAGCAAATGAAGCCACGGCAGATATCCAACCCGGCCATTCACTGGGAGTTCCAATTGTTGACGCTCTTATACTGGATGGAGCCGTCATAGTCAACATGCTGAAGCCTGGCACTGCATGCACCTTTTCAGATTATGCATCCCATATATTCTTGCCCTACATCACAAGACAGTTAGAGCATGTCAATCGAGTAGATGTTGTATGGGATGAATACGTGCGTGGCAGCTTGAAGACATACACACGCAGTGTGAGGGGTAAGGGATGTCGAAGGCGCGTCGAATCTTCTAGTGCTCTACCCAGAAACTGGCAGGAATTCCTGAGGAACGACGAAAACAAATCAGAGTTGTTTTCTTTCTTGAGTCTGCAAATAGCAAAATTACAAATAGAAACAGGAAGACAGATCATAGCCACTTACCACAAGGATGTGCTCTGTACACGGCAAAGAGACACAACTGGACTTGCTCCGTGTACTCAGGAGGAAGCTGATACAAGGATTTTTCTGCATGTCGCTGATGCCACTAAACATGGTTACCGTAAGGTGATGATACGCACAGTTGACTCTGACGTGTTAGTGTTGGCCATAGCAGCAGTTCAGCAGCTGAACATTGATGAACTGTGGGTTGGTTTTGCTTCAGGCAAAAGTTTCAGATACCTACCAACCCATGAGATGGCGCGTGCCCTCGGTCCAGAAAAGTGCGTAGCCTTGCCCTTCCTACACGCATTCAGCGGATGTGACACAGTGTCATCCTTTGCTGGCCGCGGAAAAAGGACTGTATGGGACATTTGGAAGACATTCAGCGACGTCACCCCAGCATTCTGCACCTTAGCATCAACTCCCAGCTCAGTTTATGATCAGCTCAACGTAATTGAGCGCTTTGTGGTTCTTCTGTATGACCGTGCTAGTGGTGAGGAGAAGGTGAATGAGGCAAGAAAGCAACTGTTCGCACAGAAAGACAGACCTATGGATGGCCTTCCACCAACTCAAGCTGCTCTGGTGGAACATACAAAGAGAGCTGCCTACCAAGCAGGTCATGTTTGGGCACAGATGTTCATAGCTGCTCCTAAACTACCATGTCCTGGTCAATGGGGGTGGCTGAAAACGGTTGAAGGTGGCTGGGAAGTGAAGTGGACAACACTTCCCGAAGCGTCTCGTGCCTGTCGTGAACTGCTGCGATGTGGATGTGAGAAGGGATGTAGAGGACAATTCAAATGCGTGAAAGCTTCTCTACAGTGTACTGGTCTCTGTCTCTGTAGAGGCCTATGCGACCGTGAATGACGTAGATGATGTTTTATAATTCTGTGGTCAGTACTTTGTCTGGGTAAAGGTCTTCAAATGTGGACTCAAATATGTCACGATACACATTTACAGAGCACCAATAAAATCTTGAATTGCATATATTCCAACATTTGTTTTATTGCCAAATGAACATGAACACCATCAGAACTTTTACAAATAGTATAATGCAATAAAAAGCTTTGATTATACTACATGTATATCTACACTTGAAGCACCATGAGCTGATAACAGCTGATTTTCAAATAAGCAGGAAATTTTTAACTTGCCGCAGCATTGATAGTATTGGCTGCAAATCTTGTGAACAGAAACGTATGTATTTAGTTCCATTGGAATGCTTGCCCCTAACTATGTATGTTTAGACACCAAGATGACGATTCTAAGTGCACTGGAAGCTGAGATATTGAAATGACCTTTTTAGGTCGGCCATTTTGGAAAATGGCCGCCATTGAAGCCGTGGGGAACATTTACAATGGCTCTGATGGAATGCTTGCCCCTAACTATGTATGTTTAGACACCAAGATGACGATTCTAAGTGCACTGGAAGCTGAGATATTGAAATGACCTTTTTAGGTCGGCCATTTTGGAAAATGGCCGCCATTGAAGCCGTGGGGAACATTTACAATGGCTCTGATGGAATGCTTGCCCCTAACTATATATGTTTAGACACCAAGATGACGATTCTAAGTGTACTGGAAGCTTAGATATTGAAATATTCGTTTTTGGTCGGCCATTTTGGAAAATGGCCGCCATTCAAGCCGTGGGGAACATCTACAATGGCTCTGGGGGAATGCTTGCCCCTAACTATATATGTTTAGACACCAAGATGACGATTCTAAGTGTACTGGAAGCTTAGATATTGAAATATTCGTTTTTGGTCGGCCATTTTGGAAAATGGCCGCCATTCAAGCCGTGGGGAACATCTACAATGGCTCTGGGGGAATGCTTGCCTCTAACTATGTATGTTTAGACACCAAGATGACGATTCTAAGTGCACTGGAAGCTGAGATAATTTAAAATATGTAAACTGGTCGGCCATTTTGAAAAATGGCTGCCATTGGGGCCAGAGGTCAAATCTGCGATGGCCGTATAGCCAAATCTTTTTCTTATGACATTTTCGTAGTGTGTACCAAATTTCATGCTTGTATCACAAAGTGAACAATTTTTGACCAGTCCGCTCTACTAATAGATCTAAAACGTTCTTCTATTAATACAGGGCAATAAAAACTATGAAAAGTTTGTCGCCATAAAGTGCGGAATATCTTTAATCCGATACGTGGCATAACATGTGAAACGGTGTATCGCGGTGAATTATTGCAGTCTTCGTTGTCAATCAATTAGTGAATCAGAATTTATATAGCGCCCCGTTAAGGTGCCTACCCAGAGGTGTGTCCCGGTCGAGGTCAAGCGAAAGAAGTCCTCAACAGTTTGTGAAATTGAGAACAGTTTGGGAGGTGTCGCATAGTCAAGGGAAGTCCATTCCAGGTTGTTGGACCAAACACAGAGAACGAACGGCTGCATTGTTACAGAGCGAGTGAAAGGAACCAATAAGTCATCATGGACAGCAGAGCGCAGTGTGCGGCGGCCTATGCAAGTGGAAAGGAGGAGGCAAAGCTCACACAGATAGGAGGGTGCCCAGCCTGATAGGTATTGCCACACCGTTGCGGTAGCTAAACAATGATAGATTCATAGATAACGATGCTGCTATGCTATCTGCATCTGCGAATGTTGCTCACTCTCATTAGAGAGGTTAAAGATCCACAATCCATGACCCGCGATATGCGAATGGATAGAGCGTACGGATGTTATGCGGAGACTGTAGATAGGTCTGCCAGTAATTCGAGTCGTCACCCAGGTCGTCACTGTATGAGTATGTTGAGCAATTCTTTGGCTCATCGCCACTCAGAATAGTATTAGATGGGACGACGTTGGATGAACGGAAGGGCGGATGGATTTATGGATGAATTGAAGGATGGATGGATGGATAGATGGATTTATGGATGAATTGAAGGATAGATGGATGGATAGATGGATATATGGATAGATGGATATATGGATGAATTGAATGATGGATGGAGGGATAGATGGATAGATGGATGGATATATGGATATATGGATGAATTGAAGAATGGATAGATAGATGGATAGATAGATGGATAGATCGATGAATTGAAGGATGGATAGATGGATAGATGGATGGATATATGGATGAACTGAAGGATGGATGGATGGATAGATAGATAGATAGATGGATAGATGGACTGACGAATGCAGGTTCACCTGAATGGTTGTGTACATGTGCTAGGTGATTGATATTTCTGTTTGTGTGTGTGTGTGTGTGTGTGTGTGTGTGTGTGTGTGTGTGTGTGTGTGTGTGTGTGTGTGTGTGTGTGTGTGTGTGTGTGTGTGTGTGTGCGTGCTTGCGACTAACCTTTGTCTACTCTGGCGTTTTAGTCGTTCAAACCTGACTTCATCAGAAGCGAATATTCGTTCGTATCCGACGCTCAACCTCCTTAGTGGCAACGCAGCTGTCATTGGAACCAACCTTCTCAGTTCTCTTGTCATACGGTATGTTGTCGTCCAATGTCGTTGTCGTCTCCATTTATAGCCTTCCATCTCTTCATTGATTTTCCCACCACCACCGCCACCACCACCACAACCACCACCACCACCACAACCACCACAACCACCACAACCACCACCATCACCACCACAACCACCACCACCACAACCACCACAACCACCACCACCACCACCACAACCACCACCACCACAACCACCACAACCACCACCACCACAACCACCACCACAACCACCACAACCACCACCACCACCACCACCACAACAACCACCACCGCCACCACAACCACCACCACCACCATCATCATCATCATCATCATCATCATCATCATCATCATCATCATCATCATCATCATCATCAACATCATCATCATCATCATCAACATCATCATCATCATCATCATCATCATCATCATCATCATCATCATCATCATCATCATCATCATCATCATCATCATCATCCCAAAAACGATGAGTTATTCCTTTACTTCATTATTAATAAATGTAGGCTATATAGATTTCCTTTAACGCAAAGGTGAATTTCGGTGGACCACAGCCATTCAAATGTTCGCGAGTCATAGGCCTACGTGTAAATGTTGACAATAGAAGAGACTATGCAGAAAAATTTAACGACCATAAGAATAGATGTGGAGTGCGAAAGTGGGATGCATGTGTCCATCTATTCGACCATTATTCATCATTCATTCATTAGATGCATTTATATAGCGCCTCAATTATTGTATACCAGCTGGCATCAATCAGCGCTTTCCTAGCAAAAAACTTTTGAAGACGCCCAGTTAAATCCCATTGGTAAGGAAAGTAGTCTGCAGGCCTTCAGTTTCCACAGTTTGTGAAATGGTTTCCGAATACCGATTTAATTAAATGCGAGTTCTAAGTAAAACTTTGAAATGTGTAGAAAATTAGTTTTTTTTATTCTGGTTGCAGGAGTTGTGCATCTAATCGATATGTGCTGTTGAATTGCGTAGTCAAAAGTAAGTATGTATACATGCATTGCACGCTTTGTAGACTACTCGGTAGTCAAGGGAAGCGATTCGTAATTAATTATTTTAGATCGACTTTGTACAGAAAAGTGTTGCCTTGTTATTCAAAGACAATAGCCTTCATTAACATTTCTTATTATGTCTTTGAGAAATATCTCTTCTCCCTCCCCACAGACCCACTCAGTCTTGTTATTTTTAAATAGCATAAATTATTACTATTGTAGTCATATTCAAATGTTATACATTTCCAGTCGAACGGGGGGGGTGTTAAAGAATTTGTGCTTGTAATGTATTGAAATGTAAATCTTTCTAATTTGTCAGCATCACACAAAAGCTGCGCCACGGGCATCAGCACTTGCAGTGGTGTTATTTCGCATCAAGTCTGTAATGGCCAGGCTTCTCTGTTCCTCCCGATGCCAGGCCATGATAAGGGGAGACCTATAATATTATAGTCCTGTATTTGAATCTGGCCAATTCTAGTTTGGTTAGGCCTACTAGCAGTGGCGTCTAACCCCCCCCCCCCCACTTGGCGTGGGAGAACAAAACCCCCACTTTGGCCGACTTGCATTTATAATAGGCTCGTCTCTTCAGAAGCACACATAACTCTATATTAATAGGCCTGTATATAGGCTGTAGTGCAATATTATGAGCAGAGTTCATAATAAAAGTGATTATAGGCGAAGAAAATTAAATAACTTAATTATAAAATAAAGATCCATTAATTCACAAACATTGTTTTTACTATTGGCTTGGTGGCATAATTTAACTTTTCTATTCAAACAGACAGACAAAAAGTTAATGTTTGGCCCTGGCCTACAGATAGCCTTAGTCCAGTGACCATTAGACTACAAATAGTTTTATTCTGATTTCAGTCTTGCGTAGTAGGCTAATTCATTCAAAAATAGAATGTCTAATGTAGATTTGTAATCACCATGTTGTAGCTTATTAGTCGTAGGCCTATCTTAACGTTTGGCATAGGTGCCAACATAAATTTTTGCAGGAAAGGGACAAATTCTTCTGCTCAAAAGTCATAGGTGCCTACATCATAAATCATAGATCAATATTGCTTGACTTTGAGAACAAATGGGCTGCAAAACCGATAAACCTAGCAACAAAATTGCAATAACCCCAAATGTTCACATTTTCAGCTTGTACTCACACAACTGTTTTAAGTGATGGTAGAGCCTTGAGGACCAGAGTGAGGATCTTAAATTGTATGCGAGCGTGAGGAGGAATTCAATCCAATGACCGCGTATACGTCATCGAAGCTCATTGGATCAACCTAAGAATTGTTTGATTTGTCAATTGTTATTACAGGATGTGGCAAGCGAATTGTCGGTGAGAATCTTCAAGACACCTACATCGACAATGGAGCAGCTGCTGGCGCTGGTTCCCTTCCTTGGCACGTCGCTATTTATAGGGACGCTGGATTCCTCTGCTCTGGTTCTCTGGTAAACGAAAGGTGGATCCTTACATCGGCACAGTGTTTGATGTAAGTCTGCCAAATCAATTTCTGTTGTTTCATGCGTATCAGGTACTCCATAGAAGTGGTAGAAACATGGGCAGAACACGCAATGGATCTTGTAAACAGACATAAAGTAAACCACCCATTGCTTCATATAGTGGTGATTAAGCCTAAAGTCAAAGCCAAGCCTCCTCGCCGCTGCACGCGATAGACGGCAGTGGAGAGCTGTAGTCCATGCATGTGGCCAACCGTCGCGCGGCGACGTCGGCGATTGACATGACATGACAAGCCTAAAGTGCTGTTTGATCGGGTCTTAAAGGAACTCTAAGAACATTGCAACAGTGTACTTATGCATTCTATGTCAATCAATCAATCGTAATTTATATAGCGCCGCTCCAAGGTATCTACTCAGAGGCGCCCCGACCGAGGTCAAGAGAAAAAATTCAACAGTTTGTGAAATTGAGAATAGCTTGGGAGGTGTCGCATAGTCAAGGGAAGACCATTCCAGGTTGTTGGACCAACCACAGAGAACGAACGGCTCTGCATTGTTGCAGAGCGAGTGAAAGGAATTTGTATTTGTTTGTTTTGTAGCCTATTATGTGTGCCTTATTTTCCATGTAACCTGTCCCTGGATGCGGTGTGACATCCAGCCTAGTCAATAAACGAAGATAGGCCTACTACATGTACTACAATGCATTCGTTTATTACATATTAATACAATCACGCATGCACATAGGCGGAGACCTGGGCGGAGACTTTGGGGGGACGGAAAGACGCGAGATTTTTTGATGTACGAATGGCTGAGTGTTTCAGAAAAATTGTCATCTTTTGCCGGCCAAAAATTTCTGACGATCGGCGAAATCTCCAAAACATTTCTATTTTCGCCGCCAAAAAAGTTTACGACCTTTTTTTTAGTCCTGACGCTCAACAATTGGGGGGGACAAATACATGGGCCGTCCCCCCAACACCTTCATTGGGGGGGACCTTCCCCCCCTATTTCTCCGCTTCTGCGCATGCACAATTACATGATTTACATACATGCAGATATACCGGTACTTACTAAGCTATTGTGTTGTGTTCAGGTCATCAAACTCTCTTCAGATCTCTGACGTTTCACGGTTTTCCGTTCGTCTCGGTTCAGTGCATCTGTCATCCTACGATGCTGGTCTCCAGATCAGATTTCCAGACCGGTTCCACACCCATCCACGCTTCAACAATTTCACCCATGAACCGGATGTTGGTCTGATGCGTCTCTCGAAACCAGTTCAGCTGACGACCTCCGTCAACCCGGTTTGTCTTGCCACCAACAGAACAACGATCTCACATTTCCAGGTCTGCCTGACATCCGGATGGATTCGACTTATACAAGGAGAACGTACGTTCATTAAATGCTAAATATTGTAGGCATATAGCCTATATTTGTTTGTATGGGCACTTGTTGTAGCGCCCCTTCAAGCACTCTACTCAGTGGCGCTCCCGATTGCAAAGCGGACACTACATCGGAGTTTCACGCCGAAGCGGTGAGGACTTGTCCAAGGTCCCTACGCGCCGACTTGAAGTGGATTCGAACCTCGAACCTTCCGGCTTCAAGGCAACGACGCCACCACCTGTATATGTGTTATATATTATATCGGTTTCAGACTTTCACTATTGCTGATGTTCCTTTAAAATGCGATTATTTTACTTCGCAGTCACGTGCTTATAGGCCTACTTTTCATCAAAAAATTCTTACAGCTTTAGTTCTTTTCGGAGTGATATGCCAACCATTCGCTTGTTTTTGTGGATACTTTGGTCATTTTGTAAGTTTTCTATTTTTGCATACCAGTATTTAATATTAGCCTACATTTGTTTTCTTGCATGAGTTTGGTAGTTATGAAAAATGATTGCCTTTTTGTGTCCTGCATAAATTCGGCTAGCTAAAAAAATTTCCCGACAAATTTCATTTAGCACTCGTACGTACGTGCTTTTAAACTTTTAGTTTTATCAATCAGAATTCTAATTGTGTGAAGAGAGCAAGACAATCATAGGTAAATGAGAACCATGTAGAATTCAGTTTGGAAGGAGTTAATAAGCTAATAAATATCATTATTGTGATAGGGAATGTTGGAGATACGCTGACGCAGATGAGGACATCAGTTCTATCACCGTCCCAATGTCTTCAACTTCTTCGCCAGTCTCACAATGCGTTCAATCCCAACAACAATTCTATGCTTTGTGGCAGGTCTGCTGTACTTCCCACCAACTTCAGCTGTCTGGTTAGCAGCTATTACCTTTGCCGTCTCGTTAGTTGATTGCGAAGGATGGTTGGGTAGACCATGGACCCCTGTGGGGCGCGGTGGTGTAGTGGGTATGTTGGTTGCCTTGCTGCCGGAGGGTTGCAGGTTCGAATCCGCCTCAAGTCGCAGCGTAAGGACCTTAAGCAAGTCCTTCGCTCGCAATTCCTCAGCGCTTCGACGTGAAACTCCGATGCAGTGTCCGCGCTGTAGTCGGGAGAGCCTCTGAGTACAGTGAGCTTGAAGGGGCTCTATAACAAGTGAACATACAAACAAATAAAGTCTTGCAATTAATTGTCACGGACTGACGTGCTGATGGATCCAATGGTCGGTTTGAAGCTAGGGAAACATTGTCACCAGTTTGCGGAATTATTTCTCTAAAATAATTCCTGCCATTATTTCCAGAGTCATAGGACAATTAGACAAGACTCGAGTCAATATAGGGCTTTTGGTAAATATTGGTCAGAATTTAGGTGGAAATGCTGGCAGATAATTACCAGTCTATTCCATGTCAGATGCAAATGTATATATTATAATATATATATATATATATATATAATATACTATTTCTCCTGCTTACTTTATCTTAGGTTGATATTAAGTTTGTAAGCCTATAGCTGTTAAACACAGACTGGACTTTGACAGAACTAGAATTTCACCCTTAGCTGAAATCCTCTTCATCCACCGTTGACTGACTGTGTATACATATAGGCCTAGGCCTATATGTTTATGCGGGCTGTTTGTGCAGTTTTGCATTCAACAATAAAATAAATATTTAAGTGAACAGCAAGTCCACGTTTGATCCGACCGCATATCTTAATTGCTGCGAACATCCATATTTCCGGACAATTATGTAGACCGGTGGACGGGAGTCTCTTTGCTGCTGTTCCGCTTGGTTGAACCCTCTCTTCCCACCGCTGAGGCCGCATCCATGCAGGAGACCGAGACCGCTCGGTCCGGATTCCGGACCGAGCGGACTCCGAATCATGGTCCGGATTAACCCTTGGGTGGACAAATTAACCTATAGCCAGGAAAGCGTGGTTGACAATGATGCTTCATTTTCTTGAGAATGTCATATAAATCAAAGTTCGGTTGGCCTCAAGGGCGGATACAGGAATTTTCGAGGGGGGGCCAAAATTTTTGGTCTTGTGAGACAGGAGAAAATTTTTTTGCTCAATCAACCAATTTTCCGTGAAAAATACCATTTCATCCGCCGAAAAAACTGATGACTTTTTTTTTTTTTTTTAGTCATCGACCAATTTTCCGGGAAAAATAGCTCTGCCGAAAAAACTGATGACTTTTTTTTTTTTTTTAGTCATCGACCAATTTTCCGGGAAAAAAATACTACCATTTTACCATTTCATCCGCCAAAAAAACTGATGACCTTTTTTTTTTTTTTTTTTTAGTCATCCACTAATTTTTCAGGAAAAGAAGATGCCATTTCCGAACGGGGGGCCACGTCCCGTACGATTTTCTAATAGGGGGCCAGATGTCCTGTTTTTCTCTCCCACTACATGTGTTTAAAACCAAATGGGGGGCCACGTTCCATGTAATTTTTAAATGGGGGGGCCATGGCCGGATTGGCCCCCCTGGATCCGCCCCTGGTTGGCCTATAAGTAGCCGTTGGTGCACATAAAGAACATAGGCTACTTACACCGTTAATAACAATAGTTTATAGTTTGTCAACTATATTACGCTACTACAATTAATATTACGTATGCTTATTACTATATTTTGCAATTGTTTGATTTGCGTTTTCAGACTGACCTTGGTCGACCTTGGGTTTGCAAAGATGACACGAATACTTGGACTCAGATAGGTCTAGTCACGGGCGACACTTCATGCGGTGGGGTGACTCTCTTCACGAAGCTTTCCACTTACTACGATTGGATCGAGGGCGTTATGGGAGCGTAGTAATTCACAGGGGCCTTATTTATTCCAGTTCTGTTTCGGATTTGATAATGTACAGTAATTTTGCCGGTGAATAACTTGTAGATAGCTCCAGCCAAATCATGTATAGTTTGTTCCTATAGTTTGCGGAGTAAAATAAATGAGTGAATTTAGTATCTATAGTCAGCTACAGTCGATATGTCACACACGTCCCTGATGTATACACGGCCCGTGACTGGAGTCCTTAAATGACATGACGCCTATTTAAAATGGCGGTAATGCATTTCCCTTGATCACTTCATTAAAATATTTGCATGGCCGATGCAGGCCATAATATTATAGGGTCGCAGCCATGACAGGGGCGGATCCAGGGGCCAATCCGGCTATGCCTCTCCCTTGAGAAATTTGCACAAAATTGTCACCAGATATACTGGCGGGCAAAATGGACGTGGCCCCTCTACAGGTTCGATGCAACGGGGAAAGGTGGAGACAGAGATAAAGTAATGTACGATACGACTAAAACAAAGGTCATCAGTTGTTTCGACGGGGAAAATGGTTTATTTTTTGGAGAAAAATGGTCTCTTTTTCTTTTTTTGCCACTTTTTCCCGACATTTCGACCAAACGACTAAAAAGGTCATCAGGTTTTTCTGCCAAACATATGCACCAAAGAAAAATTTCTCCAGCCAATACCCTTAATTTTTACCCCCCCCCTTCGCTTCTGACCAAAGTCAGTGCAGTCGCGAACAATTAAGATACGGCAACCCTTCGGGTGAATATACTGACTGTCGCAAACTCTAAGACGCATACTAACTAGTCAGCCCTAGCGCGTGTCTGCGTAAGCTAAGACGTTGTCGTGAATACGGCCCCAGGTGTTTCCGAGTGTAGAAAAACGGACGTCTCTTAATTAGTCCCCGTATTCTACGTTTCCAGGCTGTGATGACCTAATATGTGGCAGCAGGGCAGCGTTCGGATTTGAAAATTATAAGTGCCTGGACGCCGTCCATGACCGTCCAGCCCCACTTTAAGTCCTGATCGAGTAACCTATATGGTAGTAGGCTATACAATTAATCGTGCATGAATCCCCAAGTAAAATAAACAGAGCAGTAGCGTAGTGTTTGGAATGGATATATTTTAATCGAAATAGTGCATATATAATTTCAAGATAATCAGGCTATAGACACGATCGAGGGTACAGTTTCCCTAAAAGGAAATACTTAAATATGTGGTAGACATTGCTTCCAATCAATAATTAAAGAGTGTATAGGGCTTATGTGTAGCCTAGTTATATGGCTATTAGAAGATTATCCACAGATAGAAGAATACGTAGGTTGGCATTGTTGCGATTGTCTTCAAACAGAAGAATGCGTACGTTGGCATGGGTATACACGGTTATCTTCAAACAGAAGAATGCGTGCGTTGGCATGGTTACGATTATCTTCAAACAGAAGAATACGTGCGTTGGCATGGTTACGTTTATCTTCAAACAGAAGAATACGTGCGTTGGCATAGTTACGATACGGTAACAGTAGAATACGTATGTAGGTCGGCATGGCTACGATTGTCTTCAAACAGAAGAATACGTATGTAGGTCGGCATGGCTACGATTGTCTTCAAACAGAAGAATACGTAGGTAGGTCGGCATGGCTACGATTGTCTTCAAACAGAAGAATACGTGCGTTGGCATGGTCACGATTATTTTCAAACAGAGGAATACGTAGGTATATGACCGTAGGTCGGCATGGCTACGATTGTCTTCAAACAGTAGAATACGTGCGTTGACATGGTTACGATTATCTTCAAACAGATGAATACGTGCGTTGGCATAGTTACGATAACAGTAGAATACGTAGGTAGGTCGGCATGTATGCGATTGTCTTCAAACAGAAGAATACGTGCGTTGGCATGGTTATATACATTGGGCCAACATTTACCCAATGTAGGTGTGCTGGCTGGGTACGACTGTCTTCAAACAGAGGAATGCGTGCTTTGACATGGTTACGATTGTCTTCAAACGGAAGAATACGTGCGTTGGCATAGTTACGATAACAGTAGAATACGTAGGTAGGTCGGCATGTATGCGATTGTCTTCAAACAGAAGAATACGTGCGTTGGCATGGTTGCAATTATCTTCAAACAGAAGAATGCGTGCATTGGTATGGCTACGATTATCTTCAAACGTGCGTTGGCATGGCTACGAATCTACGATTATCTTCAAGCAGAGACATTGCGATTTTGATAAGCAGAAGAAGATCCAGATGTAGATGATCGAATATTATAGCTAGGGCTGTCTTCAAGCAAAAGTACTAGACCTATAGCATATAATTATACTTAGAGAAGTTTCAGTTTAAAAATACAAGCAGCTGTGAAAACAATGATTGATGACGGCACCATATTATGCGACTGCGAGTACTTTTAATTAAACAGTAGAAAACGTCATACACTACTGTTTTCATACAGCTACGTACAGTTTTCAAACATAGATAATTATATAGTGCAGAGCATAGCCTTTGGTTACGATTGTTTTCAAACAAAGATAGGCCTTATAGGTCTAGGCCTACATGCATAGGTCTATACATCCATGGTCACCATTGTTTTCAAATACAATACGTTACATGTACGTATAGCCACTATAGCTATAACCTATTGTAATGATCGATTAGCTTCAAACAAAGAAAATGCTTAGCTTCTATAATATTCGTTTATTGACATTCAATCTGACCGACCGCAGAACGATTACAGGTACACTTAAGTTATACGAAATACGGCCAGCTTCCCCGACACGCAGGTCGGCTACAACAGGCTCGGTAACTTAACACTGATGGCCTAAGTGCTGGAACGCTCCTGATTCGGCCAAGCCAGGAGTGAGAGGGGCGATCTTATTTTCAACAGACTGGAGGCAAACAACATAACAGAAAGCGCCACTGCCATGGCAGCTAACAGAAAATTCAAATAAATTTTTGCCCTGAGCGAGGCTTGAACCCGGGTCTCATGCAGTTTATCGGCCAGCGATCTCTCAACTGAGCTACGCCCCCCCCCCCCACATAGGCCTACACATTGTTACAATTTTGTAAGCGAAGGCTATGCAGATCATTAGGCCAGGCTATCTATATGATTGTCTTGATACAAAGATATTACAGTAGACCACAACTTTAATGTAGCCTAGATCTACATCAGTGGCGGATCCAGAACGTTTCGAAGGGGGGGCCCAAAATTTTCGGTCGTTCTTGTTGTTGGTGGAACAGGGGGAAAAAAATTTCCGGGAAAAAAGTTGATGACCTTTTTTTTTTTAGTCATCGACCAATTTTCCGTGAAAAAGATACCAACTTATCCGCCAAAAAAGTTGATGACTTTTTTTTTAGTCATCGACCAATTTTCCGTGAAAAAGATACCAACTTATCCGCCAAAAAAGTTGATGACTTTTTTTTAGTCATCGACCAATTTTCCGTGAAAAAGATACCAACTTATCCGCCAAAAAAGTTGATGACCTTTTTTTTTTTTTTTTTTAGTCATCCATTAATTTTTCAGGAAAAGAAGATGCCATTTTTTTCGAACGGGGGGGGTCACGTCCCGTACCATTTTCTAATAGGGGGGGCAGATGTCCTGTTTTTTTCTCCCACTATATGTGTTTAATGGCTTCTTGAAACCAAATGGGGGGCCACGTTCCATGCAATTTTTAAATGGGGGGCCATGGCCGGATTGCCCCCCCTGGATCCGCCCCTGATCTACATGCATGCTTTCGATTGTCTTCAAGCAAACAGACTATATATATATATATATATATATATATATATTTAGGCCTACGTAAAATATGGCTGGAGTTTTTAAAACAAAGAAAAATATGTAGATTGATCTACGATTGTTTCTAAGCAAAGGGAATATGCCTACGTTGAAATGGTTACGATCGATTCTGTTCAGACAAATTAATAGGCCTACAGCAGAATATAATAATAGGCCTATTCTCTTTATTCAACAATCCGGTTGACAGACCGAAACCGGTTGAGTGCACAATTACGCAGTTTAAACAATTCACAAGAACGGAGATAACAGAATACTACGTGAATACACAAATCTTAAGTCTTCTTAACTATTCTAACTTATTAGCAGACAGCCTGCAATACCAATACATGGCGCCAATAGCAACGCAAATCCACCAAACGGGGTCTCGAACTCGCTAAAGGCTACCTCTCGCACTCTACGCCATTGCTCTACCAGGTCTCCCTGTAAAAAAAGCGTAGCTACCATCATAATATTATTCAATGTCATAAGGAAAATCTTAAATTAAGCGAATCTATGTTTAATAGTGAGACGGATAAACACGATTAGGCCATAATATAATCAAAGACCTTATAGTCTACGACTAAAACTCTAATGATATAAATTATTATTTTCACGAGTGGGCCTAACCATTCTTCTAATTAAAGATTCCATAACTCGGTGGTCACGTGGTTTCACACCTAAGTTTCTAATAATTATTTTTCTGGTCTCGTAAACAGTCGGCCACGTCGTTGGTTTACCACGGCGTTTGTATTTGTTGCAAATGTTCAATTAAAGTAACGAATTATCACGGAAGTAATTTAGTTGAGTATCGAAAGAGCTCAAAATGATTGCCGACTTAATATTATTCGGGTATTTGATATTGTTTGTACTTTTAAGTATACGCCATCTAGGACACTAGATTTCCGCCTCGAAAATAAACATGGTGTTATTTGTTATTACACTGACCAGTGGCTTAACGGGTGCGGCCCGAATCCCCGATGCTCAAACAAATTTCGAGCGGATCTCCGAAATTTATTTTATAAATGCCACACACGAACCTAATAATTTGTAGACATTAAAACTGCGCTATCAACAACTGTAACAGTTCAATTATGCCATGCATTTAAATTAACTCTTAGTAGTTTTCGGGTGTTCAGCCGTTTTGTTTGAAACTATTTCCTGGAAGTTGGGCCTTTTGTGTATTTTCAGCGTTTTCGGCATTCGGGCTGACACCGACTTAACTATGGGATTGTAAGATGAACCGAGTCCAGTGAGCTAATAAAATGAGCGTGTTTATCATTAGTTCATCATGGTTTTTACATAGGAAGACCTTAGAAGACCATTTAAGTCGTTCTGTGAGTGGTAGACATTTGCGCTAAATATGCCTGCTTGGCCTACGAATGTGCTGCGCCTTTAAATTTCGTTTAGATATTTAAAAATTAAATTTTGAGCTTTATTTAGATTTTGCTCATTACTTAAAACAACTGGTACTTTCTTGAGTTATGCGCTTCTGTGCAGTACACTTGATTTGATGGTTCGTGTTCCTATCTAACAGTGTTTCTACAGTCTACCATACACCAGCTGAATATCGTTCAGCATGCACTTCTAGGGCCTAGTAAATGCTTGCAAGGCTCTCGCCGATGCCTTTATCACGAGTCATCTTGAATACTGAAATAAAATTCTGTTGGGCATAGCTGCATCACTCCCGAAAAGTTGCTGTCTGTTCTGAATGCCAATGCTGCTGCAAGCCAATCACCTAAAAGCACTTGTGCAACCTGATCGCTGAAACTATGCTTGACGAATTCCACTTGCTTCCCAACATTGGCTATTGAGTAAAATAAAAATGCAGAGTCTTGTGTAGAAATGCCTTTCCCAGTGGCTAACTCATTGAATTGTGCATGCTGGTATCTTTGTTCCACAACCATTGTCAACCAGTGTCATTTGCATATGATTTGGCAACTGCTGCAACATTCGCATTCCAGTAATGAGACCTCTAGACCAGTGGTTCTCAAAGTGGTGATCTGCGTTTCGTGGACCAAAGATCACCAATCCGTGGAGAAGAGTTGAGCATAAATTGTAATTTTACAATCTATATAAAATTTCTGTGATTTTTCCTGTTTCTGCGATTTATTTTGAGCAGAGGTCTCCACCATTAACACAAACTCATATTTTGCAGATTCACTTACAAGTTCAACAAAATTAAAATTCACTTCAAATATAGTTTGTCTTTTTGGGTTTTGACTTTTTTAAGTGTAATTAAATGAGAATTAAAAATTGAGAAATAAATTTATATGCTGTCAACCAGTGTTTTGATAATTGAAACAAATTTCTAATTATAAATAGCCTTACAATAGTCTGTTTTATAACATGGGTCAGTTTTGTGCAAGCGTTAGCCAATTAAGTTAGCGGTCTACGAGCCTCAAAAAATTTATTGCCGGTCCGTGGCCTGCGGAAGTTTGAGGACCACTGCTCTAGACGATTTGGGTCTATGAGCAACACTTGGCATCCACAGACACCACTTTATTCCGAGGGTCCTCTTTGCCGGCCATCAATGACATTGTTATGTTCACATTAATTTGTTTTGTATTTTGTGACACAGAGGCTCAAAACCCGTCATATGGATGAAAAATATTAATATTTGTTGATAGATCAAATGTGTTATATGTTAAATTTTTGTTTTTTAGGACATTGCTTGTCAATGCTGGCGCTATTCTGAATTTTAAACTGTAAGTACCATTCTCAAGATTTCAATGGTTTCATGGCTGCTAAATCATCATTTATTTCAACAACCTTTGACTTTTCTGCTTATGGCTATGCTTTGCAGCTTTCTTTTGCTGGAAAGTTTGTATATGCGTCAATGCATTTTGACAACGGCTTCGGTCAGTACTCGATGCAGCAGTGTGGGCTTCTGTGTGACCAACGGAAATGCGATCATAGAACGTCATTCCTCCGTGATTTGCTGCTCTGGCTCCTAGTGCCATGGCGCATTGAATTCAGACTCTCACTACTGGTCCCTAAGTCTTTACGTGACACATTGTCTTCACTGCATACATAGGTGCGCATTGTGTTCGTGTCTCATCATTAGAGGGACGTCTGTTGCTGGGATTGAGCTGTAAAGGAGACCTACGTGTGCGAAGATCAGAACGTGATTTTCGGTGTCTGAGTATTCTTGGTGGCGGAACCAAGTTGCTTGAACAGCCTTTGATCTGTTCCGCAACTTCAGTCAAGATTTTCAAACCCAGTCTCAAGACTTGCTAAGTTCTCGAACGCATATCCCTGAGTGACATTTAGATTTGTTAAAGCACCTTTTTGTAACTGCTTGTGCTGTGTTACGATGATGTAGAAGTTGTTGGTTTCATCATCATCGTCAGCATCATCATTATCATCAACTACATCGCTGTTGACTTTTCGCTGTATGGTTTTTTGTCTTACCAGAAGGAAGAGAGAAACTGAAGGATTTGGTGTCAGTGAACCAACGGCAGGTGAGCTGCTTCGTGTGTCATCTATTTATTCATATAATTATATGTATGTGTTTTGGAATAAAGGGCAAATGGCTATTATGTCATTTGATATGATGCTATGCCTAGAGCCGAGTTTACTTTCTTCATAGGTTGGTCAGAAAGGTCATGAATGATAAAGTGGGAGATGTCATAAAAGGGTTGACACAATTTTGTATGATTTATTTATGGTTTTTAAAAAAATTTAAAGAAGAATTTATGTTTTTCTTTAAAAAAATTCTGAATTCTTAGTCCGATTGGTCATTCTCTTTGGAGCGTGCTTTCTCCTTCTGTTTGCTTCTGTCTGTCAGTCTCTCTTCTTCCTTCTCTCTTCTCAAAGCATGCTGCTTCACGTGGGACTTTGCGCACTAGGAGCACTTCTGAATGGTTCACCCGATTAGAGGCTCTTTACAAATGTTTACATGCAATGCAACACATTCTGTGACGATATGATTTGTGACATCACATGTGCTTATTTTAATTAAGCCCTTGATGTTGCTTCAGGTGATAAAGTTCGGGACTTTCTGAGAAGTCTTCAATACTTCCGGATATTTATTGCGCTCTGGAACATCTTCATCATGTTTCTGATGCTTGTGTAAGTGGCTGTGCATGGTTAATTGGTAATTACTTATTGCATGTGGGGCACGGTGGGGTAGTGGTTATGTTCGTCGCCTTGCAGCGGAAGGACTCCAGGTTCGAATCCACTTCAAGTCGTCGCGTAGGGACCTTGGGCAAGTCCTTCGCTCGCAATTGCTCAGCACTTCGGCATGAAACTCCGATTCAGTGTCCACCTCTGAATAGAAATCTTGAAGGGGTGCTATAAGACGTGCACATACATATTACTAGATTAGAACATGATATATGATCAGGGCCGTGTTTAAGGTTCTTCGAGTGTCGGTGCAAAGTGTTACAGCAGGGGCAAAGTGCCGTTTGGCAGTCTTACAAGATTAGTCATTTTACAAAAATCCGCTGTTCAATAGGCTAGCCTATGTGGTCTGTCGACTGTGGCGGGTTAGTAGGCAAGCACGCAACGTCGGCGAACTTAGTGAAATTAATGTTTTCTTACACTTAGGCTACTAATTTTACAAAAGGTTTAAGTAGCACTGAGACTCGCAAAAGGCATTTGGCAAATGGCAAAAAAACTCTCGGCTCAGGGGCATTCGGTGCACCGCACCGAATGGACCTATGTTAAACACGGCCCTGTATACGATACTTCAAGCTCTGATGTTCATATGAATTAACATTTAAGGTATCGATTCCACTGGCCAAAGAGACTTCTTGGTCATGATTGACTTGGTTACTGTATAATAAGCTATGGTCTGCTGTAGTATGTGCAGAGAATATGCCGACTATGTTTCATTTAGTATTTATTAGGTACACTTATAAAGCACCCCTTCAAGACTACCTACTCAGAAGCTCTCCCAACCCAGCCTCGGCTAAATAGATCAGTTTTAAGGCTCGTGACGTACATGGTAGAGTACGGTAATCCATGGGCAGTAGGTGAAGTGTCGGTGGAAGCCGGTTTCAGGTGGCAGGGCATTTAGATCATGTATTTTGAGCATCATTACTCCGCACTGTAATGTAATCAACCCGCAGGTTGACTTGCCTATCTGCCAGAGCAGAATGTGCGTTCTGCTTATGTTCTAGAAAACTTGGCTATAAAACTATATATTAAAATGCCAACTGCCAATGTGTGTATTGGATGAAAGAGAAGTTGATAACAGTTAGCAAGCATGACTATCTGTTATGGTTTATTTGAAGAACTTTTCGTCCTCTGAGGCCTGAACCTGTATTGTACATTAGTCAAATAGATCTTCGCTTATCACTTTTGGAGCGCCTCTGAGGAGTTCTCTTGAAATGGTGCTATATAAATGTACGATTACAATTACTTTGGCATTAGATCACCTGTGGTTTGATTCTGAATATTACTCAGTTTACGACTGATTGCTTAAATAGTTTACTGCTTCCATTGTGAGAGTTGTTAATTATTTCTATGTGACTTTGCATGCATTAGAAATGTTTGAAATAATTTACTGCTCTAGCTTTTGATGTTCGATGAATTGAATTAACAGATCCTGTTTGTTGAAATATCCCGTTTTCAGTTTGTCCAACTGGTCTGATGTATAATATCCACTTTTGTGTTAATTTGCAGATTCTTCAGCGCCTAGATCCATTCCTATGCATCAGCAACCATTCACTTTCTGATGAACAAAACTGGACACTGATGACAAACAGCGCTGTTCTTTACGCCGCAGACTATTTGACTTGTACAGAGACGGTTTAATTTAATTTGCCTGTGAACAACTGCGGAATTATTTTCACGTGTTTGCTGTAGGGCGGTATGATAACGATAGAAGTTTGTCTAGATCAAAAAAGATCGACGATTCTAGGTTTTACTGCCCACCATGGCTATGAAAAATTGCACTTTCATAGATTGATATGGGCTTTTCTACGACCTGGACGTTGTCAGTTCTGAAAAATGTAATGTAAACAGTTACAAATGGTCTCGTTGAAGGGTTTCTAATTTCCTGTTTGCATTTGTTTTCGGTTGAGCAATGTTAATTTTCTAAAGACGGAATATTGAAAAGAGAGTGCTAAGTGAGTTTTTTTAAAGTGCAGAATCCTAAATTAAATGACTATGAATCACACCGTTAGCACATATCCTAATAGTATTATTATTATTGTTGTTGTTGTTATTCCCAAGGTAAGTGTGATCCTTCAGGAATCAAATTTATTGGTATGTCAAAGGTACTGTGGTAGGCAATAGCGTTGAAAGCGATGAATGATCGTTGAGAGCCATTGGAATAGATAGTTTGTTTCGCTCGGGTCTATGGAGATCCAAGTGAAATTTTGTCCCAGATAAGAAGTGAATGCAAATCTAATGCTATTGATGGAACCGAGGGTTTCACAGGCCACATGAACAAAATCATGTGTTGCAAGGAGTGGGCTGTTTTCAATTTATTCTTTTTAGCAACTGCCAGCTCTGCAGCAAGCACTTCCCATAACTTAAGTTGCTGGCAGGGCTTAAAGTGTGGCTGGACGGTCATGGACGGCGTCCATGCACTTATTTAAAGATATGAACGCCGTCCTGTCACTTATTGGCCAGCACAGCCTAAAAGGTAAGGGGCGTCCAGGCAATTTTTTTACAAAGGTAAGGGCGTCCAGGCACTTATTTTTCCACACTTTAAGCACTGGTTGCTGGTAAGTATGAAGCTGTCAAAGCATCAATCATTGTGTCATTGTGGCAATGATCCCATATCTGGCTGTGTCTAGAATGACGAGGAATTAAAGTGAGACCATCGTCTCTTACAGCGGTTCGATATAGACCAGGTGATTCCTTAATGGCTGGAAAATCTGCACAAGTGAGACAGCGTCAACCAGGATAATTTAAAATGCCATGTTGGGTTATATGACTGGGGCCAAGGGTTAATGAGAGATCATGTGGTCCATCAGCAACAAGGGGTCTGCGTGCCGCACAGCGGCATAGGTATGTGGTTCACTTAACAATGTTCAGTGATGAAGGTCAGCTGCTTTTTCAATAGTCTTGTCGTCAAGACTTGAGTCGCAAGCTGTTGCTGGCATTGCATTCAACCATTAATTATATAATTATTAATATTATTATTGTAATTGTTGTTATTATTACGCATATTGTAAATTGATGCTATGGCTAATGCTGTTGGTCGCAATTGTATATTCTAATGAAAAACATTCACCCCAGCAGTCTGAAAGCCAATGAAACAGGAAGAGTTCTGTTTTAATTTTTGTACTATTTCCTATGTATGTGTGTATGTATATTCGTTTATTTCCGAAAACAACTGGCAATATGTTGTAGATTTACATTAAAAATCATCATGAAGCGTAATGAACTCTATATGTCTAAATGTGGGAAAAATATGTTGATATTGTTGTATTTTATTTGAATTATAATAAAAACATTTACGATTCATGAAATGCAATTTTGCAATGCAAAGTTGGGGTTCCTTGCTGGAATCAGCTGAGGCGATCAAAAAGGTCAAAACCCCTATTAATAATGGGTATTAATAATGTGCTGTAGAGGGGAATGTCCTTTTCGGGGGTGGATGGACGTCACTCAAGAGTCTCGATTAAAGACTGCTCAACTGTAGTTCACTATATAGAAATCCACTTTTTAAACATTTTCCATGACCATTGAATTGAAATAAAGTTTAAAAAATTCAAAGCACTGTCTATATATATTCATTCATTCATGTTGTCTAGAATGACAAGCAAAATTTTGCTGCGCGTTATGCTAGACCGCATGCAAAACAAGCTCGAAATGGAGATTGCCCAGGAACAAGCGGGCTTTAGACCAAGAAGAGGTACAAGAGACCAGATTGTGAACCTCAGGATCATAATAGAGAAAGCAAGAGAAAGAAATCAACCACTCTACTTTTGTTTCATTGACTTTACTAAGGCCTTTGACAGGGTCCGACACGATCAGCTATGGCTGACCATACTCGAAATGGGCTTTCCACCTCATCTAGTCCAGCTGCTAAGAAATTTGTACAGACAACAACGGGCAAATGTCAGAACAGACGACCACACTTCGGCATGGTTCAAGGTTAAAAAAGGTGTTCGACAGGGCTGCAACCTCTCCCCATGTCTGTTTAACATTTTAGCGGAACAAATTATGCGAAAGGCACTAGCAGGTTTCGCCGGTGGATTCAGGATTGGCGGAAGAACCATCAACAATCTGAGATATGCAGACGATATCGTTCTACTGGCCACAACACCAGAAGAACTGCAAGAGCTAGTGAAACAAGTCGCAAGTGCTGCAGAAGAATATGGCATGTCGATCAACGTAACAAAGACGAAAGTTATGACGAATACTGAGGAGGTGCTCGAAACGGTGGTGGGCACGGAAAAACTAGAACAAGTGAACTCCTTTGTATATTTAGGGAGCAGGATAGCAAAAGATGGGAATTGTGTGAATGAAGTTAAATCGAGGCTAGCCATGGGGATGACTGTCATGACCAAATTGACGAAGATTTGGAAGAACAAATCAATCAGCATCGACACCAAATTGCGGTTGATGAAGGCTTTGGTGTGGCCAGTAGCGACGTATGGATGCGAAGCATGGACTCTGAAGAAGGATGAAGAAAAGCGAATTCAAGCATTTGAGAACAGGTGTATCAGAAAGCTGATGAGAATTCCATGGACAAAAATGATGACCAACGAACAAGTGTATATGTCAGCGGGAGCCAGAAGAGGACTATTGGCCCACACCAAAATTCGAAAACTTCGATATTTTGGTCATAGCATGAGACAGCAAAACGATAGCATCGAAAGCAGCATCATGACGGGTTTTGTGGAGGGGAACCGAGGACGAGGAAGGCCGAGGATATCTTGGATCGACAACGTTCTGAACTGGACAGGACTTGTAGGCTCTGACTTAATGAGAGCGGCAAGGGACAGAAGACTCTGGACATTAAAGATCCATTCATGTAGCCAACCGTCGCGATGCGACGATGGCGACATGACATGACATGACATTCATGTTGATATTTATTATAATTGTCCATTAGGCAGCTTTCCTTTGAAAATAGCCGACAAACGTGACTGAGAGAACATAATATTGTTCTTATGACAGTACAATGTCTGTGTCTGTCTGTCTGTGTGTCTGTCCGTCTGTCTGTCTGTGTGTCTGTCCGTCCGTCCGTCTGTCTGTCTGTCTGTCTGTGAGTGTCGCTTACCCGTTTGACGTAAATTGTCAGATATTTCTCCGAGTTAAGTGCTGCGCCGATATGTCGGCTGAGATGTTGCAGCTTCCTGTCTGTCTGTCTGTCTGTCTGTCCGTCTGTCTGTCTGTCTGTCTGTCTGTCTGTCTGTCTGTCTAAGCCTGCTTCGTACTTGTTGCCAAGTATATAGGCTATAATGCGAAGTCAATGTATTCATGACAACTGTGTTAACCCTTTCGTCCCCAGTGACTCCAATTGGAGTCATTAGTACAAATAATTTTTTTCCATTAGTTATTTCATATTCTGGTAATCAGAATTAATTCATTATCAACATTCATATAATGCTGAATTTTTTCAAACAGGATAGCATGACATTATCATCCTAGGTGGCGCCACAATAATAGGCTCAACATTGGCCTTGAGCAACAATTTTTTATGATACCTTTGGTAATATTTTTTTCTATGAAATAAAAGATATCCAGTGGTAAGAAAATCATTTTGATGCTTTTATGTATATGTTTTAGCTAACAGAGGATGTATTATGGTTTTTAGTTAAAAACCACAGAGAAAAAGTGAGTTTTGTACATGACTCCATTTGGAGTCAATGGGTCTCAAAGGTTCAAAATATATACGGCATTACATTTTTGTTGCTGCTTCTCTTTTCCTTTACTATTTTTACTCAACTGATTCGATGACTTCAACATATACAACTTCAATGACAATAGGAGAGTAAAACGAACCAAGATGACCCAAGCTATGACCGATACTACAAAGTGCGACCACTTCTCAACATGGTGAGAGATGCGTTCCTACTTCCTACAGCTTGAACCCAAAGAAAAGATGAGCGTTGATGAGCAAATGATTCTATACAAGGGCAAGAACACACTAAGGCAATACATTCCAAAGGAACCAGAGACATAGGGCTTCAAAGTTCTAGTTTGATGTGGTGTGAGTGGTGTAATTGGCCTCACACATGACTTCTTTGTGTATGAAGGGAAGAGTCTGAGTGTTGGAGGAAGAGCAATGAGGATCAGCTGACGTATACGTGTTGATGCTAATTCTGGTCTAGTTGTGGTACGATGGCTTGCAAACTCCTCTGTAGGCTACAGCTTTCATCAACCCAAACCATGGGATTAGTTCATGGATGGGGGGGGGAGCTTTGGGGGCTAAGCTCCCCAAGAACCCACAGACTTGACCCTGCATCAATAAGGACTTCCAAGAGTCCGGCAAATGGTAGCCTAATGTGGGGCAGTAGGAGAGCAGGAGGCAGAGACTAGTGAGAGGACTTCCACCAGCCCCCCACCCCTCACACCAAACTAAGACAACGAAGTCTGACAGTCTAGTCTGTAGCAGTACCCAGTGGGCGGATCCAAGGGGCCAAACCGGCCATGGCCTCACATATGACATTTACACAGAACGTGTACATTGTGTGTGTGTGTATGTGTGCCATGTGTGTGTGTATGTGTGTGCTGAGTGCGTTGTGTGTATGTGTGTGTGTTTGTGTGTGTTTGTGTGTGCATTGTGTGGGTATGGCGTGCATGTTGTGTGTATGTGTGTATGTTGTATGTGTGTGTTTTGTGTGTGTACTGTATGTGTGTATGTGCTGTGTGTGTGCGTTGTGTGTATGCGTGTACTGTATATGTGTGTTTGTATGTGTGGGTGGGTTTGTGTGTGCATTGTGTGTATGTGTGTGTGTTGTTTGTGTTTTGTGTGTGCATTTTGTGTCTGTATGTGTGCACTGTATGTGTGTTGTGTGTGCATTTTGTGTCTGTATGTGCTGTGTGTGTGTGTGGTGTGTATGCGTGTACTGTATATGTGTGTTTGTATGTGTGGGTGGGTTTGTGTGTGTATGTGTGTGTTGTGTGTATGTGTGTGTTGTATGTGTTTTGTGTGTGCATTTTGTGTCTGTGTGTGTGCACTGTATGTGTGTTGTGTGTGTGCGTTGTGTGTGCGTTGTGTGTGTATGTGCGTTGTGTGTGTATGCGTGCACTGTATATGTGTGTTTGTATGTTTGGGTGTGTTTGTGTGTGCGTTGTGTATGTGTGGGAGCGCGTGTTATGTCAAGCGAATTATATGTTCGTTTTCGAAATTGAGACATTGAGTACCATAGACGCCAAATGGAGTCATACCAAAAAATGTATAAAAAAATTAATTTTTTATTAAAATTTTATTTTTTATGTTTTATACTATGTCATTGATTATAAATAACTGAACAATATATTTTTTTAATGATCAGAATTAAATTGGGAACGAAAGGGTTAATAGCCTTTGGACAATTGTCGAACGTGATTGCAGACCAGCTTTATGATAAGCCATGACACTTAGAGCAGTCGACGGCTGTTAAAAAGTCGTCCCTCTGTGTTTATTCGTTGTCATGACGACCGTTCCGTGGGCCAATAAAACGCAAGATTGACTCCATTGTGACGCAGCCAGTCGTCGATGTAACGACTACTTTATAACGGAGTTCGCGTCTGCCGTGACGTCACTACCGTTTATTGTACGCTGTAACTGAAAATGGTGTTGAATCCGTTACACGGTCGTATTATTATATCAAAGGAGGTCGTTTGTTGGATGGCAACGCGCATTGCAGATTAAGCCGAACTATCATCATATGGAGAGTCTTTTGAACACTTCCTTTCTGAGATTTCCCAGAGGTGTGTGTTTAATTGTTACTTAATTTTCTACTTGATTTCTTTCAGCACACGTTCTGACTTTCTTCGGATCTCACAATTCTAATAAAATATCCAGGCATTTTTGCGTTCTTAGCTTTCCGCAATTTCTGAGGATCACCTTTCGGCAGGCAACTCCCGATCGAAAACCATTAGGCTAAGCTTAATTCAACTCCAATGACGTGCTAGAAAAAGCGAATGAAACATGAGAAGAATTGACCCGCATTCGTGACACGGTTTTTTCTTCTTCTTTGAACCAGTGGTTGAATTTCTCGGCCAGAGGTGGCAGATGTCGGGCGTAATTGCAGAACACGGGACCGCTAGTTTAGCGGTTAGGGTCAGGGTAAGCGTCGTGAGGATCGATTAGGATCAGGTTAAGCGTCGTGAGGGTCGGTTAGGATCAGGTTAAGCGCCGTGAGTGTCGGTTAGGGCCAGCTGTTTTAGGGTTAGTGTCGTCATTACAATGATTAGATACCGGTACTACCTCAGGTATATACTATACGAGTACGCACTATTCTAAAATCGCTAAAAACTAGCGGTCCCGTGTTCTGCAATTACGCTAGATATAATAATATTATAATATTTTTTCTTTAATTCAACGCCTGCAAACGCACTGCGCTTTACATTTACAAGTTATGCAGTAATCTTAATTAAACTTAACTACTAACAGAACAGACTGCTTTGCAATTACACGGCGCTAATAGCAGCCTACAAAGCATGTCCGCCCAACGGGGGCTCGAACCTGCTACCTCTCGCACTCTACGCCAGCGTACGTGTTATCCATTGCGCTACCGGGCCCCCATGCCGGAGATCTACGATATTCTGTAAATCACTGCAGAAACTACAAGACTGTATAGACCTAGGCCTATATATTAGGGTGGAGTGAAAAACACGAATATTAGAAATCGAAAATCCGTTAGCAATAAAAAGTTGTCTTATGGTATGGGGTCAAGAAATATCAAAAAAGTTTTGAAAAATATTAATGTCTTCCTTTGCCCCCAGAGGGCCAAAGTTCCGGAAAATTGGAGTTTTTTGAGAAAATTGCAGGTTTTCTTATGAAATATTTTTAGTGTAAAATAATTAACCACCAAGCAATACATCGTTGGAAAGAGCTCTTTAAACTGAGTAAAATCATACCTTAATTTCAAGAATATTCGCATATTTGTAGGAGATATTAACTTTTTAAGATACCCCACGTTCGCGACATGTCGCTACGCCTGAAAATGGTAAAACACTAATAACTTTTTTATCCTTTGCGATATTTCAACTTGTAATATGTCATTCTATTCAGTTTATGACAGTCTATCTGACGGTGCATTTAAACTTATAAGAACCTTCCATTAAGAATTTCAAAGCTCACGAAACCCTACAAAAATGAGGAAAACTAAAGGAAACGTCCTCAGAAATTGCAAAACTTTGAAAAAAGTGTAGATAATTTTTTACACTGCAGCCTGCAAATGCACCACTGACAATTGCAAATGTACCAAGCCAGAAAGATTCCAAGAGAGGAACAAGAGTCCTACATGATCAACAGACAATTAGAGTTATGATCGACGATTAGCCGTCAGGATAAGATTATGTTTTTCACTCCACCCTACTATATATATCTGTCGATTGTGTGCTCAGAAAACATATCTAGGTGCTGGATTTGAAATCTAAGGTGCTGAATCTGAGATATCGGCTGAATTTAACTATTGCTTCGAACAGTGACCATTTTTTTACAGCCTACAAAGGTTCAAATTGGGTAGGAACGCGTGGGAATTGTTCCCACGTACGCTCTCAGTGTTTAGTCTGGTCCATCTGCTTGGGGGGGGTGTGTGGGCGGGGAAAAGAAATTTAGGTTTCGGGATGGGTCGGAAAATGGACGTTTTGGGCTCATGCCTCATGGGTCTGACGAGCACCTATAGCTGCTCCCAGAAATATTATGTATGCGAAACCCATTGCTCGATCTGCTACAAGACGAAACGTATAGGGGAAGTCAAAGATGGACCCGCCGTCACCCACGCAAAGGATGCCCGCCAATAGTTCATCTTAGACGCTGGTCCATCTTTGCCAGCCTTCCCTATATTGTATGCATTACACGCATCTGCCTTAAGTGCCTTCCACGAGACGTAATGAAAGCGCTATATAAATATCCGATTCCGTTGCATATTAAACCAGATGGGATGTCGTCGAATCAAGTAGACTAATAAAAGTCAAGTGACCAATTCAGAGTGTACTCGTCGCCTTTTCTTTTAAGTATCAGCTGCAGATTATTTGAGTCGGGAAGCGGTTAGTATATCAAGGCGACAGATGCTCGTGCACGTGTGCATCCCCTTTAAGGGCGCTATATAGGCCCTACACTGGGTCCACTCCAAGCGTAACCTGTAGGCATGGGAGCCCGCACATAGGGGCAAAAGGGGGCACTTGCCCCCCCCCCTGGAAAGCTGGCTCCTATTTTTCTAACTACTACTTTTGGGTTTTAACCAATTTCTTTGCATTAAAGCACCAATGATATAATGTATACGAATGATATTGACAGTGAAAGTAAGAGATCTTCGTTTTGAAATCTCTATAGAAATAGGCATAGACAAGCTCTTAATTTTCTGCCTTTTATGTTCAAGATCTTTCTGAAAACTGTAACAATGACCATTGGCTTTCAACCCTCCTGCTGGCACCCATGCAGATAGCAGGCCTATCGATTATGACCTACCGGTACTTGATTGGAATCTCGCTGTAATGCAATTATGCAACCTTTCACAACTGCACAAAATTAATTATCAATAAATTACACTAGTGCAACATTTTTAAATTTCTCAGCACACTGAAATTACGTTATTCGCAGTATTGTATTATATAAATTAATTCTTCTATAAGCCAGGCTGCATTTTGTCCATTTTGCACGCCAGTACAAAATCTAGGAAGGTCAAGCTGTGGAGAAACTTGGATGACATGAAATTGAGAAATTTGCATTAAGAAACCTCTTTGAAAAAACCAGGATACTTAATTTCCAGCTTTGCACTTTTCAAGCATTTTCAACTAAAAATTCAACTGCGGCCATCATAAAAATTTTGCTCCCCTGCAAAAATTTCTGCGGGCGTCCATGCCTGTAGGCCACCGCCAACTCAATAGGCCAGTATTTCCAATGGCGTTGTGTGAGCTCTATGGGTATAGGCTACGGGTCTCCAATTTGTCTGGAGTCATATATATATATATATATATATATATATATATATATATATATATATATATATATATATATATATAGTTATGGCGGACGCCGTTTCCCTCCAAAAAATTTGTTTGGCATAATACAGCTCGATCTATTCCGTATGAAAAACAGCTTTTCAGGAAAAGGCCACGATAGTTATCGCGACGATATATAAATTCCCCGCAGCGTGGTCTTGTATAATCAGGTTCCATTGCAACTGCCAACCAGTGCTTAAAGTGTGGAAAAATAAGCGCCTGGACGCCCATTATTTTTCCAAAAGAAGTGCCTGAACGCCCCTTACCTTTCCAGTCATTGCTGGCCAATAAGTGGCTGGACGGCGTTCAGAATTTAAAATAAGTGTATGGACGCCATCCATGACCGTCCAGCCACACTTTAAGCCCTGCTGCCAACGGTTTAAGAGTGTGCTGTACATTTTAACAGATATCAGCTGAAAAGGTAAATTCAAAGCCTATAATATAATGCGTGGCGATGGACTGAAATGGTGTTAAATCTACAGTGCAACTACAGGATGAACTGAATGTTGTGCCGAAAATTTGACTTTGGACGTCCATAGGAAACAAAATATTCTCAAGATTGGACAACTCGGTCGATTCGGTCGACCAGTTGACCAACCGGTCGACCAGTTGACCAACCGGTCGACCAGTTGACCAACCCGTCGACCAGTTGACCAACCAGTCGACCAGTTGACCAACCGGTCGACCAGTTGACCAACCGGTCGACCAGTTGACCAACCAGTCGACCAGCTGACCGACCCGTTGGTCAATCAGTCGACCAGTGTAGGTCGTCGGTGCACTGGTCGACTGATAGGTCAACTGACCCAAGTGTGTATCAACCCAGATACATAGGAGTTCGTTATATCTCGAGATATAACGAAGCCCGATGAATCGGGTCCCTGGCAGGTATTGTAAAGCCCCCTGCCAGGAGTTGCTCAGGGCGATCAGAAAGACTCTATACGGGCAAAGGCGATTTCTTTTATCACCTTCTGGGTGAGTGGACCACTTCCAAATGGTCAACGCGGTAGCCTAGGCAGCTGACATTAATTATGACGTCAAAGTCTGTTTTACGTCATAAGAATAATTTTAGTCGTTTTTCATTTTATTGTTGCAAGTATCAAGCAAAACTGCGCAGTGAAATTATTGTAACCACAATACGTTATTTTTTTAATGCGCTGCAAGTTTACTCGTATATTATTGCTCTAATCCAAAGGTCTGGATTCGAGGTCAGTGCACATGTATCGCAGGACTTGCCGTTTACTGACTTACTTACG
>OX457041.1:13874811-13919811 GCA_949752735.1 Lumbricus terrestris
CTGGTGGTGCTGGTGCGAATGTCTGCCAGTCACGGATGACTCAGTATTCGACGTTTTTCAGCTCCGCGAATGAATGATTTATTGAGGTTGAATTACGTTAAACAAGGTGAGACTTTATCTTCGTTTTTCAACCATCAATGCGTGGAGCGAATTTCAGCAGAATTTAATGTTGTTGTTTAATATAATATGACAATCGTTCGATGTGATTTTATTGATAATTGACATTTTTACACGCTGTATTATCGTAAGAAAGATAAATGGTGCCGCCCTCCTCCTTTAACTACGCCTTTGGACTGGCAGTGTGGAGTTATGGCCTGCTTGATTTGTTCTTACTCCGCCGCTTCGGTACTCCATGGCAGGAGCCACATTCCTCCAGTTGTCATTATCATTTAGGCTGTTGCTTACAATACTCTGTGGCATCTCAGCACACGCGTGTATGCTACAAGATCATGGATTGTCGCAAGAGCATAGAATATGACGTAAGCCTAATATATAAATTATATGAGTGCCATGACAACGGTGGAACTCTTCCTTTATCAACCGTCGATCGAGCGTCCTTCCTTTTCCCCCCCCCGTTCGAATCATTTTCCTGCTTTCTTCCGCAATTTATTCATTTTCCGTCTACATCAAAATCTTTCATTCTAGTTCTTTTTTATTCCTTTTCTGTGCTTACCCCCGAAAGGTTCCTGTAGGACTACATTGTACAGTGGATTGTACAGAGGAGTACACAACTCATGTCAAAACATGCATGTCTTGCGCATTCAACGTTTAGAATCGATGAACAAAGCTGAGGCTAATTTCATGTTGTTACTTTCTTGCAGCCATTAATTATGCTTCGTCATCGTTACTTATTGATATCACTGCTCCAATGTGCACGCACATCGGTTTTATTCCATTATTATTTCTATTTCTCGTTCTGTTGCTCTGGTAGAAAATGACCTTTTGTAAGTGTTATTCGTTGGTGGCATTGCAACACTAGAGTAGGCTAATTGAACGGTCAGCAATGAAGAAACGAAATGTTTCTGAGTCTACTTGTAGCCTTGTAGGTTTACGCGTCGCAGCATTTTGTCGATGATTGCTTATAGTGAATGCTACAATCATGTCAGATAATGAAGACAGCTCAGCATTGATAAAGTTTTTATTTTGAAGTTCATGATGATGACGCAATCTTGTGGCTTCATCGTCATTTATTCACCAAACAACGGTTTTTAAAAGAAAATAATTTTTATAAAGAAGATGACATGCGCCTTTGAGTAGGGATCTTAAAGGGGCGTTCGTTTTGGGCCTAAGTTCTGATTGATTGAAGTTGATAGTAGTACGTGCTGCATAGAATGCTTAAATTTTTGGAAATGTCATCGCGTTTACTTCAACCAAGGGATCTTAAAGGGGCCATAATTGTACCTTATGTTATCTTGCCTCAATCAATAAATCCTTATCCTACAATTTCGTGGTCAACTTCAATCAATGAGTCATTACCCTACATGCCATACGTTGGTTTGCTTCAATCACGCCAATTGCTGGCGCAGATCCCGGTTGTATTATGCAAAAACGATTTTTGCGAGGACAACTACCTCTGTTGTCATAGGCCCTCGTCAAATCTGGATCCATCCATCCATCCCGGTTCTCTCGCACTCAACTATTTGAACAGCCAAAGCATTGGATCTGATGGCAAATATTCTGACTAATGGAGCTTTGCCGAGCGACATCTGACGAGTCAAACGGTCTAAACGCTGCGCAAACATTTCTTGTCCATATTGGCAGCCGAGTGGTGCAATTTCGATGACTGTTGTATTGTATTGTATTGCATTGTATTGTATTGTATTGTATTTGAGCATCTGTGAGGCGCCTCTAATATACGGTGAACCGCTCAGAACCACTCGGAGTGTGCACTGCTGCGCAAGACCCCGTTGGTATAACCAATGATAATATTTGCTAATATGTCATTGTTGTTTTTGTTTATATTATTGTTATTATAATCACCATCATAATGATGATGATAATAATAATGATGATGATTATAAAAATAATAATGCTAATAATGATAATAATAATCGTTCATTAATTCGGACTGACAAGACTATAATATAGACTTTATATTAGTTAAAGATGTTTACAAGTAAAGAGGAATAGAATTTAGATGTGTGGCATGGCTGCCATACACCACCGAATAGAATTTAGATGTGTGACAGTATGGCTGCCATACACCACCATCCAATGTGCACTGCTCATTTTGCAGTCTAGCCAAGGGAGTGGAAGGCTGAGTCAACTTTATGGGTGGTGGGGTGGGGCGGCGGCTTGTGGGGGGGTAGGCTATTGGGTATCGAACCCCGTTCTTATGATCTTCATTTAACGTGTTACCATTCAACCATCTAATTCAGAGCTTAGCCATCCGCTTGAGCACGGACGGCTATGCATAGAAGGGGTTGGGAGAGTAAAGGGGCTGGGAGGGTAAAAGGGTTGGGAGGGTAAAGGGGCTGGGAGGGTAAAAGGGTTGGGAGGGTAAAAGTGTTGGGAGGGTAAAAGGGTTGGGAGGGTAAAGGGGCTGGGAGGGTAAAAGGGTTGGGAGGGTAAAAGTGTTGGGAGGGTAAAAGGGTTGGGAGGGTAAAGGGGCTGGGAGGGTAAAAGGGTTGGGAGAGTAAAGGGGCTGGGAGGGTAAAAGGGTTGGGAGAGTAAAGGGGCTGGGAGGGTAAAAGGGTTGGGAGGGTAAAAGTGTTGGGAGGGTAAAAGGGTTGGGAGGGTAAAGGGGCTGGGAGGGTAAAAGGGTTGGGAGAGTAAAGGGGCTGGGAGGGTAAAAGGGTTGGGAGGGTAAAGGGGCTGGGAGGGTAAAAGGGTTGGGAGGGTAAAGGGGCTGGGAGGGTAAAAGGGTTGGGAGGGTAAAAGTGTTGGGAGGATAAAGGGGCTGGGAGGGTAAAAGGGTTGGGAGGGTAAAGGGGTTGGGAGGGTAAAAAGGTTGGGAGGGTAAAAGTGTTGGGAGGGTAAAGGGGTTGGGAGGGTAAAGGGGTTAGGAGGGTAAAAGGGTTGGGAGGATGAAAGGGTTGGAAGGTTAACATCAAATACGGACAGCTGGATGCAAGGGCAAAAGGATCCATAGAAGGTCACATCAGGTGATGACCTTTCGGAAGACCCGAATACACAACACAGCGTCAAATGTCTTTCGTCTGAAGAAGCATCGTGAACGGTTGTTGTCCAGTGTCCAGCGACGTGTATACACGCACTTCACATCCGGTCAGTTTGCCATTATTAGGAAATGGATGTTTGGCGAAATAGGACGATAAGACCGATGTCGTAAAAGATGGTCAACCGTCTAGACATTCTGGTCTGACTTGACCTTATGCGTCGATCCGTGTCCAGAATTTCCCCCCCCCCACCCCGGAGACTTTATTTCAGAATGTGCTTGGGGGCGAATTTATTCTGGAACAGATTCACGGGGAAGAGAATCTATTTTAGAGTCTTCGGGGAGACATTTAGGGGGGAAGACTCTGTCACGGGACACCGGGAGATATTCTGCAGGATGGGCATAACACAATGGTTGGTCACTGTTAACTTTTGAAGCAAGAACTTGAAAATGCGAAGCAAGAAATTAAGAACATGGGTATTTTTCACATATCATCATCATCATCATCATCATCATCATCATCATCATCATCATCATCATCATCATCATCATCATCATCATCATCATCATCAATATCCTTAGGCTCAATGCCCGTAGGAGTTCGACGCCACTCTCTGTCTGAGTCTGTCTCGCTTCATGCTGCCCAGCTTCAACAGGTCTGGTCAGCAGGTCTGCTCCATACCATTAACATCTTGGAGCAGTTAGACCACCTTTTCTGAATGAAGAGAATATTGGGAGAGAGGCATGAAGGACAACCTGGGTCAATGCCCGTATGTGTCTCACGCTCTCCCCCAACTCTCTCCACTGGTCTGTCCTGACCGGCCTGTGCATGTCTGCATCACATCATGACACCTTGAAGCATCTGGGTCGCTATGTCACTTGTGTCATGGTTTTTGCGGATTTCAATCGTCTTGGACTTTTACTGCCAGCGTATTGCCACCCATCTGGCAAACCTTTCTCCTTTTGTCCGGGCTTAGGACCGGCACAGGGACATTATTGGTTCCCTGTGGCGGAGGATGGATGCAGTTTAACGTCGTGCCCAGTTCACATAGGCTATATAGGTTTCTAATCCTAAATGTGAATTTCTCAATTCCATATCAGTATCATTAGTGTGAAGAAATTTAGTTAAAGACCAGAAATTATCAGTGAGAAATAAGCGTCAATTTTACTTGGGGGGGAGGAGGTAGTGGGTCCATCTGTGCGTACATGACTTTTGATAGTATTCGACCAATTATCTTACATGGTGGCTAATGGAATTTAATTAACATTAATTGTCTCGTGAAGATGATTCTAATATAATGAAATTATTGGTCAATTGTTTTGCTGTCGTTGATGATTTTACTGCAATTTGAACACGCGACTGCTTTAAATCGAATGTAGATTAACATTAATATGCTGACGCAACATTCAGTACACGCGTTATATATATATATATATATATATATATATATATACAATGCTATACACACATACATACATATATTATATACATACATACATGCCTACGTACATACATACATACATACGAATTCGTGCGTGCGTGCGTACATGCATGCATGCATAAATGCATACATAATACATACATTGTTGGGTTCACTTGCTCTAGTCTAGAAGATGATGAGTAATACTCAGGTCCGTAATGTAAAATAACATCGATTTATTCAATAACAGAGCAGTCTGACAAGGAGTAGGTTAACGTTACCCAAAGCTGACATGAAGTACGACCGATACAGCTGATTCGAGAGAGCTGACGTGAAGACACACCAGGCTAACGGAGCCCAAAGGAAGACGGATGTAGGCCAGTTCACCAACGAGGTGGGACGGCAATCGAAGAAGACAAACGTCGTAGAACACGAACCACACGCCACGCTCAACAGGAGTCGAACACACACCACAGAGTAGACCCACGACAAGAAGCAAGCCCCCACAGTAGTAGCCCTTTAAATAGGCCCTGCCCTTCCCTCAACTCCCACATAGTCAAGGAGAGTCCAAGTAAGGAAGCCCAGAGGGGTAATAGGTAGCTAACACTCACATACCCCCCCACCAGAACATGAGGAGTCCAACGGGGACGACGAACTATACGAACAATGCTACGCCTAAATGCAAAATCACTCAGTACAAGCCATTACACGTACTAAGCAATTCAGCAAGACTTAACTAAATAATGCATCGCACTCATAAATAACGTAAGAGTCCGATATAATCATGATCTGAATACACAAACTGCATATAACCCAAATCATCAGTTCACACGTAATCACGATATATATACATACACATCAATAGTTCAAATGTCCAAAAAACTATATCTGAAACACAAGAAAAAATTTGGACACCCACTGGTGTATCAAAAATGAACCAAAATGTATAATGGTCATCGGCACAAGCCACCCTACACTACAGACACACTGAAGAGTTCCTTGCCGAAGAATTCCGTGCTTTCCTTTTATGACAGAACGTTCCATTGAAACTGTTTCTGGACAGTGTTTGACTTTTCAAGACAGAACGTTCCATTGAAACTGTTTCTGGACAGTGTTTGACTTTTTCTGACAGAATGTTCCATTGAAACTGTTTCTGGACAGTGTTTGACTTTTCATGACAGAATGTTCCATTGACATACGACGAGGATAGACGTACCAGAGAGCATCTCTAGCACGCCCGACGACTCCGCTGTGAGGAGACAAGTGGAGACACTGATTGACGTGTGCCCTCACCCGCTCCCACTCACATTATGCAGATGGACGACTCAGAATGTCCGGCAGAACATTCCATTCGCCTGGACGATGTCTAATGTCCAAGTTGTACTGTTCAAGCTCCAAACTCCATCGCAAGAGCTTCATATTTTTTTTCGCCATCTGATGGATGAACTGCAAAGGTTTATGATCGGTGAACACCAGGACGACTGCGGATCCAAAGTAGACACTAAAGGCCCGCAAGGCGACCATCAGTGCCAGCGCTTCCTTCTCTATGGTCGAATAGCGAATCTCCTGCGGCAGCAGCTTCCGACTCAAATAGCAGATCGGGTGTTCCAATCCATCCTTCATCTGAAACAAGCACGCTCCCAGACAGAATTGAGAAGCATCAACACCCACACAAAACTGTTTAGTAAAGTCAGGAGGTATTAAGATAGGTCTAGAAGCCAGACGAGATTTTAGATCAAGAAAAGCAACCTCCGCTTCCTCATTCCATCTAAAAGGAATCCCTTTCTTTGTCAAAGCCGTGAGCGGCAAAGTAATATCAGAGAAATGAGGCAAGTACCTCTGATAGTATCCCGCTAATCCTAAGAAAGATTGCACCTGTTTTTTAGTAGCAGGCCTAGGAAATTTCAACACCGCTTCCACCTTCTTCAACCTTGGCTGAACTCCGTCAATCCCAATGTGATGACCCAAGAAATCCACAGACGCATTAGCAAAGACACATTTAGCCAGATTCAGAGTTAAACAAGCATCAGCTATTCGAGATAACACTTTTCGCAAATGAACCAAATGATCCGACCATGCTAAGCTGAAAATGATGATGTCGTCTAAATAAGCATCACAAAACTCATTCAATCCATTCAGCACTTTCGTAATTAACCTTGAGAACGAAGCCGGAGCATTCTTCAGGCCAAAACTCATGTATTTCCATTGGTAATGCCCTTTCGGGGTGACAAACGCAGTTAACGGAACTGACTCCGGATGCATCGGGATCTGCCAGTAACCTTTAGTCATATCCAGCTTTGTTATAAACCGTGACTGACCCACTCGATCAATTAACACCTCCACCCGTGGCATAGGAAATGGATCCGGAACAGATAATCCATTCAGTTTCCTGAAATCTGTACAAAGACGATCTGTACCGTTTGGCTTAGGCACCAAGACAATCGGAGCTGCCCACGGACTCTCAGACTCCTCTATTATCCCCGCTTCCAACAACTGATTCACCTCTTTATCCACCCTCGCCATTTTCTCAGGATTTAACCTGTAAGGGTATTGTCGAACAGGGCGAGCGCCTTCAACCAAATCAATTCTATGAGACACCATAGATGTTTTACCCGGTACTTCACTAAACACATGTGCAAAGTCATGCAAAACATCCCGCAATTCCGCACGACATTCAGCAAACACTTCACATTGTAAGACCTTATCCTCTAAAGTCACATCATTCATCCTCACATCCGGATTTACCACCAACACAGAAGCCACCACCTCCTCATTCGGTCGCTCATACACCACATCCATACGATCCACATAGCGCTTCATCAGATTCACATGTACCACCCGTTCCGTTTTTCTTCGATCCGGGGTACTCACTAAATAATCGACCGGACCAAGTCGACGTACAACCACATACGGTCCACAATATTTGGTCTGTAAAGGTTTACCCACCAACGGAATCAAGAGTAAAACCTTTTCACCTTCCTCAAAAGACACAGCACGTGACTGCTTATCATACAGTTGCTTCGATTTACTTTTCGCATCAACCGCATTTTCACCAGCAAGTTTCAATCCAACACGCATACGTTCACGTAATTGTAAAACATAGTCAATCACGTTCTTGCCAGACACTTCATGTACAACATTTTTCGCCAACCATTCTTCCTTCATCAATTGCAACATGCCACGCACATCTCTGCCATACATCAAATCAAAAGCAGAAAAGCCAGTACCCTTTACCGGAACCTCTCTATATGCAAACAAGATCCACGGCAACATTGCATCCCAAGAACCCGGATATGTTTCAGCCAACGCCTTCAACATATCTTTCATAGTACGATGAAAGCGTTCGCACGAGCCATTCGTTTGTGGTCTATAAGGACTAGTTTTCAACTGCACAATACCACATTCATGCACAAACACTTGCATCAAATCAGACATGAATTCTGAGCCACAATCAGATAACAATTCTTTCGGAAATCCGAAAAGCGAAAAAACTTCACACAAACATTTTGCCACATCCTGCGCCGTATGATTCTTCAACGGAAACGCAAATGGAAAATGGGAAGCCAAATCAATGACCGTGAGAATAAACCTATTCCCCGTTCCCTCACATACACTCAATGGGCCTACGATATCCATTGCCAAGCGTTGAAACACTTCCTCCATTACAGGCATACTGACCATGGGCGCCCTATAATTTCTGTTTCCTTTGCCTAAGCGTTGACACACATCACATGAACGACAATACTCACGAACGTCTCGATTCACATGAGGCCACCAGAAATGCTTCGTCAACCGATCCAGTGTCTTTCTAGTACCCAAATGCCCAGCCGCTGGTATATCATGGGCCACATGCAACAACTTCTGTCTTAAGTCACGAGGCACAACTATTTGTACCACACCCATTCCTAATGGTGTACACTTCTCCTCCCATCGACGCACCAAGACCTCGTCCACCAACGCATACGGTTGTACACGCCCACCGACAGACACCGTCTCGTCTACTTGTGCATACAATGGTCTCAATTCAGGACACCGGCGCTGGCGCAATATTAATTCCTGTCGGCTAACGTATAGCTCCGATCTTTCTGTCACAACAGATTCTGTCGCTGCAAATAAACTCGATAAGTCGCCTTCATCGAAATTCATTCGTTCAACTTGTCTGTCAATTATTTCACCTGGCGTTCGCTCTTGGTCGGCCGACTCCGTACTTTGACCCACTATCTCCGACTGCTCGGGCGCCGCTTCACTGCACACCGCCGTCTCCCTCTCACTCTGTCTCAGTGCATGTGCTCTAGCCTGTGCACGAGTCGTCACCGCGACCTCCAACACCTGTCCTGCCAGCGCTGTATCATTACCCACAATGCAATGCACCCCAGCCATTGGAAGTGAATTCATTAGACAGCATAACACCTCACCTTGAACAAATGCACAATCAACATTCACTTTCACCAGAGGACATTCCACAATAGAACCAGATATACCTCTGAGTAACCTCGTTTCATTCATGTGTACAAACTCATGCTCATTCAACCATTCATTAGACACCAAAGACTGCAGCGCTCCACTGTCCCTCAAGAATACCGCCTCCTTTCGTGCACCCTCATCATCAATTACACATCCAATCACACAAAATGGTGCATACAGTTTATCAACAGATTCAATTGGCTTCGGAAAACTCTGTGGTTTAACAGGCGCCGAAACAGTCTGAACCAAACCCACAGGTTTCGCACCCCTCCAATTTTCCATTTGAGTCCCCTCCTTTCGTTTTAATTTCCAACAACTGGCCTTCGTATGACCTGGCGCTCTACAAAATGCGCACGTGACCGGTTCCCCAAAACCAGTGACGTCATCATTTTCCCGCACAGGCTTATTAAACCCATACGTTCCTCTTTGAGGCGAACGTCGACCCCAATTTGTATCACAACGCGTACCATCCTTGTACCCCACGCCTTGACGCTCCCATACATCTTTCTTCTCACTTTCATCAGATGAGAATCCTCGTGTACGGTCGAAAAAATCCCTGCGGAACCCCCCAGAATAATGGTTCGGCCCCTGCTTGTATAACACTGCATATTCATCCGCTAAACGTGCAGCACTTGCAACAGTATCAGGACTCTTATCTATCAGCCACCTGTGTACTTCAATAGGTAACGCTTGTACAAACTGCTCCATGAGAATTACCTCTTTAAATTTTGCTAACTCCTCCCACGAGTTTGTACCCTCAATCCATCTCTGAAAAGGACTCTGCAGTCGAAATGCATAATTCGCATACGTTTCCCTCGGTTCTTTTCGCAACCCCCGAAATTTCTTTCGATAAAATTCCGGAATACGTTCGTACGCCGTCAATAGCGCACTCTTCACAATATCATATTGGACGCACTCCTCCAACGATAAAGCCGCAAAAACTTTCGCCGCCTTCCCCGACAACTGTGGCTGTAGGAGGGACGACCATTTTCCCATCGGAATTTGATGCAACGTCATTGCTTGCTCAAACGCCGCAAAATAATGTTCGATATCGGCCGAATCAAATTTTGGCACAAATTTCAGAGCTGCCCCAAAACGCAAATCCTCATTTCCATGCGCTGGTCGTTCGACAGCACCACCTCCTTCTATTCTCCGTCCGTCCATTTCTAATCTCTGCTTCTCCAATTCCATATTCATTCGTTTCTCCTCCATGTCAAATCTTCTTTTCGTCTCCTCTGCTTCAATCCTCAATTTATTCTCCTCTCTCTCTGCTTCAATTTGCATTTTCTTCTCCTCTCTCTCGGCTTCAATCCTCAATTTATTCTCCTCTGCTGCAATCTGCATTTTCTTCTCCTCGAATCTCATTCGCTCCTTCTCTCTCTCCCACTCTCTGTCCTCTTTTAAGTGCAAGCGCTCTAACTCGGCCTCCTCTTTCTTCGCCTGTGCCTTAAGTTTCCAAGCTGCACTACCCAATTTCGGTGACAATGGTTTCATAGCCATTCTCCTCACCTGTGACCTAGACACGTCCTCCACATCCTCACCATATGTCTCACTCACTAGTCGAAGTGTGTCACTTGGTATGTCTCTGACATCCCCAAATTCAGGAATTAACTCCTCCTCTAACGACGCCATTTTACCTCTACGCCCTGTCGACTATTCGACGTGCAGACCAACGCACAGCGCAAAAATTCACCCACGACAGCTCACTTCAAAACTGTCTCGACCAACTTTACAAAACTCGCAAAACTCAATATCGCAAAACGTCGAAATTTCCCGCACTAATTTTCCCGACCTAATTCGCCAAAAACAACAACCATTGACCTGTCTTCACGGCCAACCACCATATAACACTTTTCCAACGGAATTACCACCGTACTATTTGCTAAATTTCACGGAAACAACGCCCCTTTTTTGACGCAAATTTCAAATTATCGTGAAAAAAATCCCGAGAGACCCCATCTGTTGGGTTCACTTGCTCTAGTCTAGAAGATGATGAGTAATACTCAGGTCCGTAATGTAAAATAACATCGATTTATTCAATAACAGAGCAGTCTGACAAGGAGTAGGTTAACGTTACCCAAAGCTGACATGAAGTACGACCGATACAGCTGATTCGAGAGAGCTGACGTGAAGACACACCAGGCTAACGGAGCCCAAAGGAAGACGGATGTAGGCCAGTTCACCAACGAGGTGGGACGGCAATCGAAGAAGACAAACGTCGTAGAACACGAACCACACGCCACGCTCAACAGGAGTCGAACACACACCACAGAGTAGACCCACGACAAGAAGCAAGCCCCCACAGTAGTAGCCCTTTAAATAGGCCCTGCCCTTCCCTCAACTCCCACATAGTCAAGGAGAGTCCAAGTAAGGAAGCCCAGAGGGGTAATAGGTAGCTAACACTCACAACATACATACATACATACATACATACATACATACATACATACATACATACATACATACATACATACATACATACATACATACATACATACATACATACATTCATATGTATGCATGCATGCATACATACATACATACATGCATACATACATACATACATTACATACATACATACAAACATACATACATACATACATACATACATACATACATACATACATACATACATACATACATACATACATACATACATACATACATACATACATACATACATACATACATACATACATACATACATACATACATACATACATACATAATGCGAACTTTGTGCCATAATATATCAACGATAGGTCTACATTGCATAATGCATACACACATACGCATGCAACTATGCAACCAACACATGCATGCATACACATGTGTGTCGGCGTCAACGGACTTTGTAGCCACAAGATGTCGTTAAACTCGGTATCCATGGATGCATGAATACATGCGCATAATATATGATGCATGCATAAAAGCATTGCAATGATTGCATATACATGAATAAAAGCATTGCATATATGTATGCATGACCATGTTCACACGGACTCGGATGCTGTTCCTTCGACTCTATACATTAACTGCAGCATCTGTACCTGCAGTGGCCGCCAGATGAAACCAAGTGCTTGGAGTTTGTCCCGCTGGATCTTATGCGTGAAGACGCTTAAGTAGCTAAATTATGACCAACAGAAACATCCGCATATAAGCCCAAATATACCTATATGTATATACATAGATCTATAGGAGTAGGGATATCTACCTCTCAACGAGGATTATAAGAGACTTCTACCATCCATCGTTGCATCCATGCTTTGAATCAAGCACATGTAGACGCATTCATGGAAAATGCTATAACAGAATTGTCTGCGTTAGAACGCATACTTTAAGCTTTCTTTATTTTATCGGAACGTTTATTAAGCGTCTCTGTGTAGCAGGACGTAGGATACCCTTCAGAAACGAAACGCTTCCATGGATACATGTGAGTGAAAGTCCTGCGAGGAAAAGCGGTTTTTGAGAAGAGAGAAGGAACGTTTGAGAGACTGCCAGACAGAATTGTCGCGCGAACAGAATTGGAAGAATGCATGCGCTATTCCAAGATGAGGGATCAATTAATTTAAGTATAATTATCATCGAGCCAGGTCCGCTCTAGCACGAGGAACCAAGAGGTTTCTGTCTTATAGAACTACAAAAATTAGAACCGCTATAATTCAAAACGCAAGTAAGCTTAGGCTATACGGGTTATTGTGCACGAATTGCTCCCTATAGATTTTCTCGACTGGTGATCGTTATTTCTAAGTTAATCATGCCAATACAATTAGGAAAATTTGTCATCTTCTGACATCTATGGATTCTGTTTACATAATATTGCGATAAATTTGTAAAAACTTTGGAAGCTGCTCATCTCTTGTAATCAACTTTTGCGTTTCAATCTTCTAGGGAATTCTAATGTCATAATTAAAGACTAACAAAAATCAACTTCCACCTGGGCCTGGTGCTATTATATTCTGAATTTATTAGACGGGCTGTCCAATAATCCAATTACGCAGTATGAGATCCGATTGCAAAGCAAGGACCAAAAGACTTACAATATTACGGGCAGATTCTACGCGTGAGACTTGTACGACGAATGTGCGTGGGTCTTACAGCAAGGTATCAGGTTCAGAACATGTTAGAACCACACACTTCGTATTACCAGTCTTCACGTCAATCGGCTCATCGTGACCTTAACGCCATATTCATGGACACCCAGTGTTTAATCTAGACGTCTCTGGGGGGGGAAAGTTCCCCCCCCAGGATTGACATTTCCCCCCCCAGAAAAAATTGACAAAATGATATTGGTTTTTAGTCACTATTTTCATCATTGTTTTACATTAAGTGTTATAATATACCGTGATATTATTTACTAAATATATATGATTATAATGACATTATTTACTACTATAATATATGATATTATCATGTTGCAATGAGTGTAACTTACTGTATAATATTATATTTATAAATACTCTTTTTACCTGACTAAAAACAGAGATGACATCCTCTCCAGAAAAATTTGACAAAATGATAATAGTTTTTACTTGCTGTTTACATCACCGCTTTACATGCATTGTTATAATAATATACCGTAATATTATTTAATATATTTTATGGTTAGGCCTATAGTAATTATTTACTATTACAATACACGACACAATCTTGACAAAATGAGTAGGCTATAACTTAGTGTTAATATTCGTACAAATACTATTTTGTACAACCAAATAGCTTCTCTCCAGTGCTATCCTTCAGAATTTTGAACTGTCAAATTTCAAAATGTTTTGGTCCGATTACCATATTTGAACACCTAGTAAAACATCATTACTACATGTGGCTTCCAGATTTTGGTACCGGTAGTTTAATTATTAGTTCTTGGTTGATTTGTTTACCATTAAGTATGATTTCGGAAAGTGTATCTTGGTTAGCAATTCAGGACCATATTCGGAAACAGGGATAAGCTGATTATAGTGGTGAAAACTCAGCTTATATAGGCCTACTATTATATTCACATCTGCCGTTATTCTTTAGACCGACACCTGCTGCCATTGTAAGGTGGAAATTAAAAAAGTTTCTGATGGGGCTCTGAAAAAGTGCAGGTATTTTGTGAAGATGACACCTTAAAATGCTGCCATTGCAATGTGGAAATTCAAAAAATTTCTGATAAGGCTCTGAAAAAGTGCAGGTATTTTGTGAAGATGACACCTTAAAATGCCGCCATTGCAATGTGGAAATTCAAAAAATTTCTGATGAGGCTCTGAAAAAGTACAGGTATTTTGTGAAGAAGACACCTTAAAATGCTGCCATTGCAATGTGGAAATTCAAAAAATTTCTGATGAGGCTCTGAAAAAGTACAGGTATTTTGTGAAGATGACACCTTAAAATGCTGCCATTGCAATGTGGAAATTCAAAACATTTCTGATGAGGCTCTGAAAAAGTACAGGTATTTTGTGAAGATGACACCTTAAAATGCTGCCATTGCAATGTGGAAATTCAAAAAATTTCTGATGAGGCTCTGAAAAAGTACAGGTATTTTGTGAAGATGACACCTTAAAATGCTGCCATTGCAAGGTGGATATTCATAAAAATTTTCCCGTGGGGCACTGAAAAGTACAGGTATTTTGTGAAGATGACACCTTAAAATGCTGCAATTGCAATGTGAAAATTCAAAAAGTTTCTGATGAGGCTCTGAAAAAGTGCAGGTATTTTGTGAAGATGACACCTTAAAATGCCGCCATTGCAATGTGGAAATTCAAAAAATTTCTGATGAGGCTCTGAAAAAGTACAGGTATTTTGTGAAGATGACACCTTAAAATGCTGCCATTGCAAGGTGGATATTCATAAAAAATTTTCCCGTGGGGCACTGAAAAGTACAGGTATTTTGTGAAGATGACACCTTAAAATGCTGCAATTGCAATGTGAAAATTCAAAAAGTTTCTGATGGGGAGGAGGCACTTCCCCCTCCCCATACCCCTCCCCCTCCCAGTCTCGACGCTACGCGCCTCATGAGCGTCCTTCGGACGCTCAATTGTCTCCCCCCCAGAAACCTGAATTCCCCCCCCCCCCAGAGGACGGGGACTAGATTAAACACTGATGGACACCAAGAAACTATTACACTTGTCAAGATCTATTTCGTATGCAGTATAACAAAAATAGACTCGCCTGCTTTCGCTCTTTTCTAAACTGATTTCGTTTTCGTAACGTACCGTTCCGACCTCGGGTAAAATAATGAAATTGCTTAAAATAGGAAAGAAACGATTAAAAGGCTCTGCAAGACCTGCAGCACCTGCCGAACAGGAATATCATCTGTCAGTGCTGCCGCTCCAGTACGGATTCTGAATGGACGGCATCCATGAAGCCATGCCCGCCTGCGGTTAACTTATAATTGCCTTTATCCGTGTCTTTGCCCAAATATATCTTCTTGCCTACCTGTCCATGTGTGTATGGCTGCTTACCTGTCTGTCCGTCTGTCTATTTTCCTTGTTGACTCCGGGTTGTTTTGACCAGTTTCTGTCCAACCACGTGTCCTTCTGATGAAGCGCAGCATGCGAACATCTGTTGATTGTGTCAGAGGTCCTTGAGTTGAGTCTGTCTTCAAACCGATCCACAGGTGGAGGACAACGACTGAGATGTAGGTCGTAGCAATTTCTTACAATGTTTATAAAATTGTATGACATGTATGTGCATCTGTGTGTGGACATTTATATAGCGCCTTACAAGAGTCTTACGAAGAAGAGATGGACGGTGTTTAATCTATCTAAACACAGTTCTGCAGATCAGATGATTTTTGTAAAGAATTAGAAAGAAGTTGACGAAATGAGGAAATTAGTCTGGCAGTCGTCTAAATCTAAATCTCCAAATGTCCTAATCAACATAACTCCGCCACTGGTAGCACTCTTCCAGTGCCAGTCCCAAGCCTGGATAAAGGAGGAGAGCGTCGCTAATGGTCTTTGTAACCACACAGTGACGTTAAACTGCAAATACTACTAGGCCTACTATTTAATCACCAACTTTTTGACGAGCGCTGGGACGGCGGGCCGCTGACGACGCATACATGTAGGTCCAATTCTCGATGGTCTATAATCCATGTTAAGTACTACCGGTACTGAAAACTTACGAACCTGGCTATGCAAGGGCTATAAGCAGACGAACAGTATTGTTGTTATAAACGTATACATAATTAAAGGACGTTTCTTGTATTAGAAGCAACAGCACGTATCTGGTACCAGTTTAACGATTGCAATATTACAAGACCATTCGTTTTCGCATCTGTGTGGCTTCCATTTCAGGTCAAATCGCGAATGAGTTTGCATCAGGACAGTTATCGAAACTTAATGCATTTATTTAAGTGTATGCATGCATGTATCTGTCTATCTTTGAGTGCTTTAGCAATATATTTTTACATAGTACTCCTTTTACAACGTTGCAAATGTTATCTGCATTTTTAACTATATAAAACATCGACAAATATAGTAGCGCAATAAAGCCCGCAATTCTCAATTAAAATTAACAGCTTCACTTTCGTATGCAAACAGCAGCGGAGTCCCACGGCTGAAGCCTGAAGGCAGAAATCTCCCGCGGATATTATATAGCTGAGAAAGCCCGGCGACGTGACGTCGCAGATCCGGAGATCGACGACTGCGGTGTCATAAATAATTCTGGTTGATTATCGAAAGAAAATTGCATCGTTGCTTCTGGAGCCACAAGATGGATGGATGTATGGATGGATTGATGGATGGATGGATGGACGGATGGATGGGTGGACGGATGGATGGATGGACGGATGGATGGATGGATTGATGGATGGATGGATGGGTGGATGAATGAATGAATGAATGGATGGATGGATGAATTGGTGGATGGATGGATGGATGGATGGATGGATGGATGGATGGATGGATGGAAAGATGGATGGATAGATGAATGGATGGATTGATGGATGGATGGATGGATGGATGGATGAGTGAATGGATGGACTGATGGATGGATGTATCAATGGATGAGTGAATGGATGATGGGTCGATGTATAGTGGAAGGCTATCCATGGATGGATGAATGGTTGGATGGAAAGATGGATGGATAGCCAGGATAGGTAGTTCGATGGATGGTCGGAGTAACAAAAGTAATATCGAAATTCTGGCATAACGAAAACGAAGAGATCGGTGATATCTGCAGTGCTGTTCGCGGCATCCATGCATTCACCAGTGACGTTTCGTTGCTATTTAGTGACGTCCGCTGTGTACCATGATGACGTCGCCGATTTCATATAGTCAGCTGTCTAGAGTATACTGACGTCAGCTGTGTGATTTAGGGAAGTTCACGGTTTTCTCCGATGACGTCCGTGGATAGATACAATGACGTCAGCTTTGTGATTTAGTGACGTCCTCGGTGCAATGCAATGACGTCAGCGTTGTGATTTAGTGACGTCCTCGGTGCAATATAATAACGTCCTCGGTGTAATTTAGTAACGTCAGAAGTGTGCCGTTGAAAAAATACATAATAAATTATAGGCCCACAGCTGCTGCATGGTACGTTGAACAAAAGTACCAGCTGGCAGTTTTATTTAGGCCTAACAAGAGTTTTAAGTTCACGTAGGGCTTATAGTCTATTGTAACATGTTGTGTAGGGTAACTGACCGATATGTAAGGCAAGATGAGATGAGTAAAAGCATGGGCGCCCGCAGAAATTTTCGCAGGGGGGGGGCAAAATTTTTACGATAGTCACGATTAAATTTTGTAGTAGCAAGAGCTTGAAAATGCAATGCTGCATGGAAATTAAGAATACGGGTATTTTTCAAAGAGGTTTCTTATGCAAATTTCTCAGTTTCATTTTGTGCATAATTTTTAATATGAATAGTTTCCTTAGAAATTTGGTACAAATCAAATAGCAGATCTATGTTAAAAAGTAGTTTCCTAAAGGTGCGCTATATAATTCCAAAGAATGAACGAATGACTAAATGAACGAAAAAGGTGTCCGTTTGCAAGGGGCAATTGCTCCTTTAGCTGCTTCTAAAGCGCCACTCGAAAGCCAATTGCAGGGCACCAGCAGTTTCTCATGTTCTGCATCGAGTCAGAAGCCTGTTCCCAAGAGCAGTCAGAAAGATGTCCGAGTCTGGTATCCAGAGGGCCAGAGCTCAGAGTAACTGTTAATGCGGGACATTGCGGGTGTCGTTTAGGAAGGTGGAGGATCTGAGGATCAGATGAGTGTGGGTATCAATTCTTTTTAACAGATCTCTTTGTCAGTTCTGGGTGTAAATCCTGAGGCGTGATAACCAGAGCCAAGTTTATCTACAGTTTGACCTCCATGGATTCTGTACTGGCAGCTTGTAAAATGGACAAAATGGAGCCTGGCTTATAGCAGACTTGGTTTATATAATTACCATGCTGGTGAATAAGCAGATCTCCATGACGAAATTTCAGTGTACTTTGAGAAAATTTCAAATTTTTGCGTTAGTATTTAATTTTTTGCAGTTGTGATTAATTGCATTACAGCAGGATTCCACTTAAGTAGGCCATAATCGATAGACCTGCTGTTTGCATGGGTGCCCACAGGAAGGTTGAAATCCAATGGTCATTGTAAGAGTTTTTAGAAAGAGCTTGAACATGCAAGGCAGAAAGTTATAAAAGCATGTCTATTTCTATAGAAATATCTAAATGTGGATTTCTGACTTTCATTGTCTGTATCATTCGTATCGATGGTGCATTAATGCAAAGAAATTTGTTAAAAACCCAAAAGTAGTAGTTAAAAACATAGGTTTCAATTTTCCAGGGGGGCAAGTGCCCCCCTTTGCCCCTATGTGCGGGCGCCCATGAGTAAAAGTGTAAAATAATAAGACGATAGAGTAGACATGGCAGGGAGAGTGTAGCCTAATCGAAAGAATAGAGTGGGATTGTACATGTACGTCTATGAGGTAAGATAGAACAGCAGAGGACATGTAGGAAATAAAAAAAGAGTTGACATTATAATTCTATTGCATGACTTGAATTCGATTAGTGAATGGGTCACGTGACCTGGTGCCCACTCGTCCCTGCATCTTATGCGGATCGGTGAATAAATCCTGGAAACGAATAAACAGATGAAGAGCGGATGATGGTTGACTTTGACGAATGACCTCTGGAGGAATGCGGATAATTTTCGCACCCATCACCGACAAATGGCTGACTTCAGAGCTCTCTCCATATGGGCTATATGTATATATATACATACATATACATATAATACGCAATGCAATTTATATATATATATTACTACATATATAATAATTATGTATAATGTATAATATATTGCTTTGACCGACGTCATGAGCTGATGAAGATGAAAATGTGATAAACGATGAATTAATGTGCGTGTATAGTCATACAGCGCCTAAAGCTTGGCAAAAACTTGAGACACTAAACAAAACTAAACGTGGCCCACGCTAAGCTGAAAAACATAGGTTAAAATTAAATTTCAGCGACACAATGCTCAATAAAATCAAAATGAACCATGTGAAATTTAAAGTAAGCGAAATCAAATCAATTATTTCCCGTTGACGTATAAACTAAAAATGGTTGTGTAATAGAAAAGATGTTGCTGATTATAATTCCATGTAGGTCGATGATTCAATTTTATTTTATTTTTTCGCGATTTGAAAATGACTACAGCCACCACTACCACAACCACCACCACCACCACTACTATTACTACATCTACTACCACTACTATATAAATAGTATATACATAGTACTATTACTACTACGATAAAAAATTATCTGAAATTGCACTCACTGCTATTGCTATCACCACTGCTACTGCTACTGCTACTGCTGCTGCTGCTGCTACTACTACTACTACTACTACTACTACTACTACTACTACTACTACTACTACTACTACTACTACTACTACCAGGCCCGGCCCTAGGGTTTGCGGGGCCCAAGGCAGCTGTGAGTCTGCAGGCAAAAAATGTCTAAATTCATCATCTGTCAATACAGCATTGACACTATAATTATGTAGACCTATTTAAGTAATGCGAAATCATGGGCGCCCTCTGGAAAATAAACACCGATTTTTAACAACAAAGTTTTACTTTTGACAAATTTATTTGCGCCAAAGCGCTAATGAGGCTAATGATTCTCACGGTGACAAGGAGAAATTTTCATTTGGACACCTATGTAAACAATCCATGTTCTTAATTTCCTGCTTTATATTTTTCAAACTCGTGCTAAAAAGTTACCATTGTGCTGTGCTCTATCCACCTAAAATGTCTGCAGGCGCCCATATTGAAAATTGAAGTTATTGGACATTCACATGCAAATCTGGCCATTAACCCTAGCAGTTTATTATGAAAGCAATAATTAGGAATTTAGGACTGTTTTCAATTTAACTAGTTCAGTCTAGTTGAATATCTAGCATCTAAAATAGGATGCCAATAATTGACATAATTTTATTTCTGATTCCGTCTAATTGAAGCTTTGAAATGTTAGTTTCAATCGAGTATGCTATTGACAAAGATGTGAGTGCTATCTTACAAAAGTTTTCGCAAATCTTCCCTAATTTGATGTAGGCCTATGTGAAATCTGAAATGATTTCGCAATGGAACATCTTTTCAATTGGCAAAAAAGCTAATTTAGGGAGCCATTCTCAAAGTAAGCCGAGCCTATAGGTCTATTGTTGATCGCATGGAAATTTTAGCCATTTGTTCATACCTTGAAGATTAATTCCAGGGCTCTTTTAACGTGCAGTTGTACACAAAATGTGCAGTTCTAAATGGACTTGCGCAGTTGTAGAAGAACTTCTGTGACAAGTTCTGTGCGGTTAAAACTTGCTAAAAAGGTCATTGTCATCCGATTGGAAGTAATTTACCATGGAGGATGGGAAGGGAAAGAGAAGTTGTGCAGTTCTAAAATTCCTTAAAAACAGCCCTGATTAATTCCACGTGCTGGCCTGCAACAACAGGTCTAGCTGTTACTCGGTTTAGTATTGAATTTAGATCGTTGTTTCCAAAATCATCTATCTCATTCACGCGGAACATTGACTGCAATTGAGCATAGTTGATATGCGACGTAACAATTAACATGCAATCTCAACAAAGTAAAAAAATAGCCAGCTGCGCGGGGCCTGGAAGCGCGGGGCCCAAGGCGGTCGCCTCGCTCGCCTTGCCCTAAGGCCGGGCCTGACTACTACTACTACTACTACTACTACTACTACTACTACTACTACTACTACTACTACTACTACTACTACTACTACCACTACTGCCGCTGCTGCTGCTACTGCAACTGCTACTAATACTGACTACTACAATACTACTACTACGCTACTACTACTCACCACCATTACCACTACCAATGCTTCTACTACTACTACTACTAAATATAATATAGACCCCTAATAATGATACTGCTACTACGGCTACTAGCAGTACAACTGCTGCTGCTACTGCTGCTGATACTACTGGATTACATGCTCTGTTCGAATTTAAACTGTTTCAGAACAGAAATTTGACAGACGGATCCGTTGGACCTCAGTCTACAGATCCATTGTCTTGGATCCATTGTGTGAATCCATTGTCTGAGATTCAGCCTCATCGATCGTCGCCACAATGCCGGTTGTTGTGATGCACGGCGGAAATGCGAGCGGAGGTCACGTGTCGTCTAAGGGAACCGGACCCAACAGCCATCTGCGCGTGTCTCTCTTCACGGCCTTGATCAATCCACTGTTCGGTAAGTCAATGGAACAGCAGGACGTCATCATCGTCATCGTCATCATCATCGTCGTCGTCGTCGTCGTCGTCGTCGTCGTCGTCATCATCGTCATCGTCATCGTCATCGTCATCGTCATCATCATCATCATCATCATCATCATCATCATCATCATCATCATCATCATCATCATCATCATCATCATCATTATTATTATTATTATTGTTATTATTATTATTATATTATAATTATTATTATTATTCGACAATGGAACAGCAGGATATTCGGATGATGATGATGATTATTATTATTACTAATATTATTATTATTATTGTTATTATTATTATTATTATTATTATTATTATTATTATTATTATTATTATTATTATTATTATTATTGCTATTACTATTACTGTTACTATGTCTCGGTAACAGGGAAGGAACGCGGGTCCTCAGAGTGATCTCAACTCCACTATAGTCACTGGCTTCGCTTCGATCTACTTAGGACCTATAAGCGGTCAGATACAAATACCTGCTGCACGTGCATCCGTCAATGCGGGACTGCTTGTCGGTGGCGTCTGCATGGGTCGCGAGCCCCACTTCCTCTCCTCACTTCACCACTGTTGAATAACTTGATCCAGACTCGGGCCATAAATATGTTTTCTGCTGAATTTAGATTGAAATCTGTTGGTTGGGTTATGTTCGTGATTAGTTAGAGAAGTGCCATTTGATGTCATGCATATTAATGAGGTTTAACCTAGATTGTCCTAGAACCGGCACTTCTACTACTACTACAGTGAGCCAAGCACTGGTCATCTATACAGTTTTTTGTGGACTGTTTTGCTTGCTGATGAAATTTGATTTCTAAATGACAGTCAACATCACAACATGGGCTAGAACAGATAACATCTCCGATAACTGAAGTGGCGCCAAAAATGTAATAAATACATTAATAATTAATTGACACAGTTTGTTTACCGGTAATTTCTATCCTCGTGTTCAGAAGTACATATTATACTCTCATTCTAAAAAAACGAACCAACCGTTTGACAAAAAATCCTGCCCGTCAGAACCACCGACCTATTTGTCACCGATCTTCGTCTCAAAACCAGTTATCAGAGTACTTAGGGATATGCAAATAATGCAATGCATGGTAACATCATGACAGCCAGGTACACATAAGAATAATTTGTGTGTATATGTGCAGCATAAATATGGACAGAGACAGATAGACAAAGAGTCATGCAAACAGACGGAGAGGCAACTAAACAGACGGAATCACCCAGACTGAATGCATCGTCTGCATAATGCAGACAGACAGCGGAACGGACCAGACAGACGCTTTGAGGTAGATCGATGGTGTGACAAAACAGACGACGTATTCGTGCAAACATAGACTCAGAAAGACCGACAGACGCTTTCAGCTGCAGATGTGGTGTGACAATGCAAAGGAGAATATGCATACAGACAGACAGACAGAATACAGACAGACATACAGACAGACAGACAGATGGATAGATAGATGCTTTAAGGTATGGGTATATGGTACTGTGGTGTGACAAGACAGACCAAACCACAAACAGACACACAAACAGCTAAACAGACAAATTGACAGAAAAAACACCTTAACCTATAATAGAGGCAGACAGCATAAACTTGATGAGATAAACTTGCACAGATTTACTGAAAAGAGAGATGAACACAAAGAGAGACAGCCAGACAAGCAAAGATACATACATTCTGGCGCTTTAGGCCATAAAGATTGTGTGACCAGACAGACATACAAATAGACAAAGACAGACACACAGACAGACAGAGACAGAGACAGACAGACGCAAACAGTTGGATGGATGGTATATACAATGTACCGCTTTCCAATCATTCAGGCATGCATAATATGCGTCTCGCCATGCAGTGTTAAATTCGCCGCAGATCCTTCGAATGTCCTACGGCGACACGGACCAATACATGAAGACGGACAAACAGACAAACAGAGGTATAGGAACAGCGAGACACACATGCCGCCGGCGTTAAGAGGATCTTCCGAATTTGCCGGCTGTTTTGCTGCAGTCCGTTGAATTATTTCTGCCGGGCATTATCTCGCTTCCATTTTCACCACCACCACCACCACCACCGCACCACCACCCCACCACCACCACCACCACCGCCGCCACCTCCACCACCACCACCACCACCATTCCACCCCCACCATTCCACCACCGCCGCTACCGCCGCCGCCACCACCACAAATACCACCACTACAATACCGTCAACAACACCACCACCAGTACCAAGGCAACCACCACCGCCATTGCCGCCACCACCACACCACCACCACCGCCGTCACCACCATCACTCCTTTGTCATCATCACCCTACGTATCCCACCATATCTCGTTCCAACCAGGCTTTGTCCTGATTGGTCGCCGTCTGGCGAGCGCCACCAAGCGGTGAGGACCGACATGACAGGACGATCACCGCATACGTCAGCGCCCTCTATTCGGGGAGTCGGGTGGGAGGGGGGCTATGTGGTATATTGGAGAAGTGATTGGCTCCCCTACATAAAAGAAGGTCCGCGCATCAATATTGAGCGATAAATACAGGCAGAACACTCGAAGAAAGGCTCCACTGTGTTACCCGTCGATGCTGAGCGATGATGAAGGCATTCGACGATATTGAACGATAATATCCCGCATGCCTGTATATAGAGCGATAACATTAGGTAATAAAAATTATGTACGTATGCACCAATACGCTCAACATATCTTGTATATAAATATTATATATATATATATATATATATATATATATATATATATATATATAATATTCGATGGAAATATTGATAAAGGCGTGAGTAAAAACCGGGCGAATCCATAGCCTAAGCTAAAATCGTCCCGATGCGAGGCCCTCCCTTATCTTAACCAGTGCTCTTCTTGACCCAACGCATTTTGGCTTGTACAGGCCTATTTGAAGCACTGCAACGCATGGCATAAACTGTCTAGCTCTTCATTCGTAGTAACTGACCTATCCGACCATCTTCCTATTTTGACGCAGTTCGAACATGAACCAAAGCTTTCAACAACAAAAAACAAGCCGGAGCTCACAGGTTAATCACTCAGGAGATCCACTTTCAAGAACTCCAGAGCAAAAACCGATTGGCCATCGGTTTTGGTTACCTGCCATGATCTAGATATGAATAGGGCGTATGATAGGTCAGCCTTCCTCAATGGAGTTTAAGCAAGAATACGACATAGCGTTTCCTATTTTGTCATAACTAAATCTAGTAGAAGAAACCCGCGGATGTCCCAAGCAAGACCCGTTTAATTCCATCAAAACAAAATCCAAATTGCATCTAAAATTGACTTTAAAAAATGCAACCCTGTAGAGAAAGAACGGTCGGGCTGTGAGCGCCTCTATGTAGCGTTCTTGAAGAGGGCGGTAGGCCTATATAAATTTATATAATTGACTGCATGATTGCTTGCTTGATTGATTGATTGATTGTTTGAAGAACGCATTTATGCCTCATAGGAAGAAATTCCCCATGTAAGCTTTTACATTACTAGATGTGTAACCCGGCGTTGCCCGGGAAATTCAGAGTTTTAAACACTACTCCACTGTGGTACCCAACGTTGACCGCAAAATTTCGGGTTTCCGCCAACCCTCTACCCCACCTCGCTTCCCCAAAAAGTCAAACGTAACCCGCCACTGCAGGGCGCTACGGAAATTATTACTGGGCTTGTATGACGTCATGCGGAGCAGACTCTTCACTAAAGCGTTTGCCAAAGCGTGAGCGATTAATTCTGTCTTAAAACGTTAATAACTCGAGTTCTAAAGTGAAATTTAGGGTTTTAAACACTACTCCACTCTGGTACCCATCGTTGACTGCTAAATTTCGGGTTTTCGCCAACCCTCCACCCCACCTCGCTTCCCCAAAAAGCCAAACTTGACCCACCCCTGCGGGGCGCTACGGAAATTATTACTGGGCGGGTATGACGTCATGCGGAGCAGACTCTTCACTAAAGCGCTGGCGTGATCAATTATTGATGAAATCTGTCTTAAAACGCTCATAATTCTTGTTTTAAAGTGAATTAAAACCTGAAAATAGTTGCGCTGACCTTATAATTTGGGTAAGAATCGATTGCAATAATTTTTTTAAACCGACGCTGTTTCATCTCCGAGCCTATTCTGCAGGGGAGAGTCAAAAGCCTACAAACAAATAAACAAACATATGGAAAGTGTTTCGGAATTATAATGTAGATAATGTCTGCCTGCAAAGCGAAACAGAAAGGGTACAGATGGGGGATCCATTCGCAGCCGACATGGATAGATTAGAGAATGTTATAAATCTATGTGGTGGGCCGTTAGCTCGATATGGATTTGTTGTTTATTGTTGCATCGCTAAATTTAGATCAGTTGTTATGAAGAGTGAAGAGTGCGCCTAATTAGCGCCATGGATATGGCAGTTGATCGATATCACGTGATCAAACCACTTGATGCTTATAAGACGTCCGACATGCAATGGCGTCATGTTCAGCATTTCTTCCATAATCCCTATATAATATCTATTATAATATATATATATCTACTATATATATATATATCTAGACGGAGAGGGAATCTTGCACATCCACTGACAATAACAATTAGGCAGACTGTATTGGTGAAGGAATAGCTTTCCCCATATTCTCTATAAAAACAATTTGCAATTATAATAGGCCTACAAGGGTTCAACGGTTGGTTTCTTTTCTCTTCCTAAATAAGATAATGGTGCCGTACAAAAGAACATCGTTGTTCTAAAGGAACCTTGTTGCTCTAAAATAACCTTGTTGTTCTAAAAGAACCTTTTTGTTCTAAAAGAACCTTGCTGTATATACGTCATGCCTAAACTAATGTCCAACGACGAGGTTCCGTGCGTTCATCTGTTTTAGTCGGATCTTCTTGTCTCTCGCTCGCAGATCTCCACAAGGTATCACCGTGCTTTTTCGGTCGCTGACCCTGCTGCCATTATACCTCTAATGGACCGACTTCCTGTGGCACTTCTCCGAGTGCCCAGGGATCATTCCACCATGTTCTGCTATAGCTTTAAGAATCAAGACTGTCCTATCTATAGCTGACGTTGGGTCGAGAGCGCTTCTTAGCAGATAGTCTTTAATGGACGATACATAAGTGATTCTAATAAACAATACTGCATGCTGTTGAAGACACTATCTTCACGCAAAAGGGAAGTTTCTGATTTAAAAAATTCGACGAGTTTATATAGCCTATAGGTTTGGAAACTGAAGCCTTGGAGGCGTAAAAATCCTCAACTTGAAACCTCAGAGTATTCATGCAGCAGATGTTGGTATGTTATAAGGTCATCCGAGATAACATCATTTGCATCGTTGTGGTAAAATTGACTGTGCTGCAGAAACCATGGTTGCAGACGTCTATTATGAAGAACAATAGCTCCACCGAGGGAGACTCTGCATGCAATCTGTCTTTGGGAAATTATTCTGCGCACGTTGTACTGTTTGACATTTGGATCAGTGGCTGAGGTTGTTCGGCGTTGATTTATCGGATTCTAAGTGCTTGTGCAGAGCCTGAAAAATGGCAAGAGAAGCTGTAGCATATATATATTACATAAACTGCCCATATGCTATTGGTCCACGTACGTGTACGTATGCTAGCATGCATGCACGTATGTATTTACGTACGTATACGTACGAATGCGCCTGTACATATATATATATATATATATGCATAGGGAACTGTGCATAGGCTTACATGTATGACATGCATGTGTATTTGTGTTTATTTATGAATGTATGTATTGTATCTGCGTGTGTATGTATGTATGTATGTATGTATGTATGTATGTATGTATGTATGTATGTATGTATGTATGTATGTATGTATGTATGTATGTATGTATGTATGTATGTATGTATGTATGTATGTATGTATGTATGTATGTATGTATGTATGTATGTATGTATGTATGTATGTATGTATGTATGTATGTATGTATGTATGTATGTATGTATGTATGTATGTTTGCATGTATGTGCACTTATTGTAGCGCCTTTGCAAGATTTCTTCCCAGATGCGCTCTCGACCACAGAGCGGACACTGAATCGGAGTTTCACGCCAATACGCTGAGCAATAGCGAGCGAAGGATTTACCCAAGGTCCCTACGCAGCTGAAACATGTAGCCTAGGCCTATCCACATATGCATGCATGCTGATATGCAGGTATGCAAGTATGTGCAATGCGTGTAGTTATGTAGTGTACCTATTTTTGCAAAGGCATGCTCGATTATACTGTTTTTATACATGCATAAAAATTATGTGAGTGCTTATATTTTGTACTCTATGAATGTTGGCTATATATAATATTATACGAGTATACGTGCTGTATATTAAGCGTGTGCCTTCATAACGAAGCGTGCACAAGCACACACACGCATATATATATATATAATCATAATATATATACACCGTATATAATAGTATGTATATATATGCAGGGAATAGTATTTAACTGGATATATCGTTCCTGCAATCAGCGAATGGCTTCTGCGCCGCTTATCTGAAAATAAATTGGTCATTCGATTTGCATGCACTATTATAATACACCGGACGATATCGAATCATAACATCATCAGAATCCTGTGTTCCATGCAGTTTGCCCCGTTTTAACCGATGTTCATAGCTGCATTGGTTAAAGCGCATGCGCGTCCATTGCTCCATTTAAATCGTACGCATCCATCTGCAGTGGTGATCTTCATTTCAGCGCTCGTGGATAAGCTGGTGCCCTGCGCTTGGTATCGAGTGGCACTTTAGAAATTTTGATATTACGATTACGATTACTATTCAGTATAATTACTGATCGTTAATTAGAAACTTCTGTAGAGTCAAAATCAGAATCAAAACCAGAGCCTGTCAACAATCTGTTCATTCTTTCGAAAGATCGAATGTGTCTCGCAATTTCTACTAATAATTTATTTTTCCGATCCTTCAGCTTCGCCGATATACAATTATACATGACATTGTAGTTATTAGATGACGAAGATTGACGAACAGATCGATTTTCAGTCCCATCTGTCTCCAGTGTTTAATCTAGTCCCCCTCCTCTGGGGGGGGAATTGAGGTTTCTGGGGGGGGGGGGAGACAATTGAGCGTCCGAAGGACGCTCGTGATGCACGTAGCACCGAGGCTGGGGGGAGGGGTATGGGAAGGGGATGCACCCCTTCCCATCAGAAACTTTTTGAATGTTCACATTGCAATGGCACCATTTTAAGGTGTCGTCTTAACAAAATAGCTGTACTGTTTCAGTGGCCCATTAGAAAATTTTTGAATTTCCACATTGCAATGGCAGCATTTTAAGGTGTTGTCTTAACAAAATAGCTGTACTGTTTCAGTGGCCCATTAGAAACTTTTTGAATTTCCACATTGCAATGGCAGCATTTTAAGGTGTTGTCTTAACAAAATAGCTGAAATTTTTCAGTGGCACATTAGAAAATTTTTGAATTTCCACATTGCAATGGCACCATTTTAAGGTGTTGTCTTAACAAAATAGATGTACTGTTTCAGTGGCCCATTAGAAACTTTTTGAATTTCCACATTGCAATGGCAGCATTTTAAGGTGTTGTCTTAACAAAATAGATGAACTTTTTCAGTGGCCCATCAGAAAAATTTTGAAATTTCGACATTGCAATGGCAGCCTTTTAAGGTGTTGTCTTTAAAAAATAGTTGAACTTTTTCAGTGGCCCATTAGAAAAGTTTTGAATTTCCACATTGCAATGGCAGCATTTTAAGGTGTCGTCTTAACAAAATAGCTGTACTTTTTCAGTGACCCATTAGAAACTTTTTGAATTTCCACATTGCAATGGCAGCATTTTAAGGTGTCGTCTTAACAAAATAGATGTACTGTTTCAGTGGCCCATTAGAAACTTTTTGAATTTCCACATTGCAATGGCAGCATTTTAAGGTGTTGTCTTAACAAAATAGCTGAACTTTTTCAGTGACCCATTAGAAAAGTTTTGAATTTCCACACTGCAATGACAGCATTTTAAGGTGTTGTCTTAACAAAATAGATGAACTTTTTCAGTGGCCCATTAGAAAAGTTTTGAATTTCCACATTGCAATGGCAGCATTTTAAGGTGTTGTCTTAACAAAATAGCTGAAATTTTTCAGTGGCACATTAGAAATTTTTTGAATTTCCACATTGCAATGGCACCATTTTAAGGTGTTGTCTTAACAAAATAGATGAACTTTTTCAGTGGCCCATTAGAAAATTTTTGAAATTTCGACATTGCAATGGCAGCATTTTAAGGTGTTGTCTTAACAAAATAGATGTACTGTTTCAGTGGCCCATTAGAAACTTTTTGAATTTCCACATTGCAATGGCAGCATTTTAAGGTGTTGTCTTAACAAAATAGATGAACTTTTTCAGTGGCCCATCAGAAAAATTTTGAAATTTCGACATTGCAATGGCAGCCTTTTAAGGTGTTGTCTTTAAAAAATAGTTGAACTTTTTCAGTGGCCCATTAGAAAAGTTTTGAATTTCCACATTGCAATGGCAGCATTTTAAGGTGTCGTCTTAACAAAATAGCTGTACTTTTTCAGTGACCCATTAGAAACTTTTTGAATTTCCACATTGCAATGGCAGCATTTTAAGGTGTCGTCTTAACAAAATAGCTGTACTTTTTCAGTGACCCATTAGAAAATTTTTGTATTTCCACATTGCAATGGAAGCATTTTAAGGTGTCGTCTTAACAAAATAGCTGTACTTTTTCAGTGACCCATTAGAAACTTTTTGAATTTCCAAATTGCAATGACACCATTTTAAGGTGTCATCTTAACAAATTAGCTGTACTTCTTCAATGACTCATTTAGAAACTTTTTGAATTTCCACATTGCAATGGCAGCATTTTAAGGTGTCATCTTAACATGATAGTATCTTATATTATAGTAGTAAATCATGTCATTATAATCATATGATAATAAATAATATCACGGTATATTATAACACTTCATGTAAAACAATGATGAAAACAGTAACTAAAAACCAATATCATATCGTCAATTTTTTCTGGGGGGGGAAATGTCAATCCTGGGGGGGGGGAACTTTCCCCCCCCCCCAGAGACGTCTAGATTAAACACTGATCTGTCTCCTGTCTGTTAGCATTTAAGTGTCTGTCTGTCTTTCTGTCTGCGTGTCTGTCTCCTCTCGTTCACACACCGCACAAACACACACACACACACACACACACACACAAGCAAGCAACAAATACACAAACACACTCAAAAACAAGCATACGCACACAAACTGCATGGCTGCATGCAGCCATGCAGACTCACACGTAAGCCTACAAAAGCATATTGAGCAGAGGTGTCTACTAACATCATAGACGCTTATTTTTATTCTCTGTTAAGTGGTTTGTTGTTTTGAGGTTGTACTGTGAGCAGAAAGTTGTCTGTCTGTCTGTCTGTCTGTCTGTCTGTCTGTCTGTCTGTCTGTCTGCCTACAAATTAATTCACCAGTTTGACATTCTTTTTCTTCTTTCTCTGTTTCTTTCTGCTCTTCCATCAGTTTCCTGACGATGAGGTCCTTATGAAGTTTCTCCACAGTACATCGTCTGTCCCTGTTAGTTTCGCCCACCATGGTGAAGTTCGTGTTTTTGCATATTAATATTGTCCATCCATTTCTTTCGTTGTCTCCCTCTACTCCTTTCTCCTCCAACGTGTCCTTGCAGGGCCACGAGTGGCCAGTGGCGGCGCCAGGTCTAAAATTTCAGCAGGTCGCGTCGGGGTCATGGGAACTATTTGGCAGGTCGAAGAAATTGATGATTCTTGTTACCATTGCCATGGATATCAAAGATGATTAGTGTCGCCCTCCTCTTTTATCTAGTCTTGGGACTGGCACTGGCAGAGAACAACCAGTGGCGAAATTGATGATTGAATTTGAAGCACATATAATCATATAGGCCATCTTCTTTAAGTTCTCTGCCTCTCGGCAGGTTTCAACTTCATATATGACGTCATTCTTCTTTTCTCTTCAGCTCGTTGTATTCGTCGGTCATCATCCATCCCAGCATCTTCTGTCTCGGTCTTCCTCTCTTTCTCCTTCCTCCAATCTTTCTTCTGTGATATTTCTCAGGAGAGAATCTCCTATTAATTGTTCCAATCCAGTTCTTTTGCCTTTCTCTTAAAGTTGTCATCAGTGATCTATTTTTCTCCTACTCTTTGCAGCTGCACTTCTTCACTCGTCACTCGCTCCGTTCAGCTCACCTTTTCCCATCCTTCTCCATATCCTCAAAAGCTTCCAATCTCTCGATATCCTCTTTCCTGATTGTCCACGTCTCCGACCAATACAGCACCACACTCCATACGGGTACTTTGACAAGTCTCTTCTTTAGATCTTTGCTCGGCCCTCCTCTCGTCGACTCTTCTCTTTTCATGAACGCATCTTTTCCCAATACTACCCGTACTATTCTTCGTTTTATATGTAAGTTGAATCTAATAATTGCACGACAACGCAAGTGATCTTGTAGGCGAGGAAACTGTTGATTTTTCATTTAAAACTCTTAAAATACTATAATGTAAAAAGATATTAAAACTTCCAAAATTATTTAGGCAGGTCATTAGGCAGGTCGTGAGCAAAATAGGCAGGTCAAATGACCTGCCGCGACCTGCCGTAGCGCCGCCACTGTGAGTGGCATAGGTAATCTTTTGTCGTCCATCCTTTCGACGTGTTTTATTTAGGGTTTCTTGGTCGCTTAGGTTATGACCAGTTCTTTCCTGAAAGGGTTGACCTCGTTCGCCCTGAGGTGTCCTTCCAACAACTGCCGCCTGCGTTGGCCAACCGTTCGGGGTTCATGGTGAGCCTGTCCGCCTATAGCGTACGTAGCGCCCCTGGAGGTACTTCGGTATGGACCTTCACCCCTGACGGCATAGCTTTACCATGCGTTCCCTTGCTTGACTGTTCACACCCCCCGCCACGGTAAGGTGCAGGTCGGACTAAGGGGGACCCATTGCTCATCTGTTTTTTAAGTTTATCTGTTTATCTGTTTATCGCGGTTTACATAATTTATTAATTATAGGTCTATATTGTCGATGTTTAAACATCTTTTTCTCGCTGTTTATCTACTGCAGTGCATCAGAGGTCATTCCTATTCGCCTGTTGTTTACACTGTTTTTCTGAAAACGTTTGGGCATAACCGCAGTATCGGGGACCCAAGTGTCGTTTATGCCATGGCCAGGTAAGGCGTCGTGAGTTTCGGTTAGTGTCAGGATAGACGTCGTGAGGGTCGGTTAGGGTTAGGTTAACGGTTCCTGTCGTCATTAGATACTATCTAAAGATTCTGAAGATATGCAGGTCCCCGATACTGCGATCATGCCAATATTAATAAACTATCTTTGTGAACTCTGCTGTCCAATATTTGTTGTCCTGGCTCGCAAAGTCCTTCGCTCTGCCTCTAGCGGGAAGTCTTCGGTCCCGCGTCTTGAAACCTCAACCTGTCAGTGTCGTGCTTTCTCAGTTGTAGGTCCATCTGTGTCACCGTGTGGAATAGTATCCCGCTGGGCACAATTAAGCGCTTTTTACCTAGGGTTGAGTCGTCAGTGTTTTACAGTCTCATTAAAACTTTTTGTATCACCGTGGTTGGACTGGGAGCGCCTCTGAATTGACTTCTTCAAAGAGCAGTAAATTAAATTCTTGAAATGAATGAATGAATGAATCTTTGGCAAAACCATAGCATCGGGGACCTTAATCTAACCCAACCGACCCTCACGACGCTTAATCTGACCTAACCGACCCTCACGTCGCCTAACGTACCTGATCCTAACCGACCATCACGACGCCTAACCTGACTCTAATCGACTCGTCGGTCCCCGATAAGATAGTTATGCCAAACTTTCGTTGATGTTTGTCAAAATCACTTTAACTCTGTGTTTGTGTTTGTGTGTGCGTCCTCCGATCGCTGCAGGTCCGATTGCCGTCATCTTCGCCTGCTGGTCCCGTCACTCGGCCGAGATGGACTGGGAGGGGGCCCGCCTCAAGGGCCGCATCGCCCTCTGGCTGTCCATCGCCGGCGTCGTAACCACCGTCGTCGTCGCCCTCATCGTTGTCCTCGTCTGCTTCACGAAGACCAAGGATACGTAGATACCACCGCACCGACGATGATGACGCACGTCACGCTTCCCTACGCGCTGGCGCCATCTACCCACCGACGATGACGACGACGACGACGGCGGTGATCGGATAGGAATATTTTTCGTTCAATTTATATATCGGTGGTCGTCGCCCGGCCGAGTGCGCTGAAGTGACGGCCATTTTCTCTAGCCGTTGTGATAACAGCGTCTGGTCTGATCGATTGCAGCGCCAGCCTCCTCTTCCTCCTCGTCGTCGTCTTAGCCAACTGGCGGCTGGAATGAGTACTAAGCGACGCAAAAATAAATTTCATCGAGTGCGGCAAGTTCGAGGTTAACTATGGTTAGTCTTTCGGCGGAAAGGTTACATGTTAGGGATCGGTGTTAGAGTATTCGTTATCTTTCTACGTCTATTGTACGATGATACTCAACTTTATTGCAGTCGTGATTATAGTATAGTTGCGCTGAAAGAATTGGACAACGCTTGAGAACAAACTGCAACGGTTGCAAATGTTGTTGGTGTTCTCCGGCAACGCATCGAAGACAGACTCGAACAACGGAAATAATTTATAAGCTTGATCAGAGCGGACGAGTCGTTTGAATTTTATAGCGCTATTGTTGTCTATGAATGACTTGCGTATATAGCCTATATAGCTTTACAGGAGGCAGCAATGAGGATTTGAGAGCGTGTGGGATTTGTAGAGTCGGGTGAATTTAACGCAAGTAGCCTACATGTATGCGTGATATGACGATATGGTGATGCTGGGATTCTGAGTTCTGGTGTTAATGTTACTTTAGACATGTTGACTGTTGAGGTTTTAAATGTGGAATAGACCTATGCGCGGATTGGCATAGAATGTCTGTCTCACAAACTATAAACATTCCGATAGGATCTATAATCAGTGGCGACGCTAGGGGGGATATATAGGGGGGGCTAAACCCACCCTATAAAAGGCTAAACCCTCTAAAAAAGGTCAACCGGGGTTTTTACATGCAAAACTGAAATATTGCTACGATTTTCGACCGCATGATGACTAAAAAAGGGTCGTCAGAAATTTTGGCGGATGAGAATGGAAAATTTCCTCCGCGTGGACTCAGCCCCCCCAAAAAAACTGAAATCCTGGCGCCGCCACTGCCTATAATAGGCGTCGCGTGACATGTGACGCCTTTATCATGTGACAACTAATCCGCATACTGTTCATCTGCTCATGTCTTACCTAGTGGCGAACCTCCTTAGGAGTTAGGACGACCTCTCTGATCCGACGCAGCACTCACGCATAAGCTGGTGCCGTGCGCTTGACTTTCGAATGACGTTTTAGAAATTTGGAGATTACGATTACGGTCATTATCTCTAGGACGTAAAGAATTATTATGTAGCCCAGATATCATCCTATAGCAGTACATATCCTACCGATGTAGACTCACAATGTAAAATAGTAAATGGATCACGAGGTTGTTGATGTGTTTCTTTCTTGAAATAGCGCTCCATAAATGCCAGATTGCATTTGTAATATGCTGAATATATATGAAATTTATGACAACCATTGGGATTCAGACATATATAGGCCTATATACGTCACGTGTCCTAGCGAATCGATCATAATAATTATCTAGGCCTATAGTTCTGTATGAAACTGAATTTTTGAGACCATATCGCAGTAGGCTATCATCATTGTCGTATGAACAGAATAATATAAAATAATGTCCTGCATATAACGGTGCTGCAGGCTATTGAGTGTATTATTATCTGTGATGGCGGTGACCGATTGCTTTGTTGTTGGTTTTTTCACACAATTTTACATCCCGATACAAATGACAACGCCTGAAACGATTTCCTTTTGTCTGGTAAGTTCATAGATCTAGGAAGCAGCATCAGTTCCGACTACCAATCTGGTGTGTTGCGGTTTCGATAACGACCTTCCAAGACCTTCCACGGTTGCTAGATGTGGAGAGGGATTCTCAGAACCATACAAAACAACTCTAGCTCAACAAGATAATTATCACGGCACCATATAAAACCCGTTGCTTTGGTCAGTTTTCTGACAGAAGCAGCGATTTTAACTGTTAGTTTGAGGAGCATATGCAGTATTTCAAGGAGTGCGTATATATGGCCCAGTGAATAAAGTGTAGAAAATGAAGTGCCTGGACGCTTCCCACCTTGTCAGTGTGTGCTGGCCAAATAAGTGGCAGGACGGCATTCAGATTTGAAAATAAGTGCATGGACGCCGTCCATGAACGTCCTGTCACATTAAGCCCTGGTGTGCCCTACTAAAGAGCAATTTGAGAGGTTTCATTTAGAGAAAGACTTTTAAACAATAAACAGTGGACGGAAAACAACAGTGATTAGGTTGACATAATATTTCGGAAAACACTTTAACGGTCCAACGGTGAATACTGAGTTTTCTTCACTTGAGGAATGTCAACGATTTTCCATAATGAGCTCCTTATTGCTATGGAAACCGCAGACGGACGTGATTTTCCATAGATGCGGTGAGACAGCCGATAACAGCAACCACGTTAAGAATAAGATCCCCCATCGTTCTTCTCCAACTCTTCTTCTTCTTCCGTCGCATCTGGACATAATAACAACCGGCTTTATTTGCCGATTTGGCAAGCTTAGAACATTTGCGTGACGGATAAATTGCAACGGGTGATGTACTAATCAATGACTTCAGCAATTGAAATGCATGCAACGCTCAAGATCTTGGTGACGCTTACGACGCGTGAAATGAACCATTCTTAAAAGTTTATATGCGCACTTGCTATAGCACCCCTTCAAGGCTTCACTACTCAGAGGCGCTCCCGAGTCCCGACTACAGCGCGAACACTGCATCGGAGTTTAACGCCGAAGCGCCGAGCAATTGCGAGTGAAGGACTTGCCCAAGGTCCCTAAACGCGGTGAGTTTAGGTGGATTCGAATCTGCAGCCCTCCGGCTGCAAGGTAACAAACATACCCGCTACACCACCGGGCCACACGAGTATTTTGGCAAGATGGAGGGAGGAAGGGTGAGAGGGAGGGAGGTAGGGAGGTAGGAAGGGAGGTAGGGAGGAAGATAGGGAGGGAGGTAGGAAGGTATGAAGGAAGGTATGAAGGAAGGTAGGTAGGGGGTAGGAAGGTATGGAGGAAAGTATGGAGGGAGGGAGGGTTCGTTTCCCTTGGGAATTCCTCACTGTCCCTGGTCGTCGGTATGGAGGAGATATATATTTCGTCAGCCTCGTTGTTCTTCATGGTCGCCTCTTTTGCAAGACGCCCCTCCTTCTGGCGATTAGTTGCCGGTTTTATAGCGCCATGCATATAATTAAAAAGCGACTCTATGTCATATTATGAAGGATGATTGGTGTCACCCTCCTCTTTTCTCCCGCCTTGGGACTGGCACTGCCAGAGTACGAGCTGCGGCGGAATTAGATGCCCATGCAGTCATCAGTAGCAGCATTAAATTAGCCATTTAGCCTTGATAGTCAATAATGCAGTTAGTTAAAATTGTCCAATGGCGGCGTTACCACAGGTCGAGGCAGAACCTTTCTGTTTTAGCGTATACTCTCTTGACCTGCCTTATGACCTGCCAAAGATTTTGGAAGTCTTAATTTAATGTCTTTACATTTGATTTATTCGACCTACTGAATGACTTTCATGACCCTGATGCCAACTGCTGAAATTGTATTGTATTGTATTGTATCTGACCATTTATAAAGCGCTTCTCGCAGCAAGAGCCTTTCAGAAGCGCTCCCAGTGTGCAACCCCGAGAGACAAGGCAAGATTTTGAGACTAGAGAAAGATGAGGAAAGACCACCAGAGCAAAATGATGGTGAAATGTCCATACCATTTATAGGGAGCTCGGCATATGCAGTCAAATGAAAATTGTAGGCCTATAGAGCTCATAATAGCTGGCGCCGCCGCTGTGTCTGTCTTGACCAGACATCACTACCGTTAAATCACAACAGCCATGAAATTCATCATGCATCCGTTGCGATCGTACCTTTTCCCCGAATCTGCCATCGACTCCATGCAAATCTTGAGGGATCCGAGCGACAACCGATTACGTCATGCGACTTCGAGAATTCGTTTCACAACGAGGCTTCATCGACATCCGGGTCAGAGGTCGCCGATTGGATAGTTTCAATTAGTCGCTTATCGCCATGGCAACAGACGTTCACGACTCCGCCCCTCGTGACCTCCGCTGCAGCGTCTAAGACGGCGGATCACAGCAACGAGAAAGATAATAAGCAACTGGGCAAGTGGACCTATATATATATATAATTATATATATATATATATATGTGTGTGTGTACACTGTGTATGTATACATATGTATGTGTAATGAGGTTGGTTTTATATACATATACATATCACGAGGTTGATTTCATGTCTTGTGATTAGTTTCTGTGCAGTTGGATCTGACAATCAATTAATCGGTCTGTCGCAATGTAAGAATATCCGGTTGCAGATCTACCTCGTCGCACATTCTGCCCAGGATCTACATTTGGTGCTAATAAAAGTTCTATGTTCAGTATCTTAATATATATATATATATATATATATATATATATATATATATACGCACACATGCATTAGTCGTATACTATACTATACTTGCATATTTGCAACTTCATACATGCATGCATACATACATACATACATACATACATACATACATACATACATACATACATACATACATACATACATACATACATACATACATACATACATACATACATACATACATACATGCATGCATACATACATACATACTTACACACATACATACATGCATACATATGTATGTATGTATGTATGTATGTATGTATGTATGTACATACATACATACATACATACATGCATGCATGCATGCATACATGCATACATACATACATACATACATGTACATACATACATACATGTACATACACATATACATAGTACACACGCCCATACATGTTACATGCATCATGCATGCATGCTTAGGCTATGTCTACATAATGATTACATGCAAACACACATGAATACATATAGATAAACGCATACATACAGTCGTGCGTCAAGTGTGGGACGCCGTGATGTAGTGGTTATGTTCGTTACCTTGCAGCCGGAGGGTTGCAGGTTCGAATCCATCTCAAGTCGCCGCGTATAAGGACCTTGGACAAGTCCTTCACTCGCAGTTGCTCAGCACTTATGCGATGCAGTGTCCGCGCTATATAGGCTAGTCGGGAACGCCTCTGGGTAGAGAGCTTGAAGGAGCGCTGTAATAAGTGCACATACAAACACATGCATGCAATAAGTGAGCAGAATATATATAAAATACTATAAAGAGTATTTTAGGTCGTATACGAGTTGAATTCGAAGAACATTTCTATTATAATTATAAATATCGTTGCAATCAAATGCGTTTTGGTCAAGCAGAATGCCGATCATTACAGCGTTGTAGGATTCCTTCGTTACCAACTTAACTGCCACTAATTGAGGCCAAAGTCATTCAAAACCAGACAAGAAATAAACCAGAATCGCCAGGAAATGAGATGAGGGACTGAAAACAGCTCATTGGCAATTATTAGTCGCTGCAGCTTTCAGGCTATCTATTGCATTTATATATCAACGGCGTCCCAACTCGCCAAAGAAATCTTCTTTTAGTATAAATTCAAATAAATATAGGCCTTTGGGTCTCATTTCTATAAAATTATAAAAAAACATAAACATATATATATAATTATATATATATATAACATTTAGTTATATAGTTTTATATAGATGGCGTTGCGTGTCGTTCAGACAGAGCCCTGCGCCGACATGAGAGTGTCGGCGGCGGCGCGCCGGTCATTTTTGGTCGGCGGCGGCGGCGGCGCGCCGACATAAAAAAATCGGCGGCGGCGGCGCCCTCAAAATGTCGGCGTCGGCGGCGCAGCGCGGCGTCGTGGAATTACTGCTCCAGCGTCGCATAATTATTTTGAATGTTGTTACACAAGAACCCTATGTTATCATGATAAGCGCGTTCAGCCATTATTTTTGGCAATTATTTTGTCTTTAGTCAGCATTGATTAGAAACAATTAGGCCTATTCCCTGAATTAACGTTCAATTACAAAACTCTGCAAAGGCTTGATTAAGAAAAACACATGACAACGTTTTCAAATTCAGGCCTTCAGCTTACGTAGCCTACTAATAACACTTAAAGGACTGTTTGCGCTACCTGCCTATTTTACTCTTGACCTGCCTTATGACCCGTCAGAAATTATAGAGGCCCATTTTTCTTGACGCGACCTGCTGAAATTGTATATCTGCATGCATGCAAACATGCATACATACATACACACACAGACATGCATAAATACATGCATAGATTATATGCATACATGCATACATACATACATACATACATACACACATACATACATACATACATACATACATACATACATACATACATACATACATACATACATACATACATACATACATACATACATACATTCATACATACATACAGTCATACACGCATACATACAGGCCCGCCGACAGAAATTCCGGGCCCCTGGGCTGAGCAGTCACGGGCCCTAAACTATCTTAAGGCTTAATAACTTATTGAGCAAATTCACACACAAAATAAAAATAACAATAGTGTGGGTATAAATGCATTCTAATGCTTACCATTTATGATTTTGATCAGTTCTTAATGTTAAGAATTTAATTTTCAAATAATATGGTAATCAATAAGCAACCTTTCTGGATTTAACTACAACAGTATTTCTTATAATATCCTGCATGGTAGTTCTCTATCTTGTCTACGAACTTTAAAAATGTGCTTCGGAAATACTCTTTCTTCATCGCCTGGAAAATTGTTCGAATGTCTTGGAAGGCCGTTTCCTGCAATCTTAATAGCAGCCTATAATTATCGTCTCAGTCGTTTGTGTATAGGTCTAAACGCGGGCCCTGGCGGCAGAGTGCCAACATAAAAAAACAATGTCTCTTTACAGTTTCCATAATTTCAGCATTTTCATGATTCTTATTTGTGATGTTTTCATTTGGAATTAAGATACTAACACCACAAACTTCATTTTCATCCATTCAGTTATGTAGGCTACGATCATCATGCAGGCACGTTTAATTCACTAGAATCAACCGATGTAGGAGCATAGGCCTAATTACTGGTTCTGATTGCCTTCTTTTGTTATTCTGAATTGAAATAGTGTGCTACTGTATAAGCTTAACAATTTTTGCCTTTTCAAACTTATTAGCTTTTTGTTTTTATGCTCCAGATTTGTGTTTATAAAATATTCCATCGTTGCGAGAGAAATTTATCATTTAGATTTGTTCACTTGCAATTGAAATCTGACAACGCATAATTTAACAAAAGAACGTTCTGAGACGGAAGTTTGCGTTTATTTGGCAAAACACCTATAGGGCCTAACCATGCCTATAACTAAGGTAATGGACAGTTGTTCGAAACTTAAACAATTGTAATAGTGTAGCAGTAGGCTAATAGCCTATTAGGTCCTATTTAAAACAACATAAATCACAAACAATAGGCTTAGTAATACAAGTGACTAAAGGTGGGGCCCGCCACCCGTAATCAACATATGAAACATATTATAATCACTGTAGCCCGGGCCCCTTCCGGGCCCCTAAAAGTCGCCGGGCCCCTGGGCATTTGCCCCCCCTGCCCCCCCCTCTCGGCGGGCCTGCATACATACATACGCACTGTGTATGCGTAGAAATATTGATCTGCCACAAAGTGGGAGTTATCATGCAATCTTATTAACAGAAGAGGTTTCGTGCATTTTTTTTAAATTTTCCCTTGTCAGCGCACACTGAGTAGTAAACTTGATCAGAATTCACCACCCTTTTGATTTTCGGCCAATAATCCGAACGACTTCCAAGCGAAACTCTTAGCATCTTCTCTAAATCCAAAAATTGCTATGTACAAGTCTTTCCATCTAAGCAGGCCAAGTCACCCTAAGTTACGCTTGTTTTGTGCGGAAAATGTTTTTATTTTCCTAATCTGATCCCATTTATGAGACGTTGCTCAAGTTGTTGACAAAATAGGATCTATTGTCCAATTGCCTAACATTACTCCACTGTGCATATAGACAAGCCTATTAATGTTCGAAAGCTTAATTAATCACCAATTTCACATAGGTCACGTACAGCGTAGGAGTTTAGACACGACCAATCGCCTGCATAAAATTGCAGAGCGCCACCTCTTTGCAACATGATAGTAACGTGCATCCTAATAATAGAGGGCAGACGGTTCTGTTCCATCCTAGCGGACTATCAGGAATTAACGCACACACGGCATAGCATTCACTTAGGCATACCTGGTGTTCTTTTTAATTTTGTTGATGCCATAATTCAAATCAAATCATAAAATCCTCAAAATTTTAAACGTTAAACGCACCGTTTGAAAAGTCCAAACAAATAGGTAGCATCATAGGTTTCATAGCATTGATGCAAAACGCTTTTGCCAGAAAAAATCAAAGTATATAAGAGAAAGATTCTATTTTCATTGACGCAGCAATTTTTTAGGCAACAGATGAAAATGCAACGAAAAGAAATAACCGAATCCACGTGGCATCGGCGGTGCGCCGACAAATTTTCGGCGGCGGCGGCGGCGTCGGCGCGCCGACTAAAAAAAATCGGCGGCGGCGCCCGCAAAGTGTCGGCGGCGGCGGCGCGGCGCGGCGCGGCCGGCGCAGGGCTCTGCGTTCAGACTTGCACAGGAAGCAATTAGTGATAGATTCTCACAAAGAAGCATCGGCCAGATTCGGCCTACAAACATCTTTAGGTAATTAATAATATTAAAATAATATAAACAATGATGATAGTAATAATGATAAAAACAACAACAAAAATGATAGTAATAGTAATAATATATAACAACAATAATAAAATAATGGCTATAATAATATGAAAAATTAATAGTAATAGTTGTAGTAATAATAATAATAATTCATAATTATTCCAATAATAACAATGATGATAATAATATGTGACTTCAGTTGCATCACTGTCTAATGCAAAGGAATAAACCTATAGCAAACCGAGGGCAAGTCGTAATAATTATTGAACAAAAGTAATAGGCCCTATCTATCCCAAGTAAGACTTTACTTTCACCCTTTTCAGGCTATTGCTTCATATTCGTCGTCTGACTTTAAAGAATTTGTCTCATCTCAAAGTTCGCGGAACAACGTATAAAATAATATAGGCTAACGGTAGAAGCCGTGACAATAATAATATTTTTTCAACGAGAAATGTTGTATTAATCGCCACCTGCGCAACCGTCATTCGAAACCTGACGAAGGCTGCAGCACCATGCACGCAGGAGGCACTGGCGTTTGCAAATCTATATCTTTAAAAGAGAATAATTATGTGTGTGGCAGGGGCGGATCCAGGGGCCAATCCGGCCATGGCCTCCCCATTTAGAAATTTCTTTATTTTTTTACCAGCTATTCTGCCTCGGAAAGCTGAAGTGGCCCTCCCCCCATGAGCACTTTCATAGACCTCCACACGCCCCACGAGGTTCGTACACGAGGTCTGTACACTGTACGACTAAAAAAGGTCATCAGATTTTTCGGTGACCAAGACGACATTTTTCCCCTGTTCCAAGATCCCCTAAATTTAGGTCCCACTTCGAAATAACCCTTATGTTCTGAATTAAATTGCTACTCATATGCTCATATATAGAACCTTGAACAATCTGTAAACCGTTGATTATTCTGAATATCTCTGTTTCACTTAAAATCATTTGTTAGAAGCTCTCTCTCCTGTAAAGCTGTTGATCACCATATAATTATGACACTGCCAATATTCACTTATAGTTTTTATCTTTTTTCTGCTTTTCCTCATGGATGATCTGGTCACACATGCACGACATTACCTTAAAAACATTCTCCTATATGATGTAGTTAACTAGTTAAGACATATTTTCTTTTCTTTACAAATTTGCAAAACCTGTGGCTGTTTCTCCTCACTTGTGCTTGGGTAGCTCTGACAGCGGGACAATACAATAGTCCCTCAAGGGTTCTCTCGTGCTTTTTTAGCTTCTATATATATGCTCTATACCGGTATCTAAGGTGTGTAAAAAGATGCTTTGCTTATTACTGTCGTTACAAACAATTTATACATCTGGTTATGCTGGTTATGCTGTATATACGTAATTACGTGAACATGTATTTATTCATGTGTATAATATATATTCGTGCATATGAATGAGAATAGTTAATATAACGACCATGTGGCCTCAAGCCAGTTAATTTCTCAATGAACCGATAGCACGAGATCCTTCCCCCCACAGAGATCCATCTGAATGGACGATACACCAGTTTAGCCTCCGGAAGAGATCGCATGCAGAAGATATAATATATAATATTATGCTGAAAATATTCAGATATAAAGCGCAGATAAACCGGCTGCATGGTTCTAGTGCGTTGTAAAATATCTGAAATTATCTTGTGACGATCGATATGCGATGTATACCGTCTGCGTCTTACCCAACGCCACCTTCGACCGAGTTATATTCAATGAAAAGTGGATTTGACAGATCATCAATCATTTAGGTGTTTGGTTCAGATTGGTCCAAAAGCAATATGCTGTAGTTGGCAACTGTGCACAGAAATTGACATCTGTCACAGATATGAAAAGAAAATGATGACTGAAATTGATTCTATGCTTGCGTCCATGCAAATTAGATTTAAGTGTACATGTACATGTATGTTGCAGACTTGCAGTCGTTGGATGATAAGCCTACTGCTAATTATACCTCGCAGTCGATCGAGTCGTGGGCTACGATCGACTTGGCTCGTGCGACGATCGACTCGATCGACTTCGTCGACTCGCCGACCTTTCTACGACTCGATCGACTTGGCTCGGCCGACGATCGACTCGATCGACTTCGCGTCGACTTGACCTAGTTTTGTCTCTTGCTCACCATCTGCAGTTACATGATCTTAAAATGCAATTATACGATGGTAGATCTGTGTCATAAATCTGTGTGACGTAACAATATGCCTAATTTCGTATTCTCAATGAATTTATAGATTTGCACTGTAATCGTAGTGACGTCACAATAGGCCTCATTTTAGATTATGTAAATGAAACTCAATAATTATCACGGTAGATCTGTGCAATAATTGAAGTTAGTCACAACAGGCCTAGTTTATACTCTCAAAATATACTTCTATATTAACAGTTCATTATCCTAATCGAG
>OX457041.1:13924811-13945010 GCA_949752735.1 Lumbricus terrestris
CGTCCGTGAAGTCTACATTGTGATTGGAACGGTTGGTGAGACGATATTTCGTGTGGAGAGAAACGATTTTGGGCTCGTTGTCTCTGGTTGACATTTCAAGGTCATTTTCAATTGGGAAGGAAATTCTCATTGATTGGAGTATGATAATTTGATGCTACGGATGTATTGAATATTGTCTCGTCTGGTATTCGATCTGGATTCCACCGCTTGGCAGTATCTCATCATCCTCTTCAAATATAGCACCGGGTTGCTTATCTTCATACAGTGAATCTACAGAGAATCTGCAGAACTATTTCTTCAAATATAGCACCGGGTTGCTTATCTTCATACAGTGAATCTACAGAGAATCTGCAGAACTATTTCAAGGCCGTTTTACACTACAGAAACGATATCGATCATATATCTCAACTGTGGAGCACAGATAAGCAATAAGATAATTATAATTAGTGATACGCCAAATAAGTAAATAGGAACACTGCGTAATTGTATTGTTTATTTAACAGTTTTCAATTATATTATACATTTATAAAGAATTGGTTTTCTCTTTGAACAGATCATTTAAATGCAGTACATTTTCAATACCTGCTAAAATAAGCTTAAAACGGATAAACGTTACAAGCAGTAGCAGCAGTAGTAGTCACAGCAGCAGCAGTATATATAGTAGCAGTAGTAGTAGCAGAAACAGCAGCTGCAGTAGATATATTCTCAGTGTTTTTTTCTCGCATTGCTCTTTTTTTACAACTCGTGCGTCTATATTTATGCAACGCTTTTGTTTGACTAAAAATTAAACGCGTCCCTCCGTTAAACGTCAGACTATTTCTTTCTCTCAAACAAATCGTCGTCTTCGTCGTGCTCCCGTTTTTCCGTCAACTTCAATCTTCAGATTTTTAACTGCTGCCTGGAGTAGACAGCTCCACTCAACTTTTTATCGTCGAGGTGTCAACTACAAGCCTCTTCTGCTGCCTTTGTCCTTTGTCTTTTCTGTTTTTCCCGCCAATTCCGCGTTACTTATTCATCTACGAAGTGGAACAATTTTGACAAATCGAGAATTTTCAGAATTGCGTCAGGCGTTGCGAATTCTCAAGTGTGAAAGTGACGACAACATATTATATATATACACAGATATAATTATAGGTATAACATATGTATAATTATATAGGTTATATATATTTATAAACCGACTTGATATGTTTTTGCCCGTGTCTAGACATACAAAATAATGTACGCGTGAGTATAATGCATTCATGAATGCATAATTATTTTATAGGCGATGTCCTATATATACTAATTATAACAGGTCTATGCTTGAGCTTTGTGCATATAAGGAAGCCGACAGGTGTTAAATCGGCTTAATGCTTGAAGAGGTGTCCAACCAACACTGCCTATCTCAGCCCTCCTACATTCGTCAACTAATCACCATCCAACCGCACAGGTCTACGCGCTCATCATCATATCTTTCTCTCTCTCGGCCTCCAGTATCATCCTCTCTGAAATTCTGCGACCGCTCCTTAGTCCTTAGTCTATGCTGCACCAGCTCTTTGGAACGGACTCCCAACATACCTCCGCCTGTTCGCTCACCCTCCTATCTCTCCTGCAGTCTCACCTCCAAATTCAACCTCTCCTCCGCTTGCACTCTCCTCTGCTGCATTCCATTCACGACTGAAAACCGAACTCTTCAACCTATCCTATCCAGATTCCAATCAAGTTCCATCACCCAACCACCACCATCACCGACAACCACCGTAGCACCACGCTGTCTCCTCGGCTTGACCTCCCCGGATTTTGACCTGGCACCGGAACGAAAACGGCAGCTCTGGCTATTGCGGACTTGATTTGATATAGCGCCGGTGAATAAGCTGGTCTCCCTGACGTGGCTTTTGTGGGCGCTGAGAAATTCTCGAAGATTTACATTACATTACATTATCTTTATTCGTTCATTCATTCAATCATTTATTTATTCATTCATTCATTCATGCATTCAGAGCCTCTATTATAATATGGCACTTCTCCAAGATTGTTGAATACAATTAGATACATTCTCAGTCAAGTTCCGGAGAACCATTAAACGGTTGTATTGAATTCTTTTGTATTGTATTGTATTGTATTTGAGCAAATGTAAAGCGCAGAAGTGCGCCAGTGTTCAATACCCCATGCATGAGAAGAAGCAAGTTTTGAGAAGAGTGAAAGGAAGAACAGAGAGACTGCCATGCAGGAAGAATTGCAGAGCAGACAGAATCTGTTTATTCCAGAGAGTTCGAGCAGCCATCCGTGGACATCTTCAGGGTGGGGGCAACCATTGAAAATGCAAGTATAAGTTGCCGTGTTTGCATCTTTTCCAGTTTCTTCTATTTTCAGCTAACTACTCTTGTTTCCTCAGCGTTTCATTATCTTCAGCTATAATACAACGATTTAAACAGTAGAAACAATAACTGTTATTATTTTTATTGTCCTTATTTTTATTGTCCTTATTTCTATTGTCCTTATTTCAGGGCTGTTTTTAAGGAATTTTTGGAACTGCACAACCCCTTCTTTCCTGTCCCATCCTCCATGGTAAATTACTTCCAATCGGAAAACAATGACATACATTATTTGCTAGTTTTAACTGTAGAGAAGTGCTTCTGCAATTGCCCAAATCCATTTAGAACTGCACATTTTGTGTACAACTGGACGTTAAAAAGCCCTGCCTTATTTCTATTGTCCTTATTTCTATTGTCCATATTTCTATTGTCCTTATTTCTATTGTTCTTATTTCTTTTGTCCTTATTTCTATTCTCCGTCGTCTGCATCTATCGTATTTCATAGTAAACTCGCAATAAAGAATCGAAGTCGATCAGCGAAAGCACAATTCATCATATCGCTTCACGTCATGCATCGAATCTCACACGTGACTGCAACCTGTCATTCCATGTCATCAAATCTCAGTCTCCACCCTGTCAATCAACGTCGTCCAATCTCTTAGGCTACCATCCTTTGACTTTTGCCCTTCCATCATCATTAACCATCGAAACTCAGTTCTTTATCCAAAAACTTCCGTCTATCACACACTCACCAATTCCGAGACTCAGCTCCATTCTTTCTATCTATAATATTATAGTGTAACTATAATGACACGATCTCTAGTAATCCATCACCTCGATCATACATCGGCCTTCACCTTTGCCTTTTATCGCCTTTCAACTTCAATATTCTTCTCGGTAAGAGAACATTCTTATCTCCGCATGTTTTCCATTATATACTCGCATTTGACAAGATGGACTATGGGAAAGACAAATGTGAAACGACTTGATGTATTTGAAATGTGGCTGTGAAGAAGAATGGCCAATATTACTTCGATGGACTACAAAACCAATGAGTAGGTGCTGCAACTGGTGCAAGAAGAAATATAGCTGATTGATAGTGCTGTTTTGCAACTGGTTATATTAAAGAATAGGCCTATACTTACCTACTTACTTACAATGCGGAGGAGGCAGAAGAGCTGACTTTGACACACGGGGAGACTTGCTCCTGAGGATGCTACTCGAGGGAAGAATGGAAGGAAAGAAACAACCAGAAAGACGATGAAAGATAAGGATGGACTGGTTGATGGACAGAGAAAAGAGACGAGGATATAAAGAAATCAAGAAAAAACACAGACTATATATTATTGAATGGTGTCATTGGAATCTTGGACTTGCCTATAATAAGGGCGGAAATTATTACGTATTTAACTATTTATCAATGAGAAATAATTACTGCAGGACTTTTGTTCAAGGTCGTCTCAAACGAGGTGCGAACCCATATACCCAGTGCGTCACAAGGCGAACCATGTACTCGCCCGCCGTGTTTAGGCTGCTCTTTATATATATATATATATCTCTCTCTCTCTCTCTCTCTCTCTCTCTCTCTCTCTCTCTCTCTCTCTCTCTCTCTCTCTCTCTCTCTCTCTCTCTCTCTCTCTCTCTCTCTCTCTCTCTCTCTCTCTCTCTCTCTCTCTCTCTCTCTCTCTCTCTCTGTCCCTCCCACGTATTATTAAACCCGATCCTCACTCCCTCAACCACCGTCCGTTTTCTTTCCTACGCCTGATGTTTTCTTCAGTGTGTGAATAGATATCGATTCGCTTTGCATGGTGTCCGGTGGAGATACACAAAGACGCCATCAATCTGAGAACACCGACTGACCGACCAACCCACCGACCGACCGACCGACTTATCGATTTCCTTAAGCCACCCGCCAACCGACCCGGTGCTCGCCAGGCCAGGGCTGGGCGGACGACGACGACCAGTGGAAGAAATACCTTCCCATTATCGATGTGACTGAGGGGAAAACAACGGAGATGGAGCAGATGGGGTTGGGAAAGGGGAATTGTGGGCTGAAGAGTGGGGTAAAATTTAATTAATAAGGATTTGGAGAGAATTATGTCAAAATACATACAGTGGGATTAGGCGCTCGTGAGAACCAATAATTGGTTCACATGGTCAATACTCTGTTGATATATTCACATATTATGCAAGTGTGTCATTTCTTAGATAATTATGTATGGTCGTAATTATGGCAATTGTAAATGCTAATGCAGTTGATGCTGAAGATAAACGTACTGCTACAACAGCAATAACAGCAACTGCTACTACTACTACTACTACTACTACTACTACTACTACTACTACTACTACTACTACTACTACTACTACTACTACTACTACTACTACTACTACTACTACTACTACTACTACTACTACTACTACTACTACTACTACAACAACTACTACTATTACTGATGATGATGATGATGATGGTGATGATGATGATGATGATGATGATGATGATGATGATGATGATGATGATGATGATGATGATGATGATGATGATGATGATGATGATGATGATGCGGGCTCGCCGTGCATTATCATGCATTGGCTTTTCATAATGGAACTGTCTTCCATTAGCAATCATTCGCAACACTGCACAGAACGGAACTCAGTAAACATTTTCTAAATCTTTTAAATCGCATCTATTTAGATCTGTTGGGTCGCTACGATAAGCGCTTTCGTGAGATTCCTGTTAAGGCGCTGTATAAATGGCCATATACATACATGATGATGACGACGATGACGACGATGTTGATGATTATGATGAGAGCAATAATAGTAGTATTAACAATATGTGTATTCAGAGTCTATAATTATACTGCTCGGCCTTGTATTTCGAGCACAGCACGTATAGACCTATTAGATATTGTTTAAACGAGGTTTCTGGGTTATGGCTGGTTCCTAAGAGAGGGGGACTAAGTGAGATCGGCCTGCTCCATGTCGTGTCCATTAAGCCAAGCTGTGCACTTGATGACCGCTTGTGCAATCTCCTCTTCATAACCACCGCAATCAACATCCCTCCTGTTCCGACTCATCTCTGCAAGAGACGGTTTCTGCAGATAATCCAAATACCTGCTGTCGTAATGAAACGGTGTCAACCGAAAAGAGCCTCTTGCACCCGCCCCACTCTCCCCCGCTTCCTTAAGGTTCCAGTCGTAATTCCCAGCAGGCCATTCGTTTCCCTTGCCTCGGTCGCCATGGCAACCCTGGTTCGTCGGAGGTCGCAGAGCTGCCGACGATTTAGACTTAACGAGTAGTCGACCTTGTTTCCGGTTTAACGGGGTGGGAGCCAGCGGAGGACGAGGGTGTTTCTCTTCTACGATCGGCACTGAGGAAGGCGTTTCCGTGGTCCTCAATTGCCGACCGAATCCCGTTGTGCCTCCCGACAGAATAATCCGCAGCCGTTCTGCGCTCGATGGAGGATTGGTGCGGCCTAGACTAGAGGCAGATTTAGTTAGATTGGTCGCCTTCAAGGATTTTGCTTCTGTGGTGGATTTTGAGGAGACGGGGTTCGGCGATTTGTTGTGTGGTTTGTCTGTTATGATCCGAGGTCGGACTTCGTTTATCTGGCATTCTGTTAGAAGGGTGAGCAGTGTCTCGTTGGACTCTGTCGTCGGTTCTTTAATACACTGCGTCTGCTCTGCTGCCTGTTCCAGCACTGGATCCTGTTGGTGTTCCTCTGCTGCTGATGCTGCTGCTGCAGGTGCTTCTCTGTGTCCTTTGGTGTCCTCTGGGTTTGTGAGAACAGACGGCTCCTCTAGAGATTCATGTTGTCGTTTTAGTCTCTCAAGTCGCAGTTGCTCCATGACCTTCCACGCTTCGTCAGATGCGAATGGAAGAACGGTGGAGGGGTTGTTTCTTTCGATGGCTGTCACTCCATCTGTGTTCGACTCATCCACGACCTTCGATCGACCTTGACCACGCGATCGAACGGATTTGGTTGGAGAATTAAATGAGTCAATTAAGTCGATGGCGTCAGGATACATAGGATCGGATTCAGATAGAGAAACAGAAGAATCGGAAGCAAAATGTCGACTGATGATGTCATCAACCAATACCCCTTCGTTTCCCTCGACTACCTTAACCTGGATATTTGACCCAAGGTCACCTGGGCCTACCAGATGGTCACCGGTGGCCTTCGGTATGCGTGGATTCCTCCTATCCTCCATTTGTCCCGTGTTACCCCACTTCTGTAACCAACGCTCTGAACGGCCCTTCATGTTGATCCACGAGTCCGTGTAATCCCAGACGCCAGTCGTTGGTGAACGTCCGTTGAACCTGCCCATCCCTCCAGCCAATCCACAGTCGACCAGTCCGGGGATTCGTACGACGAGGCTGCTCCTCGGATGCACTTCCGGTCCTTTGGTCATGACGCATGCGCGCTCCGACTTGGTTGACGTCACTCGGAATCCTCTTCCGGTGGTGGAAGACCAGTTGGTTCCGTTTCCGGTGCTGCGTCTCTGTTCCGGATTCGTCTTAGATCTGAATACAACTTTCGGAGAAATCTCGCGAACGCGATTACGGAAGAGCTGGACGGTTGTCGCAGCTTCGGCGGAATTTGTCTGGAAGAAATCTTTCCGGTTTCCATCAGCGCATATGGCATTCCGACAAGACCTTCCAGTTGGTGCGGTCATGCTCCTATGAACCGACGCGGACACGGTTGAGTTACGCAGGTCTTCGTTGATGAAACCGTTCTGTTTCGGTTGACTGAATACCGTTGTTTTCTTCTTTTGGTTGGAACTTCCCGTATGTTCCGCTCCAATGCGTCTTTCGTCTGAAACTGATGCATCATTGGATCCTGAAGGTGACCTTAATATGGCGCCATTCAGTGGAGGTCTCGGTTCAGTGACGTCATCATCGGTCGAGATGTGTCGTGATTTGTGTTGAGCTTCTGTGGTCATGGTTGGTATCCGAATAATGCATTGATCCGATGAATTGCGGTGGAGAAGTCTGGAACGACCGACGTTGCGATCCGATGAGAAGTTCCTCAGCATCGTCGACGGGAAATGAAATGAAAACTTTCCACTGGTTATCATAAATCACTTGATCTGAAATGCAAATTTGCTGATCTTGTAGATTCTTTTAAGACGACACGTAAGAAACTCTACACTGTATTAAGTCAAAGCACGTTCTAAATATAGACAAGCAGTGCTTTGGAAAAAAACTTGAGACAACTGTTGAGAGATCGTGATGTGGGTTAGCGACGAAGCCTTAGGCCTACCGTCATAAACTATTTTAACACTTATATTATGATATACCCGTCATATCTATACTGACAGTATATGCAAATACGCCATGATACTGGCGATCTTTAAGCAGTTAATTTATCTTCTCTATGACAACATAATCTATTCTGTTACATGCGAAAAGGTGTCACTCGCTCGGTTGATGTTATACATGTTGGGGAGATTCTATTGTTCATCACTCTTACAGTTAACTTTTTGCACGTGACTGCATGATGTTAAGGACGTTAAGGACATTCCTTCAATTGAAGAATTAATAGAAGAGTTTATATGTTAAGACGCAACCGTCATCTTACCTTCTATTAAACTCAAAGAGTTGCTTATACAATCAATGGATCAATCAACTTGTTTTCATTGATTATACCACGGAATGTAGCAAAGTAACAAAACGATAGAACAATATCGATGATAATTTTAACAGAATGCAGAGAACAGGCAATTATAAGGCGATTCATTTTAATAGGGCTACAAAAGTGAAAGCCCAAAGAGATCGACCACAATCCTTACCTGGAAGGATACGATCTAGTAGCGTACGTTTTCCATGTAACTCTATGCATAAGTCTATGAGACGAGAAGTCGGCTTGACCTCGCGTCTCTGTTTTCACAGCACTCCTAGCCTGGCAGCAATATATACAGTGTAGAACGCATATCAATTTCCGGCCTCGTATTCCATCAAGGGCAAAGTCAAAGTGGAGTAGTAGGTTGACGAGGACGGACGTCATGGATCGGAAACGACAGATGAATAGTAACTTATGAAGAAGATAGATTGATCGAAACCTTCATCCACCCACTCGTTCACCCACTCAGATGTAATCACACAGTCCTACATCAATCATCACACTGCACTCTCTGTAGGTTGCCATAGTGCGTCATGCCAAGCACTGAATAATGGAGAAGGTGGAGGCCATGACGGTTCATGCAAGTAATTGCGTTCTCTCCTGAAGCAGCTTCTTGCAATAACATTATACTATATACACTGTGTCCGGGAAAAAAGGGACCCATTTTGTAAATATGGAAATAAATAGTAAACATTCATCGATTTTTATCATTCAAACAGCATTTTAATCCTGACATATTTTTCTAACACTGGTGAAAATATAAAAGTTCCAGTCACAATGATGACATCAGAATGACGTCAGTTGCCTCAAAGGTCATTTAGCCGGTAAGTCTTGCATGGTTTCGGTTGGTATTATTGGCTCTTGGTAAAATGGCAATCCATTTAATAAAACCAGGAGTGAAAATAAATGCAGCTTTTAAAAAGGAATTGATTTAGTGTCTGCTCTATAAAAAAATTGATGCCTGATATCTGGGAATACTCGGATTAATGAACATTTCAACAAGATGGCGCTCCCGCTCACTGAGTTTGTTGAAATGTTGAACTGTTGACTAAGGTGACTCCGGATTTCATTCCTCCTAATCTTTGGCCGCGCCAGACGTTCCGGGCTTGAATCCAGTTGAATAAAAGATTTGGAAATTAATGCAGGAGACGTTGTACAAGACAAGGATAAAAGACATTGAAGAACTCCGTTAGCGAATTGCCAATGCCCGGAGGATTTTTGTTCAGCTGATTATCGATGCAGCTATTGGCTATTAGCGCGAACGTTTTGAAGCTTGCGTTGAGGCCGAGGTGGACACTTTGAGCACACCTTGTAGTCTGACATAAATCAAATATAAAAATAAAATTAAACTAGCAATTATTATTGATAAATGATATCTTAAAATATTGAAATTTTAGATAATTTTGTGCACTTGTCTCTTAAATTTGAATTTTGATGCAAATGACGTCATTATGACGTCATTAATGAGACTGGAACTTTTATATTTTCACAGTTGTTAGACAAATATGTCAGGATTAAAATGGTGTTTGAATTGTAAAAATTGGTGAATATTTACTATTTATTTTCATATTTACAAAATGGGTCCCTTTTTTTCCGGACACAGTGTAATGTGGCACGAATGCCGCTGCAGCTGTCAGACAATTATTATTTTCTGTTGCAGCTGTTTTTACGATTGGTTTATTATTACTTAAAAGACAGATGTCCCTAGTAGTGGGAATACGGTTAGTTATGTAACTGCTTTTTTAAAACTCGTAGTCACTATAAACAATCGATTGATATTGCATAGATCTATAATTATATTATATAGGCCAACATGTATATGACTAGTTGAGTACTATAGCAGTTTCAGGTAGTAGACAATAGTTGCTGTGATTATCAGACATGACTGTTTCCGGTCCAAATGACCAGTTTATTCTAAGTAATTCTGCTGCGTCCGTCTTCACGGGGTGCGCTGAATGTTTTAATATCAATGCAAACTAATTTAGAAATCACTGTTTGAAGGAAGGACATATTACCGAATGAGAGGGATGCCTGTCTAAAATCAGCAGTTCATTTATTCGTATGTAGAACAGAGTTTGTGTTATGAGTATTCTGCTACTGCTGACCTTACTTGTTTTATTATTTAATAATAAACACAACAGACTGTTAACTAATAATTATATTATTGATATTAATATCAATGCACACTAATTTATAGTATATTATATTATTATACTATTATTAAATATTAGATCTATTTATATTATATTGTTATACATCATATTATTTAACATATACCTAGGCCTAAAATATAACAAACAAATGAAACAAATACGATAAACTACATGTAATTTGCAACAGATATTACATCTTGCCTGAAACGAGTATAGGCCTATAACGTCTTGCCTTATAAGATATAGTGTTACATCTTAGAGCCAGTATGTATGCTATATCTTGCCTTATGCTGGTATAACATCTTGCTTTTAGATTGCATCTTGCCTGAAACTAGCCTGACACCTTGCCATTATGTTAATGACTTCTTCTGTTATCCGAATATTTTTCCCTGGTTCCCATCACACATTTCAAGAAAATTCTCGGTTTATATTACGGCAAACGTCTCAAGAACCGTTGGATAATCATGTCGTGATGCCTTTACAAGCTTCCTTTTGAGTAGGGCCTACAATTTAAGTTGCTGGGCGCATATATATATATATACACATATATATATGTAATATACAAGCACCAATTACACAACGTTCGTTAGTTCTCAGACATTGCTAAATATCGATTTTATCGATCCGGTTCAGCAGCAAATCCCGCATGTGTGACTTTGCAAGACATTAGCTACTTCACCGGGTATAATCAATTGGCTGGAATATACTTGTGTGTGTCAATTATATTGATCCGTTGAGCCATGATGGCTCGTTATCGACGACGACCACGACAGTGCAGAGACTGAAGTAAGCCACGAAGCCTTTGGCAGATGAAAAACAAATACGAACGACGACGTGTAGCAACCGTCTGCATGCGAGATCGATCACAACAACAGACGGTCAATGAACTTCTCTGCGGAACAGTAACCGAGGTTGAACAGTAACCTCTCTGCGGAACAGTAACCTCTCTTCGGAACAGTAACCTCTCTGCGGAACAGTAACCTCTCTGCGGAACAGTAACCTCTCTGCGGAAACGTAACCTCTCTGCGGAACAGTAACCGAGGTGGAACAGAGTAACAGCGATTGGATGACAGCGAAGATATCAGAGAACTGGAGCAGGCAAAAAGGAACAAGTGACAGGACCAGACATCATCAAAATAATACAAGGTGGTCATCTTGCCAGTCCCAAGCCTGGATAAAGGAGGAGGGCGTCGCTAATGGTCCTTGTTACCACATAGCGTCGTTGGATTGTAACAAACTAACTAGGTGGTCTCGACCCTTCCTCCTTTCATCAGGTTGGTTTAATTATAGGAGGACAATTATTGTTGTCAATGCAGAGGCGTTGACTGGGTCATTCCATAGCTGGACTTTTCCATAGAGAAATCGCGAGAATCGGCAACGTCTCAATGCTATCGCAACCAACATTTCATGTAAATGAAACCTAAGTTCAGAAATCTGTTAACAGCTTGTGCTCTGATGTGTAACCCACTCGGCTTTTTATGCGGACATTTTAATTTTTTTTTGTCTCCAACCAATGACAGGTCGATGCGCGACAGTGAGCTGAACTGTCGATAGAGTAGAGTGGTCGGGTTCGAAATAATTTCTGACTCACCGTCTATTATTGTGGTTGGACTGGGAGCACCTCAGAGTGGTCTTCTTAAAAGGGCCTTTTATAAATTCTTAAAATTGATGAATGAATAAATCTGCGAACTCAACTACTGTACAGAATGAGAACACTGGTAGTAAATGAGCCGTGGATAAGAATCCACGGGCATGCGCTAGCACTTCATGGCTTCAATTCATGACATTTGTGTTAGTTGAAATTAAGCTAAAATTTATTTCGATCAATTAAACGACACAGACAATAAGGTTATTGTCACTTCGAAATGACACTGCATGCGAATGGAAAGGACCAGTAAAAATATAAGACAACACCATGAATACCTTTTAACTGAACCATTGTATTTTCCACAAAAACTAATAGACTGACAAACTGCAATCGAGAAGTTTTCATAAATTAACCCAATTGAGAAATCATTCTTTCTACACAATACTCTAAAGTTATTGTTTCAACGACTAATGACGCAATCGATTGACGTCAGCGTTCATCATGTAAAGAAGTCTCTCCAAAGATTCTCCACCAACGACCTGTGAGTGGAAATGACCTTGAGTCTCTTCCATGTCTTGAGCGACCAGACGTCTACTTGGGCGGACAGACCTTCGGAGTGCAGTACCCGTTGGGTCCGAACACCTCCTCCTTGCGACCACAGTCCTCCGGGTGACCACAGGTGACGCACTGGTTCCTGTTCGCCATGCCACACTGGCAGCCGAGGCGCTGACAGCAGGCGCAGTCTGTCCGAGATCTATCGAAGGGACAGGGACATCCGGTTCCAGAACGAGTCCACGGATCCAGCTGCTCCTCTCGGGTCTTTATCTCGGCTGCAACATGGTTGACAGAGTAGTTGATCATTCTATTTATTTATTTGTTTGTTTATTTATTTATTTGTTCGCTTATTTGTTTATTTGTTTATTTGTTTAGTTAGTTGTCTGTTTATTTATTTTTTATTTATTATACTGCCTCTATTAATTTATTTATTGGATTATTTATTATTTTTTTATTTGTTTATTTATTTGTTTGTTTGTTTATTATTTATTTATTTATTATACTGCCCCTCTGTGGTGCCCAATAGTCTAGCTGTTCACGTGTCGGACTGTCATTTGAGAGTTATGGGTTCAAATCGCCGCTATGGGTGTAGACTGTAGAAATGCGTTTGACGATTTTGGCTCCATCTGTATCCATTGACCAACAGCTGTAGGTCCATCTGTCTGGAATAGTCTCCGGTTGGAGATGCGCTTGTCACCTAGGGTTGACTCCTCAGTGTTTTACAGACTCCTTAAAACATTTTTGTTTCACCGTGGTTGGACTGGGAGCGCCTATGTGTGGACTTCTTGAAGGGGCGCTATATAAATTCTTGAAATGAATGATTGAATGAATGAATGAACACTATCGATGGGAAGATAAGCTGGCGATGGCGAGGGCGAGATCGAACCTGTTCACCGACCATTACAATTATATGCAGTTACTTGCACGCAAACGGCAATTAACATTGACTATCGCACTAGATAATTATTCCCGATTGACTCACGTATTCCACACATTTCTGCGTAGCCACACTGGACGCACTGATGGAGGTTGGATCGTGGGCATTGGCAACCACCTGCATGGCAACAAGCGCATTCTGTGCTTCCGCCGTCGAAGTAGCAAGTGCATCCGGTCGTGTTACGAGTCCAGGCGTCTTTTTCCAGCGCTAAGCAACACAATTTGAAGAAAAATAACGGAAGACTATTCGACGAGAGTCACACTTGTCTAGATGTCAAAGAGACCATAGTTTTCTCTCCATGTTATTTTTTGCATCTGCCAAGTACACGTGTATTACATTGCATAAAACGAGTATACATAGCCTACATTTTGAAAAGTGCTGCGACATATTACAGCAGATCTTGAAGTTATTCATGTATAGCTAAATATAATTGAAATGTAGTCTATCTGTTGATGAAAGTATTTTTAGACAAATTTGATTTGAATAGAAGCGGCATGAAAGCTGTGAGTTCGGTTTCATGGGCTCTGTTGAAATATCTAGATTACTAAATTATGAGAGGATGTTCTCTCTTAAGTAGTAGGCCTAAACACTTGTCCTCACAAAGCGGTGACAAGAGTTGATGGATGCAGTGGCCTAAGAACTGCGCTATATAAATTATATCAATCCCGCAAAGCCAGGTTGTTTGGAAAGTGTCGGAGGAGGTCAGAAAAGTGGATTGGGATTGGGAAGACGACATTGTGCTATTTCGGAAACCGTTGGTGATGGCGATCATAGGAAAGTGCAGAAGGGAGAAGGTTTTGTGAAGTTCTACTTTCATTGTTGAGAAGAAATGTAAGTCGGTCCGACTCGGTTGAGAAGTTCGAAGACGATAACGGGCAAGGAAAACCTCAGTGTAATGTAATGACATACTGATAAGTATAGTCCTACCCTTTATACAGACCTTAATGCGTTGCTAGCACAACTATTAAATGTATTCTGATCGAGAATATGCGTGACTTTCAATAACCAGGCAATATGCTTGAGTCAAGTTGGCTTAATTGAACATCACGCAAATCAAGAAACGTAAAGGAAACCTTATTTGAGTACTAGGCTTATGTGGGCGTAAATGGGGTTTTTTGTCATCAGCATGGTCAAAAAAGACTAGCAGTAGGTCTAAGTCTATACAGCAAAATAATGTCATCCATCCAACACTCAAATACAAATTAATTCAGACTGAAGACTTACCTTTTATCAGAGCAGGATCATTACCATCTGAAATCGGAAAACAAATCCAATTTAACTTATTTTTCTCGAAAATAATTAAGCGATGCAGGATGATTTGCATTTGAAATGAGAAACGAATATATACACACAAACACACACACGCACACACGCGCACAAAGAATTAAACAATCGCTACAATTTGAAATGGAAACAGATCTATCTAATTTAACTTATTTCTCAAATCCATTAAATGGTTCAGCAAGACTAGTTACAGATAAGAAATTGAAAATCCCTTAGTTTTTTTATCTGATTTTTTTGTCTATCGATAGAACTTTGTTGAAGAGCTGTCAGGACTTCTGGATGCCAAATAACTGCGAAGTTAATAAGATTTCAGATTAATTAATGCATTAGGCTGCAAGACCAATCCGGTCTTATATTAATCAATAATAATTGAACCGGTCCTTGCATTATTTCTACTTACTAATATTAATAGTCAGTATTATTTGTAAAACTTAATTATATGAGATTAAATTAGTCTATGCAACATTGGATAAAGCTATAAGTGTGGTTCTCGGTCAAAAAACCAACATGGAGTACAAATTTAGTACAATATTATATAATATCCAATCGAGAAGTTTAATTTCTTTCGTTTTCGAAGTATTGCTTCAGTTTCAATTTCGCTGGCTCTAGAGTCCAGAGTCTAGACACGTTTCAAATGTACCGGTCTGGGCCATTTTTAGATACTAATTCGAAACTGTGCTTGTAATACAGGTACATGTAGGCTATTGTATGTGTCCTTACAAAGTGAGACTTCTGTCTATTGTAGCCCTTGATAGAATCAATCAATTATCTTCCTTTCGTCGTGATGCCGTGCATAGATTCAATGAACCAACAGATTCGTTAATTCATTAGTTCTCTAATCATCTCTGTCGTTCATCCATTCATTCATTAAAGGAATGATTGAATGAATGAATGAATGCATCCATTCATTCATTAAAAGAATGATTGAATGACTGGCTGACTGGCTGACTGAATGAATGAATGAATGAATGAATAAAATAATACTTGTAACTGATTTAGATTTCCTTTGACTACGAGACCATAGTTTTTACCTCTGAAGCCGTAGACTTCCACCCTCATTCCACTGCACCCATTATCGGCAAGTGGCTCAAAGCTCACATATCTCGTGTACACTGGTTGGCCATAATACTGATGTAGGCAATGTTTCTTCCACGTATTCTGATCCGAGTTACCGACGAAAGTCTACAGAGAATGAATTTAATGATTAAAAGATTTATATGGAACCTCAGTCGATGATAGTAGCGCCTCATGAAAACTCAGCTTTCCGTCCGTTATAGGTTTTGAAAGTGTTGTTGTGTATGGATGAGTCATTGCAGCAACTAGCAGCTACTACATAGAATTAAACTAATATAGGTCTGTATGGGCCAATACAACGTTTCAGTCCCAATGCACTTCATTCATGGCCATCTCCACTGTTGGTCCATTCGAGATGGACTTCCGCTGGAGATTGGCCTATACTGCCTAGAAACGACGAAAATACGTTTGACATGTTGTTGAAATTTTATATGTTTTGCCATAGTTGGGTTGAGAGCACCTCTGAGTAGATTTCTTGAAGGGTTGCTATACACTTTATTAAGAATGAATTAATTAATCTGCTACATGTATATCCACCTTTCGCAGATGGTTTGAGGGGAGACTGGTGAGTTGGGCAAGTCCATGCCAGTGCTCTGTTGCTCTACGGAATGGGATGAAAATTCTTCAGCTGGTCTTGCATTCGAACTGATCACATCGAGTTTTATTTTGATTGGGCGCTTGAGGCTAATAATTTAAGCTAGATCCCACAACCTCGCCGTTTTTTGCGCGAATGAAATTCTCATATTAAGATTGCAAAGATCACGATTGCTGACTGTGTTCGCAACAGAGGCAGAGTATTTCAACGATTAATGTGTTGTGCACTGTGTCTGTATAAATATTGTAGGCCAGCTGCATGTTATGAGGAAGCATCGCTTGTGGATGCTCGAGGTTGCCAAGAGTTCTGTCCAGTTGATGTCAGGCGCTCTTGTAGCGTTATGGCCGCGTTACGGCGCCATATAAATTGTCGTTATTATACTACTATTATTATCATCATCGTCATCATCATCGTCGTCATCGTCATCATCATCATCATCATTATCATCATCATTATTATTATTATTAGTGTTGTTTACCCCAGATATCTCAGATCCATGGTGAATTTTCAAAAAAATATCAGGAGACGTACAAAATTGCATTCTGGAACAGTTATTATTAGTATTATAGGCCTAATTATTATTATTATTATTATTATTATTATTATTATTATTATTATTATTATTATTATCATTACTATTATTATTATTCATCCATTGTCCATGTCTTTATAATATCGCCAGTTCACGAACCCTTGGCCAATCGTTGAACTCAGGTCTCAAGTCAAGTAGTGGAGTGAAGACTAAGGCATCGAGACTGATAAGAACTCTGTAGCTAGTGACCCAGCAGCGATCCTTGTAGTGACCTAGGGTACCAATGCCGTGCACATCCATTGGCCATCCAAGATCAATGGTCAGATGTGGATCTGGATCATCTCGTTCCGGTTTCCATCCACCTCCACTCTTCGGTCTTGCTTTGGTCGGACCATGGCCGGGTAGGAATGTAGAGGACGTCAAGGCATCGTCAGGAATGATGCCTAAAACGCACCGCATGTTATTATGTCACAAGAGCCGACAATCCTATCTGCGAAAATGTTCAGTCTATTATATCGATGGCGTCCCTGAACCATTGTCATGCGGTTAAGGATTCAATTTAGTGCGACTTTGGACGGTCAGGGTCGCAGAGAAGGGGTGGGGCAAATGCAACTGGGTCCAGCGACTTTTACGATCCCGGGCTAGGCAGTTATTATAGTGAAAAGTTTGTGATTAATGCCTTTTAAATATAATTTTACGTAACATAGCACAACAACATATTTTATTGCAGAAAAATTAGCTACAATCAGTTAAAAAAATTGAAGTTAACAACTGAATGAAATTATATTTTACTATAGACATATAGCCTATAAATATAAAATTGTATAGGGGAAGTAGGGGCGAGACGGACCCCGTAACGGATTTTGGGGTTTGAGACACCATAAACGTGCTTCACGGGCACAAATTATTTTGCTACTCGTAGCCTATACAGTACCATAGCTAAGGGCAACACAAATTTAATTGCATCCTTTTTGATAATTAAGATTTTTTAAATTTAAAAACTTAGTCGTAATGGTCCGTCTTGCCCCCACTATGGGGCAAGATGGACCAATCTAATAAATCATGCCCCGCGCATTAGTCTTTCATCATAGCATGTTCTGATCACATGCAGAATACTATTTTATGCATAAATGTGATCGTCTATAGTGTAAAACATTGAGAATAACGCAGAAGTTACATTGGACTAGATTTTTTAGATTTTAGGCGATTTTAGTGGTCCATCTTGCCCCCATGGTGGAACAAGATAGACCACTGCAATCACGTCTTTCGCGTTAATTGTCATTATTATTGTATCTAACAATTATTGTTATAGTAATAATAACATAATAATTAATTAACATGTGAAATCGAATGAAAAAATTCGAACCACAGGAAAAATTCACACAAACGGGGCAAGATGGATCACAAGGTCCGTCTTGCCCCGTCGGTGACTGATCCAACTCACCCCCATGCGTAAGGTATAAACTTTTCACCAATTAAAAATTTAATCTACTGGGTATCCTGCCAATACTGAATTGGTTAATACGGCAGAAAAGGGTGTTTAACCAAATATGCTTGCATCAAAAGCCTGTGACAAGGTGCAATTGAATACCTAGCAAATGACTGTTTCTTGAAAATAAGATCGAACAGGTCTAAAATCAACTTTTCGTCATAAAAAACGAAAAAATGTCGTTTCGGTCGCTTATTTTGGTCAAATCACCAAAGCGCCAACAGTATTACAATAATTAAAGTTCATTCGATAGGTGGCGACATCATATATACCTTATATTGACGGGATCCATCATGCCCCAAGGGTCCGTCTCGCCCCTACTTCCCCTACGTTGTAGGCCTATAATCACTTTTATCACATCAATTTGTTTTAAACATATAATTGCTACTATTATTATTTTTTTTACCCGAGGTAACATATTAATGTGTTTTCTCGCTAAGCCATACACGATAGTTCATGGGCTCTGCATAAGAACCCAGAATTATTTCTCTCGTCAGCCGTGTGGACGATTATCGAGAATGGCAGAATGACAACGAATGCGAATGCAGCACATAATTTATTATAATGTATTATACAGATGCAGATGAAAGATGCAAATAAAACAGTGAACGTACCACTTTCCACACCGAGTGGTCTGCCTTTCGGCGGCGGCGGTAGACGGGGAGTCTCTTTGAAGTAGGTACTGTCAGCGATCTCACCTGTTGTATACACACAAAACAAAGACTTCACTTCAGTCAACAAGTTCTTTCATTGAAGGCCTATTTATCATTTCCACCCGGATATGGACCTTCAATCTTTAGGCAGGTGGACCTAACTATCTCACTAAACCAAGGTTTGTTTGTATTGTTTGTATGAGCACTTGTTATAGCGCCCCTTCAAGCTCTTTACTCAGAGGCGCTCCCGACTGCAGAGCGGACACTGCATCGGAGTTTCACGCCGAAGCGCTGAGCAATTGCGAGTGAAGGACTTGCCCAAAGTCTCTACACGGCTACTTGAGGTGGATTCGAATCTCGAACCTTCCGGCTTCAAGGCAACGACGCCACCACTACACCACCACGCCCCACAAGGTACAGCTTCTAGTTGTGATGGCCTTTTTGAAATCAAATGAAGATCATGTTCCATGTTTGGGATGCCATTAACCAGATTTTGATAGACAGAATATTTGCAACTTTTAGTAGTCTTGAACATGAGACTACAAAGCGTGCAATACTATAGATATATATATAACACAAGATTGACTGCGATATGCAATCTAAAGATAAAAGAGATACACGTAAATGTTAAGCTAACCGTCTGGATGAGGCGGAACGATTTGCGACGGTGGAGTTGTTGTTGGTGCAGATGTAGTTGCTATAATATTATACCAACAGATTCCAGGTATAGCGAACACTGAATTATTCAGGTAATGACACGACCTGGAGCAAATATGACTCTGCTGTTGGGAATGGCAATGAGTTTAGAAATCGAATGAGTCAAATGATCGTTACGACATTACATCTGTTCGCTAATAAATGCATGTAGGCCTATGGTATCTAAGGAAAGAACCCAGTAGTGTAATAATAAATTAAGTGATAGGCCTGCAGCTAACACTGCAATTTCTCAAAAATGAAATCGACTCGCTGTGCGAATATATATACACCGTGAGGCATAAAAAAGGAAGCCCCAAGAAAAATCGTTATTATTTTAACAATATTCAAACAATGTCAATGAAATTCAGGAAAGTTGTAGCTACATAGCAGGCAAAGTAAAAACATTTACAGTCTGAACTCAAACTGTTCATCTTTAGCTTCTACGCAAGCGCGAAGTCGCTTGCGCCATTCATGCTCCGCCGAGTCAATAATTTGCTATTCAAGATCGTTCCAAGCTTGCATTATTCTCTTAGGAAGATCTTCAACATCACTGACATTTGTTTTGTACACCATTTCCTGTATGCATCCCCCATATTTTATGATAGACGGGATTCCGATCTGGGCTGCTAGGGGGCCATAGTGTAGGAATTATGAAACCAGGATCTCATTCGTCAGAAGTGCAACCGTTTCTCAAGCTCTGTGCGCTGGAGCACCATT
>OX457041.1:13945210-14045210 GCA_949752735.1 Lumbricus terrestris
GATCTATTTTTAGGTGAGGTAGAAATCTTACAGCTGTGTGGGTGGGGGATGTGAGGTAGAACTGTCACTCATTACTGGGGGAAGGTGAGTTTCAACTGTCTATATATCCACTACTGACGGCGCAGTTATAAAGCGACACTTTTTAAATTAAACAGCGCACTTACTTTACCAAGCAACAGCAACTCAACAGCAGTTGCATTACCCGAAACCCTCCCATGCTAGGCATTGCATTGTATATGTAAGTATTTAAACACCAATCAGAACTCAGTTACCGCGTGATAGACGCCGTTCAGTTGACATCCGCACTGGGTGACTGGAACGCATTTGAGGAATCCATCCCGAACCATTCCATCGCTGCAGGTGCATCCTTCCACTGGCAGAGAGGTACAGGTTCCCTCGGAGCTTGGGTTGGAACAGGTGGCCGGACACGCAGACATCGCTGGCGAGTAAGCGCTGTCAGCACCGCAATTCATTGCTAAAGCAAACAATGCAATGGGTGAATCTTCCAGTAAGTTGAGTTTAGAACTTTAGACCAAAATAATTAGGAACCTAATTTATTCATTTATTTCTGTTCAATTCAATTCATTCATTCATTTATCCCAATATATTATGTTGTAGTCTACAGCAGTTGAACAATCAGCATACGAATAATCTTTGTGTTGTATTGTCGCTATTGTGAGCTATAACTTACAAGGGAGCAAAAGGTTCACTAAAAGGGAGGAATAATACCGCTGAGTTGGTGGATGAGATGTCGACGTAAAGATGTACATGTAGGCCTATCTGGTCAGTTGAGGAAGCTCGAAGCTAAATGCGATAAATTATATAAAGTTATACAAAGTGATGCCAGGCACTGTGATACAAAGTGAGGGGAGGCAATGTGATTGAAAGACGAACTGACGTCATCAGGTGTGGTGACGTCATTAGTCATGAATTTCGTTAAGCAGCTCTTGCAAAAATAAACTCACGGCACAAGTTGCTGCTTCGCCATCTGACGGTGACCCCGGAAGTCTGGCAGAGGTCAGCGAACGCCTGGAGACTGCGACAGAGCGATTCCGGATGCAGGGTACTGAGACAGAGATCCATCATGCAGGATTCATACGCAAACGATGGATCCTCCTGTAATGGAGAGAGTGTTCGATTAAATAATTGTAGCCAGTGCAATGCACCTTTCACAACGCAAAAGCTCCTGGTATGTGTATTTGTAATCTCAAAGCGAAAAATTCTCCCATAAAATTAGATTCTATTACAGTATATTTATACGACGTATTATTTCGCAACAGAGTTCTGTATGATTTTCTGAAAATATCTATCGATGATTGTATTGTATATGAGCATTTATAGAGCGCCTCTTACAGACTAGCTATTCAGAGGCACTCTCAGCGTGACAACCCCGAGGAAATAAAAAGGACTTCAAGTAACGAAGAGCTGAAGGTGACACCCCCAAAAAGATCTTACTACGGATAGTGGGAGGGAGATCATTCCACATAGAAGGGCCTACAATGGCAAAGGCACGGTGTTGGGCCATGGCAGTCAAGCGACATGGACAAGAGCGAGCGAGCGAATGAATGAATGAATTAATGAATTAAAGAATTAATTAATTAATTAATTAATATTAAAACCTACCTTCTTTATACATTCGGCGAATGGTCCTGCATTGTTCTTGAGAATTCCACATTGTCCTTTCCCTGACAACTGCGATAGAACCTGAGGACTGCAGTCGGTCAAGTACTCATCAGTTGCTGGTTGGCATCTGTAAACATCAAGATTATTCATTCATTCATTCGATCAAAACATTTATATAGCGCCCTTCAAGGGCACTACTATTCGGAGGTGCTCCCGTCCCAACTCCGGCTAAAGAGAACAGCCTCAAGAGTAGAGTAGAACGTGGCCACAATAATAAATTAACTCCGCCACTATCTCTTCTGGGGGTGCCAGTACCAAGCCCGAATAAAGCAGGAGGGTGACATCAACGACGGTGGTCGGGCAAAAGATGTCACCACCAACAGGAATTCACCATTGACTCAATTTTGAAAAAACTTTATGAAAAAATACTGTTGTACTACGAAGTGAGCCAATGAAGTAAAATGAGGGTAGTGTGTAACGACTCTATTTAGAATTAGATTAATTTCTGCCTAAGAGACACGTTTCAAATGAACAAGCTTAAAGTCTGTTGAATGTTTTTCGTCTAGGAATCCGACTTACACTTCTGCCGGATTTGGAACGGTCCAGCTATTTCCAATCTCGGCGTGGGACTGCGTGGAAACGCCCTCCTGTGTGACGTAGTCGTTGGAGTCGATTCCGTCGAGGTTACCACAGAGACCGGTCATTTTCCTTTTGTAGCAGTCTGGGATGGACACCTTCACGTAGTGGTTACCGTCAAATGAAACCTTCAGACCAAACATCGTTGATAATAGGATGTTGCGGCCGCTGGGCGTGATGTTGATGCCTTGATTCGGGCTGTAAGGAACCGATTTCTTCTGTCCGTTCACCTGGAAACAAAGGCAATTTATTGAAAAATACTGCATAATAATTATAACCTCCGTGCACGATGTGTCTTATATCTTAGACCTAGAGCTATTGCTAAGCGGCCCAAGATTCAACGATCATCGCTGACTGTCGCTGATCTTTTAAAACTTATCTACTTTTCTTCTTCAAACCCATAGCGGCGTTAACGGGGCCAAAACATTGTAGGCCTTATTATTATTTTTCCGCCCGAAGTGAATATGATCCTTAAGGCTCTTAGAAACAATAGGAAGTTCATTGTCGTTGTGGAGTTAACGGTCACCCTCATTGGTCAGCTGCATAGAAGTGCCTCGAAATGTAACAGCATTGAGCATAAACTTGTTAAAATTAATTATCATTATTATTAAACGGCAAAGAGGTCTTGTTTCTTAATTCTCAGTGAAAAGAGCACTGCCCAGACAGACACAGACAGAAGGAAAAAGAGAGAACCACACACAGAGAGACACAGAGTGAGATTGTTGTTCTACTTTCATATTCATATAGTGTGTGTGTGTGTGTGTGTGTGACGTGTTCCTGCCAACGGTGACTCTTCCAGCTTACTATTAATTGTTTTTTAACTGATGTAAAATATTTGTTCTTAATGACACTTAACACAAAGTATGCCAGCGCAGAGAGCGCTTCTGAGTAGGTTTCTTGATGAAGCGCCATATAAATTTTCGGAATCAATAAACAGCAACTATAATAATATAGTGTTTCTGAATGCTTACGTAGACTTCTCGGCGTCTATCGAGTAGGACGACGGTATCGTAGACGGTGATTTTGACGGACTTCGCCCAGGACAGTTTCATCTCTCCATCCCGATGTTCGTTCTTAATCTCAACGTTGAAATCGGTAAGGATGCCCAGCTTCCTCGGATCCGGTTTAGCCAGGGTGTATGAACAGACGCCCTGGAACTGAACGATGGCTCCGTCGAATGTCTGGAAATGAGGATCCCCGGCCACGTAACAGGTGTTCTCACCTGTAATTATTATTATTTCACACGTAGGCCTATTATAACATTATTATTGGCCATACGAAAAGTGATGTTAGGTATTGGTGTAGAACAGTGCTTAAAGTGTATAAAAAAGAAGTGGCTGGATGCTCCTCATCTTTCCCATGCAGTTCTGGCCTAATTGGTTACAGGATGGTGTTCAGATTTGAAGATAGTTGCCTGGACGCCGTCCACGACCGTCCAGTCACAGTTTAAGCTCTGCACGACTTCTATTTAATCTAAAAAATTGCTATGTATTCTACAAGTAGTGATGGGTAATGCACCTCTGAAAGGAAAGCCTACTGCTCCGCGGAACACACTTTGGTAAACGCTATTTTGGAAAACACTTACGAACGCATTCCCATTTTCCAGTGTACTTGGAGGCAGAGTATCCCTGATTGCAAGTACATCTGTATCCTCCGAACGTGTTTCCGCACACGGAATTTGCTGGACACTTGTGCGTCAGAGCTTTACACTCGTTGAGATCTGAAATAAATGTAGTTTTAGCAAAGCTATATAAATTATAATAATTATTATTAATTAACCAATTGCGTTCTTAGCAAATGTTTCCTTTGAACGCCTATAGATATCAGAAGTTCGTGTGATATACATAAATAAATAATGCAACATAATGATTGTGATTTCGATTATGATTATGATTTCGATTATGGTTATGATTGTGATTTCGATTATGATAATGATTGTGATTTCGATTATGATTATGATTTCGATTATGATTATGATTTCGATTATGATTATGATTTCGATTATGATTATGATTGTGATTACGATTATGATTATGATAAGTAGATGCATATGGATCAATAAGAAGCACGTTAGATGCAGTAATTATATTTTCTTGTAGCTCGTATCTTAATTGAATCATGCTTACTATCGGCTTCGTTTCTTGAAACCGTTTCTTCTAACAATGTAGGTCTATTATTAATTAATGCAGTCCTCTGCTCATCATACATGATCGTCTACATTCTGTTCTCTATTTTTCTCTTTCTGTCTGTCTGTCTGTCTGTCTCTCTTTTTATCTGTCTCTGTCTGCATCCTTGTATCTCTGTCTCTCTGGTTTTCTGTCTCTCTATCGCTCTCTGTGTGTCTGTCTCTCTCTATGCCTCTGGCCTTGTCCATGTCCCTGCCCACGTCTCTCTCTGTCTCTGTCTGTCTCTCACTATCCACTCATATAATAATTACGTGATACAAAGCAACACTTAGCATCTATTTATTTATTTATTCATGTATATTATATATACATTTTTATATATGTATATATTAGTGTATGACTGTATGTGTTCCAAGTTTTGACTACATACCAAGGCACACATTGTTCTTTGCAGCAGCGTATCCTTTAGAGCAAGTCGTGATGTTGTCGTTGGTGCAGACTTTGCATGTGCGAGCGCAGAAGCGGAACGCACGGTCTGTGCTTGATTCGCAGCCACCTGTTCTCTTCATTGCCTCGCACTTCGCATGGCTAAGCAGATCGTAGCATTGCAGGGCTAGAGATCAAGAACAGAAATTCATGAAATCTCAGCCCGGCCTCAACGTAGCCAACCCGATTGCATGGTATAAATACAGTATGAGCATTGCAGAAAATAGCAATGAAGACACCTGTGATCCTAAGAAAGGCTATAGGTGCACGGTTGAACCCTTTCAACCCACCGCAATTCTCACTAAAGTTATATTCTGAGCATAAAATATTCTGCTAATTAGGGTAACTTCACTGTTTCAATGCATCAAAAGTAATAGCATGGAAGGGAGATCAGACGAAGGTCGACAGATAAGAAGTCTTATACGATTGTATTAGGTGAAGGTGCTGAAATATTACAGGGTGGGCCATAAAAAATATGGGCAAAAGATATTGACAAAATAATAGCGGTGTTAGAATCGGCGTTGAATTATTAATTATTGTTAGCATATCCGTTGAAGCATTGCATGGCGTTAGGAAATTTATTAAGTGTACTAATTGGGATGCCTTGAAGTAGAACTAATCCGTGCTAGGAAACACTAGATTGTGGATTTACTTGTGCATTGGATGAATCCATTTCCTCGGAAGCCAGCCTTGCATTCGCAGTTGTAGGAACCTTCTGTATTCACGCAGGTGGCATTCGCCGCACAAGCGTTCAGGTCTGACACACTGCATTCGTCCACATCTGTCAATCAAAACACATCTGTCAATCAAAACACATCTGTCGATCAAAACACATCTGTCGATAAAAACACATCTGTCGATAAAAACACATCTGTCAATCAAAACACATCTGTCAATCAAAACACATCTGTCAATCAAAACACATCTGTCAATCAAAACACATCTGTCGATCAAAACACATCTGTCGATAAAAACACATCTGTCAATCAAAACACATCTGTCAATCAAAACACATCTGTCGATCAAAACACATCTGTCGATCAAAACACATCTGTCGATAAAAACACATCTGTCGATAAAAACACATCTGTCAATCAAAACACATCTGTCAATCAAAACACATCTGTCAATCAAAACACATCTGTCAATCAAAACACATCTGTCAATCAAAACACATCTGTCAATCAAAACACATCTGTCAATCAAAACACATCTGTCAATCAAAACACATCTGTCAATCAAAACACATCTGTCAATCAAAACACATCTGTCAATCAAAACACATCTGTCGATCAAAACACATCTGTCGATAAAAACACATCTGTCAATCAAAACACATCTGTCAATCAAAACACATCTGTCGACCAAAACACATCTGTCAATCAAAGCACATATGTCAATCAAAACACATCTGTCAATCAAAACACATCTGTCGATCAAAACACATCTGTCAATCAAAACACATCTGTCGATAAAAACACATCTGTCAATCAAAACACATCTGTCGATCAAAACACATCTGTCGATCAAAACACATCTGTCGATAAAAACACATCTGTCAATCAAAACACATCTGTCGATAAAAACACATCTGTCAATCAAAACACATCTGTCAATCAAAACACATCTGTCGACCAAAACACATCTGTCAATCAAAGCACATATGTCAATCAAAACACATCTGTCAATCAAAACACATCTGTCGATCAAAGCATATCTGTCGATCAAAACACATCTGTCAATCAAAACACATCTGTCAATCAAAACACATCTGTCGATAAAAACACATCTGTCAATCAAAACACATCTGTCGATCAAAACACATCTGTCGATCAAAACACATCTGTCGATAAAAACACATCTGTCAATCAAAACACATCTGTCGATAAAAACACATCTGTCAATCAAAACACATATGTCAATCAAAACACATATGTCAATCAAAACACATATGTCAATCAAAACACATTTGTCGATCAAAACACACCTGTCAATAAAAACACATCGTCGATCAAAACACATTTCCAATCAACTGCATTTCTCATCCGTCAATCAAAATTTACTTTCCAATTATGATGTATCTGTCAATCAAAAATACATCTGTCAGTCGAAATAATTGTATCTGTCAAACAAGTGCATCTCTTAAGCAAATTAATCTTTAAATCAAAGTACAATTGTCAATCAGCTATTGAGGCATAGTGAGTGAATCAAATGTGCAATTGTACATTATGGCAATCAAACTGCATCTGTCAATCAAAGTACACCCGTCAATCAAAAGGCATATGTCAATAAAAATACGTCTGTCAATCACAGTGCCATTTTCTCTTATACAGGTCGGTAAGAAAACCAAATAGCATATGCAAGTAACGTATCGAAATTGCATGTATGCAATTAAGTACATAGAGGCTTACGTAGTCAATACAATGTGATTGGTCGTTGACGATTGTAAAACTCTTATTTACCGACGCACTGTCCTTCAGCGCTGAGCTTATATCCTTTGGAGCAGCGAGGTTTGTCACAGAATTGACATGTGGCAGCGCAGTAGGTCGTCATCCAGGCTTGTTGTAGGGACGTTCCAACGAGACATTGCGACTTCAGAGACGGACACTGCGTCGAAAGGTCCGTACAGTAGCCTAAGCACAGCAAAACAATCAACATGACTCACAGGTTATTATTTGCTAATACAATTTTAAAAAATTACAGCGGTTTCAATGAAAGTTTTGATGTCGAGATTTTAAATGATGGAAAGAGGCTTCAATATAAACATTTGGTCTATTGACTGCAGGCAAGCGATAAACATGCAGATCCTTGTTGTTAGTAGTAGGACCATTGAATACTGCAACTCATCATATGCAGGTCTTTCCAAAGTCGTCTGTTAACCCTTCAAATCGATCTTGAACTCCGCTACCACAAGTTGATAGTTCGCCTCCAACATTTTTTCTCATATCTCGATCTTAATAACGAAGGAATTTGCATCTAATTCAGTATAAATATTTTGGTCTCCAGATTTCGCCATGATCATGCTCCAAAAATACTTCTGTCATCTTCGCAAACCGGTCCCTGTCTTCCAGGTCCCTTCGATCTATCAATAGATTCGACCTCGTCCCCCTCTCTCCTCGGGGTAAAAAAATCACTAACCAGCACTGTGCCTTTGCACTGTTACTGTGCATATAGGTCTACTGCCTCGTGGAACAACCTCTCACCACAAATTCGGGATGAGGTTATGGCGGTTTATATATCCACATCGGTAGCTTATAAGTTCCTTGAAAACTTTCCTGTTTAATTTGAGTGCTCATGCTGGGAGCGCTTCTGGAAAGTCATCACTGCTAGAGGCGCTTTACAAATACCCAGATACAATACAATACAACACAATACAATGAAAATAATAACTTTAAAGTAACCCAATCTTAATACGATCTATGATAGAGAAGGACGCGCATCAGTTATAACTTGTTGGTGCTATGCATGCTCTAACCATGACTTATAAGTCATGATTATATCATTCATACATGTAGCTACCAATAATTATAATTATATTTGGCATACTTACGAACACACGACTGAGTGATGATGTTGAAAACATATCCAGAGTTGCAAGTACAACGGTAGCTGCCTCTAGTATCGATGCAGGTCGAATGAATGGGACAAGCTCCTGTCTTCTCCGTACACTCATTCACATCTGGCAAACACATATGGCAAAGTAGATACAGTAACACACGGACGTGATTCAGTCTCAACGTTAGGCGTCAAATTGTGGATCATGTTTTTTGTGGGAGACGTGTGAATCAGTTTGATGAAGCCGTAACTTAGACTCTACGTCGCATAGGGAGCGGTCCAACCAGCGGGTTACCATGACAACAATAATTGGGACTGTAACATAGTGCATATTAGGCTATGCACCACCAGAGCAAAATGTCTGGACTTAGAAGTAAAGCGTCTTAGACCATAATTATAAGCAACGCAGATTGATGAAAAGAATAGATCTGCATTTTGATCTGCACTCGTCGTGCAAATTACTGCGATATTATTCTGGTGTGTATATAGTCGTCGTCGTCGTCGTCGCCATCATCATCATCATCATCATCATCATCATCATCATCATCATCATCATCATCATCATCGTCGTCGTCGTCGTCATCATCATCATCATCATCATCATCATCATCATCATAATCATCATTATTATTATTATCGACGTCATCATCATCATCATCATCATCATCATCATCATCATCATCATCATCATCATCATCATCATCATCATCATCATCATCATCATCATCATCATCATCATCATCATCATCATCATCATCATCATCATTATTATTATTATTATCGACGTCATCATCATCATCATCGTCATCGTCACCGTCGCATTGAATGTCACGATAACCGTAATTGACACTCACTGACGCATGTCTTTCCGTCACTTCCCAACCTGAAGCCATTGGCACACGTGACTTTGCAGAGGCCACAAGTGACCGGACATGTCGTCGTCATGAAGATCTTGCGACTCGATTTGGTGCAGTCATCGGCGTACTTAGCACAGGTCACCGATGCATCGGTGCACTGGGCTACAACGCAACATTGTATGGACAATAATTGACTTTGCTAGCCTTAAGGGGGACATCTGGCGACAGATTAGGGTTATATAAGGAATGACTTCAGGGGGACAGTGATGCCACAGCTGCGTTTTTTCCACTAGATCTGGGTTGTTTGGCCTTCGTCTGGGTTTCTGGGTTTATTTCTGAAACCCCAGTGGCAACACTGCAGGGGGCGTAGATAGACTCTGATGTTTTCGACTGCGGTGTTTCTGCTTGTGCAGTTTTCTTGTCAGAGTTCTCGTGAACCTAAGTTTAATTAAGGTTTTTCTCAGTACACCCGACAGAGGTGTCTTTACTTAAGTTTTCTCTACGTCGTCGTCAGCCTGTTGCGGCTTTGAAGACGTTTTGGTCGGTTGTTTCGTCGCTGAAGGAGCGTTCCTTTCGTCAACCGTGCTGTACTTCGGTTTGGTAACTGTATTAGTTCCTTTGTTCGTAGAATTATACCTTTGAAAACTAGACACGAGTCTTTATTTGAACCTTACCTAGGAGGACCTCGTATAACAATGTATGTATGTCTGTATGTATGATGTATGTAACCGCCTTTATATTGCGTCTTAGTAGAATCTCACGAAGGCGTTAAGTTGAAGTGAGCTTATAAACGCAGTCATTACAGCGTGCAATGCAACATGTATTTAAAAAGTACATTGAAAGTCTAGGCTTAGCGTACGCGCATTGGTGACATTCTTAGGTTTAAGATCTGATTCGGGAGATCAGACTCAACGCGAGACTTTTGTTTTACCCATCGCATAGTTATTGATGACAGACTTTCTGTTTAAATCTAACGCTGAATGTTGTCTGTTGACAGTGTAAAGCATTTCTTGCAGTGGGCTACAACAACTCATAGGCTATAGCCCATGCATCTATCGGCTGCAAACGTACGACGTAGCCAATAAGGCTATTACATTTTAAACCAGAAAGATCTTCATTCTGGAAATATATAGCTTGAAGTTGATATTCACTGTCCTTAAAGTATTTTAATATCTACTGGAAAATATGATTCGAATAGATCTAATCGAGTAAGTCTTCCTGTTTAGGGTGTTAAAATTTCCATGGAAGAGCGATGGAATCGACCTTACCCTGGCAAAGACGCTTTCCATTTCCAACGAGACCAGGGATGCACTGACAGCTGTAGCTACCTTCCTTGTTGACACACCTCGCATTTGCCGCACAAACAGACTTTCCTTCAGCGCACTCATCAATGTCTAAAGAAGACCAGACACAAACACAGTTGTGCTACCACGAGGAAGATAAGCAGCAATACTAGACAACGCACATGTGTATGCAATCAGATGTTTCTAGTAATCAGTTTGGTCTCAGCATTTAGTTAGAACTTATAAGAACTCTGATGTCATTACGTCACTGTAAGCGCTATAGAAATTACTAGTTACATTACATTACATATTTAATTGACAATTTGATGTGGACCAGTCCAATGTCTTCATTGTATCAATAAAGCGGCACGGTCCTCGCCATTATACTCAAACGTCTAACCAGATTGCAATACGTTCTCCGGTCAGTATTCGGAATGTTATGGGTCTTGTACCAATCATGTTCATGTATACACACTATAATTATTGCTCATGATACATAAACGGCCCTTATAAGCGGGGCCCTGTCCTTCTGGCTCTTCCTACTTCACGGTTTACAGTACTGTGCAATTGTCATTATTCCGATTGTGTGAATGGGAGCAGTAAATGAATGGAATTATTGAATCTAAAAGAGGTGTGATCTAAATTCAACATAATTAAATATTAATTATTTCCTTGTCATATTATCAGCTAGAATCAACGTATTTGCCTGATATGTAAAATGATGCTGAATGACTGGATCATTTGGTAATGTAGGATAGTAATTGTCAGTATACCTTGCTACCAGACTTAGGAGCGCTGTATCATACAGACATGGTTTTAAATAATATGATCACATTAATTTTGATTAATTAACATACCAACGCATGTCCTTAGAGCTGTGTTGAAACGGAATCCTGGCAGACAGTCAGGAGCGACCGTCTGGCACAGTTTGCATGTACTTCTGCACTTCGTCCAAGCCATTCTGACGCTGAAATCGCACATAAAAACACATCGATAGGCGAAGCACAAGCGATACAAGACAACATCATTTATGGAAAGTCAGTCGTTAATTATTTATTGCGCTGCAGCTGCCGTTAGTTGCTGAGAGCCGATTGACAGATCGTACACTGAGGGACAAACCTGACTAAACAAAATGGGGTGCGCTGACAAAACGGCGCAGTATGTAATAGCCTCCCCGTTACGCTGCGCCTGCTCCATATAGGTCACTTTCTGCCGCATTCTATGAGCACTCTGGTTTTTTCGTCGTGCTCGAGTCGGGAGCACCTCTGAGTAGTTTCCTTAAAGCGGTGCTATATAAATACGTGAATGAATGAACGAATGAAGCATTGAGGCCACCTCCATGACCTTAGTCGTGTCGATTTGACTTACTGTGAAACTGTTTTGCCGGCGCACATGCCTCTTGCCTTGTAGTAGAAGCAGCTCATCTCCGAGAAAGTGTCTTTGCATTCGCGTCCTGCAACTTTAATCAAAACCGACCAATTTTATAGCCACGCTAATTTAAATCATTACTCTAAGTAGCCTACATAATAAAAACGGATATCAAGATATTTCGAAAACAACAGCAGAACACGAGAGGATAGTTGACGCCTAAAGTGATCAAATTTGGACCGACCATTTTCAAGCTATTCTATCTTGGTTGTGATTTTACACAAGCCTATGATCACAATTATAATATCGTTATATTAATCGCTTCCGCCTTTGAATCACGTTGTGTGATCCGGCCTGACCTATAATCTCTTAATTCTGACCTGGCACAGAAAAATGACAGAATCGTGCTTCACACCGACTTCATCTCATGCACCCACCAACGATTCTGTGGTGTCTCTTAAACGGCCTTTGTCTAGTAGCCTACTATGACTAACGTTAAACGACATCACAGACCAGTTACCAATATACCGGTAGGGTATTCAGGAATGATGTAATTATGCCTGATAACTGCAATCTCGTCTTCATATTGTACTTTAACTGATGAGTAAAATTTCAGGTATTAGGCCTAGATTGTAATCTCGCGTGCACTTTACGTCTGCTGATCTCTAAAGAATTGTAACTACAATCTAGTGCTTTATCTATAAAAAGTTTGCGGAACTGCACAAAGTATGAACATTGAACAACTATTAAAAAAGGGGCGCATTTTATGCACAATATCAATTAGTATTAAAAACGCTCAAATTAAATTTCAGTAGCAAATAAAGGGGCATATTTTATCTTAAAAAGAATTTGCCAGCAAAAATTTAACTTTTCTGAATTCTTTTTAGTCGCTTATAAAGATTCCAGAACGCTGTTCCGAATCGTTTTGTCTGTAGAAGCACAGCTACACTCTGCAGACTCAAGTAAAGTAAACTGAGCATTGAACAGCAAACACACACACGCACACATACACACAAACACAAACATACACACACAACACACACACATACACGCACGCACACATACACGCAAATACACATACACGCACACACAACACACACATACACGCATACATACACGCAAACACACATACACGCACACACACAATACACACACAAACACACATACACACAAACACGCACATACACGCAAACACACATACATGCACACATACACGCAAATACACATACACGCACACATACACGCAAACACACACACACACGCACACACGCACACACACACAAACACACACATACACGCAAACACACATACACGCAAACACACATACACGCACACATACACGCAAACACACATACACGCACACATACACACACAACACACACACACACACACACGCACTCTGTGTCAGAAGCCACGCGGTTATAATAGGTCTTGTTGCAATAAAACAGTCAGAGAGAGGTGTGAACTAACACAAAGTGGTCAGTAAATACCGTCTTTGGAATCGTCCTCCTTATCGATGGATGATGATGATGATCCTGGTCTGTCATTCCTGTCTTTCGACCGTGGTCTTGTGCTGTTTGAATCGATGGAGTTTGACCTCGCTTTCGATGATTTCACGTCACTGGAACCTGACCTTGACCCAGTGTTTGGTGATTTTACGTCACTGGAGCTTGACCTTGAACCAGTGTTTGACGCTTTACCGTCCTTTGAACCTGATCCTGGCACAGGTTTTGGTGCTTTACCGTCCTTTGAACCTGATCCTGGGCCAGGTTTTGGTGCTTTACCGTCCTTTGAACCTGATCCTGGCACAGGTTTTGGTGCTTTACCGTCCTTTGAACCTGATCCTGGCACAGGTTTTGGTGCTTTACCGTCCTTTGAACCTGATCCTGGCACAGGTTTTGGTGCTTTACCGTCCTTTGAACCTGATCCTGGCACAGGTTTTGGTGCTTTACCGTCCTTTGAACCTGATCCTGGCACAGGTTTTGGTGCTTTATCGTCCTTTGAGCCTGTTTCTGGAACAGGCTTTAGCGGGGGCAATTGAATCACAACTGGGTCTGGTACAGGTTTTGGCTCTGGAACAGGCTTTAATGGGGGCAATACAACTGGGTCTGGTACAGGTTTTGGTTCTGGAACAGGCTTTAATGGGGGCAATACAACTGGGTCTGGTACAGGTTTTGGCTCTGGAACAGGCTTTAATGGGGGCAATACAACTGGGTCTGGTACAGGTTTTGGTTCTGGAACAGGCTTTAATGGGGGCAATACAACTGGGTCTGGTACAGGTTTTGGTTCTGGAACAGGCTTTAATGGGGGCAATACAACTGGGTCTGGTACAGGTTTTGGTTCTGGAACAGGCTTTAATGGGGGCAATACAACTGGGTCTGGTACAGGTTTTGGTTCTGGAACAGGCTTTAACGGGGGCAATACAACTGGGTCTGGTACAGGTTTTGGTTCTGGAACAGGCTTTAACGGGGGCAATACAACTGGGTCTGGTACAGGTTTTGGTTCTGGAACAGGCTTTAACGGGGGCAATACAACTGGGTCTGGTACAGGTTTTGGTTCTGGAACAGGCTTTAACGGGGGCAATACAACTGGGTCTGGTACAGGTTTTGGTTCTGGAACAGGCTTTAACGGGGGCAATACAACTGGGTCTGGTACAGGTTTTGGTTCTGGAACAGGCTTTAGCGGGGGCAATTGAACCACAACTGGGTCTGGTACAGGTTTTGGTTCTGGAATAGGCTTTAACGCTGGCAATACAACTGGGCCTGGTACAGGCCTTGGTGCGGGCAGTGGCGCCACAACTGGGTCTGGAACAGGCCTAGGTGCGGGCAGTGGTGCCACAACTGGGTCTGGGACAGGCCTTGGTGCGGGCAGTGGCGCCACAACTGGGTCTGGAGCAGGCCTTGGTGCGGGCAGTGGTGCTACAACTGGGCCCGGAACAGGCATTGGTGCGGGCAGTGGTGCCACAACTGGGTCTGGAACAGGCCTAGGTGCGGGCAGTGGTGCCACAACTGGGTCTGGAACAGGTCTTGGTGCGGGCAGTGGTGCCACAACTGGGTCTGGAACAGGCCTTGGTGCGGGCAGCGGAGATATAACTGGCTTCGGGGCAGGCAGTAGCACAACTGGGTCTGGAACAGGCCTTGGTGCGGGCAGCGGAGATATAACTGGCTTCGGGGCAGGCAGTAGCACAACTGGGTCTGGAACAGGCCTTGGTGCGGGCAGCGGAGATATAATTGGCTTCGGAGCAGGCAGTAGCACAACTGGGTCTGGAACAGGCCTTGGTGCGGGCAGCAGAGATATAACTGGCTTCGGGGCAGGCAGTAGCACCACTGGGTCTGGAACAGGCCTTGGTGCGGGCAGTGGTGCCACAACTGGGTCTGGAACAGGCCTTGGTGCGGGCAGCAGAGATATAACTGGCTTCGGGGCAGGCAGTAGCGCAGGCAGTTGTACTGCGACTGGCTGAGAAATCGGCTTTAACGCGGGCAGTACCGCTGCGACTGGCTTAAGATCAATATTTTGCACAACGGGCAGCGGAGCAACGATTGGCTGAGCTACGACCCTTTGAACCTGGCCAGAAACTGCAGCTACAATTCATCACATATTCCAAATATACTTTGATAAACCTTTGAAGATGAATAAATGTCAAGGTATGCATTTATTTCAAACTCTAAGTATCTGCCATGGTAAAAGTCGACCGTCTATTAAAAAAGTAAATTCTGTTGATTGTCGGGAAAGCAATAGTTAGTTATTCTGCTCTTCTGTTTTCTTAGTTTTGGCTCCAACTTCCTTTAAATTGGTTTATGCAAAATTAATAGAAACACTGCCACTTTGTATTACTGCCAGTAGGCCTACTGCCAATACCACAGCAGTAACTACCATAACTATTGTTACTACAATACTATTGCTGCTACTGCTGCTATTTCTGCCTATAGATCTACTACTATTGCAAAACAACAACAATATAATAATAAAATAATAATTATAATGATAATATAAAAAATTATAGCAGTTCGGATTGCTATTAGGGCTGGAAGACGAGGAGGAGGAGGAGGAGAAGGAGGAGGAGGAGGAAAAAGAAGAAAAAGACGAAGACGAAGAAGACGATGAGGAGGAAGTAGGAGGAAAAAGAAGAGCACGATGAGAGTCTAAATTATATTACAGAATATCAAGCATTAAATTAAATATAGTAATTGAATATTAGGCCTATTCAAGTTAAAATTCAATTTCTCAGATCAAATACCTTCACATTGCAGCATGTATTATTTTTAGCATGCCAGATCATTATGTAATGTGAATAGTAGCTACCGATAGGTTAAAGGCTATTTTGTAGTAGGAACTAATCATTCGAAAGTGCCTTGCAAGTCCGCTAGGTGTCGGTTAGAATGCAAACAACACAATTTTGATTGATTTTCTCACCCAGCGAAAGCGTCAGGACGGTCAGTCCCAACCAATTCATGTTGATGGTTGCTCTTCTGAAGCAAAGTATGGATGACAAACCTGTGCGTAACAGTTCACATTTGTTTATATTCGTAGCCACAGGTGAAAAAATTAATTCTGCTATTTTTTAACAGAGGGAAAGCGAAAATGATGTTATTAATTTTGTAACAAAGAGAAAACCATTGATGTCGTTTTTAACCTATTAGGAAAAGTAAATGAGGATATTTTTATGGCACCTCTTAAAGGAAACAACTCAGAGGCGCTCCAGATCCCAGCGCACCCAGCAAAAAGACGTAGACGCTACTGTTTGGGTATTGGGACAGGGAACAAATTTCGTCTTGGTCACCGAAAAATCTGATGACTTTTTTAGTCGTACAGCGTTCTTAGGTCCCTGCAGGTCCTCGTGCACGGACCTCGTGGGGCGTGGGGAGACCTACGAAACTGCCCATGGGGAGGACACATCAACTTTCCGAGCCAGAATATTTGGCAAAAAATTAATTTCTAAATGGGGAGCCATGGCCCCCGGATCCGCCCCTGCGTAGGGCGCGTCTGATGAAGCGGCTGTTCAACCAAGTAATCATAGACCTGACCATCAAACAAGACAAACAGTAGCGTCTACGTCTACGGTCGTTGGTTTGTGAACAAGTAGGACATTTTGAACACCATACATAGCTGAATTTCACTTACTTTCAGCTTTTGCAAGCGCTCATAACTTTGATAAACTCACCAAAATTTTTATTCGGCATTAAAAGTTGGTGGTAATATTATGGCCACTGTTTCAGACCAATCCTAACAGTTTTGACCGAATTATGACACTTTCAGTTGGTGTCTACTTTCATCGGAACACCGTGTAGGCCTAGTTATGCTATGCTACATGTAATGACCGCAAAAAGTTGTAATGTAGTTATGCTGAAATAACCGCAAAAGTTGCAGTGCAGTTTTGCTGCAATAGCAGCAAACAAGAGTTCTTTAATAAATCTGTAACAGCCGCAAGCAAGAGTTGCAATGTAGTTATGCTGTAATAGCCGCAAAAGAGTTGCAATGTAGTCGTGCTATAATAACAGCAAACTTCGTCGACTATATTCGTGTAGCCTATTATAGTGTAAACGTTGAAGACCGTCTTCATTTTACCGTATTCTTTGCTTCTTGATGAAGTCGGATGCTGTGTGTGGATGTCTGCAGATAAAATTCGTCTTCCGACAGCAGTCGACCCATTAACTGAATGGCGGAGTTGAGTCTCTTTTAAAGTATCTGCTCCTTGTTTGAACAATCTGCTGCTACGGTGAATGATGTGGCAACTCAATTTCACATCGTCACGATTCTATTCGATAAAATTATATAGAGTTAAATAGGGTTTACAGAGGCGCAGTCTTGTTTCAATTGAGTGAAAGCCAATATCGCAACATCTGTTGCTGTTGTTTCAACGTCGTTTTGATGATCGATGACGTCGCTAGAGCTAATTAGCAACGTCAAAATTTTTCCAGACACGTCTCAACGTTGATCCGATTCAGTTAGATCCGCAGTTTGTTAAAATAAAGGAAAACATCTGTGAACTGATAGTTTACTTTTTAAAAGCCTCCGTTGTCACGCTCAACATCATTTCGGTATGCGGCGATGCACACACAGTTCAAAGCAGAAGCAATTGGCTGTCCGTGAAAGGTGACGCTCTTCTTCGGCCAAAATTAAGCCAATGCCTAAGTTAGTGTTAAGCTTAGTAATATTGTAGAAGTGTAGGCCTACATGCTAGTAAGCCCAGCGATTTCAAGCAGCTTCTTGTCATGCATGAAGCAGAGAGAACGAATCATACCTCGTAAATAAGCTGGTGCCTTGTGTTTTTGACCTTTGAGTGGCGCCTTAGAAACTTAGAGTTCGTAATTACGATTTGACCTACGATGACTACATTCTCTATAGTAAACTTTACTGTGTGATGCAGTGGTGTAGTGGTAGGCTCCGTGCCTTGGAGCCGAAGGGTTCCAGGTTCGAATCCACCTCAAGACGCCGCGTAGGGACCTTGAGCAAAACCTTCACTCGCAATTGCTCGTGCGCTTCGGTGTGAAACTCTGATGCAATGTTCGCGCTGTTGTCGGGAGCGCCTGAGTAGCAGCTGGAATGAACCCTATAGCAGATGCGAGAAATAATTTTTTAAACCCTTTAAACCATTGCTTCTGAGGCTTGGAGCGGTTCCACCCGGCTGCCCCCCATTTCCACTTGATTAGGCCGCTGCGCACTGCGCTCTGCTATCCATGGTGACTTAATGGTTAATTTTACTCGCTCTGCGATAATGAAGAGGCGTTCGTTCTCTGTGGTTGGTCCAACAACCTGGAATGGACTTCCCATGACAATGCGACACCTCTAAAACTGTTCTCAGTTTCACAAACTTTTGAAGGCTGTTTTTCTCTCATGATCTCGGCTGGGAGCGCCTCTGAGTAGGTCTCTTGACGGGTGCTATATGAATTCTGAATTATTAATTGATTGATTGATTGATTGATTGATTGATTGAGGTCGTGTGCGTGTGTGTAACTCCCGCTGAACTGTTTAGCTAAAGCCCAGCTTAAACGAATCTATAGGCTACTATAGATTCTATAGTCTATCTATAGGCTAAGACTCAGTCGATATGGGACGCTTAAATGTAAAAGTACAATTTTGCATTTACACAGCGCCTCCACTGGAGCCAAAATAAGACGGTTGGATAAGCTTAATTCTTCACTGCCTGTATGATGTGATAAGTAAAGTAATAGAAAGGCAAACAATATTTGTAATCGTAATCTTAAGATTTCTAAGGCGCCAAAAAGCGAAGTCGCAGGAACCAATCAATTTTCACTGCAGCTGCCTAATTATAGTCAAAACAAACCTGAAAGGCTGGGGATTTCAAAATTTCGTTCCTGGATCTAAAGGTCAAACAGGCAGATATATTCAGTTCAGCGAAGGAGGTTAGTTGCTAGAACTGAAACGGAAATGTTGGTAGGGAGAATAGGAGCAAGCAGGATAGGAGTGGTGGACTATTACATCGCTACCGCCCGCCGTTTAGATCATGACCTAAGAAACTCGTGTAGGCATAATGCCTATACTGACGTTTAGGGCAGTGTTATTAATGCGAAGAGCCTAAATTTGCTATCCATAGTCTAACTTCATTAGGCCTACTTAATAATGAACAGCTACTTCCGTTTAAAACTGAGAAACCGTTGAATTCTCCATATTTTTTAAAGATACGATTTGGTGGATAATAATTTTTCCGTCGCTCTCGCCATCCCTCTAACGGTCTAACCCGTCTGAAGTCGAACAAGAACATTCTCCTTGGCTGGAGAACAGATGCTTTGGTTTTGAAACTCAAAGGAATCAGGCCTATACTCTTGTTGAGCCGAGGTCTGCAGAACTCATCGCACTTAGTACTTACCCAACTTAATGGTCAGGCAAGATAATTATTATTACAATGTAATAAACCCTCATCATCATCATCATCGTCATCATCATCGTCGTCGTCGTCATCATCATCATCATCATCGTCATCATCATCACCATCATCATCGTCGTCGTCGTCATCATCATCATCATCGTCGTCGTCGTCATCATCATCATCATCATCGTAATCATTTATTACTAAGTCCGTTTTGAAAGACATTTTTTATAGTCCGGTCATTCGATATTAAACAAGCGAATAATAATGTAACAGACCGCAATACTCAATATGCTTTTCATATAAGTCCTAATCAATCCTTTAACCCACACTCACTCTGACACTTTCTATGCGCATCCTAAGGCTGATATTTCTAGTGGTACTGTGGTCGGGAGCGCTCCTGTGTAGGCCCAATCGCCTGAATGGGATACTATAAATACTTTCAATGAATGAATGAATGAATGAATGAATGAATGAATGAATGAATGAATGAGAATAACACTAAATCATCCGAATGACAAAATCAAGTCCACCCAAGGGACAGAAGACATCCACTGTTAATCTGAGAAGCACAGTGTGCAACTGAATGCTGATTCGTAATGGCAAACTCTGATAATACTTCGGGTAAAGTTTTTCTAATAGTCTACAGCTTCGCTAATATATACCAAATCAAGTCTTAAAACTTAATAATGACCATATTTAACTTTTCCATCGCAAGCAACTAGGCCTAAATCTCCGTAATGTTTTACGCAAGAGTTCAAACATTTTACACTCATTTATATATCGCGTTCTTTCAGATGTCAAAACAAAATGCTTTTTCAGTTTGCATCGCTTGCAGCATATGCTTCTGTTTATTTAGCGCAACGCAGCAGCTGCTAAAAATGCTGAATTAATTATACGATACTTTATTTCTTCTTTTTCCCCTTCCCTTTCCCTTTTCCTTTCCCCTTGCCTTTCCCCTGCGCGTTTGACCAGCGATAACCTGTCAGCTCCAAGGCATGAGCTGGACCGTGGGCTTCGTAGTAGAGGAAGTCCAACGCTCCAGCAGACATGAGCTTGGACATCGCCGTTGAATTCCCAACGGCATCGGTCGGTGTAGAGGTGACCTTCGAAGCATCGTTCTTCGAGGTTTCGATGGGCGGCGGTATCACGTGGAGGTTGAGCGTCAGATCTACTTCCGGTTCATCGTCTTCTTCGACCGGATGTGGTTCCGGTTGTTGTGTTCTCGATGGTGACAAACTTCCCTCGACTTTTCGTTCCTTATCGTCAGCTGAGTCTTGTTGAGTCTGCTGCTGTTTCTTGGTGTCGGTTGAAGATGTCTCCGCTTTTGGAGTTTCGTTGGCAGACGAACTCCCCTCCAGTTTGGCTGTCTCGTCTCCACGGCAAAGAACACTCTGTACCTCCGATACTCACTTAGGGAACGATTGTTTACGATGTAAAGAAGTCTGAGGATGCGCTTCTTGCTGAGTAGCGTAACGATAGCGCGTCTTAATTAAAGGTGACAGCCTATAACATAACACGATCCTGCTCAAAAATCGAGATATTCGTTCGCCGTATGAGTCAAATTCCGAATGACTCTGACTTTAAAGTGGACAAAAGCGCTGACTTGTAGGCTCATGAACAGTCTAGAACTCCATTTTACTTTATCCGCGAAAGAATATGCATAGGATTGTAGCTTTCTGTGACGTCAGTCGGATACTTTCGTTGTGACGTCAACAGTGAATGACTAAATATAAAGAATTCTAAGAATCGGATAAAAATCGAAGTTTAGTGGCATCATAAGGTATAACAGAAGTCATGGACAGAAATAATGTAGGCTTTAAAGCAGCTATTACAATAGTTGCCTTCACTCTTTGTCATCTGTCAACTACTTTTGAAAGAAATTAGCATAATGCCTAGACTGCTTCGGTAATGGGTAGCATTACACTGTTTGATTCATCGGCGGTAGTGTGAAGGAGGGTCCATGTAATTGGAAGCAGAAGACGCCTCCGCCCAGGTTTTTACATCGAAATTATACAAATTGAATAGAATTCACAAAGTCAAAATATCTACGTAGGCATGGTTTCACAAAGTCAAGAGCGTCAGTGTATACTCGTAAAATCTGGACGATCTTACTGGGTCAATGAGCACTTAATGAAACTCAAAGGAAACCAGTTTCAGTTTCTGTATACTGAGTTGAGAGACGGTGTCACGAAATAAAGTATTCCCGAATAATCGTATCCTCCAGATGAAGAGAAGTCTTAAAAAGGTCGTTTTGCGTGTTTATTTTTTTGCAAATTAATGTCCATTTGCTTTGTTTTGAACATAACCACTAACAGTTGTGTTTATTCCTACTAGCTAACTTCTTTGCTTGCTTTTGTTTTAGAGCTCTTAGGACATTTAGAACACTTAAGAACGCTTAGAGGTACTAACTATAAATTCAAGTTGTCTTGCTCTAAACATTGCTTAGGACACTTCTTAAAGCAGTTATTCGAGTCAATTAAATTTTTATTGCAGCATGAGTTTCTCAATTATACGCAATTTCAATAACAATATTATTATAGCCTACGTTGGGGAATAGAATGGTTTTTCCCTTCGGATACTCTGTCTCCAGTATTAATTCATTCCCCTCAGATAGCTTCAGGGGATAGAATAGGCCTATCCCGTGACACTGGCAACTGCCTTCTCTGTGTTTTGTTTTCCGAAGGTTCAACCTAATTAGCTCTTCTTTTACCCCCCCCAGATATATAGATTAACTGTAAGGTTCTTGGTAGGGCTGGATCTTAACAAAATTCTAAATTATTATTCTAAATTAATTATAAGAGTTCTCTAACTTATGTCTTATATTGTTTCTTGCAGAGGCACATTCAGATGCGTGAATTTTTTTAATTCTTGAGTCGTCACTTTGTCGGTTGCAAAATGTTAACAACAATTCGTATAATTAGCCTATGTTTCAACAAGCGTTCGTCTACTTTGGTAATCGAAACAATTTTCGATCTTCCTTGAAGTATCATTCAGACCCGGTGTATTGAATTTTATGTGATCGTAATCGCAATTTCTAAATTTCTAAAGCGCTACTCGAAAGTCAAACGCGCGGGGCACAAACCTATTCACAAGCGCTGCGTTGAGTCAAAGGGTTGTAAGTAAGAGTTGTCCAAAGATTGTCCGGGTGAGTTACCACAGAATCAGAGGGACGGAACAGCTACTAAGGCGGGTGTCGTCTGGGTCGGGAATTGAAAAGTGGAGGATCATATGAAACAGAGTAAAAGTTCTTGAAAATGTGCGACTTCAGTTTCGAATTAAGAGCCCGTGGTGTGATGGTTCCTCATCTGAGAGATTAAGGTGATGGTGTATGTATATGCCGTCTATTTTACTTTCAACTGCGTAGGCATAGGCTACCCATGCAGAATCGGAATCTAAGCTGGAGATGTGGTAGGAGTGAAATCTTCACTCATAGTGGTAGCCCAATCCTAGGTAGGGTCACGGCTCGCAGTGGTGCTTCCAAACTATGCAGAGCACTGCCAAATAATTTCTAATTCTATTCAATAACCTGGAATTGAACAAGAAGGCAAGTTTTATCACAGAAAAACACACAGATTGCTTTGCAACTGAAGCTTATAATTGCGACTTAATTTCGTAGTGCTCACAAGGAAAAAGAGATTCGATAAATTCATTATTGTTTACACCTAAAACTCTAAACACTCTTCACCGCAACCAACGTCAGAAAGACTTTCGCTTAAAACCAATCAATTCGTTTGATATTTCATCATAAATTCACTAGACTGATTGTCAAAATGATTGCTAAATAATTATGCATTCAATTCAAAAGAAGTCAGCTTGAACTAGGCTATGGTCGGGTAACGAAGTGTCCCGAATCGCTTGTAAGGCCTGAGTTCAACTACTTGGCCGGGCAGAACTTAGGTTCACAGTAGTCGTTGGGGCCAAAGACTTCTTCCTTCTTGCCGCACTGGCCTGGACTACCGCAGGTGACGCACTGGTTCTTGTTGGCCTCACCGCACTGGCAAGCGTACTGGACGCAACACGCGCAGTCTGTTCTTGATCTATCGAAGGCACAGACGCAGCCAGACGGTGAGATGGTCATTGGATCCAGTTGCTCCTCTGGTGCTTTGATCTCAGCTGCAACGACAAACATCCTATCATCATTCAGTATCATTCAGTATCATTTAGTATCATTCATCATCATTCATCATCATTCATCATCATTCATCATCATTCATCATTATTCAGTATCATTTAGTATCATTCAGTATCATTCAGTATCGTTCAGTACCATTTAGTATCATTTAGTATCATTCAGTATCATTCAGTTGAGAGAGCGTTGGCCGATAAACTGAGAGTCATTATCGCGACCCGGGTTCAAACCTCGCTCAGGGCAAAAATTTATTTGAATTTTCTGTTAGCTGCCAGTGGCGCTTTCTGTTGTGCTGTTTGCCTTGGGTCTGTTGAAAATAAGATCGCCCCACCCACTCCTGGCTTGGCCAAATCAGGAGCGTTCCAGCACTTAGGCCATTAGTGTTAAGTTACCGAGCCTGTTGTAGCCGACACATACACACACACATACACACACACATACACACATACACACACATCAGTGCAGGCAGCATAATAATAATTAAGCTCCCAGGCAATCAAGTTCGTTGACCCCACATTGGCCACCATATACCACCAGTATGGGTCAGCACAAAATGTATTTATGTATGTAGGCTACGTGCGTATGTACGTGCGTATGTGAGTATGGATATAAGTATGTATGTATGTATGTATGTATGTATGTATGTATGTATGTATGTATGTATGTATGTATGTATGTATGCATGCATGCATGTATGTATGTATGTATGTATGTATGTATGTATGTATGTATGTATGTATGTATGTATGTATGTATGTATGTATGTATGTATGTATGTATGTATGTATGTATGTATGTATGACATGTATGTATGTATGTATGCATGTATGTATGTACGCACGTATGTAGGCTGGGTGTGTATGGATGGATTGATGTAGGTCTACTTACGTGTTCCGCACTTCTCTCCATAACCGCACTGGACGCACTGATGGAGGTTGGATCGAGGGCACTGGCAACCGCCGGCGTGGCAACAGGCGCATTCGGTGCTCGTGCTATCGAAGTAGCAGAGACATCCGGTCGTGTTACGAGTCCACTGGTCGTTTGCCAACACTTTAAACAACAGGAAAGGATCATTAGAACAAAGTATTGCTACAGTGAACCATGTTCATAGCAGTATTTTACTTAATCTGGAAGATCACAGTGGTGGTAAATACAGGAAGATTTTCTATACAAATAAAGTTGACGAGATTTGATTTTATTTATTTAAAAGTGGATTCACTTTGAAATTTCAACGGCAGTTTTAATGAACACCTTTATTACGACAAAGAGTCAGACGAGGAGCCAAACGATACAAAAATGGAGAGATGAAAATGAAAAGCACAAAGCACAAAGCATTAAGCAGTTTATAAAAGATTAATAATTAATTAAATTGGTTGAATTGACGAACAGTTAGGCTACAGAAGGTGATCCTTATTCAATTAGTTATTAGGATATTCTTTAGAAACTCAGCTGCCCTGATAGCTGATTTCATTGACATTTCGACCAGTGCTAGACTTCACTGTATGATATGGCGTGGTTTTAAAGTGCGAAGATATAGGCCTAATAAAACTGCAAATATATTACTGAACATTAGTTTACATTGCAAATTTACCTTCGAGTTGAGCAGGATCTCTGCCATCTGAAAGAATGAAACATGTTCAATTTAATTCTTAGTCGGTGCGAATGATATGGAACAATCAACCCATCTACAATCTTCTCTATTACTTTTATCGCAATAAGCAATCGAAAATCGAGAAAAGACCTTTGCATTTATATGCAGAATTAAGATTGCTAAACATGGATTAGTGAAATAAATGAAAACTGGTGGAATAAAATGTCTGGGTGCGAAAGAAAATGGAGCGACGTTATGAAATCAATGACGGAAATAGTTGAACTAAGCGCATCTAAACAAAGTAGAGCCATTAGGAGGGGACGGACCCTGCTATCGGTAAGACGAGATGCTGATAATCAACAATTGGAGATACAGGCGGATGCTCTCTAGTTGAAAATAACGTTCGGTCATGCACATTGCATATGGAAACAAGACAGAGTTTTCAAATTTAAATGCATGAGGGTAAGTTATTCAAAGCAAGTGGCCCAAGTGGGAAAGAAAAGTGAGCGACTGTCGCATGTTTACAATATGTAACCTAAAAATGCGGATTATTGTCCGGTGTATGTAAAGAACCCATCAGAAACGTTGATGCCAATCGAGTAAGCCTATACTGTTGGTTCTAACGTATTTTTTACTAGATTATATTAAAATTATTATTATTATTATTATTATTATTATTATTATTATTGTAGCGGACCTGGGCCTCGCCACCTAGGCCATGTTCCATAGGCTCCGCCCCCTAGGCCAAGTTCCCTAGGCCATGTTCCCTAAGCTCCGCCTCCTAGGCCAAGTTCCGACCTAGGCCAAGTTCCCTAGGCCATGTTCCCTAAGCTCCGCGCCCTAGGCCATGTTCCCTAGGCTCCGCCCCCTAGGCCAAGTTCCCTAGGCCAAGTTCCTACCTAGGCCAAGTTCCCTAGGCCATGTTCCCTAAGCTCCGCCCCCTAGGCCAAGTTCCCTAGGCCAAGTTCCGACATGAGCCATGTTCCCTAGGCCATGTTCCCTAGGCTCCGCCCCTAGGCCAAGTTCCCTAGGCCAAGTTCCCTGCCCGTGTAGGATATAAATAGACGCGGACAGACGACGAGGACAGTCTTCGAGTCAGCGACAGTCAGCAGAAGCTCACAAGACGCAGTAGTAGAGGGTTTTCGACGTACGACGACAGGTCCACGGCGACGAGAAGACGTCTGGGCAGCGTTGCGACGAGGTGCTGGAACAACGTCCACGGGAAGCGACAAGCAGACGGACACGGACGGTCAGACGTTGATAGCTCTGCAGAATACGGCCATCCATGGGGTGCAGAGGCCTACCTGTCGTTACCTGTTCCGTTCTACAATAAATCGTGTTCGAGAAGATATCGTGTCGTTGTCTGACTTCCGGGTTGATAGGCAGGAAAACTACACCGAATAAGTCCTTCGAAAGACCACGAAGGCCGAACTCATACCCTTTTGGAGCGGGGGTGCACGCGGACGGTACCTAGACGACGAATCCCCACCCTCCAGGAGAGAGGGTGCTTGCCGTTTTTCTCCACATTATTATTATTATTATTATTATTATTATTATTATTATTATTATTATTATTATTATTATTATTATTATCATTATTATATACATTTATTGGTAACAAAAACTGATAAACACACCGCTATCAGGCACAAAAAGCAGTTGATCAAATACAATATAATACCTATAGAATGCCTTTGACTATCGTAATCGTAATCGTAATCGTAATCTCGAAACTTCTACAGCGCCCACAAAAGCCAAGTCGCGGGAACCAGCTTATTCACAGGCGCTCAATCAAAACAAAATCGATAGGCAGCGGGTCAAGTCCGGAGAGTCAGGCAGGCAGATAGATGGACGGCTAAGGTGGGTGATGTTTAGAGTTGAAGTGGCGGGGGATGTAAGGAGAAGAAGAATCAGGATAGGATTTTTGAAAGAGCAATGTTTTCAGTTTTGAGTGAAAGACCTGTGGGGAGATAGCGAGAGGTGGAGTTTTGGTGAGTTCGTATGATGGGTCGGAAGTTTGCCGAAGTGCTGGCGGAAGTTTGTTCCAGAGAGGTGGAACGGCAATGGCTATGGAGCGGTTTGCGAATTTCAGTGATGAAGTGATGGGAGGGCGAAGCAGTGTAATGGAGGATGAGGAGCGTGTTGAACGAGGTGGCTGGATGGTGAACAACTGACGAAGGTAGAACGGCTGGGATGATTGAAGTGTATTGTAAGTGAGTGAGAGGACTTTGTATTCGATGCGTTCAGGTATTTTGAGCCAGTGAAGTGATTTCAGGACAGGAGTGATGTGGTGACGTTTGGGGGTTTTCGTCACTGCACGGGCGAGGGCATTCTGGATAGCTTGGAGGCGGTTAATTTGGGTTATATCAATGTTTAGGAAGAGAGAGTTGCAGTAATCAAGTTTCGCATGAACTATGGATGTGGCTATTGTGGATGCAGTTTTAAAGTCAAGCATAGGTCGGATTCTGCGGAGATCTCGTATGTGCATGAAACAAGTGCGGGAAAGTTGGGTTATGTGGTCGGAGAAGCTAAGATGCTGGTCAAAGATTACACCTAGGTTTCGGACAGGAGAATTTGCGGAGAAAGTGTGGTTGGAAGAAGAGTCATTGTTGAAGGAAATAGAGGGATCAGGAATTTTCTTGAGTTGCTCTCTGAGGCCAATTAGTATAAATTCTGTCTTGGAGGGGTTAAGGCAGAGGAGATTTGAGGTCATCCAAGAGGTGATTTGGGTGACCACAGAGAGAAGATTATTTATGGAGTCAGAGAAGCTGCTTGGAGAGAAAGAGATGAATAATTGGGTGTCGTCAACATATAGATGATGGTCGACTGTGGATGCTTTTATGAGTGAACTGAGTGGAGTGGTGTAGAGGATGAACAAGAGGGGCCCGAGGACAGAACCTTGCGGAACACCACAGGTGAGGGGGCGTGATTGAGATGATGTTTCAAGTGTTTTGACTGAGAAAGTGCGTGATGAGAGATAAGACTGAATCCAAAGGAGAGCAGTGTCGGTAAAGCCAAAGCAGGAAGACAGTCTTTGGAGTAGTATGTTATGGTCGATGGTGTCAAAGGCTGCAGAGACATCAAGGAGGCAAAGGCAGGAGACTTGTTGATGAGAGATGGCAGAGACAAGTTTATTGTAGAGTGAAGTGAGAAGTGTTTCGGTGGAGTGCTTTTTAGTAAAGCCGGACTGGTTTGGGTTAAGGAGTGAATTTGAAGTCAAGTAGTCATTGATGCGAGAGAGTACGACACGTTCTGTTAGTTTAGAGATGAATGAGAGGTTGGAAACAGGTCGATAATTAGAAAGGATTTCCTTATCAAGTGATGGTTTTTTTAGAAGTGGAGTTACCAAAGAATGTTTGAAGAGGAGGGGAAAGTTGCCAGTAGATAAGGAGAGGTTGATTATTTGTGTGATGATGGGGACAATGATAGATGCGCACTCTTTCAGTAGGGCGGTAGGTATAGGGTCGAGTTCGCACTGCTTGTTTGGGAGAGATTGTAATAAATTGGACACTTCAGACTCTGATGTTGGGCTAAAAGCAGATAGTGATGATTGAGGTGGGGAAGACGGAAGGTCGTGAGTGGAGGAGGGTGTATCTGCAGGTGAATCGATGGTAGATTTTGAGAGGAGTGATTGCAGAGAGAGACGGATAGTAGTTACTTTGCCAGAGAAGAACGAACAAAATGAGTCAGCGATTGAAGAAGATGGTAGAGAGTTTGGAAGTGGGCTAGAGGAATTCCGATGTAGGAGTTGGTTTACCGTTTTCCAGAGAAGACGAGGATTACAAGATCGGGATTGAACTAGTGAGGAGTAAAACCTCTTCTTGGCCATTGCCAGAAGGTGATGGTATTTGTTTGTAGCAGCTTTTAGAGCAGAGAGGAGTTGAGGGTCATGGGTTCGTTTGTAAGTACGCTCAATGTGTTTAGAACGTTACATAAATGAATAAAAAGAATGGGTTTTATGTTTGTATATGATTATTAGATTAACAAGATAAAATAATAATTTATTTATCATCATTAATTGACGCTAACGTGAGACTGTTCGTCGTTTTACCTCTGAAACCGTAGAGTTCGACTCTCAATGCAGCGCATCCGTTATTAGAAACTGGTATAAACTTCACAAATCTCGTGTACACTGGTGTACCGTAGTAAAGATGCAGACAGTGTTTCTTCCACGTGTTTTGGTCCGCGTTACCGATGAAATTCTACAGAAACAGAATCGCTATTCTGAAAAACAGGCGAAACCATAAACTGCTCTAGAATAGTCAATAGTTTTTTCATCCAACCATTTTCTTTGTAAATACTCTTACGCATCGTTCGATGGTTGAGTAAGGTTTCAGCTTCCTCAATAGATGCAGACGGGGCGGATAAAAAATATTTTGAAGGGGACCGACATTTTTGGTCTTGGGTACAAAAACACAATTTTCTTTGGTCTTTCACCAAAAAATCTGACGACTTTTTAATAGTCTTTTCTCCCAAAAATATCTAAAAACCGTGGCAACTCGGGTTATTTAAAAGCTGATGACCATTTTTCGTCATACTCTATTTTCTCTCTCTCTCTCTCTCTCTCTATCACCTTTCCCCCCGCTGCATCGATTGAAAACTTTAGACCTCATGGGGGCCACGTCCTGTGCAAGTTTCTGAATGAGGGCATGGCTGGATTGGACCCGTGGACGGTGGATCCGCCCCTCGATGCAGGAGAAGGTTGCTGCAGAAGCGCGGGCCATTGACCAAAAGAACCCAACGACCCGCAGGCTAGCCTTGTTTAGTGTGCAGTTGTAGAAGCACTTCTGTGCAGCTAGAAATAGCTTTAAAAAGTCATTGTCATCCGATTGGGAGTAATTTACCATGGGAATAGGAAGGGAAAGAAGATGTTGTGCAGTTCTAAAAACTTCCTTTTAAAAACCCTGATTGCCCGTTTGAGTTTTACTCGCATCGCAGGTGTAAATACGTTGGCGGACATTGATGGTGGCAGTCTCAACTTAATGTGTATGCTCGTAACCGAACCTCAGTCTGTAGGCCATCATTTCAAATCCACTTGTTTTATTAAGTACTTTCCAAACATCTAAGGCTTCTAAGCCGTATGTGCTTACTTTCCATAACGTTGACCGTATTAGTGAAGTCTAAAACGTAGAGATTATGATGCGCCAGAAACACGAACCCTTGGCTCGGTGCTGAATTCTGGTCTTGAGTCCAGAAGTGGGGTGAAGTTTTCGCCGTCGAGACTCGTGTGGACGTTGTAGTTAGTGACCCAGCAAGGATCGGTGTAGTGACCCAACGTCCCGAGACCATGGACATCCATTGGCTTTCCAAGATCAATGGTCAATTGTGGTTTTGTGTCCGTTGGATCTGGTTTCCATCCACCTTTGCTGTTGGGTCTGGCGCTGGTAGGAGGATCAGTTGGAGAGGAAGACGATGGTCTCAACGCAGCGTCAGGAATGGCACCTTAAAACGCACAGAATTATATTATACAACATTACTATTCATCCTTCGTTCATTGCTATTAATTATTAATTTATTGCTATTAATTATTCATTTATAGCTATTAATTATTCATTTATTGCTATTAATTATTCATTTATTGCTATTAATTATTCATTTATTGCTATTAATTATTCATTTATAGCCATTAATTATTCATTCATTGCTATTAATTATTCAATCATTGCTATTAATTATTCATTCATTGCTATTAATTATTCATTTATTGCTATTAATTATTCATTCATTCCTATTAATTATTCATTCTTTGCTATTAATTATTCAATCATTGCTATTAATTATTAATTTATTGCTATTAATTATTCATTTATAGCTATTAATTATTCATTCATTGCTATTAATTATTCATTCATTGCTATTAACTATTCATTCACTACTATTAATATTCATTCATTATTATTAGTCATTCTTTATTATTAGTCATTCATTCACTACTATTAATATTCATTCATCATTATTATATATTCATTCGTTTATTACTAGGCCTATTAATCATTCATGCATTACTGGCAATCATTCATACATCACTATTACACATGGAAGACCAAGTGTCGCATTGGATAACACACTGGCATGGAGATCAGCGGAGTTGAGTTCGATTCCCGAAGCTCCGGTATATGATAGACGCGCCTTATAGGTTGCTATTAGCGCTCTTGTATCGCGGGCTGTATGTTCTGTTAGTAGTTAAGATTGCTGTTAATTAAGCTAACTGCAAAACTGCACACTGTCACCGGTTGCGGTCTGTTAACTGGATTGCTGAATAAACGAGTTTCTAAAATATTATGGTATAGGCGCATACTATAGTCTATTGAAACGTCGAACACTTGTAGTTCTCATACGGATCTTCAAAGTGTGTAAGATTCAACATACCGCTTTGGACGCCAAGAGGTCTGGCTTTCGGGGGCTTTGGCGCCTCTGGTGGTTCGCTGAAATACTTTTCATCAGCGATCTCACCTGAAATAGTGGAAAGTAAGAAATCATTTCAACCAACGTCCCTCCGTAAACAATCAATCAATTATTATTAGTATTATTATTATTAATTAATTTATTAATTTATTTATTTATTTATTTATTATTATTATTACTGTCGTGTCGCCATTTAACGTCTCATTATTTTTTTTCTGTCGAATTCTCAGGAAACGAAAATATTTTACATCGGCTCAACTTGCAGAAACTCTGCGGCTCGATGGACTTTGAAGTCAATCGCTGTCGCGTCTACACTTCTAGCACCGTATCATTATTTAAACAGTGACAAGTGCTTCAACTGATTGATTGATTGATTGATTGATTGATTGATCATTCAAATATTTACATCACAATTCACTTCATTCGTTGTCTGACCTGTGTCGCGTTATGCGATGATTGTAAATATCGGCAGGAATAGTGATATTGCATTAGGGCACGTACGAATACTAGAACGTTCGCCTCGTATATAGGCCTAACGAGGAGTAGCCTATAATTAAGTTCTAACACTCTCTGAGAAGCTCTGGATCTTGGTGGTAATAGTTGATCAGCGTCATCGGTGCATACTCTATGTCAGATCGTGTGTTAAACGCTGGCGATATATAAATTACTAAAATCAAATTTACAACATCGAGTACCGGGCATCCATTCTTGAGCGTTGGATCTGCCAGAAAAATGCAACTTAATCAGTCATGGGTGGAGTCATCGAGGAAAGCGACGCTTACCATCTGGATGAGGTGGAACGTAGGCTGGAGTTGTTGTAGGCACAGGTGAAGTCGTCGGAGCAGTAACTGAGCAACCAAACCCAGATTCATTACAGGTAGGTAGGTAAGTAGGTAGGTAGGTAGGTATGTATGTAGGTAGGTATGTATGTATGCATGTATGTATGTATGTATGTATGTATGTATGTATGTATGTATGTACATGTATGTATGTATGTATGTATGTATGTATGTAGGTAGGTAGGTAGGTAGGTAGGTAGGTAGGTAGGTACGTACGTAGGTAGGTAGGTAGGTAGGTAGGTAGGTAGGTACGTAGGTAGGTAGGTAGGTAGGTAGGTAGGTAGGCAGGCAGGCAGGCAGGTAGGTAGGTAGGTAGGTACATGTAGACATATTATAGAACTATAAAATTATATGAAACGACGGCAGTAGATTTCAGAATCATTCCCGAATAGCTAAATATATAGGGTCTAACTAAAATGCATCTATCGATAAAACTAACATCGATAATCAGGTTCGAGTTAGGTACCAGTTGCATCTAACTAGTAGTCCTACATAAGTGGTCACGTGTCTCATCTGTGAAACTGATCCCTTTAGGTCAGCCGTTTCTATCACAACGAATTGAGCGTATATACGATTGGTTCCTAGCGCACCGTTCGGTCATGTCTGCCTCTTGCTTAAGACACCAGCGCCATAGAAGTCGTCAAAGCCAACAGCTTGTAAGCTGGATGACTCTGGTATAATAGGCCTAACACGAAAGTCAAGTGCATGCACATGCGTTCTGTTATATCAATTCTGGTGCGGTGATAAAATTGACTTATAGGTATAATAGGTCTAAAGTTATATGGCTTCAATGCTTACAACCTATTACTATTACGATACAACAACGAAATGGACGATATAAGTAAGTGAGATGTGATAATGAAACATCTTTGATGCAGCAACAGCATAGTCTAAAACCTTGGATGCGCGCGAGGAATAAAATAATGTACTTACACTGGAAGGGGGCTGGAGGCAGAATTGGAGCAGATGGATTGTATTCCGGATCGTTGGGTATCGGCTGAGGAATTCCGGATTCAACTGGAAATGTAATGTAATTGCAACAATTTATATGGCGTTGTCGTCTCTAGAAAACTGCTTTTGCTGCGTGCTTCACAGTACTGTTAAGAGTTAGGTCTACTCTACATACGTAAATGAAAAGTCACACGGCGAAATTCAGATTCAACGTCTACATTTTGCGTAATCATGGGCTTATAATACCCGTCCGGTATGTGAACACACACTTATTTATCATTTAATTTCAGACATTTATTCAGCGCCCCTTTAAGACTACTCAGAGGCGCTCCCGGTAAGAGAACAATTTTGAGGTGGGAATAGAACGTGGCTATATATGCACAATATTATAATTATTAGTCTATAGGCGTAGTACCACAGGGAACCCATTTAGTTTCATTGAAACGTTATAGGATTTACTAGCGATTCACATGATCTCTAATCACATTATATATATATGTAACATAGTGTGGGGCGCGGTGGTGTAGTGTGAGTGCGGGGCCTTGGAGCCGGAGGATTCCAGGTTCGAATCCATCTCAAGCCGCCGAGTAGGGATTTTGAGCAAGCCCTTCACTCGCAATTGCTCGTGCGCTTCGGCGTGAAATTTGGATGCAGTGTCGGCGCTGTAGTTGGGAATACCTCTGAATAGTGAGCTTGAAGAAGAGCTACAGCAAATTCGAGAAATAAATAATTAAATTAAATATATACTAGAAGGAACAACAAGTAGAAATTCTGCTACAAGAACAGATTAACAGTCTCGTCTCAAAATGTCCGACCGCTACACACCTGCGCGATAGCACATCAGCCTATTATATGTACGTTAAACCTTTCCTAACTGAATATTGATTCTGAAGTGGCAATTATTATTATTATTACTATTATTATTATTATTATTATTATTATTATTATTATTATTATTATTACCGTATTATTATTATGTGAAACAAATAATCTTACCATCGCAATGGGTTCCAGCAGTTGGATCGGTACAGTAGCAGCCGACCTGGTTGTCCTTTGACTGACAGGTGCCAGAAGTCTGGCAGGTGATTGGAACCATAAGGATGGTGCTCTTCTCCAGACAGGTGTACTTGTAGGCGCACGAGTCGTCGTACCAGATATCACCAGTCTTAAACGACACCAACACAAGACAAACGGATTTAGTTTCATGGATAAATAAATAAATAAAAATCTTCAATGAATATAGGCATCCCATGAATAGTGAGCTTGAAGAGGAGCTTGTATCCCAATATATGCGCGAGGTCTTGCACTGGCTTCCTTTCCCGCAGCGAATCTCATTTAGGGTTGCATCTTTGGTGTCGCGATGCTTATCAGGCTGGGCACCCTCTTATCTGTGTGAGCGTTGCCTCCACCTTTCCACTTGCATAAGCCGACGCGCACTGCGCTCTGCTGTCCATGGTGACTTAATGGTTCCTTTCACTCACTCTGCAACAATGCAGAGGTGCTCGTTCTCTGTGGTTGGTTCAACAACCTGGAATGGGCTTCCCTTCCCTGTGCGACACCTCCCAAGCTCTTCTCAATTTCGCAAACTGTTGAAGACTGTTTTTTCGCTTGATCTCGGCCGGGAGCGCCTCTGAGTAGATACCTTGAAGGGGCGCTATATAAATTCTGATTGATTGATTGATTGATTGATTGATTGATTGATTGACATCGTTCACCAATCGTAGTGTTTCTTCTCATTCATTGCCATATATCATATTTTACTTAACGCATTCTTGTTCTCGATCCATTTAACCGCTTCTTTCGTGCAGCTATTCGTTCCTTCCTTTCTGCATGAATTATGGTGAAGCTGTAAAAGATGGTAACTGACGAAATAAATATACTTATATAGCGCCCCGCTGTTATGCATTTTCCGTGATCGGTTCAACGACATGGAGTGTCTAGTGAAGCGTCTACTCTCCATGGTCTTCACCATGGTCCCATCCACATGGTCTCTTCACCGTGGTCCCATCCACATGGTCTCCTCAACATGGTCCCATACACATGGTCTCTTCACAATGGTCCCATACACATGGTCTCTTCACCATGGTCCCACCCATCCACATGGTCTCTTCACCATGGTCCCATACACATGGTCTCCTCACCATGGTCCCATTCACATGGTCTCCTCAACATGGTCCCATACACATGGTCTCCTCAACATGGTCCCATACACATGGTCTCTTCACAATGGTCCCATACACATGGTCTCTTCACCATGGTCCCATACACATGGTCTCTTCATCATGGTCCCATACACATGGTCTCTTCATCATGGTCCCATTCACATGGTCTTCTCACCATGGTCCCATACACATGGTCTCTTCATCATGGTCCCATACACATGGTCTCTTCATCATGGTCCCATTCACATGGTCTCCTCACCATGGTCTCATACACATGGTCTCTTCATCATGGTCCCATCCACATGGTCTCTTCACCATGGTCCCATCCAGGTAACCCATTATCTTCGTTCTGTCATGGGACTAAATTAAGTAAATAACATAATTATGCAATAGTTAAAAATTAAAGCGTCAGTCACTACAGACTGTTTCTTCTGCCTTCCTGGTTCGGGAGCGCCTCTGTGTAGAGTCTTCATGATGGTGCTCTACATATTCCCATCGTTTGCTACTTGCTTGCAATCAATAACGCCAAAGTATTTATGCATGATCAGAAATCGATCAACCAATAATTCAACATCGAGAGCCAGCAATCAGATGGCATTCAAAATAGCAATCAAGCACCAATCAACAATCCAACATCAGTCAAACTAGCAATCAAACATCAATAAAATCACAATCTCTATACTCACCGCGTGATAGACTCCATTCATCTGACATCCGCACTGGGAAACTGGAACGCATTTCTGGGAGCCATCCCGAACCAATCCAGGGCTGCAGGCGCATCCTTCCACTGGCAGCGAGGTACAGGTTCCCTCGGAGCTTGGGTTGGAACAGGTGGCCGGACACGCAGACATCGCTGGCGAGTAAGCGCTGTTAGCACCACATGCCAGTGCTAAAGCAAACAAGCAAGCTAATTGTTGTATGCGATGTAAGGTGAAGCAAAGTGCCAAGTCGTAGCGGTGTGCAAGGCAAGTATATAGGACATAGGCCTACACTGTAGCAATGGTCAGATTACGATTACAACAAGGTAGGTGTGGCAAGCTGTGGCAAGCTGTGGTAACGTAGGACCACATGCTAGATGAAGAACTTTGATTGACACAAGAGGTGTTGAGACAAGATCATGTCAATTTTGTCTGGGTGACCGCGGATATTTTTGCAGGCGGAGGGGGCAATACACGGTTGATTTTTATGGCAAGTGGTTGAAAAGTAAAAAGCAGGAAATTAAGAACACGGATAGTTTTTCATCGATGTTTCTAAACTTATATCTCTCTGTTTCATTTTGTGCATCATTAGTAGGCCTGTCACCAGCGCTTTAGTGCGAATGAATTTGCTATAAAAAAGCATCAACTAAAAAGTAGGTGTAAATTTTTCAGGAAAAGTGTCCTCTTTTCCCTATGCGTGGGCCCAATAGGTGTTAGTTAAGAGCTAAGGCGTGGATGTAGGCTACTACATGTAGATCACGAAGAAGCGCTACATAAGCTGTAGATGTTGGCGCACAGTCATTTGGCCAATGGTGCATTTGATTTAACGATAATAGGTTTACTCCACACGGAAGTAGAAACATTTCCTATTCCATTCCACTACTGATAGATTCGGATAACACTGACTGTATACCGACTGCTTTGCACGCTGCAGCAAACGCCGATCAGTTAATCATGTCAGTAGCAAGTTTCATTCCCCCTTCCAGAGCTAACATGGTAAATCCAAATCTCATAAACAACATTAGCGAGCAGTCAGGATGGGAGCGCCACCGAGGAGTTTCTCTTGAAGAGGCGCTATATAAATTCATTATTACGAATGCGAAGCAAACTCACGGCAGAGGGTGTCGCTACGCCATCTGACGGTGATTCCAGCGGTCTGGCAGGTATCAGCGAAAGCCTGGAGATTGCGACATAGCGATTCTGGATGGACTGTGCTCAGACAAAGATCGAGTACGCATCCCTCCAATGCAAAGGAAGAATCCACCTAAAATCAAACGATGTTAAGTGTTCTGTGTAATGTAGGACTCGCACTATATGTAATGTAAAGATCATTCTGACGACTATTGGTGGAAAACTCTGTAAAAAGATGAAAAATTAATTAATACTCTACGTACTGTTGTAGTCTAAACGTGTTTTGTCGTCTGCTCAATTAAACAGGAGTCACGTGGGTACGGTATGAATTACGAACACCATATTAAGGGCTATATTTATTAATTAATTGGCATATTGGTTGGAGGTCAATGTAGAAGTATGCCTTTCGACGTTGATTCACGTACAGTACTAAGCTAAACGTACATGTAAGAGTACTACCGTTGTGTACCAATACTTTACTTATGCCTTCTGTTGCTGTTGAGTGAATAAGTGACTGATTGATCGATCGATCGATTGATTGATTAATTGGTTGGTTAATTAATTGATTAATTGATTGATTGATGGTCTGACTGACTGACTGACTGACTGATTGATTGATTGATTGACTGATTGATTGATAGATTGGCTGATTGATTAATTGATTGATTGATTGATGGTCTAATTGATTTATTAATTAATTGGTTGGTTAATTAATTGATTGATTGATTGATTGATGGTCTGACTGATTGGTTGATTGATTGATTGATTGACTGATTGATTGATAGATTGGTTGATTGATTGATTAAATGATTGATTGAATGATGGTCTGATTGATTGATTAATTAATTGGTTGGTTGGTTAATTAATTGGTTGGTTGGTTAATTAATTGATTGATTGATTGATGGTCTGACTGATTGGTTGATTGATTGATCAATTGACTTTGAGTTGATTGATTGATTGTCTGATTGATTGATTAATTAATTGGTTGGTTAATTGATTGATTGATTGGTTGGTTAATTAATTAATTAATTGATTGATTGATTGATTGATCGATTGATTGATGTCTTGATTAATTGATCGATTGATTGATTGATTGATTGATTGATTGACTAATTGATTGATTGACTGGCTCCTACCTTCTGAATGCATTCGGCGAACGGTCCTTTTTTGTCCGTGAGAACTCCACACTGTGACTTGCCTGCCACCTGTGACCTCGTCTGTGGATCGCAGTCGTCCAGATTCTCGTCCGTGGCTGGTTGGCATCTGTCAACAGAAACGCTGACCGGTCACAGGTCATAGGCTGGAGAAGAGTCAAGCTTTACACCCGTGATAATCAGGGCGTGTACTCACCTCAAATTTGACCAGTAGGCCACAGTCCTGATAATAATGTCAAAGGCAACTTTACCAGTAGGCTACAGTCCTGATAATAATGTCAAAGGCAACAGACCCACTGTTAATTTAACACAGGCTACTCCGTATAGGGGGAAACTGAACTTTGAAAAAAGAAATGATAGGCGTAACTTCGCGAAAAGGTAGGCTTGTCTCTCGATAAGAAAACATCTTTTGGTATCAGAAATCTCGTACAAGCAGGCAAAATAAATTTAGCTTTCGGTGGACAATGTCTTCAGTTTTGCGAGCGTATACCTACGTGAAGTCAACATCGGCACACCGCACACCTACATAAAGCCAGCATGGGCATACCTACATGAAGCCAACATGGGCATACCTAAATACATGAAACCAACATGGGCATACCTACATGAAGCCAACATGGGCATACCTACATGAAGCCAACATGGGTATACCACTATACCTACATGAAGTCAACATGGGAATACCTATTATGAATTCAACATGGGCATACCTACATGAAGCCAACATGGAATCACTTTTAATTCGTTTGCTGACGTTGAGACTTACACTTCGTCTGGATCCGGAACTGCCCAGCTGTTTCCGATCTTGGCAAAAGACGGAGTAGGGACACCCTCCTTTGTGACGAGATCGTTGCGGGGAACACCATCGAGGTTACCGCAGAGACCGGTCATCTTCCTCTTGTAGGCGTCTGGAACGGACACCTTCACGAGATGGTCGCCGGCAAAGGTTACCCTTAGTCCGGTCTGCGTTGTCACAACCGTTCCCAGTCCGGAGGCAGATATGGTGACGCCAGGGTGCGGGCTGAAGGGCACCGCCTTCTCGTCTCCATTCACCTTCACAACAGAATGATGTATACACGTTGTACAGGGTAGGGCAGTCAATGATCGCCTGTACATATTTCGTTAGTGGAGCAATACAGAGGGGTCTATTCATTCATTCATTCATTCATTCATTCAATCAATCATTCATTCGTTACTTCGTCTATTCATTCGTTCGTTCGTTCGTTCTTTCACTCAATCGTTCATTCATTCATTCATTTGTTCGTTCACTCATTCGTTCGTTCGTTCGTTCGTTCGTTCTTTCGTTCATTCGTTCATTCATTCATTCTCACATTCATTCATTCGTTCATTCATTCATTCATTCGTTCATTCGTCCATTCATTCATTCGTTCGTTCGTTCATTCGGGTCGATAAGGGGGTTAGTCTCCCTTGGAGGGGGTATAGTTCCTCGTGGCTACTCGACGGAGGTAAGATGTAATGGTTGCTTGCATACATGACACAGGCGCTCAACTCAGGAAGAAGAAGAAGAAGAAGAAGAAGAAGTAGAGAACTGTGAAGACACTTACAAAAGATGTTTTTTTTAAACCTGACAATTCATTATTTCGACGTTAATTAATGAGGTGCTTAAACGATAATTACCTAAATGTGAGGTTCTAGACTAAATATTTTCATACGATGATGATCTAGAATCTAGTTGGAGAGACTATAGGTCTATTATAGCACTGCAGGAAAGGTCGAATGAGTCGAAGGGAACAATAATTTTGGGAGCAAAAAGGGGCAGCAAACCCACACAACCGAGGTTGATTTATATGTACCGGTAGTTAACGATCAAAACTTCGCAGCCGACTCTTTCTGAGTGCTTACTGTTAGGACTCCCTCTCTGCCGAGTTTGATCAGCTGGTCGTAGATACGGATGGTGACGGACTTCACCCAGGACATCTTCAAATCTCCATCTCGATGTTCGTTCTTGATCTCGACGCTGAAGTCGCTGAGGATGCCGAGCTTCCTCGAGTCCGGCTTTGCCAGGAGGTACGAGCAGACGCCCTGGAACTGAAGCACCGTTCCGTCGAACGTCCTGAAGTGCGGGTCTCCAGCCACGTAACAGGTGTTATCGCCTGCAAGTAAATATAAAGTCCAGCATTGTTGTCATAAAGAGGAGCATGGAACAGGATGATGGGCTTAGTGTCTAAAATGGGTAACAAATTCGTTTATGGTGAATTGAATAATTATTATTGAAGATCGATATCAACGACATCTGCGCCATGGAAGGTGAGCTAACGGTTGGTAGGAATAGGGTGGTTGGCAGCGATCACGCTTAAGTGCGCTCCTCGTACCAGAGTGTTGCCACTGCCTTAACCTTTCCCCCTTACATAACCTACCCCTTAACCTCTCACCCCCCCAACCAACCATGCAAGCAATGAACTATTACAGATATTATGGCTTAAGCGACCTCGCGCAATCACTTTTACTTACGGCATAATGCTCACAGTTGGTGGGTGAAGATCTGATGAAGTATAATTATAGAGTGGACGCTAAGGGGACCGATGAGCAAAGTTAGGGTATACAACCGGGGATGTGGGTCAGTGGCGGTGCCTACAATTGGTGGGTGAAGAACTGATGAAGCAGGCTTACAGTTTTTGGGGGGGGGGGGATAATGTGCAGTTCTAAATGTATTTATGCAGTTCCAGAAGCACTTCAGCTGTACAGTTTGAAATAGTAAAAAGGTCATTTTCATTTGATTAGGGAGTGCTTTACCATGGAATGTGAAAAGGGAAAGAAGAGATCGTGCAGTTCTAGAAATTCTTTTTTTTAAGTTATGCAAGGATCGTACAGTGCAGAACTAGCTAGCATGGTGCCTCTGGGACCGGGAAACAAGCCAAGTAGGTCTTTAGGAAAATAAATGTGCGCAAGAGATGAAACTCTAACAACCCAGACTAGCCTACATATTTTTTAAATCTTATGGACAGTGATAGGCAAGAAAACGTTGCACAATAGGCTATAAAATTATACTTACGGACGCATTGCCATTTCCCGGTGGTCTTTGAGGCCGTGAATCCCTGGCTGCATGTACATTTGTATCCACCGAACGTGTTGACGCAAGCGGAGTTGGCCGGACATTTGTGCGTCAACGCTTTGCATTCATTCAGATCTGAAAGTTAAAATTAGTTTAATTAGTTATTTAAAGAATTTGCATAGAGCCCTTCAGTAAGTAGGCCTAACTGTTCACTCAGAGGCGAAAATCACAGAGCTAAGAACGCAATGATTTTTGCCTTCTGAACATTAATCATAACACGGCGCACTTGACTAGTTGCAGACATTTTGGAATCCGTAAGCATGATTGACCGTTCGATGCCAAAAAATCAGGTTTTCAACACATCGTCACACATTGCTAACTCCTTATATATCCCTACTCTAAACATTTTCACCCTTCAAACCCAGGACCGTTGCTCTTGCAGGAAAATAATCGTTTCTATTACTTTGGAATTGTCCACCGCAAAGGCTAGACGATAATTTAATCACTTGCCATCTAAATCACTTGTCATTTAAATCGTTTGCCATATAAATTTTAAACGACTGATCTTGCCATTTAAACGACTGATCAGTTAAATCACTTGCCATCTAAATCACTTGTCATTTAAATCGTTTGCCATATAAATTTTAAACGACTGATCTTGCCATTTAAACGATTGATCATTTAAATCACTTTCCATTTAAATCTCTTGTCAAGACCTACTCAATATTCTCTTTCTAACGATGTCTTCAAAAGGGACGTGAAAAGAAGACATTAAACTATGGGGCCCTAAGAAAGACCACAGACGGAAATTCTCATCCTGTAGATAAGCGACGAGTTGGTTGTTCACTTACCGAGACAGACGTTATTCTTGGCGACGTATCCCTTGGCGCAGGTGGTCGTTTCGTCGTTGGTGCATACTTTGCAGGTGCGAGCGCAGAAGCGGAACGCGCGGTCGGTCCGTGATTGGCAACCACCTGATCTGGCGATAGCACGGCACTGCGAACGGCTGATGAGGTCGTAGCATCGTTTTTCTGTAGCAACAGAAGTAACAACAGAAACTACTGAAGAGAAAACGTCGCTTCATGAGTGATGCTTAGTGCATTATTTAGGCTATAATTGCGATGCAGCAATCTACGTACATAATGCTGCTGCATGGCAGTTTAGGCCTACAATAGATTTAGACTTTTAGTTTTAATATCTTATTGGAAGCGGTCAGCAAGCACGCATGAGATCCTTCTTAATAAAATGATTCATCAAGCTGCGTTTGATCTGTTAATTTGGTTTTCGTAATCTATGGAATATTGCACAGTTAATTTTAGATAACGTCTTGGATTTTAAACGGTCTATCTGACTTTTTACAAAGACAGAAGATCCTGTTGGACTGGACGATGTTGATAAAAGGCTACGGAAAGCTGAAGAAGGTTGAACATCGAGAAGAGTGATGCCAAAGGACGTGTGGACCTTTCCCTGGGCTGCAGAGAACGTGAAGGAAAGGGCAAAGAAGTCGATCTGATTTTTGGTAATTTATTTTGAAACACTAAATTATGGATTTACTTGTGCACTCGACGAATCCGTTTCCCCTGAATCCAGGCAAGCACTGGCATTGGTAAGAACCGTCCGTGTTGACGCAGCTGGCGTCCCTAGCGCACTCGTTCAGCTTTGGCGAGCTGCACTCGTTCACATCTGTGTAACAATGAAGAAAGTCTCATAATTATACCAATAACAAACATATTGTGATTGACATCTGCCAATAAGACTCCTAGGACATACAGCAACTGTTGACTACTTCTTTCAATCGCCACCCTACTGACGTCGGCATAGCTGTCGATTATTCGCATCTTTCAAACCAGTAGGCAGTCTGCTCTGGTTGTGTCAACACACAATAATTATTGCAATATTATAGCCTATTAGAGGTCGTCAAATATGGCCCCGTTAATATGAAATTGGACAAACGGGTCCTACATACAATTGAGAAGTACCGTGTATATGAAGCCTGTTTGCTTGTGTGGCTTGAATTCTGTTTGGCATGACTGCAAATCATATTTGCAGTTCTGCTTTGTTCTTTATCAGGACATAACTGAAGCGTAATTTTCTTAATAATGATCACAGCGTTCTTTCAGCCATAAAATAGACTTATAGAGACTGGTACCCTTTACAGCATGTGCAAATTGCTTTTTATCATCGGCGGTGGACTGGGATCACCTCCGAGTAGATATCTTGGGGCGCTATATAAGCCATCTCAGTGTATGAATGAATGAATGATCGAGCGAACGAACTAACGAGCGAATGAATGAATGAATGAATGAACGAATGAACGAATATATGAATGAATAAATAAATAATGAATGAATGAATTAATTAATTAATTAATGAGCATTAGCCTAATGAGATGTTGCATTTATCTTCCTTCTGCAGTGACAAACCTTGGCCGTCTGTCACACGTTATTGTTTTTCAAATTTATTTTGCATAATTACTAGGTTAGTGGGATTGTCCATCCCTTCTGGGTCTCCCTTGACAGCCACAGATAATGTTAATCATTTTGTTCACTGCCATAACTGTTTATCTGGTGTATTCAGGGAATGAATTGAATTTAAAACATATAGTGAGGGTTGTATCATGTATATCCGCCATTAATATCATCTGCCCTGGCTTACCTCTAACGGCACGCAAGAACACTTTTCACTAAAGGCAAGCTTGCACTTACCGACGCACTGTCCAGCGGAGCTGAGCTTGTATCCTCTGGCGCAGCGGGGTTGATCAAGCAGTTTACATGTGGAAGGGCAATAGGTTGCCATCCAGGCCTGTTGTAGAGACGTTCCTGCGAAGCACTGGGTCACGAGAGAGTCGCATTTGGTTGAAAGGTCCTGGAAGTATTCTAAACAAATGGAAAAACAACGATTAATATCAGACGTATTATCGTTATTGTTATTATTATTATTATTATTAGTGACTTCCATTATTTCGTTCTTTAAACTAAACAGATGAATCTACTCGCCCAGGCTAAGGTCCCTGCTGTCGAAAGTAGGGTCTTAGATGTGACGAGACATAGATTTGATGCAATCCTCATGGCTTTAAAAATCGAAAATCAATTGCTCACTATCAAACACAAAAGTGGCAGCAACATAGACATCTACAAATCGTCACAAATAGTATTAAAATTATGAAGATAACAAATTATTATCATCAAAATAAATAAAATAGCGTGTGCAGGGTCACAGAGATTATGGGGGTCTGAGGGGCGAATCAATCAATCAATCAATCAATCAATCAATCAAGCAGGCAATCAATCAATCAATCAAGCAATCAAGCAATCAATCAATCTATTTTATTGAGCCAGGTCATAGGTATGATCTCGAAAAGCTCTAAAAAAGTGTTAAATTTAAATTTACGCTAAAAATAACATTGAATCCGAATGTCGAAATGATTTCAATCATCATTATTATATATTCCGCGGTCACTCAGATTTAAATCAAGCGAAGCTGTTATTAAAATAAACACAGCTATTTAAGAAATGTCTCTGAAACGTGCACTGTTTATATTGCCTGTTCTTCTACTTAGTAGGCCTACCGGTACTTACGGATGCAAGACTGAGTGGCGACATTGAAGACGTAACCAGCATTGCACGTGCACTGGTAGCTGCCTTTCGTATCGACGCAGGTAGAATGGACGGGACAAAGAGAAGAGATTGTCTTGAACGCGCACTCATTGATATCTGGAAAATACATAACAAGGCACATACTGTAACACATACTCATGAATCAGTCTCAACGTTAAGCATCAGTGTCTGGGTTGGCAAATACTGATGCTGTTTTATTATTATTACTATTACCATTGCCATTGATATTATTATTATTTTTTTATTATTATTTTTTTTTGCCCTGAGGTACTTCATTCCCCATGGACTATTATTATTATTATTATTATTATTATTATTATTATTATTATTATTATTATTATTATTATTATTATTATTATTATTATTATTATTATTATTATTATTATTATTATTATTATTATTATTATTATTATTATGTATACAGTTACGATTTAGTTTTTACATATAAATTTTAGTTTGTTTAGGGTGGCCGGTCCATGGCCCCGGGAAATCCAGACAAGGTGCCCTGGAAGGCAACGGCGTTGTAGCGCTGGATAGTGATTGAAATGCTTTGGAAAAGAAAACCCGTTTCACGTATATCTCCAGATAATTTCGAAAGCCGGCGTCCAATCTCGGACACAAAGGCGAGGCCCTCGTTGTTGATTGGCCCCATTGTTTCCACGGCTAAGGGAACGAAGATGTATGTTTTCTGAAGGTCTAAGTACTTTGAAATTTTCCTCGTGGCGGCTTTCTCTGCTGCTCTCCCAGCTTCGGTCGCGTTCTCGTGGACGTACGAGGCGGCCACCGTGTCCACCACGGTCGCGTCCCGTAATTATTATTATGTAGCGCAATGCTATTATTATTATTATTATGCATCCGTAATTATTATTATTATTATCGTCATTATTATTATTTATCATCATCATCGTCATCATCGTCATCATCATCGTCATCGTCGTCATTAGCATCATCATCATCATCATCATCATCATCATCATCATCATCATCATCATCACCATCACCATCATCATCATCATCATCATCATCATCATCATCATCATCATCATCATCATCATCATCATCACCACCACCACCACCACCACCATCACCATCATCTCGTTGTCGTAGTTGTCATCATCATTATTATTGTTGCTATTGCTGTTGCTGTTGTTGTCATCGTAGTAAAGATGTGCAAGACCTTCCACTTAGACAAGGCACACAGCAACCATCATCATCATCATCATCATCATCATCATCATCATCATCATCATCATCATCATCGTCGTCGTCGTCGTCGTCGTCATCGTCGTCGTAGTCGTCGAATGCTACTTACTGACGCAGGTATTTCCATCAGGTCTGTAGCCCTTGGCACACTTGAGTGAACATCTTTTACACGTGACCGGGCATGCTTTGTTCATGAAGATACGGCGACTTGAGAGGAAGCAATCACCGGCGTGTTGTGCGCATGTGTCCGAAGAATCGGCGCATTGCGCTACAAAAATAATAACATCACATTATTTATATACCTGCTTTGACTTTTCAGGGTATAAGCAGGGCAGGCCTATAACCAGCAATCGAGGGTATTTGTGAGTATGTGTACAGTATTACAGCGTGTACTCACCCACTCAAATATTTGTGCGTTGGCCTAAACATAATGTAGTATCCGGGAAAATGACCTGCAGATGGGTATAGCATGTAGGCGCTACTCACTTCTAATTTTGCCTTAGCTACCAAATGTAGCATGTAGGACTACTCACTTCTAATTTGCCAGTGCAGCCTTGCCTATAACTTACATCAGAAAAATTAATTATTAGACCTACATACATGTAGTAGGCCTACATACCGGGTTGTAAGAAAAGAGGGGAGAGTCGAGTTAGGCTAGAACAAGGTATCGGACTGCTCCCTGTTTTTGTAGTATGCATATATACTATGCTACATGTATACTATGCTATGCTATGCTATACTATACTATACTATACTATACTATACTATACTATACTATACTATACTATACTATACTATACTATACTATACTATACTATACTATACTATACTATACTATACTATACTATACTATACTATACTATACTATGCTATGCTATGCTATGCTATGCCATGCCATGCCATACTATACCATACTATACTATGTACTATACTATATACCATACTATGCACTATATACTAGCCTAACTTGCAGTGTCTCCTTTTCTGCTTATCACTCAGCTCCCATTAAGCTGCGTAAACTTGATTGTATCCGACGTCTTAAAACTTGTATAAAAAAATTCAGGATCGATTCATAAAGCTTGGATTCCATCGTCAAATTTATATCTTCCTGTAAAATACTTGAATATCGACGGCAAATCATCGAGTGAAAGATCAGTCTCACCCTGGCAAAGAGTCTTTCCATTTCCAAGGAAGCCGGGGTTGCACTTGCAGCCGTAGCTACCGTCCTTGTTGAAGCACTTGGCGTTTGCCGCACAGGTGGACGTTCCTTCGGTGCACTCGTTGATGTCTGAAACACATTAATTAACCAAACAGTGGGTGACGTGCACGAAATAGAAGAGCGACATTGAGGTGTTATAATTTATGAATAAATTCAATAAACCGTTTATTGGCTTATTACCTGATTTTACATCCAATAAATTATTTTTTATCTCAGTTTTTCATCTCAAAGCAATGATACAAACAGGGTCACACGAATGATAAGAGCTGAATAGAGAGGGAGTCCAAAGGGGTCATGAGCCCGCTCCCCAAGGCTTCTTTGCAGAGTGTGTACAGGAAGCAAGACAACGACGACATTTACCGAATCAATAGTATACAAACGACAGAGTTAATGCAAATCTAAACAAAGGCATATCTTAGCTAATGGCTTAACTAAGAACTCGGTATAGGACAGCTGAGCAGAAGCCATGTCTTGATTATTCAAACTCAGGTTCATGCTTTGAATAAACTAGCGCTTGGTTGGCTTCGAAAAGAGGGAACCAGCAAATTGCGTATAGAATAGGCAAGCATTGGTATGTGAGGGTCATAAACAGAGTCATGATACAACATAATTATTATGTTTAAAATAAGCCAGCGTTTTTTTGGCTGCAGTGAAAATGCGTTGGAAGAGATTTCAAAAAGTGGGAATAGACGAGTATTGGTATATATCCTATGTGAAGGTCGTAAACAGTCATAATATACAATGCTTATACAGTATGTCGTTCGGGGTTTATACTGAAGACAGACTCAAGTGTGTTTGTCACAAACTTTGCGGATAGCCGGACATTGCTACTGTATAATATCAGCTACTCAGCTTCCTCCCATCGTCCACTTCGTTCATCCAACAGATTTGACCTAGTGGTTCCTCGGTCTAGAACTGCTATGGCTCAGTCTCGATCTTTTGTCTCAATTGGTCATTCTCGCTGGAATGCTCTGTCTCCTTCTGTTCGCTCTACACTTCTGTCTGTCAGTCTCTCCTCTGCTCTGTCTCTTCTCAAAACCTGCTTCTTCTCGCGCGGCCTTGCGCACTGCCATGTGAGCACCTCTGAACGGTTCACCCTACTAGAGGCGCTTTATAAATGTCTAAATGCGATACAATACAATAATATGGATCAAGGTTAGATTTCACTGACCTGTGCAGACCTTTCGCACGTCATCGAATCGGTATCCCGGAAGACAGTCAGGAACGACCCCCTCGCACAGCTCACAGGTCTTCCTGCACTTCGTCCAAGCCATTCGGACGCTGTAATAGTATAAAGTGGATGGCTACCGCTACATGCATGCTTTACCGTAACGTTGCAGGTGAATCTAGAACATTTCACAGTTTACAGTAGCCTATCTTACGAGTTAGCTTAGACGTGTGCTTATCAGCCCTTGCTCACGCGACATGTTCAGGCCTCACGTACTCTTGAGCTGTGCCTGTTCCCTAGGTCACTCGCTGACACATTCTATATGAGCACTTGAAGATTGTTCTTTTGGTAGTGCCGGAGTAGGGATCACCTCGGAGTAGCTTCGTCGAAGAGGTGCCATGCAGACACTTGAATGAATGAATGAATGAACGAATGAATGAATGAACGAACAAATGAACGAACAAATGAATGAACGAATGAATGAATGAACGAACAAATAATGAACGAACAAATGAACTAATGAATGAAAGAATGAGTGAATGAATGAATGAGCGAATGAAAGAACGAATGAATGAACGAATGAACGAACGAATGAATGAACGAATGAACTAACAAATGAATGAATGAATGAACGAATGAATGAATAAATGAATGAATGAATGAATGAATGAACGAATGAACAAATGAACAAATGAATGAATGAATGAGTGAATGAATGAATGAATGAATGAATAAATGAATGAACGAATGAACAAATGAACAAATGAACAAATGAATGAATGAATGAATGAATGAATGATTGAATGAATGAATAAATGAATGAACGAATGAACAAATGAACAAATGAATGAATGAATGAATGAATGAATGAATGATTGAATGAATGAATGAATGAATGAATGAATGAATGAATGAACCGCGCAATTGTGACAATTGACCCGAATAATTGTGCCCAATAAACGTGGTTTTCAGGGTGAAGATTTCGCACCGTGATTTCGCGTAGATCTAGGCTACGTATCTTTCTGTAACAATCTTCGGCCCACAAACCGGACTCCTCCGAAATAACCGACCCGTAACACTCATCCACTCATCCTGAAATGGATCTTTTCCAAATAGGTTGGAAATCTACTGACAGCGATATATAGGCCTTTTATTATTTTCACGCACATTTATTTTTTTAATTCGATTTTTATTTCTTGGATTTGCTATAGCGCCGAAGCGCACGAGCAATTGCAAGTGAAGGACTTGCTCAAGGTCCATACGCGGCGGCCTGAGATGGATTCGAACCTGGAACCCTATACGGCTCCAAAGCACCGCGCCTCGGTAATTTGCATCAAGATGACATCTAAAGCATTGATTTGTGCTCGTCCCTCTTCACAAAACCTTTCCAAGTTTCAGTTAATACCCAACACTCCAACCATCCTCATTGAACCAATATAGTGTGGCTTCTTAAAGTCGGGTAGAAAACGTTCCCGGAACTGTTAGCGGTGCTAGCGATCGCATATTTTGTGACGAAAATAATAATATTGTCATCATTGTTGGTCTTCGTCGCAGGCATCGTCAAACAAAGAGTCCGAGACAAAGAGACCTGCTGCCATTGTCTTAAGTTTACTTACTGAGAATTGGCTTTGCTGGCGCACAATCCTTTGGCCTTGTAATACGCACAGCCGACCTTCGAGAATTTGTCGGCGCAGACTCGTGGTATGACTAAATAAGCGATACAGAAGGTGTAGCAATTTTAACAAGTTACTCACAAAAACAAATGGTAGACCTAAAAATACCAATAACAATGATGATGACGATGCATGATGAGGTTGATAATAATGATAATAATTGCAGTAATAAAAATGACAATAAAAATGGTAATAATAATAGTAGTAATAGTATCATAGTAGTAGTAGTAATAATAATAATAATAATAATAATAATAATAATAATAATAATAATAATAATAATAATAATAATGTATAAAATAGGCTTACAATCCCTATATTAAATAGTAAATCGTATGTCGCTTGGACCAGCTCATTCATATGCAGGTGCAAATTAAAAAAAGAACGATAGGCCTGGGTCAAGACCCACAGAGCAAGTCGGTCACACGGACACACGGACACACGGCAACGGTGAATGGTGTTTAGAACTGAAAAGACGACAAAGGTGAGGGGGAGGAAGAATCGGAATAAGACTCGTGAAAAGGGTGGTGTTTGTGATCTAGGGGAGAAAGGGGCAAGAGGAGCACTTGTTTGGAGCACGCGGTATATTTCCAGAAATAGGTCTTATATATAATAATAACACAATGCCACAATTTCTCACAGGCGTGTTGACGACTCATAGCTGAAAAACGTTGAAAGCTGGCTATAGTAGGCTAGTTTCGATATTTTTCAAAACGTGAGAAACACAAACTGAGAATTGCGACACTCTTGCTCCAATTATTGGGCTAGGCCTACGTTGAGCAAGGGCGGCATAAACGGTAGGCTACTGCCACTCGCGCACAAGTGGTTGGGTAAGTATTACAATGTGGCGTGGTCAGTGGTAATAACCAGGCTGCTCCTGCTGCAGATTCGCAATAGCATGTTAAGGAAAATGGTCTCAGATCGAGTGGCAGACTTTCTGGCCAGGGCTTCGACATGAAAAAAAACCCAGTTGACATCTAAGGTGATGTTGAGTAATTAATATTACCTAGGGCCTCGGCAGTGGCGGATCCAGAACGTTTCGAAGGGGGGGGCCAAAACATTTTTGGGCTGGGGTCGAAAAATTTAACTTTTTTAGTCGTTTCTTGCCGAAACCAGAGTTTCATTTAGCCCCCACCCCTGGGGGATTGAGGTTTCCGGAGGGGTAGATAATTGACCGTCTGAAGACAATCATGAGGCGCGCAGCGCCGAGAAAGGTAGGAGAGGAGTGTGGGGAGGGGATATGCCCCTCCCCACCAGAAACTTTTTGAATTTTCACATTGCAATGGTAGCATTTTAAGCTGTTATCTTGACAAAATAGCTGTACTTTTCAGTGCTTATAAGAGTGCCATAAAGTCTCAATAAATATAGACTTTACTTAAAAACTTCATTCCCGAAAACTAGATGTTCTTTTTTAAGTAATCCGCCGAAAATCTTCAAAAAGGGTGTTCAATTTTCCTTCCCAAAAAACTGATGACATTTTTTGGTCATCCGTGTGAAATCTTAAAAAAGATGTTTAATTTTTCGTCTAAAAAGAGTGATGACTTTTTAGTTTTCAGTGCGAAATTTAAAAAAAAGGTGTTCAATCTAGAATCCCAAAAAACTGATGACTATTTGTAGTCATCCCTGCGAAATATTAAAAAAGGTGTTTAATTTTTCGTCTAAAAAGAGTAATGACTTTTTAGTCTTCCGTGGGAAAGTTTCAAAAAAAGGTGCTCAATTTAGAATCCAAAAAACTGATGACTTTTTGTAGTCATCCGTGCGAAATCTTAAAAAAGGTGTTTAATATTTCGTCTAAAAAGAGCGATGACTTTTTATTCTTCCGTGCGAAATTTTAAAAAAGGTGTTCATTTTCGCTTCCCAAAAAACTTATGAAGTTTTAGTGAACCGTCCGAAATCTTCAAAAGGGTGTTCAATTTTTCTTCTAAAAAACTGATGACTTTTTAAGACTAGAATAAATAAAATACTTCCCACTACTGAATGATATATAGTAAGATATAAATAAAAGCAAGGAGTAAACATGTGTTATCATTCACCGCATTTTCTTGCACATATAGACTAAACTCAAAACTTAACATGTTTCGCCCTGAAATTTTTTGGCATCTGCCAAAAAATAAATTACATCCCAAACACTGTTGTTAGTGTTAACTTGATTTGTATTTAATAGTTAGTTGTACTTAGTTATAATTGTGTTTATTGGCGTTAATGTTTTTTCAATTTACTACGAATATATACACGAATAACATACATTGCATGCCATAAATCATAGTTGGATACTGTTGAAAGATTGTTTCATTTCGATGCTTTATATTAAGACAATGCAATTGCGTGAGAGACTTAGATTAGATTTTAATTACATTTATACATTATTTTTATTATAGATTTTAATTACATTTATACATTAATTCTCCTGTGCATGACTGACACCCTGAATTTTTTTTGGGCCACCATGGATGGGGGGGGCCACGTCCCATGGTGATTTGAAATGGGGGGGGCCATGGCCGGATTGGCCCCCCTGGATCCGCCCCTGGGCCTCGGCCTAATACCTCGATCATAAGCAGGCGATTAGCAAGCTATGATGACGCTGCTAATAATTATGAGTTCATACGGAGCCACAGTGAGGACCGAACATGAACTGTGAACTGTCATAGGGCTTCTACCAAAAAGGTCTTTTTGTATAATTATCTACAGGAAGCTGCAGCTGGGGTAAATTGCAAAATAGCGTTTTCCAGAATCATGCTATTAGAGAATGGCATGAAACAGCGAAATTGCAGAACGTTCTTATAATTATGCATTTCTCGATATTGAAAAATCCAACGTCACGCAATACAGACGTGGTTATGCTATTTAGTTCGCTGTGTTTCTCCAAGCAGCCTGAAGTAGCCTAATGTAACGTTTGTGGAAACGTCACTTAATTTTTATACTTACTTACGCACGTTTTCTATGCACGTGCCTGTGTGATCTATTTTTGGATCAACACATTGAAATGTTGATAAGCTATTTTTAGTTTAATGCGCACTTAGTGAAAGAGGCTGCTGTACGAGGCTTCTGTAAGATTCGGACCAATCAGCGTCGTTCGGCTGGCCAATAGGAGCCCTTGATCCGGTTTGTTATGCAGTGAATCTGGCAGTTGTAGACTTGTAGTGCAGTCGTCTTTTGGTCACCGAGGGCTAAAGACGTAGGCCTATCTAAGATTTGCCGTCATAGTTGGTTGGAATTTAGAAGTTTGCTGAGAAATTGTGAACTTCTGGTTGTGAAATTGGACGATTTGATTGTCAAACAGATTGTCTTCCAAGCAATAATTGAATTCATCGGAAGGGCAAGGTCCCGGGTTTCTTTTCACATTGGAAAAGAGGGAAGTAAACCTTGATTTTTCTGGCGATTGAATCCGTTAATCACTATTAGATTGCGGTCGTGTAATTTTGCGAATAGGCTATATGTCAACTATCCGTTCTCTAATTCTGAACAATTATGATATTAATGTAATTAAAACTCGAATTAGTTAGGCTAAGTGCTATAAATCTTGTTGAATTGAGAGACAATTAGCACGGACAAATAATTACTCAGTTTCGAACTAGGCCTAATACCGTTTAATGTGCATGACAAATTTCCGTTCGTAGAAAAATATATTTACAAATAGAAACCAATTGTGCACATAGAAGTTGAAAATTTTAAATATGTCGGATTTGTACTCTGATGATGAGGGAAGCCAAAAGATGGGAGAGGGATCAGGAGAATTCTCTACATTACATAGGGACAGCAACTTAACAGAATTGGTAAATGGGCGGGATGAACAAGCCAAATTATTCGAGTGATTTACGAACACAATTGAGATATTTATGGAGCGCCAGGGTGCTCAGGTGAATCAATTATCAAATGACGTCCTTCACATGGCCAAACGACAGGAGGAGTCAGAATATAATACAGGGAGAATTTTGGACCAACAATTCCGATTGATAGCTAGCAGTTACTGGGAAAGGGGACCTTCTCTAAACCTGTTGAGTGGGATTCGAACCCAGATGAGTACGAAGATAGGAGTACCGTCGTCTTTCCACAAAATAGGCCTACCACGGAGGTATGTCCTGAAGCAGGCCAGAAGAAATTAAGTGAACATGAGGAGGATTTGACCCCTAATCCTGTAGTTGCACCACAAAGACAAAGGAATCCGATCATAGCGGATGCCCTCGTGAGAAAGGTGAGGACCATGGATCCTAGTTTCACGGAACTACCCATAGCTAAGAAACCTGAATTTGTGTCCCCCAACAGTGTGCCGATTCACTTGAGTGTGCCACCGAGATTAACCCAGATAGGAAACTGAGTAGTAAGAGCAGATACAAAATCTGGTGGCCCTCTAGCGAACGAGAGGAGCGCTATAGTACCCTGCGCTGTGAAAGCTCTAATCGTAGTAGCAAAGGCGGTTCACTTATCAGGATTTAAAAACGAAAAGATTGGCAACCAAACAGTTGTCTAATAACGAGTAGACCAAAGCTATATAACAACGACATCCAGCAATCATTTTTGGCCTCCATTCGTATGAGCTCAGGAAGAGCAAGTATATAACTATGCAGATACTATATTATTAGGCTATGTGGAGAATAGTCAACGTATTTTAAAATTTCCTTGAAATAAGCGCAGTATGACTATTGTCGTTATTTCTATGCTTATTCGACCAGCAATAATTGTTAAATGAAATAAAGCAACAATATTTGCATAATAATTACCGCGCTTGAGATCTCCTGTCGGTGTATTTTTGGCTGGGAATCGTCTTCGAGGGAATCTCCTGTTTCTGTCGCCTGATGGGCTTCCCCTCGAAGGCCGTCTTGGCCCACGTCTTCCATGAGGTCCGTCTCTGTCATCCGAACCATCTCTGCTGTCTGGGGCATCTCTGCCACCGGGATGTCTTCCCTTGGGAGAGCGTTTTGGACCGTCCCTTCCATGTGGTCCATCTTTGTCATCTGAATCATCACTGCGATCTCTGCCACCGGGATGTCTTCCCTTGGGAGAACGTTTTGGACCGTCCCTTCCATGTGGTCCATCTTTGTCATCTGAATCATCACTGCCATCTCTGCCACCGGGATGTCTTCCCTTGGGAGAACGTTTTGGACCGTCCCTTCCATGTGGTCCATCTTTGTCATCTGAATCATCACTGCCATCTCTGCCACCGGGATGTCTTCCCTTGGGAGAACGTTTTGGACCGTCCCTTCCACGTGGTCCATCTTTGTCATCTGAATCATCACTGCCATCTCTGCCACCGGGATGTCTTCCCTTGGGAGAACGTTTTGGACCGTCCCTTCCACGTGGTCCATCTTTGTCATCTGAATCATCACTGCCATCTCTGCCACCGGGATGTCTTCCCTTGGGAGAGCGTTTTGGACCGTTCTTGCCATGTGGAACATCTGTGCCATTAGTTGCATCACGGCTGTGTGGGGCACCTTTGCCACCGGGATGTCTTCCCTTGGGAGAGCGTTTTGGACCGTTCCTTCCATGTGGTCCATCTTTGTCATCTGAATCATCACTGCCATCTCTGCCACCGGGATGTCTTCCCTTGGGAGAACGTTTTGGACCGTCCCTTCCATGTGGACCATCTTTGTCATCTGAATCATCACTGCCATCTCTGCCACCGGGATGTCTTCCCTTGGGAGAGCGTTTTGGACCGTTCCTTCCATGTGGTCCATCTTTGTCATCTGAATCATCACTGCGATCTCTGCCACCGGGATGTCTTCCCTTGGGAGAACGTTTTGGACCGTCCCTTCCATGTGGTCCATCTTTGTCATCTGAATCATCACTGCCATCTCTGCCACCTGGATGTCTTCCCTTGGGAGAGCGTTTTGGACCGTTCTTGCCATGTGGAACATCTGTGCCATTAGTTGCATCACGGCTGTGTGGGGCACCTTTGCCACCGGGATGTCTTCCCTTGGGAGAACGTTTTGGACCGTTCCTTCCATGTGGTCCATCTTTGTCATCTGAATCATCACTGCCATCTCTGCCACCGGGATGTCTTCCCTTGGGAGAACGTTTTGGACCGTCCCTTCCATGTGGTCCATCTTTGTCATCTGAATCATCACTGCCATCTCTGCCACCTGGATGTCTTCCCTTGGGAGAGCGTTTTGGACCGTTCTTGCCATGTGGAACATCTGTGCCATTAGTTGCATCACGGCTGTGTGGGGCACCTTTGCCACCGGGATGTCTTCCCTTGGGAGAACGTTTTGGACCGTCCCTTCCATGTGGTCCATCTTTGTCATCTGAATCATCACTGCCATCTCTGCCACCTGGATGTCTTCCCTTGGGAGAGCGTTTTGGACCGTTCTTGCCATGTGGAACATCTGTGCCATTAGTTGCATCACGGCTGTGTGGGGCACCTTTGCCACCGGGATGTCTTCCCTTGGGAGAACGTTTTGGACCGTCCCTTCCATGTGGTCCATCTTTGTCATCTGAATCATCACTGCCATCTCTGCCACCTGGATGTCTTCCCTTGGGAGAACGTTTTGGACCGTCCCTTCCATGTGGTCCATCTTTGTCATCTGAATCATCACTGCCATCTCTGCTACTGGGATGTCTTCCCTTGGGAGAGCGTTTTGGACCGTTCTTGCCATGTGGAACATCTGTGCCATTAGTTGCATCACGGCTGTCTGGGGCATCTTTGCTACCGGGATGTCTTCCCTTGGGAGAGCGTTTTGGACCATTCTTTCCATGTGGTCCATCTTTGTCATCTGAATCATCACTGCCATCTTTGCTACCAGGATGTCTTCCCTTGGGAGAGCGTTTTGGACCGTTCTTGCCATGTGGAACATCTGTGCCATTAGTTGCATCACGGCTGTCTGGGGCATCTTTGCCACCGGGATGTCTTCCCTTGGGAGAGCGTTTTGGACCATTCTTTCCATGTGGTCCATCTTTGTCATCTGAATCATCACTGCCATCTTTGCTACCAGGATGTCTTCCCTTGGGAGAGCGTTTCGGACCGTTCTTGCCATGTGGAACATCTGTGCCATTAGATGCATCTCTGCTATCTGGAACATCAGTGTCAACTGGCAATGGTGTCTTTGGCAATCTTCCTTTAGGTGCCCGTTTATCTGGTTTTGATCCTGTTCTAGGAGATTTATCATCGTCATCATCATGAGAGTCTGCCTTTAGTTTCTTTGGAGATTTTGCTGGCTTTCCTTTAGGCCTCGCTCCTGGTCCACCTTTTGCAAGAACACGATAAGATTTCATTAGTTTTGTAGATACATGCATACAATATATATATATATATATATATATATATAGCTTATATAATATACATAGATCTATATATATATATTGGCACATATCTGTTCAACGCTTAATTAATGGTTCACAATCATATTGATCGAAGTCATGGTATTGCAAAATCTCGTTAAGGCCCGGGGTGGCTATATTTTGAAAAACCGAATGTTAGGGACTTTTACCAACCGGTCCAACCCGACGCTGAGTTTTATGGTATGGGTATGACAAACAGCGGCTTAATTTGGTGGAAACGTTTAACCTTGCAACAATATTCCTAACTGTACTGCAGACCTAAATTATTGTCATAGGCCTAATGTAAAACTTAGGCTACAATAATGAAATTCACCCGACAATATTCGAGTATTATTCCAGTTTAGTCACTGCTAGCAAGCAAGCAGGTAGCCCAGATGGGGGGGAGACCCGTAGATCTATTGTAAAATGGAACCGGCCCGTACAAGGACAATGATGGTCCAATCCAATGCCTATGGAGACCATACTGACAGAGAAGTTGTATTATAATAATAATAATTGCGTCTATGAATTTATATAGCGCCGTCTGATGGCCACAACAATCAGAGGCGCTCCTAGTGATGGATGGATGGATGGATGGATGGATGGATGGATGGATGGAAGGCCTGTTATGGTTATGGTATTGGCACCTATATAGCCTAAAAGAAGCTCTTCTTCTTTTTCTTCATCTTCTACTTCTTCCTCCTCCTCTTCTTCTTCTTTTTCTTCCTCCTCCTCCTCCTCCGCTTCATCTTCCTCTTCTTCTTCATCATCATCTTCCTCTTCTTCATCATCATCTTCTTCTGGTTCTTTTAACTGTTCATATTCACGTTGACAATATAGCATGGTTTTTAAAAGAAATTTGCAGAACTGCACAACCAGAAGTCTTTCTAGTGCGGATCTGTTTGGCGAAATTTCTCGGCGCTTCAGAAATTTTTCCAACAAAAATGTGGCAAGTCGGCGACGATAAAACCTGATAACCATTTTTTTTATTCATTTAGCAGAAATTTTTCCATAATTTTTCCCAAATGATGACCTTTTTAGTCGTCCACTCGAAGATTGCATTTTCCCCGCCTTCCTGCTTATTTTTCACTGCACAGGTTCTCCGTTCTTCCATGGTAGGTCTAAACCGGCTGCAATTAGTCTACCTTTTTCTAATGATTTTCGCTGCACAGAACTGCTTTACAACTGCACAAATTCATTTACAACTGCACATTTTGTGTAGAACTGCACGCTAAAAAAAGCCCTGCAATTTGAATTATGTTTAATCGCTTGCTTTGGATCTGCTCATTGTAAGCGATAAAGCGCAGGGTCGACGAGAGAAATTCCTGGTCCTATAAAAGTTCAAAGTTTTCCTATGAGTCTACGACTTATATGAGACTACACGAAATCCGAAGCAGATTTGAAGACCATGCACTTTGAAACGCTGGTCTTCTGGCTCCAAAATTCCGTCAATAATTGAGAAGCTTTCTTGCAAAACGAGACATGAATCATATCATTATAAAGTGCACTAAGTCTTGTCTGGTTTTGCAAGAAAGCTCCTCATATTATAGATCTATCAAAATGTAAGAGGATAACTAAGAAACGGGCGCTCAAATGAACGCAGGAATATGAATGGAAGGAGAATGAAGACGCAAGTTTTACCTGTAAGTGGATCAAAATCAGGTAGCCCCACTGGAAGTATGGAGACATCTGGCAATGGACCATGAATGTCTGGTACTGGTACTGGTTCTGCCACTGGAAGTATAGACATGATTGGGTCTCGTCGTCGCACTAGAGGTGATTTTTTTCCAACCTTGACACCAATCTTTGGGACTTTCAAGTGTCCAGCGACTGAAAAAAACAATTGACATCCAGATAATATAGGCCTAGATCTAACTGGTGCTCAGACTTCGGATCTAACCAAATTAGAAAAAAACTTTCGTGCTCTTCTTGTGCGTATTTTCAGTCTCATCCGAACAGGAATATCGATTGACTCTCTTAGTTTGCAAAAAAACCAACAATGGGAAATTGGATTCAAACTACTGCAAATGGCCACCGGTAAATGTTGGCAGAGGCATGAAGTTATTTTCTTTGCCTGTGGATTATTATCAGCTCATCATCATCATCGGCTTCATCATCATCATTATCGTCATCAGCATCAGCATTATCGACTCATCTTCATATCGTCTTCATTATCATCATCATCATTGTCGTCATCAGCATCAACAGCGTCATCGTCGTCGTCGTCGTCATCATCATCATTATCAGTATCATCATTGTTATCATCGTCGTCGTCATCAAATGAACGCAAGAATATGAATGGAAGGAGAATGAAGACACAAGTTTTACCTGGAAGTGGATCAAAATCAATCTTTGGGACTTTCAAGTGCCCAGCGACTGAAAGAAACAATTGACAGCCAAATAATGATATTATAGGCCTAGATCTAATTCATGTGTTCAGACTTCGGATCTAACCAAATTAGAAAAAAAAACTTTCGTGCTCTTCTTGTGCGTACTTCAGTATCATCCGAACAGGAATATCAATTGACTCTCTTAGTTTGCAAAAACCAACAATGGGAGATTGGATTCAAATTAGCCTACTGCAAATGGCCACCGGTAAATGTTGGCAGAAGCATGAAGTTATTTTTCTTTGCCTGTGGATTATTATCGGCTCATCATCATGTCATCGACTTCATCATCATCATTATCGTCGTCACCATCAGCATTATCGACTCATCTTCATATCGTCTTCATTATCATCATCATCATTGTCGTCATCAGCATCAACAGCGTCATCGTCGTCGTCATCATCATCATCATCATCGTCATCATCGTCAGTATCATCATTGTTATCATCGTCGTCGTCATCAAATGAACGCAAGAATATGAATGGAAGGGGAATGAAGACACAAGTTTTACCTTTAAGTGGATCAAAATCAGGTACCCCCACTGGAAGTATAGGAATGTCTGGTACTGGTACTGGTTCTGCCACTGGAAGTATAGACATGATTGGGTCTCGTCGTCGCACTAGTGGTGATTTGTCTCCAACCTTAACACCAATCTTTGGGACTTTCAAGTGTCCAGCGACTGAAAGAAACAATTGACAGCCAGATAATGATATTATAGGCCTAGATCTAACTGGTGTTCAGACTTCGGATCTAACCAAATTAGAAGAAAAAAAACTTTCGTGCTCTCCTTGTGCGTACTTCAGTGTCATCAGAACAGGAATATCAATTGACTCTCTTAGTTTGCAAAAACCAGTGGCGGCGCTACGGCAGGTCGCGGCAGGTCATTTGACCTGCCTATTTTGCTCACGACCTGCCTAATGACCTGCCTAAAAAGTTTCGAATTTTTAATATCTTTTACATTATTTTATTTAAGTGAATGAAAACTCAGCATTTTTCCAAGCCCAAAAGATCACTGGTGTTGTGGTGCAATTATTAGATCCAACCGACTTTTACGTCTGATCTTATCTATAGTATGCTATAGGTAAATATAGAGGTCTAACTATAGGTTTATAGGAAACCTATAATATGAATCAAACAGTAAGGATAAGAAATCAGAGGAAGGAGTAATTGGTAGGGGATGAGGCAAGGCTACCCGCTATCACCACTCCTCTTTGCCATATACATAGAAGAACAAATTCAAGAGCCAATGGAACAGACAGGAGAGGGTGCCAAAGTGGGTGGAATACTCGTACACTGTAAGAATCCAGGAGCCCTAAGATGCTGGCGACCACACAGGAGGGCTGCAAAAATTGATGGATCAACTAAATAGGACCTCAATAAAATACAACCTGAAGATAAATATCGGAAAGACAAAGATTATGAGGATAAGTGGAGCGGAGAAGACAGCAGTGAAAATAACAATAAATGGAGAGGAAATGGAACAGGTCAAGAGCTTCTGCCATTTGGGAAGTATGATAACAACCGATGCAAGATGCCATAGTGATATAAAAGAATGGTTTTTGGAAAACATGAAAATATCACTGGTGGCCGCCCTAAAAGTTGTATAACTTTTGTTCTGTTTGAAATATTTTTGACGAAATCTGGCCTTCGTGTGTAAATATGAATTGTCCTTAAGACTGTAAAATTTAATTTTGAAATTCTTACTTTTGGCCAAGTTATTGGCAAAAACCTAGGGGTTTCTTTTTTTGGCGCACCCTGTCTATCACGAGATTTTGACATATTATTATTTACCAGCTGGCGCGATTGTGAAACAAGATAGGCCTACATCAGTCTATTGCAAATTCATTTGGGGTTACATAGAACAAAATTCTGTTACGATATTCCAATCCCTTCTCAAGAAATTAGCATGAACACACTGGGGTCCGAGCGGACCCAGCTTAGGCTTTCGTTACCAAAAAATCCTTTGGCACTCGAGTGTTAAGAGAGAAATCATAGAAGGGAGATTGGGGGAAAAGAAAAAGAGGAAGACCGAGACAGAAGATGCTGGGATGGATGATGACCCACGGTTACTCCGATACAACGAGCTGAAGAGAAAACAACAGCGACGAAAAGAACGACGCCATTTGAAGCTGAAACCTGCAGAGGGGTAGAAAACTTAAAGAAGACAAGAATGCCTACGTGCTTTAAATTCAATCATCGATTTCTTCGACCTGCCAAATAGTTCCCAAGACCCCGACGCGACCTGCCGAAATTTTAGAGCTGGCGCCGCCACTGGCAAAAACCAACAATGGGAGATTGGATTCAAATTACTGCAAATGGCCACCGGTAAATGTTGGCAGAGGCATGAAGTTATTTTCTTTGCCTGTGGATTATTATCGGCTCATCATCATGTCATCGACTTCATCATCATCATCATTATCGTCATCAGCATCAGCATTATCGCCTCATCTTCATATCGTCTTCATTATCCTCATCATCATTGTCGTCATCAGTATCAGCATCAACAGCGTCATCGTCGTCATCATCATCATCATCATCATCAGTATCATCAGTATCATCATTGTTATCATCGTCGTCGTCATCAAATGAACGCAAGAATATGAATGGAAGGAGAATTAAGACACAAGTTTTACCTGGAAGTGGATCAAAATCAGGTACCCCCACTGGAAGTATGGAAACGTCTGGCACTGGATCATGCACTGGAAGTATAGACATGATTGGGTCTGGTCGTCGCACTAGAGGTGATTCTTTTTCAGCCTTAACACCAATCTTTGGGACTTTCAAGTGTCCAGCGGCTGAAAGAAACAATTGACAGCCAGATAATATCATAGGCCTAGATCTAACTCTGGTGTTCAGACTTCGGATCTAACCAAATTAGAAAAAACTTTCCTGCTCTTCTAGCGCGTAGGTTATTTTCAGTCTCATCCGAACAGGAATATCAATTGCCTCTCTTTGTTTACACAAACCAAGAGCGGGAAATTGGATTCAAATTACTGCAAAATTAATGGCCACCGGTAAATGTTCGAAGAGGCATGAAGTTATTTTCTTTGCCTGTGGATTATTATTGGCTCATCATCATCATCGGCTTCATCGCCATCATTATCGTCATCAGCATCAGCATTATCGCCTCATCTTCATATATCGTCTTCATTATCATCATCATCATTGTCGTCATCAGCATCAACAGCATCATCATCGTCGTCGTCGTCATCATCATCATCATCATAATCAGTATCATCATTGTTATCATCGTCATCGTCATCATCCTCAGTGTCAGCATCATCATCGTTATCATCGTCATCATCATCAGCAGCATCGTCGTCGTCATCATCATCATCTTCATCATCATCATCAATAATCATCATCACAGAATCATTCTCATTCCCATCATTATCATCATCATCATCATCATCATCATCACCTTCGTCATCCTCAGCCAACAAAGACAACGACAACGTTGTCGTCGTCATCATCGTCAATTATTCATTGTGGACAACAATTGGGTATTTGAGAACATCGGAACTGACATGAGAGATGCTTTGAGATGTTGTAGAACGGACAGGCAATGGATGGAGATGTCACGCACAGACCAGATGCTTAGATCTGAGCGGGAGGAACTAAGTAGGCCCTATTATAATTATAGGCACTGATTAAGTGATCGAGATCATTCTGCACGATCTGATTGACTGCACTAAAATTTGCTAGCGCAAGCGGAAAAAACAGTATATGTGCGCTGATAGGATAATATGGGTTCTAGGGGCTATAGGGCCCTAGGCCTATACATGTATGTAGCCTACACACGCTTCTGATTCATTCATTCATTCAGAGCATTTATATAGCGCCCCTTCAAGAAACTACTCAGAGGCGCTCCCAGCCCAACCACGAACAAAGAAAAAATGATGAGGTCTTAGTTCTTACCTGTGGACAGGCAAAGCACCGCCACTCCCAACCAGAGCATGGCTGAGAATTTCATCGTGTCAAATCTACAAGTGATACCACATGATGCACATTACAGTTACTATAGATTAGCTACAGTATATAGCCTACGGCAGAATATAACCTGACCCTAGTATTATTATTAATTATTATTATTTTTTTTTTTGCCCTGAGGTACTTTGTTCCCCCAGGGACTTATAATTATTATTATAATTATGGCATTGACGTAAGCGAAATCCTACGAAATGAGTAGGCTATGTTTTATGGCAAGAAACGATGACTGTAGAACAAGTTCTGAAGACACGCATGATGAAAAAGATGAAAATGAATAAGCTTACGGTATAACATTTTTGCGGAATTGTCATTAAGAGCTGCTTAACACAAAATATCAAGCATAGCCTACAATAATTAGTGAGGGCAAAATCCATGCAGCTTAGTCTAAGAATGTTTTTAGCATACAAGGTAGCCTAGCTATGCTCTGTTAATAGTCCTAACCAGTTTAAACCTACGAATTTCCTTTTCTTTTTGTTATATGCTGTTAGCCTAACTTTGGAATGCTAATAAAGTCAGTCATTTGAAACCTACGATTTTGTTTTTAGGACCTATCTTTTCGGCATGCTATTAGGCCTAAGCCGCCTAACTCTGTAGCCTACCTGTAAAGCGGGTTCCGTGTCGTATGCGAGTGTCGTTGTAGTTTTTCTCCGAAGATATATCAGCAACTTGACTTCTCTTCAGTGGCAAGCCAGTTGTTGTCTGTTGCGTGTGGACGCACCTTCGAACAACTGACGGAGGATATGTCCGAGACAGGCGCTGTCTCTCACCTTTTGTAGTCTTCGACGACCTTCCGTTGCTGTTTGAACAATCTGCTGCACGTCTGATGTGGCAGATCCACTTCGCGAATTTCATCATTAATCGATGTACGGTAAAGATGGATTATTGGATTACTCGATGTTTTGTCCACCTGAGAGCGAAATCCATCGGTGGCAGATGTCGTTGCAACGTCAGTCTTTAACGATCGATTGGTGTGTTTAGAAGTTTAGAGCAGCGTTAGCAACGTCAAAGGTCTTTAGATCATTAGCGCTAAACGGTGGTCATTGCAACGACACCTCAACCGAACTTTTGCTTTAAACTGATGAAGACTTACTTGAAGAATGTTTATTTCGCGCCAGTTCAACGACGACGTAAGTAGGCCTACTCAGGGTTTAAAGTGTGGCTGAACTGTCATGGACGGCGTCCATGCACTTATTTTAAAATATGAACGCCGTCCTGTCACTTATTGGCCAGCACAGCCTGAAAATGTAAGGACGTCCAGGCACTTCTTTTGGAAAGGTAAGGGGCGTCCAGGCACTTATTTTTCCACAATTTAAGCACTGGGCCTACTAACTCTGAAAAGTAGGTGGCCAAAGGCATGCGCGATGGTTTAAGACTAAATCCCCATAGGCCTAGTCCCAGTGGAGCAAATGGAAGACTTTAGACCTTAATAGTTCAGGCGAAAGTAGGGATGAGTGCGAGCACCAAGTAGGCTACTAAGGGTAAGGCTACCGAGCTCGCATGGGTAGGCACAGGTCTACATGTGTGGTCTTAGGGCTAACATGCTTGCTTATTTAAATAAATTGGAAAAGAACTATATGACTGTAGTTGTTAAATAATAGCCCTATAGTTGGATTCCCCCCCATTCTATTCTCTGTTACGAGGCGCCTGCAGGGGGATCAGGCTGCAACAGTTCGCGATCCCTACAGGCCTAGCTATCAATTAGGTCTACTTCAGATCCGTTGCTTCTCCAATGTGCCACTCCAAAAACATAAATTCAAGATTCGGATCTCGGATCCGGACTCGTCGAAAAGTCAGTTCACCGGGGGTGGGGGAGCTACACAAGGGTGACAATTGCCGTAGTGGCAGAATTGGAGGCCTAGTGGTAAAATTAGAGGTGAGGAGGCAAGGGGAATTTTATCCCTGCCTTTATTGCACTAAGTTCGTTTTTCAGTTTATCGATCGTCCAGCCACCGTTTTGTCGGCTCGGCTTTACTTTAAGGCTGAGCAGATTTCCATCATCCTGCTCTGGCTCTTATAAAAAAAGTTGTCGAAGTCAAAGTATTTGGTCTAAGGAGCTCGCAGACATATTCGTTGGTTGAGAGAGAGAGCCCAAGGCATCTCCATTCGTCCTTAGGACTAGGAAATTGAATATCTTCAGAGAGGAACGGCCACAGCCACCGCAGGCGTAGCCTACTGGAACTCTAGAGACAACTCAGTAAGTGACGTCAAGCGAATGCATGGTTTGCGATTGCGAAGTCAACTTAGTTGAATACAGGAATAAGAGTTGCTAAAGCAAGAAGTCCTATGTTAGTCAACTGATGGACTGCGGGAAAATAACCCCTGGGATAGAAAGAAGAGATTACGACCTAGAGATCCTCGGTGGCCGAGTGGGTTGGTAACCTGCTCGCCACGCCGGTGTCACGAAATAGAGTATCCCCCGTATTAATTGTATCTCCCCAAATATGAAAAAAAGTAGAAAAACCGCTTCCGCGTGTATTTTTTTGGGCAAATTAATTTTCATCTGTTTTGTTTTGAACAATGACACTACTACTAGATAATTTGTTTTTCCCTGATTTTAGAGCACTTAAAACATTTAAAACACTTAAGAGCACTCAGAGTCACTAAATAAATTCGAGTTGCATTTATATGAGCATTGCTTAGGACATTTAAAACAATTAGTCACTTTAAATTTTGATTACAGCGTAATTTTTTTTTATTATGCGCATTTTTCAAAAAAGGGGATATAATGGTTTATCCCCCCGGATAGTATAGACCGGTTAATTCCATCCGGGGGATAGATTAATTCATCCCCTCGGATAGCTTTCAGGGGGGATACTCCGTTTCGTGTCACCGGCGGCCCGGGTTCGATTCCCGGTCGGTCGGTTTATCAGAGATTAATTTCTCGGATCTTTACTGCGGGTGGGTCGGTCGCAATATAAACGTGGAGTAGCGGTGGTGATCGAAGGATCTCACCCTCAGGGTCGAAGCCATAAGACAGCCGCTATATAAATATGCGATTACATTTACATTTAGCTGTCGAAATTGGGCTACGCTCATTTTTTATAGACATTGTAACGGTTGCAGTGGATTGGATATACATGTATCTACCTGCAGGGAGTGCTGCTATAGCTGTCCAAGCCACTGCAACCTTACAATATCAATAAAAATAAATAAACGCTAAAGTCGACCTCTGACTTTCTCCTTCACATTTTACACAAAGTGCAAAAATTTCGTTAACTCTGGAGGGTCATTGTTAATGACACCCTGTTAGCCGAACCTTTGTGTTCCTTTTGGTTTGTCAATAAGCGCCATGTAGCCTACATAAATGTCTAAACTATTTGCTTGCATGTACAATGGTAATCAATAAAAGAATTGATTGATTGATTGATAGACTGATTGATTGACTGAATGATTGACTGATTAATTGCTGTCGCTCTTGTTTCCTTGCTGTTTGAGTTTGTGGCACATCTCGCTTATGCAAAGACGGGAGGGGGGAAGGGCAATGCCAAAGTGCAGACAAAAGAAAAGACAGTCCAAAGTAGGTAATTTCAGCAGACCTTCTGGCATGCAGACAACCCCAATTTAAATTAGACTGTATAGCTAACAATGATGAAGCACTCATAATTATGTTGTACACCTCTGAACAAATTGTATTATTATTACCAATAATCAGTAAAAACAAAATAATCCACAAGACAGTTAACGATAGTGCACCATTAAATTCAACTGCAATCAAGTCAACATCCAAAAGAGAGATCAGATAGAGCTCCTTCAAGTCGGCCTTCCCATAAATAACAGACCGCCAGAATTACTTTAAACACTGATATAGCGATGATTGCAAGCAGGGCTTTTTCGCTCATTGTACAGCTCATAAAACATGACTTCAGGTGTCTGTGGACTAAAAATCTACGAAATAATTCAAAAGAGAAGACAAGAAATCCATTCAAAATACATGTACATCTCATCATTTGCAAGTTAAACACTCGAGTCACGGAATGATGATCGAACGCTTCATCTTCTCCGTTTCCTATTCCATTAAAATGTACCGAGAACCTTTCCATCGTAGACTCATTTCAGTCGAAGGCTTGACTGACCTGTAGAAACGAAAACAATGTCCTGTTAAGTTTGAATCTGCATTATTCAGTTTCAATTACATCATGCCGTAATTAAGTTAATTACCAGGTGAATTTGAAGTTCACAATGGATGGGAACCATATGATGCCTTTACTTCACAATGGATGGGAACCACATGATTCCTTTTAATACTTGCCCCGTTATGATACTTGCAGTCAAGGGTATAAGCGGGTATACACTATACAGCGTGTATGCACCTCACAAAGACTAGAACAACAGGCGCAGTGAGACTCAGGGTTCTTAAACATCTGCTTTCAGAATCATTACTTCCAAAAGATCGACACCATTCACCATTGATGGTTGATTTTCCATAATTGAGGGCAGAATGGGTTTTGCTGTAACCCAAGAACTCTCCTCTCATCAGGTCTTAAAAATACCAGTAAACCTATCCAAACCCTTTTGTTCAGTTCCACAGCTTTTCCGTCTCACCATAAATAATCCCGTTCCATCTTCGAAACTCTTCCACATTTATAAGTATCGTTAGTATACCTATTAATATTACTACCGCGGCTACCGTAGGCTATTCATGGACAACAAACAAAAGCGTATCGCACATGATAAGCTGCATCTCTTCCCTAGGTCGCTCTCTGACACATTCCATAAGCACTTTAAAACTGTTCTTGTTGGCCGTGCCAGCATCGGGAGCACCTCTGAGTAGCTTCTGTGAAGAAGTGCCATATAAATACTTGAATGAATGAATGAATGAATGAACGAACGAAAGCATGAATGAATGAATGAATGAACGAACGAAAGTATGAATGAACGAATGAACGAACGAACAAACGAATGAACGAATGAATAAAGACACCAAACGGAATTCAACTCGGTTTCTCACATGTATTGCGATCAATTCCTTACACCTGTAGCACCTGAGTACCATAAAACGGCGCTATAGAAGTCAATTTCCTATACGAGATTAAAATGCCAAATCTTGTCAACTCACTAGATGACCTTCCGCCAGAGCCCGGGCGCGGCAGAGAATCAGAAAATTTGGGTTGAAACGGTGACATAAGTTCGTGACCCCGGCTAGCTGGGCGACCGGAAGGGTCCGGAGTGCGCATGATCTTTGGACGAGAAATAAAAGGTTGTTCTCCACCGCTGAAGAAACAATTAACACATTAATTAATTCAATAATGATAGCCATACAAATTCGGACCAAAAAATCCATTAAAAAGCTTTATATGCCTGAACAGTTGGCGCATGATAAAAGCATTTCATCCAAGGAAAAGTTATCATTATTATTCTTATGGTCAAGCCAGTCTACAGAGCTAATGTCTGCCTAGAGAGTTATCATAATTTACATGCATTTTTTCGTTTTGTGTGCTACTGAAGGATATCATATGGATCTTCATTAATGCATAGTACACCAAAGACTCTTTATAAGATTCTTGATTATAACACCAATTATGATACAACACAGTATAGAATTAACATGAATCCTCAAATTAAATCCTTTGTAGAATATAAACTTCCTTTGTAGAATATAAACTTCCTTTGTAGAAAATAATCTTCCTATATATAGTAGGATGTCATTACAAGGCAGTTCTTGGCATGCTCAAAAACACAGAGTTTCCAGCGTATAATGTTTCTATATAATATTTCAACGTTCCACCACCCAGAGTGAACTCCTTATTCCCTTAGTACGAAATGCTCTTAGACAGCAATGCTTTCTCCGTTATTAGCCCCATGGTACGGAAAGGTCACCCACTGTCTATACACTTTATACTTAGAGTTTGCTCAGATGCAATTTATCGCAGCCATAAAGCCGTTCTTTTCAGCCGAGGTTGGGTCGGGAGCGCTCCAGGATAGAAGCCTTGAGAGGCGCAGGGCCGTCTTATCCAGTAGGCACAGTAGGCACTGTGCCTAGGGCCTACGAACTTACCAGGGGCCTACGAAATCCTAAAAAAATATATTAAAAAATAAATGCAGTGATTGGTCAATGACCGGAAAAAGCAAACAGAAAACAAAAACTTGCAAATTTCATTTTAACGAGCTAACTTTTTTAAGGCTAGAGTTAGCTAATGAAACAGTAACATTGGCTAAGCTATAGATATGTTAACTTTGCGGCTCTTTGCATTCGCTAAATCGCTTAGCCTATAGGTTAATGTATTCAAATGTCATTTCTCGCATTAAGTCGTTTTCAATTGAAAGTAATGCAAGGGACGATAATCGTGCCTGTCCCATCGTTGACCGAAGGTAATTTTTGATAATTTTCAGCTTCGAAAAAGAACGTTCACCTTCACAACTTGTTCCAAAAATATAAAGATAAATTCGAAAAGAAATATTGACACTTGGAAAACTGGAGACCAGCTTGTCAGCCATTTGTGATCTAATCATTTCAGCTACAGATTTATTGGTTTCTCCAATCCAGACTCGTGTTTCCTCTTATAACCACCAGACATGTTTTTTTAGAAATTTGTATCAATAATTTAACAAATTAAAATTTTAAAAGCGATGGCGATTTTTCATTAGAACTTAGACCAAAACGCCGCTAACAGAAAGTCGAAAATCGGAAATATTACATTTAGCGGATATTGAAAATAAATATTACATAAAGTAGATTGAGATTTAAAATAAAAACTGAATGCGTTCACAAAACATGGTTCAGCATAATTTTAAGAAATAATGTAAATGTGTCACAATTTGAATTAATACAGAGTTGAGTTGGATAGACCCTAGGGGCCTACGAATAGATAAATATGCAAAAGTGCCTAGGGCCTACGATGACCATAAGACGGCCCTGGAGAGGCGATATATATATAAATCTTCACAATGAATAAATGAATGAATATAATACGCTAGAATATACATCTAAATAAGATTAGTGAATGATCAAAAACTATTGTTATTTCGAATGAGCTAACCCTGTTGGCTGTCGTTCCTGGTGTCTTGGTGCTGACTTCGGAAGAACTTCATCTTCAAAATAGAAAAAATAATTTAATTTGCATTAAGTGCAAGATCGATAAAAATTGAGGTTAAATTGTATTGTATTGTATTGTATTGTATTTAAACATTTATAAAGCGCCTCTAGTAGGGTAAACCGTTCAGAGGCGCTCCCAGTGCGCAAGGCCCCGTGAGAAGAAGCAGGTTTTGAGAAGAGACAGAGCAGAGGAGAGACTGACAGACAGAAGAGTTGAGCGAACAGAAGGAGACAGAGAATTCCAGAGAGAAGGACCAATTGAGACAAAAGATCGAGACTGAGCCATAGCAGTTCTAGACCTGGGAACCAATAGGTCAAGTCTGTTGGATGAGCGAAGTGGACGGTGGGAGGAAGCTGAGTGAGGACGAAGTAAGGTTTTAGTCAGATATTTTGGGGCAAGACCCCGTTGAGACTTTAGGATCAGAGTGAGGATCTTGAACTGTGTGCGAGCACGTAGAGGAAGCCAATGAAGTTCATCAAACATAAAGGTAGAGATGTGAGAGTACTTGGGAAGGCGGGCAATTAATCTAGCAGCTGAGTTGAGAACTGACTGAATCGGTGAAAGACGAACTTTAGGAAGACCAATGAGAAGAGAATTGCAATAGTCAATACGAGAACATATGAAAGCATGAACTAAGGTAGTGAAGATGGAGGAGGAGACAGAGCGACGAATGACTCTGAGGCGTCTTAAGTGAAAATATGATGAGCGTGTCAGATTGGAAATATGCTCAGTAAAGGTAAGTGAGCTATCAAGTACTACACCCAGATCCCGCACACTTGAAGAGAAGGAAAACAATGGGAATTTTGCAGAGAGAAGAATAAGATCAAGCTTATGGAGCTGCTGAGGAGTACCTAACCAGATAAATTGAGTCTTTGAAGTATTAAGAGAAAGGCGATTAGAAGACATCCATGAGTGGAGATGATTAGTGAGAGATTCAATAAGCCCAACTAGAAGCAGCTGGGAAGAGGGGGGACCATGGACAAATGCCTGGACATCGCCAGCAAAGAGATGGCCAGCAGCACTACAGATCGGAAAAAGAGAAGAAATGTCAGCCGTGTAAAGAATAAATAGGAGAGGCCCAAGAACTGAACCTTGAGGAACACCCAGATTAACATGAACCCATCGGGTTCGAGAGTCACCAGATATAATCATTTGGGTTCTTTCAGAAAGGTACGACTGAAACCAAGATAATGGGAGGCCCTTAACACCATAGGAGGTCTCAAGACGCTTGAGAAGGATATCATGATCAACCATATCAAAGGCTGAAGAGACATCATAGAGAGCCAAAAGGGTGAGCTCAGACCTATCAACAGCAGAATAGATCTCAGATAATAGAGAAAGGAGAGCAGTCTCAGTGGAATGGTGGGCCCTAAAACCAGACTGATTTGGAGGAAGGAGACCAGATTGCTCAAGGTAGGGTAGAAACTGCAGAGAGACAAGACGTTCAAGTGTCTTAGAAAGAAAGGAGAGATTGGAGATAGGCCGATAATTTTGGCAGAGGTTGGTGTCAAGGTTAGGCTTTTTGAGGGAAGGAAAGACAAGGGCCCGTTTCTGTGAGGGAGGGATGCAACCTTCAGAGAGGGACCTATTAAACAGGTAGACCAAGAAGGGGCCAAGGTCATCCAAAATGTCATTAATAATAAATGGGGGTAAAGGATCTAGTTCACATGAGTTTAAATTTGCAGTAGCAAAAACTAGCCGAAGGTCCGATTCAGTAACAGGTCGAAAGTCATCGAAGACTACAGTAGATGTAGAGGTAAATGTTGGAGGAGGTGCGTCAGCAGTTGAGGCACGAAGGCGATCTATCTTTATTGATAGTGCATCAAGGAATTCATTTGCAGAGAATGCAGGTGTTTCAGTGGTTATTATTTAAATTGATTAACATTCAAATAATTATGTCGATTGCCAATAATCCTTGTTATTATTAACGTTGTCATCATCATTATTAAGTATTATTGTTATTCACCATATTATTATTAAATATTATTATATTATCGAAAATAATTATAGCCATCATCACCATCACCATCACCACCACCACCACCACCACCACCACCACCACCACCACCACCACCACCACCACCACCACCACCATCACTGTGTACATGTAAGTATCTAAACAATAAATACTGGTCTAAAAGCCTCTTCAGTATCTCACAATCTCGCAAGAAATACTAGCATAAGTAGTGCTAAAAGCTCATTAAGAACCAGATTATAATTGCAAGAAAGGTATTACTATAATTAGCTATTGGTAGTAGCAGTAGTAATAGAAGTAGCGGTAGTAGTAGTAGTAGTAGTAATAGTAGCAGTAGTAGTAGTAGTGGTGGTAGCGGTAGTAGCGGCAGTGGCAGTGACAGTAGTAGTAGCAGTAGTAGTAGCAGTATAGTAGTTGCTTTTCGGTTGAAGTTAGACTTTTTCCTCTGAATGCACAGAGCATGTAAAGAAACGAGTACTGATCTGAAGTGTACCTCTTGAACTTGGTCGACTGCCGCTCCTCGTTGGTGGACGCTGAGATCCCCTCGGACCAGGTGGAGCAGAAAGATATGAAGCCCTGAACAGAACAGACGTCAAATAACAGCAGAGATTTAAAACAACTGCTCAATAAAAACAACATATTCGTAGATAATAAAGAATTCCTATGGCAGAAATAAGTTGGCTGCGGAAGATCGCAGGGTTATATCGAGACTACAGGAAGTGTGAAACGATAACATAAGGCAATCATTAGGTATTCAAACAACTCTGATAGACAAAATAGTTCAACAAAGACTCTGATAGTTTACACATGCACAGAAATTTGCACAGAGTTGCAAAAAGTTGTTAATATGTCCTCCAAAAATTATATTAAGCACGCACAACATAAATTGACCAATGTGTTAAGATGTGCAAGAACTGCGTTAAAGTGTTACATATTTATTATTTAGAATATTCAGTACAATCCATTCTTTTTAAGCACAGTCTCGATTTATAGGTAGCATCATAAGTTATGTCACATGACAATTATTCATTTTAACGTATGGACAACATTGCACATTGTTTGAAGCTGACCTGACAGCAACTGTATTGTCTATGCTCGAGTGACGATCGGTGTTCGATCGAATGTAACTTGGAGTGACAGGTCTCCGTAAGATCTCATCAGTAGCCATAACGTTGTCAAACAGCTGTGAGTGAAGGTAAAACACAGAGGTATTAGAAAATTATGTCAAAATGGTACAAATAGTAATTTATTTGCCACAGGGTTACTGGACCATATTGAAGCAGAATATGAGAAACATCTTCAGAAGTGATTTACATAGTCATACAATTTTATTTTGCATCAAACCATCATCTCCTCAAGTCAAGTCAAGTTCTCTTGTTGCTGTTTAAAGGCGGGGAGGGGGTGTGGGCATTCTTCTCTTCAACCCTTAATGCGGCAGTCAACAAACCACAAATTGTGCTCAGCACAGTCATCACAGGTCTTGCCATTTATTTGCAAAAACAAAAGACCAGATAATCACTGCTTAAGTTACAGAGCCATGTCTGCATGATAAATATTTTTGGCTGCTAAACAAATGGAGCTCACTCAGCAGACTCAAATCCACAATCGTTGGATTACAGAAAAATCTGCTGCCAAATGGATCTCTGTTTTCAGCTGTTCTATGCAAATAATGTAAATAATGCATACCAAATATAACTCTAAGTAATACTGTAAATCCATAGCACAAATTTATCGTGAGAAGTCTCCGAGCACGCCTCAAGAGTTAACTACCCGATGTTTCTGCTGTCCAGAACTGTCCGACATTGCATAGTACTTGACGAGAAACTGGTTTCCAGATAGCTCTCCAGCCTGTTGTCGCAAGACATCGCCATTATCCAAATCCTTTTCCAGCTCCTCCTGGTCCTCTTCGTACACGTCGTCGTCGTCATCATCGTCGTCATCATCGTTAGATGGATCGGGTTCATCAGCTGCGCAGAAGATGATCATCAGAATCATCACAGTTGTCATCATTAACAAATTTAACATCATCAGTGTTCATGTTTATACGAGCACTTGCTATAGCTCCCCTTCAAGATTTCTACTCAGAGGCACTGCCAATCACAGCACAGACACTGAATCGGAGTTTCCCGCCAAAGCACGTGATCAATTGCAAGTGAAAAACTTGCCTAGGGTCTGTATACGCGGCGGTTTGAGGTGGATTCGAATCCGGGACCTTCCGGCCCCAAAAATACATCTACACCACTGCACCCACAGGTTATGGACAATTTTAGCAAGAAATGATTCTAATTAAATTCTAAGCCCAGTTCCAATCTAAACACACTGATCACTTGCTCAGAGTCAGATAAGTTAGAGGAACAGGCACCAACTGAGTAATCTACTGGTAGGGGCCCTAAGTCATGTCATTGATCATCATCATCATCGTCGTCATCATTATCACAACCATCATCACAATTATCATCATCATATACAAAGTTAACATAATGCATAATCACTTGCAGAAGAATTGCTGATATAACACAGCCTACAGTTGCTTCTATAATACAGTTTACAGTTGCTTATGTAACATAACTTATGCTTACTTGCTTACATCTATACACAATCCTATGCTTGCTTATTATATTATAAAAAGGAGAGGGAGAGAGACAGAGAGAGACAGAGAGAGACAGAGCTCATTAACACATATTGTCAGCTGAGTACACACAATAAACTGAAAGAGATTAGGATCAATGACAACACATGTTGTGTCAACATTGTTAAACAGGACTTCAATTATAGACCTCCACCATAAACCAATAAAAGGTGGGAGGTTAGGCCAGGTGTTCAATGGTTCATTGGAATGCAGATGCCATATGTCACAACTCACAGCAGGTCAATAATAGAGGTATTTGGATAAAAAAAGTGCTACCTGTGCCATCTCACTTATTATTTATTATGTCTGTATGATAGTGTATATTTTATTTACCTATTATGAACGGATTTGTTTGTATGTGCACTTGTTATAGCGCCCCTTCAAGCTCTCTCTACTCAGAGGCGCTCCCGAATGCAGAGCGGACACTTCATCGGAGTTTCACGCCGAAGCACTGAGCAATTGTGAGTGAAGGACTTGCCCAAGGTCCTTACGCGGCGAGGTGGATTCGAACCCCGAACCTTCTGGCTTCAAGGCGACGACGCCACCACTACACCACCGCGCCCCACAATTGTGCATGTGCGGGTGAATAGGTGTGTGTTTGCCCGTGTGTGTAGTTAAAAAATATGAGTAAATTTTCCAGGAGGGGCAAGTGCCCCCCTTTGCCCCCATGTGCAGCTCCCATAAGTGGAGGGATGGAATGGAGAGAAATGACGTGGTCTTTTGAGTGACCCTGACCTTTAGTGACTGGTAAAGCTTCAATCACTGATCAACCAGGTGACAAATGCCTGCATTATGTCATATACCCGGCAACTCCCCAAGTAGCCGGACTTGCCTTGGCTACCACAAGTGCAAGACCACTGGGCTGCAGTGTTTTTGTGCACAGTGGATGATCAGTATTTCATGGTCCAATGAAACTTGGTCCAGAAATTCTGAACACAATGTCATCTGTCAATTTTGGATAAGAATCTGTTGGTTAGGCTTCACGTCGTATTTGCACAAGTCCCATCATTGATTAATTTCGAGTTTTCTGTGCATTGTTTTGCATTGTTTTATTTATTGATGAAATTTCTGCTTCTATTGACATTTTGCATCATTTGGGTCAGCATAGAGTGCAGACATGTACTTAGTTTTTGTGTTAGTGTCGCTAAGTAATAATGTAAGTTTCCAATGCCAATTACAAAATAAACAGCAAAACCTATGAAATAGCGTAATATTATGACTCAATGCCTTACTGAAAGTATTAAGTCGCTTGATGAGAAAGAGAACGTGCTTCTTTTCCTCATCATCTTCATCTTTCACTGAAGTCGTTAGAATTTCCTCCATGCCCTTGATAAATGAACAGTAACAGTAATCGTAAACTTCAAACTTCCAAAGCACAGGGCTCCAGCTTATTCATGAGCAGTGCGTCGAGTCCGAGGGGTTGCCCAAAGAGTAGTATGAATTGAAGGAGGTTCAAGTCGAGTCACCAGAGGGCCAGAGATGGGTTCCCTCCCCGTGGTCTACCATCGTTCCTGAATCTGAACAATAAACATTATCATGCTGTCTAACCATGCGGCCGTCAGCTGATTTCAAGTGGCACATCCAAGCTCACTATTTGTAATTTGCAATTTGTGTAAGAAAATTAAGTAACAAAGTCAGTGGCTGACCTGCACAGGAACGACTAAGTACTAAGTAAGTACACTTACCATTGCCCGAGCCTCTTCTGCAATTGAAGGAATGTGCAGAAGGCTGTAGAGGGTTCCATGTACAAACGGACGTATCTACAACAACAATAAATCAACTATCAATCAATCAATCAATCAATCAATCAACCAACCAATCAATCAATTAAACACCAGTAATAACAATCAATTACAAATCCATATAAAAAAGTATTAGTAGGCCAGGTAACAAGTGGCAAGAAATCCATCTAATAAGGCAGTGGTTCCCAACCTTTTTTGACTGTCGGGCCACTTTTTCCAAGTTGGAGGACACGATAGCCACTTTTTCTTAGTTGAAGGACATTAGGGGGCCACAAGGCTAAAATTTAATTATCTAAAGGCCAATAAAATAAATTGCTATAATTGCATCAAAAAAGAATGTTTGATGCGATTTATTAACGTCCAAATGAAATAATTTGTAATAGAAAAGAATTATATATTCTATCATGTCCAAATTGTCAGTTTTTACGTGTATTTGTATTAATTCATTGAGATGCTGCGGGCCATTTTTGTAGGCCAGGCGGGCCACTTTTGGCCCGTGGGCCACGGGCTGGGAAGTGGGAAACGCTGTAATAAGGTAACCAAAAGAAGATCCTATGATAGAATTCAAGATGACATAACGTACGACAGTGTCACAATTTAGTTTCTGTTAACCTTGTAATTATGTGCAGCATTATTAAAAATATTTCAAATAGGAAAGTACATTTAACACCTCAAGAAATCAACAAGCTAATGTAATGCAGTTTAATGCAATATGACTAATACAAATCAGAGCAGGACCAAAGAGCATTACTGACTGTCACTGACAATTTATAAAGTTATGGTGACTGGACACCACCTTCACAATACAAAGCTATGCATGTGAGAATCAAGTGTCTGAATTTAACAGTTGCCTACCTGCCATTTGTCTTGCTTAGAAAGTCTTACATTAGGGCTGCCAACTTTTGATTTTGCCATTCCGGGACGCCTTCAGCCACTCGATGTGCCATTTTACCAATTAATTTTACACAATTCACAGAAGCGCATAATGTACCGGTAACAAAAGTTGTGTCAGTCCAGTATAGAATCTACATCTACAATCTACTAAAAAAATCCTTAATAATTTCCGACAAATCATCAAAATACATAATTTTATAGCCTAAATTTAAGACAAAGAATCAACCTCAAGAAGAGGCATTTCAAACTCCAGTCACAGTAAGACTTATGAGTCCCAAATTGAGGGAAGTTCGTAGGTATCGTAGGCTCATAGGTCTGCGACCGGAGAGCAGAATTTATATTAAACATAGGGCCTATACTTAATATATTATAGGGCCTACTTATGTGCGTTGAGCAGTTACAGAACACTGGGCACAATTTAAAGTCGCAGAAATCAGCACATGTCATGCTAACAGCTGTGCTTTAATAAGGTCGGTGAACTCTCGGTGCTCATGGAATTGCGATTATTAGACAACATATCATTCATAATACTGAACGCTCTCTCGCAAAAAAGCATTAAAACTGGACCCAATATGCTAAACCGAAAACCAAGTGTCAGGGATTTGTAAAGTTTTGAAGACTTTTTGAAGATGTTCAGCCAACAATGTAATCTTATAGGTCTGATAGCAGAATGTAAAAATCATCGTACAAATGGCTGAGTTTAGTAAGCAAAAATTATATAGGAACAATAATTGTGGTAATTAAAGTGGATCTCTGGACCAAATTCCGGGACAATATGAGATCAATCCGGGACACGGGACGCACAGGGTCGATTCCGGGCCTGTCCCGGCGAATCCGGGACGGTTGGCAGCCCTATCTTACATTCGAAAATGCCTATGTGCAATGTTGTAAAACTTACATTGAGGTTCTCGTGGCCAAGTAAGTTGCTGATGATCTTCAGAAGCTGAGAACCAAGCGGAACGCAGCGATTTCGACCTGGAAAATGTTCGGAAGAGCTTATTTAATAGGTGCAAATTAACTTATTGAACAACAACACGCAAACTTAGATGAATGGCCATTGTACGATAAAATATCTGTTAACACTGAAATGTCTCATGGATGACTGATCAGTGATCAAGACAACTTTCAGGACGTTATGCTTTGCACTGCAAGTTGTAACATAGCATGTCTGTGATATAAATATCTGTTATCACTCATGGACTGCTATTCAACAGCACCGTTCATAAATAATAATAATAGTAACAATAATATAAAATAATAAAAAATAAAAAATAAAATAAAATTAAAAAAAATAATAATAAAAACTTACCATAGGACTGAATTGTCAGATTCATAAGTAATGCAATGCTATACTCCAGCATGTAATCCGACATCACGTGGTGATTTTTCAATCCTGTTACCAGCCAAGTGATTAGTCCTTCATTTATCATCATCGGTCGAAGATTCGACCTGACAATTAAAGAACAAAACACATAATATAGAGCAGTGTTTACCAACCTGTGGCCCGCGGGCCAAAAGGCCCAATCACATACTAGTTAAAGTACATTGAGCCAAATGATGTTTCTTGCCCATAATGTAGTGTTATCAGCTGATTTATTTACATGTTGTAGGCATGTGTTTCGCAAAATGACATAAAACTATGCAAGATATTCAAGGCCGTAGCCAGGATTTGATTTAGGGGGTGTTTCTTCAGTTTCCCATCCGAAAAAACTGATGACCTTTTTTAGTCATCAGACCAAAATTTTCAGAAAATGTCACCAATTTCCATCCGAAAAAAATTGATGACCTTGTTTTTTAGTCATCCGACAGAAATCTTCAGAAAAATGTCAGCAATTCATTCTATTTTTTCACATTTTTCAGTTCGGGGGGGGGGAGTGTTTTCGTGATTTTATTTCATGGTTTTTACATCACGTGCTAGTAAATGCATTCTATTATTTTTTTACTTTTTCCATATCGGGGGTGTTCAAACACCCAAAACCCCAAAACACCCCCTAGCTACGGCCTTGGAAGCATTGATATGTGTTGATTAGAATGTGTGAATGCGTTGATTAATAGCGATGGTGTTGAAAATGCACAATGCATTTAAGTACTGTAGGGTCCAAGATAAAAGATGGAGGAAAGAAAACCGGTCATCATAACAATCATTATTATTAAATGTTATTATCATTATCATCAATAATAATAATGATTAAAAACAATAATAATATTATTATTAATATTATAATAACCATCCAATAATTAATCGTAATATTATTATGACAAATATTCCTTTTTTGCATCGTGAGTATTATTGTTGAGAAGCACTAAGACCTTAAGCTAAGCTTCTGCAGACAGGCGAGTATGTGTTCCTGTGAGGCCAAGTCATGAGCTGAGTGCTTTAGGCCTTTGATCAACTCCATGACAAGATCACTGCTCAGCGCCAGATATCCACGACCTAAATGAAATAGAGAAGTCATAAAAATTGTTGCCATCAAAGAGTACATTATTCCATGGGATCAAACCATTCTCACCATTAGGGTGATATGTCAAATAGCCATAATTAATTATAGGCACATGACTGTGCATTTGAGTCATCTTACACAGAGGTGCTTAATTTGTACTAATATACACAACACACATGCATACATAAATAGTTAAATACTGCACACATACAAATTTACTTATATTTAAGTAACACACATAAATATATACAAACGTACACATCACACATGTATACCTATATGCATACATCAATGCATCGCATAAATGCATACATAAACATACATACATACACACACCTATGAACATAAAAAAATACATACCTGCAGTGCATACATACGTACATATTTACACATACATGCATAATTTAATATAATGTAATATAATTAGCAGTTTCTACAGCGCCGCTCTCAGCCTTGGCCAAGTGTAATAAGTAACACACACATAAATATATACTAACATACACATTACACATGTATACCTGGATGTTCCTCTAGAGAAAAATTAGTCTTAAGAAGAGAGAGATATGTAGATAGTGATTGAGAAAGTTGAGTCCCATGCAGAGTGGATGGAAGGGAGGGCCTAATGATGACAAAGGATCGAGTCTGAGCAATAGTTGGTCCTAGCTCGTGGGACAAGCAAGTCAGACCTGCCCAGAGAACGGAGAGGTTGATGAGAAGATGCAGAAAGAGGAGAACGAATGAGATCCCTCGGATATTTCGGTGCAAGACCAAGTTTGGACTTGAGAAACAAGAGCAAGGACTTCATATTGGCATAATATATGTGACTGACTGTGCTAAAAAAAGTGCGTAGAGGAAATATGGCCGCTATATCTACCTTCCCATGATGAAGCGATGGTGTTTAGAAGTCGTGCCAAACTCTGCTTCAGTAGGTTGCTCTCTCCACTCACCATATCCAGTACAGCTTGCTAACAGAAACATATACTTCCATTATGCATGGATGAGCTCAATTGCAGAAGTCACAACTTTGAAGATATCCCAGATCTTCTTATTCATTTACTTATTTCTCAATTTCTGTAGCACCCTTCAACCCTCCTACTCAGAGGCGCTCCCGACTACAGCGCGGATAGTGCATCGGAGTTTCACGCCAAAGCACCCGAGCAATTGCGAGCGAAGGACTTGCTCAATGTCCCTACGCGGTTGGACTTGAGGTGGATTCGCACCTGGAACCCTCCGGCTCCAAGGCATCGACGCCACCACTACACCACTGCGCCCCACTTTTCCATGCAATACATGGTCTCAAGGAATTACAGTAAATGCTACGCAAAAAAACCACATAAGTCTAAACACTCTCTGCATGTTAACTAATACATGATATATCTATGATTAAATTTAATTAAATTAATTAATTAATTAAGCACATAATCCTATAGCTGGTCTTAATGGAGAGCCAAACTGACACACTCAGTCTCAACACACAACCAATCATCTTAATAACACACTCCATGTCTCTGTTCTAGTTGCATTGTCATAATGCGTTATAACATTATAACATTTACCAATTTAATAATGCATTATAACATTATACCATTTACCAATTTAATAAAAACCGGGCACCCAAACACTATTTTTGTCTAACTATGTCAGAAAAAACAGCAGAGATGAGGCAATATGTATGCATGTTGATGTGTGTCTTTCCAAAAACTACATGTATATCACTTTTGTAGCGGAATATGTTTTCAATATAAAGCAATTTAGAACTTATAAGCTCAAAAAACATGTGAAGTGAACTTCTCCTGTGTGGTATGGTGGCATGCATTTATGCGTTATATGGCTATTCATACATTGCAATTGAAAAGTTGGTCTACACTCTAGCTTGCTGGATCTATAATCTACCAACCGTATCATGCCTCAAACCTGAATTTACTCACTTGGCACATATAATAAATTATAACTAAGAGTATGACTCTAATATAATATAATAAATATAATATAATAATGTAATATAATAAATTATAAAGAGAATGACTCTAATAATAATATAATAAATATAATATAATAATGTAACATAATAAATTATAATTAAGAGTATGACTGGTGCTCTTCAAGAAGGAGGACCTACTTTGATTGGTCCAGGTGTAGTGCAACCGATTATGTCATTAGTCCGGTACACTGAAAGTACCGTCATTCGCTCCGAATAGGAAGCCCTTGTTAGCTTCTACAAATTTGCACAAAAATCTCCATCATTAACGATATTATACGACAATCATACTTGATATTTTAATGTAACGACTCATGTACTAACACATTGTAATCATGTACACATGTATGAAAGGTACAGGTACAATGGTACATAGTTATGTATCCAAATATACTTCTACATGCATGTGCCTGGATGTTTCTCTAGCACCTTCTTCAGTTCGTTTAGGTTTTATGCAAATGAACAAGGGCGCACAACAGAGTTCTCCAAGAGGCTCATGATCGAATGAGAAGAACGTTTCTTATTCGTACACTACATATTCTGATTATTCTTGTCTTTGAATAATGTACAATTGTACAAGCTCATGCATAATCAAAGTCAATACTTACTTAGTCACTTATATAATAACTATGCCTGTACATTGACATTAGTGAACAATAATATCAACAAGTCGTGACTTGATGATATTACATGACATTATTGTAATAACAATATGAACCATTGTACTTGTTGAACAGTCCAGAGAAGCCATTTTAATCGGCTACAATTGACAAGGAATAATCAATTAATGAAAGTGAAGAACAATGATTTGATTTGCAACTGATTTGTCGATGATAATAAACACGACGGACCCATCGGAGAGCCTGGAGAAGGAGTGATCTCTTCCTTTCACCACCTGTTACCAGATCCGATTTGATTTTGCTGAAGTCAAGACTCGAATTCAAATTCACGTCTCTGTTCGACTGGGTACGACTTCAGTAAAGCAAAATAACAAAGATAACAAAGAATATATATGTATTGCATACTCATATGTATAGATGCAAATGTATGCATGTATATGTAAGCATACATGTGTATTTTGCGTGTATGCATGTATGTAAGTATCAGAACACTTAATATAGTATATTTTCAGTAACTCATTACTATCAAAAAGATCTAAAAAAGCAGGTATTAAGACGGTTAGTAAAATTAATGCATGCAGAATAAAAGTTAATAGCACATAAGTTCAGCAGAAGACAGTCCAGATGAGATGGTGCAATATGAGACAACATAGATACTAACACAGGATCACAGATGCAATATAAGACAAAGCAAAGACTAACACAGGCTGTGATGGAACCGCCTCTCTGAGAGTCTTGCCTGCGGTTCCTGGTCGGGAGAAATCCATTGTCTGTCGGACATCGTTAGCAAACAGACGATTGCAGATCTGAGGAATGTAGTCAAGGGCCACCTGCAGACAATGACAATTTAGACTATGACAATTTAGATAATGACAATTTAGACAATGACAATCTAGACAATGACAATTTAGACAATGACAATCTAGACAATGACAATTTAGACAACGACAATTCACAGAATGCACATCGCTAAGATATCTCACAATTACATCTACAGATTATTTCTTCTCGTTCAGCTAACACGACATCATTCGAAACTTGTGTCTGTTATCCAACGGCAACAAATAAATATAATGCTATTGTTATAATTATTATTGTTATAATTATTATTGCTATAATTATTAAATATAATGCTATTGTTATAATTATTAAATATAACGCTATTGTTATAATTATTAAATATAATGCCATTGTTATAATTATTAAATATAATGCTATTGTTATAGTAGCCAAACATTTGTGTAGCACCACTTCAGACACTCACACACTGCTCTCACATGTCTACCTTCAATACCGATGTCATGCACTGGCTTCCTGTTGCCTCTCGTATACAATTCAAGATACTGCTCCCGGTATCAATAACTCAAAATGCACCACCTCTTAGATATCCTTGTGACTTGATGCGTAAACCCCTTTCCAGTATCTTCCCACCTTGATCTGCGAATCGACTCAATTTCCTGGTTATACGGGCAAGGACTGCCATGGCCCAACATAACACCTTTGCCATTGCGGCTCTATCCGTAGTAAGATCTTATAGGGGTGTCATTCTCATTCATTAGCTTTACAACACATTCTTATTTCCTTGAGTCCATCACACTGAGAGAAGAGCCTCTCAATAGTTAGGACTGTAAGAGGAGGTGCCTCAGAAATTCTCATATACAATACAATGCGATACTACTCAGGAGCGCTCTCAATATAATTATTATGCACATTGGAAGCGTGGTTGTCAGTCACCATTAGATGTGCAGTGAGGTGTCCAATCCAGAGGTTTGAAGGCCAATGAGAACATATCCAAGCCAATATCATGTTCAATAAGAACTAAGCAGCACTAGAGTTTCAACAGTTAGCAAAACATTGCATATAAAGCTAATATTAAACAAATAATCATAACAAATAACAATAAGAACAGAAACAATGATACGAACATCTTGACGTCTACTAACCGGTTTTCCTTCAATGCATTGTTCCAGCGTATCAACGAGATTTGCGGTTATTTCAATCAGGTTGTAGTAATCATTCTGCAACAGTATAATTACATTATAAATAATTATATATACATCTGAAGTCGTTCCATTACGACATTTATGACATGTTTATATGCTAGTTAAGAATTTATTATTTCGTAATTTCATTTCACATTAAGGCCGTGATATATCTTTTCAACCAAATGCTCTCAGGTGGCCCCAGCTATGGGGTTTCGGTCTCTTTTAGGTTTCCTGGGTAGTCGACATATCAGAAAACCAAGATGCAAGTCTTATGAGCTGTGATGAGTTGGTTGCCAAATAAAATGTTATGCCATGTTTCTAAAGATATTTCTAATCACTTGCTTGTAAACCTGCAAGAACTTCAGGTGTCATGGTATTAAATCTGAAAATAAATAGCCTCTCTAGAGTCTAGACCCCTATCCATAAATAAAACAATTTTCGCAGGCTATAAATTAAGATAAGATGTACACTCGGCAGTCAATGTACCTGAACTTTGGTACATCGCTTTCGATACGACGCTGACGTCCTTTCCGACTCCTTCACCCTTTGCTCCAAATGTTGTACATCTGTACAGAAACATTTCAAAGATAATGCACCATCACAGTGTCTTGCATTAAAAATTATAAGAAAACACCAATGCCTTAATCTAGTAGCTTCATTTTTCTTAACCTGTTAGAACTAACTGTTCAGCAGAGATGCTTTCTTCTACAATTTGTTGAGTAATGCACAGTTTAATGTGCATCACTGGTTAAACTGACCAATGCTTGTTGTCAATTGCATATCTAAAAAGATATAACCAATGCTCAATCTGTGTTGTCACTGCATTCTTAGTCTTTAGTTCACCATGAACTAAATATCCTATATAAATAATAATTAAATTCATGCAGTCAATTAGGAAACTTATGAGGACTAACTAACTGCATGACTGATGTGGATATCTGACTTACTGACTTACTTACTGATTAACTTACTTACTTACTCACATTATTTTGCTGTTTACTTTTAAAGTGTATTGACATGTAACTGGGTGCGGTGTGTCACCCTGATTTGTGTAATTAAACGAAGATTAATTACTCACTGACTTACTGACTTACTCACTGACTTACTGAATGACTGACTTACTTACCGACTTACTGACTAATTAGCTTACTATCTGACTGACTGATCTACTGTACTGACCAACTGATGATTGTGATCAGATCTGAATGGTCAACCATGAACATGAATCGGTTTTTTGATTATCATTTGATTGATTGAGAGACTCAATTAAAGATATCCAATTATCCGTCATGCTATTTTCAAAGCACATAATCAATATTACGCAATAAAAAAAACTGCACATGAAATTAAGCTTACCTCTCGACCCTCCATTGCTATGCTGATTCGAAGGCAGTCAAGGAAGTAACAACCATGAATGAAAACTTAATGACTCATACAGAAAGACATATATGTGCATACTGCATAGCATTACATCTCGCAATGAAGCAAATGCTTCAAGCAATTTTAGAAATACACCAATGTCCAGATTCAAGTTTGAAGGATTTAGCTGAGAACATGCAGTCACCACATCAGGTTCCAATTTAATGCGAAGATCCCCTTTCTCAAGAAAGATACTATATTATTCATATGAATGTATGTATTTATTCATTCATTCCGAACATTTATACAGTGCCCCTTCGAAGGTGCTCGCCAGCCCATCGATGGCTAAAGACAAAGGTCTTGAGCAACTGGTCGAGGCAGGCAAGTTATTCTGTGGTACCGAGGTAGTAAGTGAAGTGCACGCAGGAGCCCATTCCAAGTGGCCAACAACCAAAAAGGATGCTTGTATAGTATACATGATGAAACCACAAAAGCATTCATTTATTTTTATTCTTGAAAGAAGACTCCATAACAAATATACTTGTTGTGATTATTCATAGTTCTTGGCTGCAGGCCCCCCCCTCCCTCCCCCCCAATGTGAATGATATCCATTTGAAGCTGCACTTCATTATTTTATTAATTATTTTATTATATTCACGGACCTATGAAACTTCGTCTCATAAATCACAAAAGTCTTTTTCCTTAGCCATGGTTGGGCTGGAAGCATTCGTGAGTACGTTTCCTGAAGGAGCGCCACATACGTCACTGGGAGCGCCTCTGATTAGATTGTACTGTGAGAGGCGCTTTATAAATCCCAAAATATAATAGAATATGTCCATAGAATGAATGAGTGGTTATTTAAAGCAATACTAAGACTAAGCAAAGAACTTTGATGCTGATGCAAAGATACAAGTATTTGAACGAGACGTGGCTGAGGTTTTGCTCGAAGACTGGAGTTGAGGAAGTTGGCCAAACGCTTTTGTAGAGCTTCTGTCCAGGAAGCCTGAAAAGAAACAATGTCAACATAATATGCTTTCACTTCATTATTTTATTATTCACCTTGAATACATCTTTTACTTCTTTTACTTCTTTACATCTAATACTTCTTTAAGGTACAATATTTGCACTATATTTGTATCATTTTAAGATTGTTTATCCCGATTCTACTCAGGTTCCACCACAAGACCACAATCATCAGTGAATTGCATCATAGCGCCACATTGTCTATTCGGCCTGACCTCCGCGGGATTTTGACTTGGCACCAAAACAAACAGCGCAGCTTGTTTGTAGCGGACTTAATTTGATATAGTGCCAGTGAAAAGCTGGTCTCTCGCAGCTTTTGTGGACGATGAGAACTTTTTAAAGAATTACATTACATTACATTATATCAAATGAAGTGGAACAAGCCTTGACCTGTAACTTACAGAGAAGAGTTCACTGAAGGATGGTACTTGTCGAGGGTCTTTGATGAAGGCAAGGGCGCAGTAGGAGACAAACTCCGGCGTTCGGCTCAGCTGGTTGCCTCTCGTCTCAAGGTACTGACGAAAGTTAGTCGTGTATTTGTCACTGCCCTTAAAAACAAAAAGATGCTCAGCTTTTATGTCTTAAAAAGTGTTAATATTAAAAGTAAATGAAAACATTTAGCTTATTTACTTGTCATTCCAATGATTCCATACTTGGCATTTTGCTTCTGAGTTAGCATACTTAAGTCCTTGGACGTGACAAAGTTTACGGCAAAGTTAGATATCAGCGAAGAGGTGCCAAAATGTTTACTGAATCGAACGAACAAGCGAACAAATGAATGGACAGACGGATGACAGATAGATGGAACTCATGGATGGATGTGAAGATGAACACACAAACTAGCAAACATGTGAATGTTGGCACTAAATAGTTATACATATTAGTGTGAATGAAGCATGTGTGTCTTGCAAAAAACCAAAAAAACACCAATAGAGAAAACACGCACAGACAAGGAAATGGGGATAAGAAAGTGACATTTCTAAAATTGACAAACACATAATATATATATGCTTGAAGGGGCGCTATAAGCCTATAACAAGTGCGCATACAAACAAACAAACAAACAAACAAATTTATAATTGTATGACATCATTGCATTGATGCTGAACTCAGTTCTTACTTACCACTATGACACTTCTAAGAAGGCAGAGGTCAGTTTCCCGTGGATAGCCATGTGCAGATAGACATGAAGCAGAGTTTTAAGAAAGTCTCACAATTGAATTGTTTAGTAAAATAGTTCATAACTACACAGACAAATACCTAAAGAGGTACATATATATATGCATAGTGCATACATGCATACATTGTACATATTCGCATACGTACTTCAATTCCCATTCGAAATGGATAGATGGTGAAGTAGACGTTCAGCAGGAACTCAAGACGCGGTGCCATGACGTCATTGTCTCTAAGGTCCTGAGGCAGATGCGTCATCCACAGCTCAAAGAATTCTGGACCATGTCCATTCTCAAAATGCTGCATCATTAGTTGCTGCAAAAACAATTATTCTAAGAAATTGTCCATTTCAATTCCTATAGTATCTAGTGCAAAGTTATACGAAATCTGCTTATACCATTACTGAAGCAGATAATGGTATTAACTTTAAAGGAGTGTTCTAAGCCATTTTCATGTTCACTGCACATTTACCCTTGCTCATGCCTCATTTCTCAAATTCTCAAATCTGTCACAAAAGGAAAAAGGAAGCATCAGGCACATGCACACCAGCAATCCTATGTGAAAGGCCAGCATTCTTTTAAATGGTCAACACCCTTTAAAGTACCCCTTAAATCACCTTCACCTTCTCACAGAAACTCTAATCTGCTGCACCAAAGCTTCATCATGAAAAATAGCAATCAGTGGCTGCATTATATTCTGGGCCTTCTGTTTTGCAACCATGAAAATATCTCTTTGCCATAAATTATTCTATTCAAAAAACTTTATCCAATGACAGCAACATCCAACGGTAACAGATAACGATGACATAATACGTGCACAGGAATTGGGAATGATGGAAATAACGAAATATGATACTCATAAGCCTACAAGAAAAGCTACGACAGAATTCTGTTCAAAGCTGGTAAAAAAATGATTGCAATAATAACGATGACGTAAATTTATATGTAAATAATGAGGTTACTCAGTTTCTAAGGCCAGGATAAAACAAACGATAAAACTGAAGAAATGATGAATGACACACCTGAATGTTGGCCAATCTACGGCCTGTCTTTGGTCGAACTTCCAGCGATGCCACTGGAGTTCCTTTCTCTGCGCATTCAGTCTCAAAAGATCGGACGGCTTTATCAAAGCCATTGTAGGAAAGATACTGAAAATGTAAAACGATGACACCAACTAATTCACAAACTAACATGCAGAACTGCTCAACAAATATATTTATTTTTTCTCTAAATTAAATTATTTTAAGTGCGCCCAACACAGGAAATATTGCCAATAGTCTTAAATAGTTCTCAAAAGAAATAAATGAAGACTCGTCCAGTTGTGTCTCTCAAGCTAAAACAAGCTTCTGAAGAATAGCAAACAAAAGCAAAAATGATTGCAAATCCTGCCAGCACGTGAACATATAAATCAAGTTTAGAAATGACTTATAAAAAAAATAGAAGTTCTTTCTAGACGTGTTTGACAATCTCAGTTTTCTTATGTTAAACTAAGTAATTAAGTAAAGTACTTATACTCTATAATGGGAAGCACTAATAGACACAAAACTTCTTTCCTGCTTAACAAGATACTAACAAAAACTTGGTGTTTCTAACAAATTCTATCAATTAAAATTGAAATTAACAATTAAATAGCAACATTCAAAGAGCAAATTAATCAAGGTTTTCTCTCGCCTATGAGGTAGCCTATAAGGAGTGAAATGTCATTATGAATTATAATTTCACATCAGTCAGCACAACAATGTCTACTGCCTCGTCAACTAAAAGTCACAAGTGTCCGGCTGATACACAGAAATGGAGCCAACCATGGTATTAGCTGCAAGCACCTTATTTTAGTAATCTAATAAATTAACAATAAGCATTGTAAACAATTAACACAAAACAGGCATCAGTCAATCATTAAGTCATAATGAAAAAATAAAAGCAGTTAAAACAAAGCATAACACAAGACGACAATACAGTTGAAAATGACATTAATTAGCTGACCTCCTTCACAATCAAGTTAATTTCTCCTTCAAAAGCCATAGCTCCCGACATCTTTGTATTTCTGAATCTAAACAAATTACAAATCGGATGTTTGTGTTTCATAAAAAATAAAGCAAGAATCCTTTTAAAAAGCAACAATCATAATCACAGTCCTGGAAATTTCACACTGATTTAAAAATAATTTAACGATATTGTCTGAAGTTTTGAGGCCTTATCATCACACCCTGTTTGAGTCATTGGCTCAAAAGAAACTAAAATAGAACACATTTTTTTATACAATCCTAGATTTTACACAATTATTTTGAGAATCTTCAGTGACACAAATGTCAATTTTTGGCTAGGGCACAGGTAGAAAATTGGTACTATAATTTTAATTCACCCTTTTTTTTCGATTTAATTTCGCCAACTTCTAGTTTGTCCAGAACCCTTTTAATTGATCCAGCTTCTGCTTAGACAAGAATTTGTTCGATAAATCCCGTTTCTATTTTGTCAGCATATATTTTTCATCAATTTTACATTGAAAATTATTCTTCATCAATCCAGCTTCAATTTCAGCAGAATGACTGCACTAACCCTAAAACTAACCCTAACCGACCCTCACGACGCCTAACCTGAGCCCTAACCGACCCTCACACGCTAAATCCCGCTTCTACTTCGTGAGGAAATATTTTTCATCGAATTTCTAATTCTGTGGGGTCGTACACGAAACCTACATCGACACGCTGAAATAAATAAAAAGGGTGAATTAAAATTATAGTACCAGAAAATTTTCAGGTTTCTATTGCAAGGGTTTCCATGGACGTAGTTGCAAAATACACATAATTAGTTTTTACAAATTTAGAAATTACATATTTGGGGTGTTTGAACCCCAAACCACCCAATCTAAGCCCATAGTTACTGGTGGGCCCAAGTTTAGCCACTAACTGCCCATGATTTACACAAGTATGTGTACCAAATGAACGCATCTGTCAAAGATCAGTTATAATCTCGTGGCACCTGTAGGCCTACATTCATAACTCATTTATCCGTGCAAAAAATACAAATAATAAAAATAATTTAAAGGTTTATTCAAGTTTTCTGTTTTGACATAATGCAACTATCTAATAATGAGCAGCTCCTAATTTTTCATGAAATACTTGCCAAAATGAATAATGCATCTGTGTATGAGGACGAAGTTCTGTATCATGTATGCATTTTCAACATTTGAAGGTATGTATAATGGCAGTAACCATACATTGTTATTATGTCTGGGTACATACGCAAATAAGTCGTTGAATATACGCAAATAAAATTTGTCAGTGGTACGCTAGTGGTAAATGGCGAATTTGTAATGTAGAATAAAATTATCAGCTAGAGTTGCATAAAGAACCAATCCGCAGATAATGTTCAACCGTCAAGGAGAGAAACCATGCAAATTTCAGATGCTCAAAATTCAGAAATCGCTCAACTGTTGCCTCCTGTTTGACATCTAATAGTTTACGTGTGCAAAAAAACCTGTAGTTTAGCCGAAATGTTGCCTTTTCTCGTCGGATATCAATAAATTCCTTGTATTGGCGTCGTTGGTAACACTACGTATCTACATCTCCATATTACATAGATCTATAACGTATTCACTAGAGCATCAATACGTCATTTCCTTTTTGTAACGTAGTACTCAGAACGTGCCTTTTAGAAATATCCGTCTACATTTTTTGTTTAGACATAGACATAGACATATTTTTTTATTGATCCCATCAATTCAATTGTACATGTATGTTTAACAAAGTATAGACATAATTCGCAATAAGATTAATATAGCGAATCGCAATTCGATCTTAGCATTACATTGCATAACATTGCTCTTTCACAAATCATATCCTGATTCCTCCTCTTCTCATCACATCCCTCGTCATTTCAATTCTAAACATCACCCACCTTAGCCGTCCATCTATCTGCCTGCCTGACTCTCCGGACTTGACCCGCTGCCTATCGATTTTGTTTTGATTGAGCGCCTGTGAATAAGCTGGTTCCCGCGACTTGGCTTTTGTGGGCGCTGTAGAAGTTTCGAGATTACGATTACGATTACGATTACATGCACAATAAATATTATCATAGTAGCGTCATAATAATTTGAGCATATGTATCTATGTAGTTTTCTACACTCATCCAAAGATAAATTCAATAGACATGGACATAATCATGGGCGCCGACTCTGCGAGGCCCGTGAGTGCTCAGCACCACCAGAAATTGGCCATGCGAGGCCCACCTATGCATGGGCACCACCAGAAATCAACCGACAAGATGTGCTTTTATGATGTTATTTCTCTGTTGGCATTGCTTATCTACAAAAATCATTGCGTCTTTTACATAGGCTATTTTCTTTTATCCCAGTTAATCTACGTTACTATTACTCCAGTTTTACCCCGTCCGGTAGTCTGAACTCCATATGAATACGAAGAAAACCTCGAAATTCTGCTCATTCGATCCGCTTCAATCATTTTTTTATATTACGGACGAAGGCGACGATTTGAATGACTTTCTTTGTATTGCACATGCTAGGCTATATATAGTAATGATCTTCAATGGGCGAGAATCACCTCTCAGCATCACTAAAGCTGGATATTGTCTTGTATGTGTTAATTAACAAAACCAGCCTTGACTAATTTGTCTGTGAAGACTATTTGAAAAACTATGTTTCACAATGTTAATATTGGCTCACTAAATATAGCCTATTGGTTATTGTAGACAGAATTTTCAATTTCTTGTGCAAAATTTGAGTGTGTTGAGTTTTGGCCTAGGCCTAATTAGGGGAGAGTGCTCCAAGATGCCCATGCTAACGAAGATTGTGCTTTTTTCTCTGTGGATTCCAAGAGAAGTAGCCTACATTTATTGAAGTCTTAAATCATATCTTTAAACAATTAAATAATGGGAAATTTCGATGAGATTAAAATGTCACTATATTTCATGTTGTGTGGATTTTTTTTACACAACGGCAGGGATGCTTTTCAAGTTTTAAACCACGACAATTTCGTAAAAATGACAAACTAACATGCTACAATCGCAGTGTGGCAAGTAAACAAATTCGAAAATGATTAGGAACTCATCCCCTCCCCAAGCCACTTTGACCCTTCCCTGCTCGGCGATCATCGTCCTTTGACCGCAAGTTCGTCCTCTAAAACCATGAACAAGTCACTGCCTATGAACAGAGGTAATTTCAATACCTCTCCTATCAAAAAAGGCTCAAACATTTTTTCCGCGCTCACGCGCGGATTTCATTCGCACTCGTTTGGGCACTCACACTCTTCGAGTCAACTCGGCGCCTATGGACATAATGTCATAAACAATCCTAATTAAGTAGGCTATAGCCAATATTCCGACTCATGTTACAACTTACAAACCTTTTAAGATCTTGTAAATAGGGCAATGCGACATATTAGGTCGGCTCTGACTAAGGGTAGCCTACGTGACTATGTGCCTGTTCTCTTGTCCTCTCGCCTTGATTAGGCCTATGCTAATTCTAGTTGTGTAGCCTACGTGGGCATTTCAGACTTTTAGGTCTATATGCTGCAATGCATCCAAAACTCCTTAGCACGGGTTGTGCTGCCCGTCTCACCTTCCCAAGTTTCTCAGCCCTATATGGGAGGGGAGGAGGGCGGCAACGCATTGAATAACACGCTGTCAAGAAGAGCGGTCGAGAGGTAGGTCTACCGAGGTCGCGCCCCGTAGGACGGACGTGCTTTGTGTCTGCATGCTGTCTGTTTCGTAACTTTCGTTAGTAACCTAATTATTAAGATTGATGTCTTCTAGCTGTAATATTTGCGCTCATGTGAATTGTTTCAATTGCATAAATTGTCTACTGTAGGCTAAGCCTCGATCTGCACCCAGGATCGAATGGAATCTCGGCTTCCGCTCTATAGCTTCGGAGCTCGAATTCATTGGATCCCAACCGTCAATAACGGCTCGAAACTTCGGCTACTATTAGTTTCTTTTTGGTTTTTAAGTAGGCCTGCTTAAATATCTAACTCCATCGTCCTCTGGCGGTTGATTATCTGTGCCTCAGAATCAGATTCAGGCCTATAGACCCCTAGGCTGTAACCTAATGTAGATCTATCTACACTATTTCACTTTGAACATCTTGATCAGTCCGGAAGCATAAAAATATTTTATAGGCCTACGCTTCCGGATTGCGTGGTGCAGAATGAAAGGCAATAGATTCACACTGAAGTCGCCGTGCGCTATTCAACACAGACACGCGCACACAAACAAACAAACACACACACACACACACACACACAAAAACACGCACATACACACACGCGCGCGCGCGCTCGCACACAAACCGAAGTCACGCAGTAGATAAGCTGCACGACATTGTCTACTACAAAGATTTAAATTAATGTCTCTTAACTGAAACAAACCCATCGTAATAATTGTTCCTTTATTAATTGTCTGTCTGTCTAGCTGTCTGTCACGTTCCCTTCTCTCGATTTGATGTAGGCCTGTACTTACTGTAATTAGTGGTCCATGAGCGCACTTGCCATAGGGCCTATATAGGCCTACGCGCCTGTTTATGGGTGCCGCGACTTTATTTATCTTATTTTTACATTATTATTCATAGCCTACTATACTTTATTAATATTTGAATTTATTTCTGTGTTTTATTTTATAATTTTGACATGTAACTGCGGGTGCGGTGTGTCACCATGGCAGGAATTAATTGTCTGATTTTCAATTAAACGAATATACAATAGGCCTACAATTATTTTAATTAGACTTTGTGTGCAAAAAGCAAATTCATTTATTTACTCATTTAGGCTTAGGGCCTACATGTTTCCGTGCTGACGACTATAAGCTTAGCTGCTTAGGCCTATATAATACGCAGCTGATTCTTGTTCTGTTCGTTATTTATAACAGCCACTTTTAGTAGGCATAAACGCTCATCGTCAAAGAGTCAAACATTGACTTAATTATGAACTCGTAGGGCCTACTTAATAGCTGCGTTTTAAACTTGATTAATTAACCGTTTACAGTGATCGTCGACGATTCGTCGGGGACGCATTGTCATGACTCTACGTCTGTCTACGAGAAGTGGACGGACTGATATACAGCACCGTTTCATCGACTTGCAGCCTTTGAGTGCTCGGCCTGTAACGCGGAGAGGTGAGGGCTCAAACCTTCGTTCATACGGCCACTGTGTCAGAGCCATTGTAATGACTACTTGAGGCTTGAGCAAGTCCTTAATTCACACAGAATAATTATTGTTGTTGCCCAATGCTCATTTCTATTGATGTCCTGCCACAATGCCATGCATGGGGCATCTGACCTTTAGAGTTTAGAAACATTAACAAACAAACTTAATCAGCTCAAACATAATCAACTCAAACATAACTAACTCAAACATAATTATAGGCCTAGTCGTTGTAGGCTAGGCCTACTCGTTGGCAATTCCTACGTGTATCAAAGTATTATAGGCTACACTGTAAGCTTTCTAACGATCTGTGGTTGTTTTTGTTGTTCCTGCGATTGAATGACACCACGAATGAATTTCTGGAGCGTCCTATAGGTGCATCATAATATTATAATTATTGTTGTCTGTAGATGAGTGTTGGAACTTGGACGGTGACTTGAAAAGTCGAGATTTCAAATCTACGTCCATGCAAGATGGCGTTCCACACTAGCTTGTCCATGTCACGATCGAGTAGACTAGGCCTACACCGACTTTACGATGTCAGTAGGCCATAGACTATCTTTGAAGAATTTAATTTATAAAATGTAGGCCTACGTGTTCAATGCTGTTCATGAATGTATGCACGCAAGCATGATGTATTTATGTACAAAATTGTCCATTGTACATGTAAGTTTCTGCGTAGTTATGTGCGTGGATGTGTGTATGATATCTATTGGCCTATACACTGTAGCCTATGCATTGTATACACTGTATTCAGTGTGATAATTGTAGACAAAATAACTGAAGGGTCAGACACACACTTATGTGGGGTTTTGGTGCGCAATGAAAACTTTTATGGGGTCCTAAATAAGGTTAAGGGGTTTAAGCTGACAACTCGGCAATCTTAACTCTGTATGCAGCAGCATATATATATATATATATATATATATATATATATATATATATATATATATATATATATGTATCTATGTGCATTGTGCGTGGGTGTGTGTGTGTGTGTGTGCATGTGCGCGCGCGTGTGTGTATGTGGAGGTGCGTATGTGTGTAAGTGTGTGTGTGTACGGTGTCAGTGTGTGTATGTGGGTGTCTGTAATCATAAGCCTAATTTTTAATTATGCCGGTATGGGGTATAGGCCTATATATAGCCTACGTGTGTGTGTTTGTGTGTAACAATTAAACGACTGCATATAAATAATATGAAAACTTATCCAATGATTAAACGACCTATATTAAGATATGGTTCTTGAGCTGCGTGTACCAAAGTATATTATAGACCTATATGACTATATATATATATATATATATATATATATATATATATATATATATAGCGACACGAAGGAATGACCATAGTATATATATATATAAATATATATATATATATATAGCGACTCGTTTCGATCCATTTTCAAAGTCCAGCTATTCATAGACGTAGACCTATATTGACAGGCAGTACCGTATACATATGCAATGAAACATTGTCTTCAATTTGTATTCGTCTAGAGCTATCTGTAGATTTTAGTATTCACAAAGTTCTATCCGAATAGTGACATTGAAACAATTTTTAACTACTCAAACTCTAGACGTTGCAGGGCATCAGTTTATTCACAAGCGCTACGTCGTGTCAAATCGGTTACTGCAGAGATAGGATACATCACGTGAAAGTCATATTTCCTTTTTAAGCAGAATATAGTAACAGTAATTAATGGATCCTTTGAGTGACAAATATATCCGACACGAAGGAATGACCATAGTATATATATATATAAATATATATATATATATATGAAATATATATGACATTAGCCTATAATATATATGATATTATATATATGATATAGGATATTTTATATATATATATGTATATATATGATTATATGACATTTTATATATGATATATATATATATATGTATATAGCTGCACAATAATTATTTCTGTTCTTGCCCCCCATACGGATGTCAGTCGTCAAAAATAATGAATAGCGTATATATACACTCAACGTAAGCCTATACATTGTCAGTGGAAGGAACAGACGGTGAGGAAGAGGACTTGCCAACGATCCTCGCATGCATTCACAGTTGTATGCCGAGGCGAAGAAAATGGCGTCGCAAGCGCCTCATGGTCATCGCTAGCTCCCTCTTGTCAGCTTAACTAATAATAATAATTACTCTTTTTTCTACTTCTTCTTCACTCCATTCAACAAACGTTTCCCTACTCAATGTCGGGAGAAGTCGTATAGTCGTATATATAACACACTATTTCTAAAGCGTCAATATTCATCAAAGCGCATAAAAACCACCAGATTATTCATTTGCGCTGCGTCAAGACAGGTGGGTGGTCAAGATCGGTGGCGGCGCCAATGGGGATAGGGGCTAAGGCCCCCCAAAAGGCCATCCGGGGGCTAAGCCCCCTCCTCCTAAAAAAGGTCATCCTGTTTTTCACAGGTAAAACTGAAGTTTTGGCGGATGAAAATGGGACATTTCCATGAGATTTCGGCCGAATGACTAAAAAAGGTCGTCCGAAATTTTGGCGGATGAAAATGGAAAATTGAAGATTTCCTCCGCAAGGATTCAGCCCCAAACATAGGCGCAACCACCCTATGGGACCCACGGGACGCGTCCCCCCCCAACTTTCGAGTGGTCCCATTGACTTTATCATTATGGTCCCCCCCAACTTTTAGGACGTGATTCATTTGGTCCCTCCCAACTTTTAGAACGTGATTGCGCCTATGGCCCCAAAACTGAAATCCTGGCGATGCCACTGGTCAAGATATTTGTCAAATGGAGATTCAATTATTTCTGGTCGTCATAGAGGCTGGAGAGACAGAGAGTGGAAGAGGAGGAGGAGGAGGAGGAGGAGGAGGAGGAGGAACTGATATAAAACGGATTTTGCAGGGTATAGTAATGTTGAGGAGAAATCTTGATGGACAGGTGGGGGGTCGATAAATAGAAGAACCCGAGGCAGATGAGGGTTGGTCACGAGGAGAAATCTGGGAAATTCACTCACAATAAAAAATATTATACACTATTGCCTATGTACTCTCCTCCTAATGCTCGCTATTCCGTATATGCATGCCACACACACATACACACACACACACACACACACACACACACACACACACACGCGCGCGCGCGCGCGCGCACGCACGCACACATGTATATAAAAATTATACGAAATTGATGCTGCCTGACAGCATAAATGCACATTCTAAAAATTGTGTTGAGTCGGTATCTATAGTGTCCCTTGTTTAGAAATCGGCCGAGGTATGGCGCTATATAATTGCATTGTCATCATTGTTATTGTTATCATTATTATTATTGTTATGGTTATTATTGTTATTATTATTATCATTATTCTACAAATGCACATTTAGAATTGGATGGATGAACATGACATTGTATTGTGTTGTGGTACGTCATCCAGCAGAGAACCTCCAGATTCCATCCATCGCCCGTGGGGATCTGTTGTTGTTATTATTGGAATGATTTGATGATTTTCCGGTCGTTCAGCGGCTGCGGAGGACGGAAGTTGGTGATCATCTTGCCACAGAATTCGTCTCGACATCCCTCCGGTTTCTGGTTTCGCTTGAATGAATTCAGCTGCCGGAATGCATTCAACTGCAGCAACAAATAATAATTTATAACT
>OX457041.1:14050210-14197710 GCA_949752735.1 Lumbricus terrestris
TCTAATTAGCAGGTGATCCATTTTCATTACGGTCTATAAATATACTGTGCTTTGAAATAGACGTGACAGGCTAACATTTGCCACTATAAAACCACCGTAGACGAAAAGACTAGGCGGTGATAGTTGCATGATTTTGTAAGACAAGCCAGTTAACTGCCGTTGAGTTGAACTGAGACGTGTCGCAGTCTGAGTTCATTTCCTATATATGGCCAAAGTAATGCGGATAAAGTTTGTGATTGGCTCTAACATAGCTAGAAGCATGACCAGTTCTCGCTTCAGCAGACACAATTGATCAAATTCGACCAGAGCGTCGTTTGTCCAGCAAAGATTTTCATAATTACAGCGTCAGGGCCTACTATCCCCCCCTGAGTGGTGGAAGCATTCCCCCCTAACAGAAACGTTTGTCTCTATTGTAAGTGTCGAAGGCGCTAAGCTGCGAGTGCCGAAGGCACGAAGCCCATAGCGACTATAGGGGGTCTGGGGGAGCGTCGTGAGCTCCCCCAGCGGGGTCTGGGGTGGAGCCCCAGAAACCAACGCATTTTTAGCTGTTGTCATCGACTAGAGCGCATGTTTTAGGCTCTTGTTTGCTAGCTGTTTATGAGCGATAAAGTCACGAAAATTTCACTTTTTTGAATTTGCACGCTGTATACATAATTGTACCTCTTAAAGCTGTCATCTTCACAAAATTGCGGGTGAATTAAGGCTCAGAAACGTGGCTTAGGATATCATAAAATGTCGCCTCCCCATGATTTAATTTTTTTAAATTTGCGCAATATAATGGTAACTTTCTAAAATTTCTCATTATGGGTTAGCAGTGCGTTAAACACTGTAGTAGTCATGTGAAGTTCGAAAAGGTCCAGCATTCAGTAAAATATCAATTTCATTCAAAGGTATATCAAATTGAGTAGTCTACTGTCAGTTGTACAATTATACTCAGCAGCATCCATTTTCTGTTCCAGACAGATCCCATGGACATTTCCCAGGACCACTCCCCGTAATTTCCTCTCTGTTGCGCAACCAAGCTTTCATTGCTTGATTAATGTTTACTTAAACAGACTAAAAACCTTTACTATAAACAAAAGTAGGCTAGTAATTTACTCTTGCTTCTTTGCCTCCTATCACTAAAATTCATTCTTAAAATATCGTTCATTTTATTTGAGAGCAATATTATAAAACCAATGCAGTTTCAGTACATACAGTATACTTTAACAAAATGTTAATTAATTAATGTAATTAGGCCGAATTATGAGTTGTGAGAGCGAGCGCCATAAACGTACAGAGGCAAATGTGACTGTAAAGCAAAGGTCATACCAAATGAATATATACCCTTGAGATGGCGGGATGAACGTTCAAGGGGAATTTTCGTGGGTGTGCGGGGAGGAGTAGAACAGAGGGAGTCCAGAAGGAAATCTCTTATACCCATCTATCATTAGGGGGGGGGGGAATTCCCTCTGGCACAAGTTGGATTAGTCTACTTACTCCCCCCATGTGGCAAGCCCTGATGGATATACGAAATTGATGGACGCGCAAGGACAAATTTATGTGAGTGTTAAGCAAAAGTCAAATTAAATGAAGATTTACCCTGTGTTATGACGGGATTGTTCGGGGGATTTACCTGGAGGAAGTCCATGACAGATGGACTTTTTCCCAGGGGGGGGAAACCTTTCCCCCCCTGGCCCAAATTGGAAGCAGTCTGCTTCCATCCCCCCATGGCGTAGTAGGCCCTGTACAGCGTTATCAAAACCGTGGGCCTTTTATTAACTTTCGCGTTTCAACACTGTTGCACATCACTCAAACTTCGATGATAATTATTGATATAACTATCAATTCCCGACATAAACAAATTACGTCATAAGACCGATATTAAAAGAGTTAAAAGACAACAGAATTCGCTCTTTCCAAGTTCACGGTCAAGGGTCATATCGTAAAGGGGGGTCCCGTAGCTCAGTGGTGAGAGCGCTGGTCGTTAAGCTGAGAGTCATCCGCGCGACCCGGGTTCAAGCCTCACACAGGGCAAAAATTTATTTGAATTTTCTGTTAGCTACCATTGGCGCTTTGCTGTTGTGTTGCTTGACTCGGGTTGTGCTAAAAATAAAGATAGCCCTCCCACTTCTGGCTTGGCCGACCAGAAGTGATCCAGTTCTTAGGCCATTAGTTAAGTTACCGAACCCACTGCTGTAAAGCCGAACTGCGTGTCGTGCTACAGTGGGCCGTATTTCGTATAACTTGTAAATGTAATCGTTCTGCGGTTTGTCAGATTGAATGTCAATAAACGAAGATTATTAAACGATTTAACATTTTATTTCTATAATCAATCTCATAAGCTGCCTCTGAAGTAGTCATGGACACTGGTCTGAGACTCTTCTAACTATAACCAGCCCGGTGTTCCTATAATAAGCTGAAGTGTCACCTCTTCAAGAATTCAGACTCCCCCACCCCCGCTCAGTAATTACTCCACCTTCAAATTCTCAAAGCAAGTGACTGTCAGCTTAACTGTTTTATCTGCTCCAGATGGGTATCTTAATAATCGTGGTCCAAATAGTCCAAGAAAAGTGTCGCTTTCTGGAGCATCACAATAGTGATTATAACAATGTTCCATAAACTCCTTTTCAATTTCAAACAACTCTCCGCAGAATCCACAACCGTAAGGTCTAGAAACAAATTCGCGCACTTCGTCCATAGCAACAAAATGATTCACAGAGAAAATTGTTTCTTTAGGATCTTGGATTGAACTCGGCTTAGATGAAAGTTGTCGCATAATAATTGGTGATGTCGACAAGTCTCTTCCTTCAATGTCATCCTTACTGGACTCGATCAATCTCACATCCCAAGAACTTTTAAAGCAAGTTGTTTCTGGAGTGCACTTCTGTGGATTTTCTCCAGTGTGTCTTCTTGCATGGCATTCCAGAGATTGTTTCGTTGTAAATGCTTTTTGACATAAAATGCATTTGTATGCAGTGGCGTAACTACGGGGGGGCAAGGGGGGCAGCCGCCCCCCCAAATGAAAGGGCTGCCCCCCAGCTGCCCCCCCCCCCCAATCCCTGCGTTTGTTTTACTTTTTACTCTTACGAGTGATAAAGAATTAAACAATGTTATATAATTTCTGACTTCTTTTATTTTTTATACAACTTCCTGTACAACTTCTTATAGGGTGGGTGATGGGAAAGTGGGACAGGCCACTATAGTGCACTGTGGGACAGACAATTAGCTAGTGAGGCTTGCTTGCGTATTATGTCCAATACTGTAATACATCCAAAATCTAAAAATACATAGTCTATGGCAATATACCGATGCCGATGCACGCTTTAATTGCCAACGGTAGCCACCTCATCATTTTAAGCTGCCATCCCACTGCCCCCCCATAAAAAAATAACTGGCTACGCCACTGTTTGTATGGCTTCTCTCCATTATGGCTTCTTGTATGGCGTTTCAGAGAACGTTTCGTTGGAAATGATTTATTACATAGATTGCATTTATATGGCTTCTCTCCATTATGGCCTCTTGTATGGTATTCCAGAGAATGTTTCGTTGTAAATGCTTTTTGACATAAAATGCATTTGTATGGCTTCTCTCCGTTATGATTTCTTGTATGGCGTTCCAGAGACGGTTTTGTTGTAAATGCTTTGTGGCATAGATTGCACTTATATGGCTTCTCTCCGGTGTGGCATCTTGTATGGCATTCCAGCAAATATTTCTTTCCAAATGTTTTTGGGCATAAATTGCATTTATATGGTTTCTCTCCAGTATGGCTGTTTGTATGCCATTCCAGAGAATGTTTGTTTTTAAATGCTACCTGACAGAGGTTGCATTTATATGGCTTCTCTCCAGTGTGGGATTTTACATGGTGTTCCAGAGAATGTTTCGTTGTAAATGTTTTATGACATAGAATGCACACATATGGCTTCTCGCCAGTGTGGCTTCTAGCATGGCATTCCAGAGAAGGTTTCGCTGCAAATGCTTTGTGGCATAGATTGCATTTATATGGCTTCTCTCCAGTGTGGCTTCTAGCATGGCATTCCAGAGAAGGTTTCGCTGCAGATGCTTTGTGGCATAGATTGCATTTATATGGCTTCTCGCCAGTGTGGCTTCTAGCATGGCATTCCAGAGAATGTTTCGTTGTAAATGTCTTGTGGCATAGATTGCATTTATATGGCTTCTCTCCATTGTGGGATCTTACATGGTGTTCCAGAGAATGTTTCGTTGTAAATGTTTTATGACATAGAATGCATTTATATGGCTTCTCTCCAGTGTGGTTTCTTGCATGGCGTTCCAGAGAATATTTCGCTGTAAATGCTTTGTGGCATAGATTGCATTTATATGGCTTCTGTCCAATGTGGCTTCTAGCATGGCATTCCAGAGAAGGTTTCGTTGCAAATGCTTTGTGGCATAGATTGCATTTATATGGCTTCTCTCCAGTGTGGCTTCTTGCATGGCATTCCAGAAAAGATTTCGCTGCAAATGCTTTGTGGCATAGATTGCATTTATATGGCTTCTCGCCAGAGTGGCTTCTAGCATGGCATTTCAGAGAATGTTTCGTTGTAAATGCTTTGTGGCATAGATTGCATCTATATGGCTTCTCTCCAGTGTGGCTTCTAGCATGGCATTCCAGAGAATATTTCGTTGTAAATGCTTTGTGGCATAGATTGCATTTATATGGCTTCTCTCCAGTGTGGGATCTTACATGGTGTTCCAGAGAATGTTTCGTTGTAAATGTTTTATGACATAGAATGCATTTATATGGCTTCTCTCCAGTGTGGTTTCTTGCATGGCGTTCCAGAGAATATTTCGCTGTAAATGCTTTGTGGCATAGATTGCATTTATATGGCTTCTCTCCAGTGTGGCTTCTTGCATGGCATTCCAGAGAAGGTTTCGCTGCAAATGCTTTGTGGCATAGATTGCATTTATATGGCTTCTCGCCAGGGTGGCTTCTAGCATGGCATTTCAGAGAATGTTTCGTTGTAAATGCTTTGTGGCATAGATTGCATCTATATGGCTTCTCTCCAGTGTGGCTTCTAGCATGGCATTCCAGAGAATATTTCGTTGTAAATGCTTTGTGGCATAGATTGCATTTACATGGCTTCTGTCCAGTGTGGCTTCTTGCATGGCATTCCAGAGAAGGTTTCGTTGCAAATGCTTTGTGGCATAGATTGCATTTATATGGCTTCTCTCCAGTGTGGCTTCTTGCATGGCATTCCAGAGAAGGTTTCGCTGCAAATGCTTTGTGGCATAGATTGCATTTATATGGCTTCTCGCCAGGGTGGCTTCTAGCATGGCATTTCAGAGAATGTTTCGTTGTAAATGCTTTGTGGCATAGATTGCATCTATATGGCTTCTCTCCAGTGTGGCTTCTAGCATGGCATTCCAGAGAATATTTCGTTGTAAATGCTTTGTGGCATAGATTGCATTTACATGGCTTCTGTCCAGTGTGGCTTCTAGCATGGCATTCCAGAGAAGGTTTCGCTGCAAATGCTTTGTGGCATAGATTGCATTTATATGGCTTCTCTCCAGTGTGGCTTCTTGCATGGCATTCCAGAGAAGGTTTCGTTGCAAATGCTTTGTGGCATAGATTGCATTTATATGGCTTCTCTCCAGTGTGGCTTCTTGCATGGCATTCCAGAGAAGGTTTCGCTGCAAATGCTTTGTGGCATAGATTGCATTTATATGGCTTCTCTCCAGTGTGGCTTCTTGCATGGCATTCCAGAGAAGGTTTCGTTGCAAATGCTTTGTGGCATAGATTGCATTTATATGGCTTCTCTCCAGGGTGGCTTCTTGCATGGCATTCCAGAGAAGGTTTCGTTGCAAATGCTTTGTGGCATAGATTGCATTTATATGGCTTCTCTCCAGTGTGGCTTCTTGCATGGCATTCCAGAGAAGGTTTCGCTGCAAATGCTTTGTGGCATAGATTGCATTTATATGGCATCTCTCCAGTGTGGCTTCTTGCATGGCATTCCAGAGAAGGTTTCGTTGCAAATGCTTTGTGGCATAGATTGCATTTATATGGCTTCTCTCCAGTGTGGCTTCTTGCATGGCATTTCAGAGAAGGTATCGCTGCAAATGCTTTGTGGCATAGATTGCATTTATATGGCTTCTCTCCAGTGTGGCTTCTTGCATGGCATTCCAGAGAAGGTTTCGTTGCAAATGCTTTGTGGCATAGATTGCATTTATATGGCTTCTTTCCAGTGTGGCTTCTTGCATGGCATTCCAGAGAAGGTTTCGCTGCAAATGCTTTGTGGCATAGATTGCATTTATATGGCTTCTCTCCAGTGTGGCTTCTTGCATGGCATTCCAGAGAAGGTTTCGTTGCAAATGCTTTGTGGCATAGATTGCATTTATATGGCTTCTCTCCAGTGTGGCTTCTTGCATGGCATTCCAGAGAAGGTATCGCTGCAAATGCTTTGTGGCATAGATTGCATTTATATGGCTTCTCACCAGTGTGGTTTCTTTCATGGCATTCCAGATTATGATGCCTTGCAAATGTTTTTTGACATAAATTGCACGTGAATTGTTTCTCTCCAAAGTGAGGTCTGTATCGGTTTGTTTCATCAACAATGCTGGCTTGCATCTTCAGATCTTCAAACAATTAAAAGTTATTTTAATCATGTTCTTGTTGTATTTGTGCTCAATTTTTTTTTTTTAAAAAGAGACGAAAACGGACCTTGCTAACCATCGAAGCTAAACGGTGTCGGCCTATGTCAGTTAGTTGGACACTCTACCTACACTCCTGGACACTCTACCTACATGCCCTTGATGAGTATGCAGGACAAAATTTCCAATGCAATTGAAAATAACCAGTATGCAATAGGAATTTTTTTCGACCTGCCAAAGGCCTTCGACACCGTCAATCATAATATCCTACTAAAAAAAATTAAGCATTTATTAGATTCGGGGTACCCAATTGAGTTGGTTCTCTAGTTATTTTACTGCCCGACATCGTTAATTTTGGTCTCCTGCAATGGCACTTTATCTAATCTACGGGAAATTAACTTTGTGGTCCCTCGAGAATCTATTTTCGGTCCCTTATTGTTTCTAATCTATGTCAATGATCTTCCTAATGCATCTCCTCTGTTGTACTTTATACTCTTCGCTGATGACACTGATGTATTCTACTCCAACTCATCTCTTGATGCCCTAATTCTCGACGTTAACTCTGAATTGAAAAACATAGCGGTATGGTTCCATGTAAATACATGTAAACTGTCCTTAAATCTTGACAAAACCAATTACATAATCTTTAAATCCCATAGAAAGAATTGTCCAGCAGGAAATCTGAGGGTGTGCATTGAAGGGGTCCCGGAATCTTGGAATATTATCCTGTACCTCTCAGCTAGTACCTCCTCATATTCGTCTCACATTATATTATTCACTCATTTACCCTTACCTCGCATACTGCAACATAATTTGGGCTTCTACCTATAAATCTAGTATGCCGAGTTTACTCAAGCTCCAAAAGCGAGCAATTCGAAATATAGGAAACTTGCCCTATGGAACTTCGACCAAATCTAAATTCCGGAAATATAGGTTTCTCAATGTTTATCAAATTAGGCATGTGCATATAGGTCAGTTCATGTTTAAATATTTTCATGGTTTATTACCTTCTGTGTTTAATAATTGTTTCCTCCCTACTACTGAGGTGCATTCATATCATACTAGACATGTCAACTCTTACCATTTGCCTTACGCCCACACCAATATCCGTCGCTTTTCTGTCAAATACAGTGGGGCTCAAACATGGAATGAAATTCCGCTTCCCATCAGATTGCAACCTAATCTTTGTCTCTTTTAGTTAAGATTGAGAGCCATAATACTCGATAAAAACCAATAGATTATTCTGAAACACCTTGGGTATTCATTGTTGCCAGGGGCGGATCGAGGGGGGGCCAATCCCGCCATGGCCCCCATTTAAAAATTGCATGGGACGTGGCCCCCCATTTGGTTTCAACAAGCCACTAAATAAATGTAGTGGGAGAGAAAAACAGGACATCAGGCCCCCCATTAAAAAATTGTATGGGGCATGGCCTTCCGGGTCGATTTAGCGGCGGTTGAGATGGCATCTCTTTAACCCGGAAAATTGGTCGATGACTAAAAAAAAGGTCATCAGTTTTTTCGGCGGATAAAATTATCTTTTTTCCAGGAAAATTGGTCGATGACTAAAAAAAAGGTCATCAGTTTTTTCGGCGGCAACAACAAGACCCAAAATTTTGCCCCCTCCCTTCGAAAATTTCTGTATCCGCCCTTGATTGTTGCTAATCACTTAGTCATTAAATAGTTTAACTATTAAATAACCTCCCGTCACTCTTTCTGAATTGGTTTGGTGAAGACTTAGGTTATATCCAATTCCTACCAATTGTGCAGTGTCCCGACCATTCAGTAAATTTTCTGCCTCATGTTTCTCCTATACGTTCTCTGATCTTCGAATGTGTAACCGTGCTACTAGTTAAGGTGTTTATTGTTTAGTTAAGGTGTTTACTGTTTTCTTTCTCAATGTTGTTTTGTCTCATTATATTCTACATCAAGACCACTTTATGGCAACCTAATGGCCATCTTCATCATGGTTTTTCCGCCCAGGGGCCCACCTAGCGGGGTTGCAAGAAACTCTACTGGAGAGAGACATCAGTGACTATAGGCGCATAAGTGCACGGCGCCAATTATTCCGGATTTCTTCACTGAGAGTTAAAATCTTGACCCAACTGTATGCCTACTGCTGATATATTTCACAAATGCCTATGATTGTAATGGTAACATTTAAACGTGTCATCTTAATCAAAATATCTCTATTAGGCCTATTTCAGTGATGCCTATAGTTTACCCTGGTACGACTGAAACTACAATGATAAAATTAAAAGCGTAGAAGTTATGTTTTGATACATCAATTAATATAATTACCCATCTATGAACTGAATAAACGACGAAATCTTATCCACTGAATATATAGCTGGCCAGATTTTATCACAGATTATATCAACTTCTAACGTCATTTTCAGAAAATAATTTTAAGTTCAGCAACGTCATTATGACTAAATGACGTCAGAAACGTTTATTCATAGCTGCAAGGTCGTCGTTTCAGTCTGAATTATAGATACGATGTTTTCCCTACAATTGGAACCAGTTATACATGTACAATTCATTCATTCATTCATTCGGACATTTATATAGCGCTCCTTCAAGAAAAAACTACTCAGAGGCGCTCCCGACTCCAGCGCGCACAAAAAGAACAGTTTTAAGTTTAGTAAGGAAGGATCCTGGTAGAGTCCCAGGGTGTAGGCGTAGCTCAAAAGGAAGGCCATTCCAGACCAATACAATACCATTACAATACACCTATTCATCATTTTAAATTGTTGGCTCATGGGTCGTTGGCCCCAAACTATGAAATTTTTACATTAGCCAGTGAATGGCTTTCATTAAAAGTACATAAAAGGAGGCAGGAACTAAAAATAAGAAGTTCCATATCGACCTTCTTTCAATCTCATCAAAATTGCGTCCAGTATGCTAGCTAAAGCTTAAATTAGGCCTAATTGATTTGAATTTTGCATGTAGGCTAGGTCTGTGTAGCCTAACATGCTCTGAGGTCCATTTCAAATTGCCTAGAATTGTTGTTTAGACCTACAAAGAAATTCGTGTCCTTTCGATGCAAATGCGTTCTTCCTAATCGGCACTTTTCTGCAACTAGGCTACCTCCCGTCCCTGCTTTGAATAACACGTGCTCAACTTCATTCGGCGTGTGCTAAAAAGGCCACTGTCCGTGTGAGAATTGTGGGAAAGTAACGGGAGGGGTTGGACCATGGTCCACTTGAAATGGGGTGTGAAACAGACTTAACTATGGTGTTCTAAGGCTGGGGGCTGAAACACACTCCCAACACCTTTGGCAAGTCTCACCCTGGTCACTCTTTGGTCCTTAAAAATGACACAGACCTCATTTTCAAACCGACCGATGTACAAAATGTACTTGTGTACGACACCAATTCTTATTGTCAAGACCATAATGAAGATGTATACAAAAATAAGTACACCACGTGCCGTAGGCTATAAATAGCCACCTGTCTTTCCTTTCGATCGTTGAACATTTTAAAGCATCTACATCGGATAGATCCTAATAATAGTTCAATGGTGATGTGAAGCTGATTTCAAAGACAGTTTCTATCACTATATATGGGCAACTACTCAAACATCCTATTGTGCCCGAGTCTTTACCCGTGCATAAACAAATAAACAAATAAATAAATATTTATATAGTATATAAAATTTTATTTTTATATACAATATTCACTTACATTGTAAATTATGCATAATTATATGTGCATATATTGCATAATTATTGACAGACTGTACTAAAGGCAACCTTGAACCCATAAACATAATCTTATCTCGCCCATCAAACAGCATCAACTGTCAAATATATACGAGTAATTACTTCGGGCGCGATGCATTTTGCTTTGACAGTTGCAAATCAAAAGGATTATCTAATATACATTTGTATACCTGTGCGATTGCGTCTGTACGTATAGGCCTACGTACGTGACTATACCGCTATGGCTTGTTTTAGAATGTAGGCCTAAATATGTGCGTGAAACTGTGTAGCCTATGCGTGCATGGATGCAACATCATGCAAGTATATGGATGACTGTATAGGCCTGTAGCGTATTAAATCGCTATTATCTATCAAACTAACTTGTCTGATATTATATGTTAATTCTAAGTAGGAGTTAAGCTAGATAATTTAGTCGGCGTATCTAGATTAATAATTTGGCGTCTAGTGGATTAGTAACTAGGAGACCACGAATCTTGCGTACATGAGTGAGGCAGTCATGGTGACGTCAAGTGGTTACTATGGACGCTTACGTAAGCGAAAACATTTGCATCGACGCGTAACCAATAAAAAGCATCGAAATGAGCGTAACGGACAGAATTGAATGGAAATAGCCACGTCATTGAAATTCAATATAAAACGGTGATTCCTTACATGAACATTGAGAAAGATGGTTGCTCAGTTGTGTCTGGCAATTCATTTGAAGTTTATTCAATGGTGAGGATGAGGATGATGCTCGTATCTGGTCGTAAAACAGTACAAGGCATTCGTGTGAGAGTAGAGGCGATTTAGAAATTCGAAGTTGCGAATTCTAACGTCCGTGAAGTCTACATTGTGATTGTGACGGTTGGTGAGACGATATTCGTGTGTTGAGAAACGATTTTGGGCTCGTTGTCTCTGGTTGACATTTCAAGGTCATTTTTCAATTGGGAAGGAAATTCTCATTGGTTGGAGTGTGATAATTTGATGCTACGGAAGTATTGAATATTGTCTTGTCTGGTATTCGATCTGGATTCCACAGCTTGACAGTATCTCATTATCCTTCTTCAAATATAGCACGAGGTTGCTTATCTTCATTCAGTGAATCTACGGAGAATCTGCAGAACTATTTCTTCAAATATAGCACCGGGTTGCTAATCTTCATTCAGTGAATCTACAGAGAATCTGCAGAACTATTTCAAGGCCGTTTTACACTACAGAAACGATATGTCATATATCTCAACTGTGGAGTACAGATAAGCATTTAGTTAATTATAATTAGTGATACGCCAAATAAGTAAATAGGAATATTGCGTAATTGTATTGTGTATTTAATAGTTTCAATTATATCATACATTTATAAAGAATTGGTGTCTTTTTGAACAGATCATTTAAATGCAGTACATTTTCAATTACCCGCTAAAATAAGCATAAAAACGGAGACGTTACAAATGGGATGCTCGCGTCGGGATAAAATTGACAATATTATTGTTGATTAGATTGAACTTTACTGACATTTATATTGAAGAGACAAAGCTAATTAAAATGACGATCTATTTGGAAATTGTTAAGCACAGCGCAACGCCAGCGCAGCGCGTGTATAGATTTAAGCATTAGAGTCGGTGCGATAATCCTTATTGCGTAACATACACCAGAGATTGTATTACGTTAAGAGGGCGCACTAGTGTGACGCTTAATAATTTTAATAATTATTATAAGCGAGTGTGAAGTTGTATAGCGCATATTAGAGCGTTAAATTTATTACTACTTGACAAAAGTGAGTAAGTAAGAATGTCGATCACGGACTGGCAACAGTGGTTGGATATGGGACGTTCATTCTCATTGGAAGGTGAAGAGCTGAAGGCATTTGTCAGAGACAGACAGAACGAATTCAGACAGCAGAGGGCGGATGAACGAGAAGAGAAAAAGGAAAGTGAGCTACGTGCAGCTGCAGAAGCAAAAGCAGTTAGAGAAAACGAAATGGAAATGGCGAGGATGGCTGACGTTAGGCTTGAAAGAGAAGCAACCGAGGCGAGGCTTGCAAGAGAAGCGAATGAAGCTTTAGAGCATAAGAGACTCGAGATTCAAGCGAGAATGAGAGAAATAGAATCGAGAGATGGACGAAACAGAGATGATGGAGATTCTTATATGACAATGGGAGACAATCATCAAGGAAACCAAAGTCATAAGGGAATGAAAAATATTAAATTCCCAATATTTAACGAGGCTAAAGATTGTCTTGATGCGTACCTACTCAGATTTGAGAGGACATGTACGACATACGAGATACCGAGAGATGTGTGGTCGCTGATGCTAGCGCGACATCTAGAATCAAAAGCATTAGAAGTGTACCAGCGTTTGTCGGCTGAGGAAACACAAGACTACGATTGTTTAAAGAAGCATCTCTTGAAAAGATTCCAATTGACAGAAGGAGGGTATCGTAACAAGTTTAAGACTAGCAAGATGGAACAAGGAGAAACTCCTTCAAATTTCATTTACAGATTGCAACGATATTTGCAGCAATGGTTGCTACAAGCTGGATTTGAGCAGACCTACGAAGGAATCGAGGACCTACTGCTAAAGGATCAATTTTTCCTCACTTGTAGTAATGAGTTGAGGATGTTTATTAAAGAGAAAGGAAGAATGAGCTTAAAAGACACATTGACGTGTGCAGAATCCTACATCGAAGCTCATGGGTACAGATATGCAGAGAATTCTGTAAAACCTCAAGGGAGATTCAATAATGACAGAGGTAATGGAAAGCCATTTGAAGAGAAATCGAGAGAGAAATTCCAAGGAAACATGAACAGAGGAAGAGTCGAAACGCGACAGAACAAAGAGACAAATCACAGTGGAAATGTGAATAGAGGATTTAGTAGAGATAGAGAGCAGGCAGCGGAACACAAGATAACTTGTTTTGCGTGCGGTAAGGTAGGTCATAAAGCATTTGATTGTGTGCATAAAGCCAAAGGGTTTGTTAAACACACAGCTGCAGCAGTACAGATTTACGAGAATAGGGCGTACAGGGCTGTACAGACGAATGAAAATACGAAATCGAATGAAATTGACAGAACAGTAGAATGCCAGGATAGGAAAGGTAAAGAAGAAGTACCGAAACACATGGCAGCAAGTACGGTAGTTACGGAACGGAAAGATGGTTGCATTGACATTGAAAGTATAGACGAATGTCAAGCGAAGGTCAATGGCGTAGACGCCAATTGTCTTTACGATTCTGGAGCGAGTACATGTATCGTGAGGAGATCGCTAATCAAGGATAGTGATTTGACTGGGAAGGAAACGCACTGCATCCTAGTTGATGGGAGCTTAAGGTGTTTTCCTACAGCCAATGTAAACATTGAGAGCGAGTATTTTACTGGTGAAGTTGAGGCAATGGTTATGGATGAACCAGTAAAGCCGATAATTATTGGACGCGTGAGAGGGTTAAAATATACAGTAACGAATGAGAACACGGATGAAAATATAATTAATTGTGACAAAGGAGAGAAAGTGAATGAGACGATTATGAGTGAGAAACAAGAAAAAGTTGAGTATAAAGGAATACTCAAGAGAAATGTGAATGCTAATTCACGTTGGCAAGATGCCAAGAAAACAGTAAGATTTGAGAGTGATGAAATGAGCACGGAATATGATGACGTAATAGAGAAAGTTAGAAGTGATGACGTAATGAACAGTGACGCACATCAAACGACAGCAGCGATAGAAACGAGAGCTGAGTCGAAGAAAGTGGTGAAATATAAACCACTCAAGGTCACAGAAATGCCCGACCTGAATATAACCACAAAAGAAATAAAGGAATTACAGAAGACAGATGAAACATTGAAGAGTTACTGGGATAAAGCATCTGAGTGGAATGGCGATGAGAAGAGTACAGAAAAAGTGCTGTACGTAAAGAAAGATGGATTGTTGTACCGGAGATGGAAGGAAGTATTGAAAGATGAAGCGAAGTGGCAGTTGATGGTTCCGAAACAGTTGAGAAACAAAGTTCTAGCTGTAGCACATAACTCGCTACTGTCAGCTCATCTAGGCATGAAGAAGACTCACAATAAAATTGTGAATGAATTTTATTGGCCAGGGATAAATCAAGAAGTTCGGCGATATATATTAAGTTGTGATGTATGCCAGAAAGCAGTAGATAAGAAAGTGAATTACAAGGCACCGATGGGACATCTTCCAGTGCTGGATGTGCCGTTCAAGCATGTCTGTGTGGACATCATAGGAGCCATAGAGCCAAGGTCTATGAGAGGATATCGTTATGTATTAACGATTATCGACTTAAGCACCAGGTATCCTGAAGCGATACCGTTGAAAGGAATAAGTACCGAGGAAGTGGCGGAAGCCTTGTTTAACTTTTACTGTCGGATGGGCGTACCAGAAAGAATTCATACAGATAGAGGGAGCCAGTTTACGTCAGAACTAATGGCCGAAGTAAACAAGATGTTATTAATCAAGCATACGATGACAAGTCCATACCACGCGATGGGAAACGGTTGTGTAGAACGTCTCAATGGAACGATTAAGACAACACTGAGAAAATTGATAGGTGAACAAGTAAAAGAGTGGGACAGGTACTTGGCACCACTACTTTTCGCATTACGAGATACTGTACACGAGAGCCACGGATACACGCCTTTCGAATTAATCTTCGGAAGATCATGTAGAGGTCCGGTACAGATATTGAAGGAACTGTGGACAAATGAAAAAGTGGAAGACGAGGTGAAGGATGTGTACACATATATGACGGATCTACGAGAACGTATAGAGGAAACGTGTAACATGGCGCAGAAAGCAATTCACAAAGCTAATGCGAAGAACAAGAAGTACTACGATAAAAAGGCACGATATAGAAAACTGGAGATAGGTGATAAAGTCCTATTGTTACTGCCGAGTTGTAATAATAAGATGCTTGTTAAATGGCAAGGACCATTTGTAGTCAGAGGGAAAATCGGCGATTACGATTATAAAGTTGAGGTTGATGGTGGAAAACTGAAAACATACCACATCAACATACTAAAGAGATATTACGAGAGGAGTGAAGAAGAATTGTCAGGTTCTGAGACAATAGCATATGTGTCAGCTATTGTACATGATGGTAGAGAAGGTGAAGACGAAGAGGAGGAGATATTAAACCTGTATGTCAGTAAGCAAACTGAGACTTACAAGGATGTTGATATTAATCCACAATTAGAAGATGAACAGAGAGGTGAATTGGAGAAATTACTGAGAGAATATCAAGACATATTTACAGATAAACCAGGAAGAACTGACATGGTGAAACACGAGATTCATCTTACAAGTGATGAACCTGTTAGGATGAAAGCTTATCCAACACCGTATCATCTACAGTCTGAAATTGATAAGGAAATTGAGATAATGTTAGAGAATGGGATAATAGAAAGATCAGAAGCAGCATACGCAGCACCGCTTGTTGTTGTTAAGAAGGCTGATGGAAGCAATAGACTTTGCTGCAACTATAAGCAATTGAACAAAGTGACAGTTTTTGATCCAGAGCCGATGATGTCAAACGAGGATATCTTCAATAAACTGAGTGGCAGCAAAATATATAGCAAGTTTGATTTTTGCAAAGGGTATTGGCAAATTCCAATGAGCGAAGAATCAAAAGATTATACGACTTTCATTTGTGCAAGTGGGTTGTATAAATTCAACGTTTTACCATTTGGATTGGTAAACAGTGCTTCAAGCTATAACAGACTGATAAGGAAGATTTTGCATGGAACTGAGAATCTGGAGAGTTATGTTGACGACATACTAGCTCATACAGAAGGATGGACTAAACATATGAAGATTTTACGTGAATTTTTTTAAAGAGTGAGAGATGCTCACCTGACTTTGAAACCAAAGAAATGTTCATTAGGCTATGGTCGCATAGATTTCTTGGGTCACACGTTAAACAACGACGACATTAGTCCTAAAGGAGAATCGATAGATAAGATTGTGGAGATGCCACAACCGAAAACGAAGAAACAAATAAGAAGCTTTTTGGGAGCGATAAATTACTACAGAAAATTTATTCCTCATTGTGCTGAACTGATGGCACCATTAAGTGACTTGACAAAGAAGTCAGCAGCTAATAATGTTGATTGGAACGAGGAATTGGAAGAGAGTTTTAGTAAGCTGAAAGCAGCACTTGCTAAGACACCAATACTAAAGTTACCAAACTTGGAGAAGGAATTCGTGATTCAGACAGACGCATCAGGAAGAGGAATAGGTTGCGTCCTGATACAGCAGTATGAAGGGATAAACCACCCGATTGCATATGCGAGTAGGAAATTATTGGAAAGAGAGACGAGATATTCAGTTGAGGAGAGAGAATGTCTAGCGATAATGTGGGGAATTAGTCGGTTTGACAGGTACTTGTGTGGAAAGCAGTTTGTGATAGAGACGGACCACTGCGGACTACAGTACATGAAGGAAGGAAGGATGAGAAATGCGAGAGTCATGAGGTGGAGTCTAGCACTTCAAAATTATTGCTTTACGATACGATATATCAAGGGAAGCAATAATGTTATGTCTGATTATTTGAGTAGAGGAATTACCTAGTACTTAAACATATCAGTAATGTATTATAATAATGTAGATAAGAAGTTCAGTAATGTTGTATTGTTGTGTAAGATAGAATAAGGAAGTTGATAGAAATTTAGTTGATAGATAATTAGGTGAGATTGTAAAGCCTGATTACAGACTTTTGAAGGAGGGGTATTTGTAGCGTATTAAATCGCTATTATCTATCAAACTAACTTGTCTGATATTATATGTTAATTCTAAGTAGGAGTTAAGCTAGATAATTTAGTCGGCGTATCTAGATTAATAATTTGGCGTCTAGTGGATTAGTAACTAGGAGACCACGAATCTTGCGTACATGAGTGAGGCAGTCATGGTGACGTCAAGTGGTTACTATGGACGCTTACGTAAGCGAAAACATTTGCATCGACGCGTAACCAATAAAAAGCATCGAAATGAGCGTAACGGACAGAATTGAATGGAAATAGCCACGTCATTGAAATTCAATATAAAACGGTGATTCCTTACATGAACATTGAGAAAGATGGTTGCTCAGTTGTGTCTGGCAATTCATTTGAAGTTTATTCAATGGTGAGGATGAGGATGATGCTCGTATCTGGTCGTAAAACAGTACAAGGCATTCGTGTGAGAGTAGAGGCGATTTAGAAATTCGAAGTTGCGAATTCTAACGTCCGTGAAGTCTACATTGTGATTGTGACGGTTGGTGAGACGATATTCGTGTGTTGAGAAACGATTTTGGGCTCGTTGTCTCTGGTTGACATTTCAAGGTCATTTTTCAATTGGGAAGGAAATTCTCATTGGTTGGAGTGTGATAATTTGATGCTACGGAAGTATTGAATATTGTCTTGTCTGGTATTCGATCTGGATTCCACAGCTTGACAGTATCTCATTATCCTTCTTCAAATATAGCACGAGGTTGCTTATCTTCATTCAGTGAATCTACGGAGAATCTGCAGAACTATTTCTTCAAATATAGCACCGGGTTGCTAATCTTCATTCAGTGAATCTACAGAGAATCTGCAGAACTATTTCAAGGCCGTTTTACACTACAGAAACGATATGTCATATATCTCAACTGTGGAGTACAGATAAGCATTTAGTTAATTATAATTAGTGATACGCCAAATAAGTAAATAGGAATATTGCGTAATTGTATTGTGTATTTAATAGTTTCAATTATATCATACATTTATAAAGAATTGGTGTCTTTTTGAACAGATCATTTAAATGCAGTACATTTTCAATTACCCGCTAAAATAAGCATAAAAACGGAGACGTTACAAGGCCTACATGCAGGATGCAGCTATGTCTTAGCAGCCTGACATGCGACACGCAAGAAGTAATTTTTAGAACTTTTATTTTTGCGACTGCACGTGCAGCATGTCCATTGCCCACGTGTTACGACGGAATTGTGTATATTGATGCATGCTTAGATGTATGTAAGTGTCTGTGTACAGGGGCGGATCCACGGGGCCAATCCGGCCATGCCCCCCATTTAAAAAGTGCATGGGACGTGGCCCTCCCACGTTTGGTTTCAACAAACCGTCAAGCCAGAAAAGCAGGATACCATACAGAGAGGCCGTTACTCCGACCAGGAGATGACTGATGACGGACGGATGGACGGACGGACGGACGGACGGACGGACGGACGGAGGAATGGGTGGGTGAGCTCTTGGCAGATCATACTATAGGCCTATATATAAAGATAAAAAGAACAACGCCTAAATTTAGATCGCAAAACTGAGCAAAACCTCTGGCTTATAAGAAGAGGCTTTTATCAGCTGAAATCGAAAAGAATCCACACGTATGAAATATTAGGCCTACTGACATCATTTCCTTCGTTTCGACTTGTGTGGTGGGGGGCTGAACCTCTCCCTCTCCGTCTGATGTGTCCATTGCCATTAGGCATACACGAGCAGTGTATATTTGTTCCATGTCCTTTTGTCATAGAGGGATTCGAACCCTCACCCTGCAGCCGCTATATAAGCCTATCTCTCGACTATATCGCGTATACCACATTAAGAATAATGTCATTGTGAAAAAATAACGTTGGAACTCCCATGTAACATAACATAATATGTTTTATTTTGGCAACCAACATAAAGTGCAGTAAACACATCAAAATGTTGCATTTTTAATTAGCCTAGTTGTCTGTTTACCCCGGTTTGTCCCCGGGTATAGTCAGGCCTGTACCAATGTTTCGCTCTTCTCGCTTTGATACATCCATGGAGTTATGAAATTTACTAGAAGTCACGCGTCATAAGTATTTGATGAGGAACTATAAACATGTCGGTGGAGACGGTGTGTGTCGCGTGCTTGAGCCATGGAGACCTGTCTGTAACAAAGCAAATGGTATACATGCAAAGCACGTGCCTTGTTTGCACTTCGCCCTCATGTTTTGTTTTCTTCATCCATCGCTGACAGGATACACGCATTGTGTCCCACATTGAATTATTTTCCTCAATTATTTGTCCAGTGCTAATCGTGGCGCACGTTTGAGCAAACAGCTCGCAGCGGAATTCGAAATATCGTAAGCGCGCTCGATTTGGATCGCGTCGTAAGAACTCCAGAGCAAACAAGCGGATGTATATTGCGTGGAAGCGGAAATAGACCTGCATGGTGATACGGTGGAGGGGTAAGAGAAGAGGTGTAGGGTAAGAGAGGGGCTGAACGGTATTGGGAAATGGAGGAATGAGTCGCTTCTCTAGTATTCGGACGTCACGTATATAGACCCCATAGTGCCTGAAAGCATCTTGAAGTGCATATTGCATATTGTATATTGCAGCCGACTACATGTGTTTGTCGCATGTAAACTGGCGAAAGGATTTCTGCACCTCTGAAATATTTCTGCATATAGCCTATATATAATATATGTATATATATATGTATATATATATATAGGATATATATGTTTTAGTGCCTCTATGCTGTATGTCTTCCTCTCTCACTATGCCTAGCATATATGTGTTCTTCCCTCTTATGTCTTGACTATCTTGCCCTGTACGTTTCGCTTACGTGTAGGCCCTATATATTTTTTGGTATTTTTTCTTACTTGGGTGACCCTCCCCAGCGGGATGTCAATCCCTCTAGGGCCCCAATGCATGCATATTTTCTATTTTTGATGTCATCTTGTTTTCTGGTTGCAATAAAGCGAATTGATTGATTGATTGATTGATTGAAAGGGTCGTCCATAAATGGCGTCACGCAATTTAAGACGATTTCCGACCCCTCACCTGAGTCCACTCCCTCCTCGTTACTCGTCAACATGAAAATTAATAATTATGATGTCTAGTGTATGGGACCACCACAAACTGTCACAGATGTGTGACTACTACCCTACAGTTGCGTGACTTCAGTTATGGACGTCCATATAATTATGTGCAAAATAATGTCTTCAAAAATATATGCATGTATGCCTATATAATTATATGCTAATTTAAGCATGCAACTGAATTCCAACGTCCACTTTGCAACATTAAGCAATGAATCAATACCAGCCTAACATATTATGCGTCATATTATACGTCATATTATGCGTCATATTAGCCTATAAGTCATATTATACGTCATATTATACGTCATATTATACGTCATATTATACGTCATATTATACGTCGTATTATACGTCGTATTATACGTCATATTATACTCGTATTATACGTCATATTATACGTCATAATATTATACGCCTGCATTCTAGGTATACTATACAGTGTACACGTTGTACTTTGGACAGCAACTGATTAGGTTATCTTGTAGGGGCGCTATATAAGTCCCCTGAATGAATGAGAACGAATAAACGAATGAATGAACGAATGAATGAATAGAGCTGTGTAAATGTAATCCTGTAATTTTCCTTAGAACAATGGATATTTTATAGGCCTGCAGCAATGCTATAATGCGCAGGAAACCTGCTAATCTGCTTGTATAAAATAAGAAACGCAAGAGCTATATAGCAGGACTAAGAAATGTGCTATGCTTTGTGCAGCCGTCATATGGAACAAAGAGCAAAGGTTTCTGCTTAATTAAGTGCATGCAGACCTGAGGTCAAATTTACATCAGCAACTAAGGAAGAGGAAGACATATTGCTTTTTCCTCCCTTTAGTATTTTTTAATCCTTTATACATCAAGAAAATACATAATCAATCCTCCGGGTCTTTGCATGGTTTAATATATGCACATTGCACATACATAGGCCTATATGCATAATAAAACAATCATATATATACAGGGTGCGGCCGAAAAAATTATCCATTACGAAAATTGCGATTTCTCGAAAACCGCTGAATATTTTGTTACAAAATTTTGCCAGTCTATTTGACACAGCTATCTACAGCTTGACTAAATCTAATGAAATTCGATTCATGAAAACCAAAATGGTGCAATCCTGAATGTTATTTTCGTTTCAACAGGCATTTACTGACAGCAATAAGTATACAAGGTTATACTTATTGTTATTGACAAGATTAGGCCAAGTCATAGGCGGAGACCTGGGCCGAGAATTGGGGGGACGGAAAGACGCGAGATTTTCGAAAAATTTCCGATGACCGGCGAAATCTGGAAAAAAAAATTTCCGCCGCCAAAAAAGTTGATGACCTTTTTTTTTTTTAGTCATCCGGGCCAAATCTCGCCGAAATATTTCTATTTTCGCCGCCCCAAAAGTCTTGACGCTCAAACATCATTGAGGGGACAAATGCATGGGCCGTCCCCCCAACACTTTCATTGGGGGAGGGGACCATCCCCCCTGTCTCCCCCCCCTAGGTCTCCGCCCATGGGCCAAGTGTTAAGTTTGTGCTATTAATGTTCGAAGTGACCACCGTTTTCTTTTACGCAAGCTTGCAGACTTTTTGAAAGCCCAGAACAGACTTCTGAATGGTCTCAAGTTGCAAGTCATTCCAAATGAATTGCAGCGCATTTTTCAGTTCAGGGATGTTCTTCGGCTTTGTGGTAAGTTTGTTGTAGGTCTCAAGCATTGCACCGCAGACAGCATAGTCGAGTGGGTTCATATTGGGGGGGGGGGGTCCGGTAGAGTAGTGGTTAACACGCTGGCCAAGAGTGCGAGAGGTAGTGAGTTCGAGCCCCCGTTGGGCGGATTTGCTTTGTAGGCTGCCTTTGGCGCCGTGTAATTACAAAGCTGTCTGTTCAGTTAGTAGTTAAGTTTAATTAAGAGTACTGCATAACTTGTAAATGTAAAGCGCAGTGCGTCTTGCAGGCGTTTAATTAAAGAAAAAATATTATTATTATTTTATCTGGGGAATTTGGCGGCCATGAATAATTGTCGTCGATTTGTCGATGAAGCGGAAATGACGTAATTATGGCACAAAGCAGGTTAGGCTACTTTATGTAAAAATATGATTTCTTATTTCGTGAATGCATGCCGTGTTCAGCTGAAAAATGCAGTTCTTTCTTCTGCCTGATGTCATGGTCACAGATATAAAGATAATGACAGAAAATTTCCAAATGATACGCAAAAATATGTTACGAATAAGAATGTTAATATACATGTATATGACAAAATACTCAGTGGTTATCGAGAAATCGCAATTTTCGTAATGGATTTTTTTGGCCGCACCCTGTATATATATAGACCATATTATAATTATGCAAATACTATTTAAATGGGTATCATGTGTGTGTTTTTGTGTGTGTATGGGTGTGGATGTGTGTAATATATGTAGGCTATGTATTTCTACATGTGCATATATCTGTACATACATGACATACGTATATATATATATATATATATATATATATATATATATATATATATATATATATATATATATATAATGTATTTGTATGGACTAATTTGCTGTCCGTCGTTTAATCAGAGTGGCTACTTATAGGTCGAACGGAACACCTGATACTCGCTCGTTACAGCAGATTAGTCCCATCATCATCATCGTCATCGTCATCATCATCATCATCTGAGTAGGAGGAGGTGTCCGTTCATCAATTCTCCATTACATGCAGCGCAGTCTGTTCAAGGAAACTCATCTGCTTTCAAAATAAAAGACTTCAGACGGACGGGCAACGGGTTTTAATCATCCTAATTAGCAACACGTCTACGTACGGTGTGTGTGTGTGTGCGTGTGTGGGTGTGTGCGTGTGTGCGTGCGTGCGTGCGTGTGTGTGCGTGTGTGTCTGCGTGTGTGTCTGCGTGCGTGTGTGTGTGCGTGTGTGCCTGCATGTGTGTGCGTGTGTGCGTGTGTGTGTGTTTGTGTGTGTGTGTGTGCATGTGTGTGCGTGCGTGTGTCTGCGTGTGTGTCTGCGTGCGTGTGTGTGTGCGTGTGTGTCTGCATGTGTGTGTGTGTGCGTGTGTGCGTGTGTGTGTGTGCGCGTGTGTGTCTGCATGTGTGTGTGCGTGTGTGCGTGTGTGTGTGTGCGTGTGTGTCTGCGTGTGTGCGTGTGTCTGCGTGTGTGTGTCTGCGTGCGTGTGTGTGTGCATGTGTGCGTGTGTGTGTGTGTGCGTGTGTGTGTCTGCATGTGTGTGTGCGTGTGTGCGTGTGTGTGTGTGCGTGTGTGTCTGCGTGTGTGCGTCTGCGTGCGTGTGTGTGTGCGTGTGTGCGTGTGTGTGTGTGTGCGTGTGTGTCTGCGTGTGTGCGTGTGTGTGCGTGTGTGTGTCTGCGTGTGTGTGTGCGCATGTGCGTGTCTGCGTGTGTGTGTGTATGTGCGTGTGTGTCTGCGTGTGTGCGTGTGTCTGCGTGCGTGTGCATGTGTGCGTCTGCGTGTGTGTATGTGCGTGTGTGTCTGCGTGTGTGCGTGTGTGTGCGTGTGTGTGTGTGTGCGTGTGTGTCTGCGTGTGTGCGTGTGTGTGCGTGTGTGTGTCTGCATGTGTGTGTGCGCGTGTGCGTGTCTGCGTGTGTGTGTGTATGTGCGTGTGTGTCTGCGTGTGTGCGTGTGTCTGCGTGTGTGCGTGTGTGTGCATGTGTGCGTCTGCGTGTGTGTGTGTATGTGCGTGTGTGTCTGCGTGTGTGCGTGTGTCTGCGTGTGTGCGTGTGTGTGCATGTGTGCGTCTGCGTGTGTGTGTGTGTATGTGCGTGTGTGTCTGCGTGTGTGCGTGTGTGTGCGTGTGTGTGTGTGTGCGTGTGTGTCTGCGTGTGTGCGTGTGTCTGCGTGCGTGTGCATGTGTGCGTCTGCGTGTGTGTGTGTATGTGCGTGTGTGTCTGCGTGTGTGTGCGTGTGTGCGTGTGTGTGTGTGTGCGTGTGTGTCTGCGTGTGTGCGTGTGTCTGCGTGTGTGCGTGTGTGTGCATGTGTGCGTCTGCGTGTGTGTGTGTATGTGCGTGTGTGTCTGCGTGTGTGCGTGTGTCTGCGTGCGTGTGTGTGTGCGTGTGTGCCTGCATGTGTGTGCGTGTGTGCGTGTGTGTGTGTTTGTGTGTGTGTGTGTGCATGTGTGTGCGTGTGTGTGTCTGCGTGTGTGTGTGCGCGTGTGCGTGTCTGCGTGTGTGTGTGTATGTGCGTGTGTGTCTGCGTGTGTGCGTGTGTCTGCGTGTGTGCGTGTGTGTGCATGTGTGCGTCTGCGTGTGTGTGTGTATGTGCGTGTGTGTCTGCGTGTGTGCGTGTGTCTGCGTGCGTGTGTGTGTGCGTGTGTGCCTGCATGTGTGTGCGTGTGTGCGTGTGTGTGTGTTTGTGTGTGTGTGTGCATGTGTGTGCGTGCGTGTGTCTGCGTGTGTGTCTGCGTGCGTGTGTGTGTGCGTGTGTGTCTGCATGTGTGTGTGTGTGCGTGTGTGCGTGTGTGTGTGTGTGCGCGTGTGTGTCTGCATGTGTGTGTGCGTGTGTGCGTGTGTGTGTGTGCGTGTGTGTCTGCGTGTGTGCGTGTGTCTGCGTGTGTGTTTCTGCGTGCGTGTGTGTGTGCGTGTGTGCGTGTGTGTGTGTGTGCGTGTGTGTGTCTGCATGTGTGTGTGCGTGTGTGCGTGTGTGTGTGTGCGTGTGTGTCTGCGTGTGTGCGTCTGCGTGCGTGTGTGTGTGCGTGTGTGCGTGTGTGTGTGTGTGCGTGTGTGTCTGCGTGTGTGCGTGTGTGTGCGTGTGTGTGTCTGCGTGTGTGTGTGCGCGTGTGCGTGTCTGCGTGTGTGTGTGTATGTGCGTGTGCGTGTGTGTCTGCGTGTGTGCGTGTGTGTGCATGTGTGCGTCTGCGTGTGTGTGTGTATGTGCGTGTGTGTCTGCGTGTGTGCGTGTGTCTGCGTGCGTGTGTGTGTGCGTGTGTGTCTGTGTGTGTGTGTGTGCGTGTGTATGTGGCGGGGGTGCGTCTGCAGAGTGTGCATGTAAGCTAATCGTCTATTTCGGGTTCTCTGCATGGCATGAGGCAGTGACGACGCTCTCCCCTCCGTGCTCAGCTTCCGTTTAAGCTTTATGCTTCAACAAGTCAGTAAATACATGTAGCTTTTAAGTGTGTGCGTAACCAAGGCAAAGTGCAAATACTAATGTTTTATGCATGAATTATCTACGTGTAATCTAATCTAATATGAACATTGGCAAAGCGCTTCTCACAGCAGCAGAGCTGTTCAGAAGTGCTCTCAGCGTGACAGGTCGATGGAAATAGAAAGGTCTTCAAGCAGCGAAGAGATGCGGACGAATTGCCCCCCCGAATCCTTATACGAATTCCAAGGGAGGTCATTCCACATTGACGGACCCACAAAAGCAAAAGCCCGATGCTGGGTTGATGAGGTTCGTTACCGACCGTCGTATACAAATGGACGAAAGCGGTCAGCAGAACGAAGAGAGCGTGAAGATCGTGCAGTTGAATAAATATTATATCTATAGTGCCGTTATTACAATACGACGTGTAGCCTATAGGCTCAAACGGTGCGGAGCATCGAAGGCTTCTGAGCCGAGTGTTGTTGCTATTTTGCTTATGTTGCTATATAGTTTGTTGTACCATGGGCGGAGACTTGGGGGGGGGGGGTGGAAAGATTTTTCGACGGACGAATGGCTGAGTGTCGCCGAAAAATTTCCGTCTTTTGCCGGCCAACATTTCTGACGATCTTCTTTTAGTCATCCGGCCCTAAATCTCGACGAAAATTTCTATTTTCGCCGCCAAAAAAGTTGATGACTTTTTTAGTCGTGACGCTCAACGATTGAGGGGGGAGACAAATGCATGGGTCGTCCCCCCAACACCTCCGTTGAGGGGACCGTCCCCCTGTCCCCTCTAGGTCTCCGCCCATGTGTTGTACGCGATACTTATTTATGTGTATACGCTCAACGTGGTTAATTAGAGGAAGAAAAAAAAACGGCCGCTCGACCGACACGGGTCCATGTGGCATACATACATACATACATACATACATACATACATACATACATACATACATACATACATACATACATACATACATACATACATGCATGTATGTGTGTATGCTTCTATGACTGTGTGTATGTACTCGCATGTCGGTGTGACCTTGCGCACATTAAAAATTTATTTAATTATAATTTTGTATGTATAATTGTATATATGCGTATTAAGCTTATAAATATAAAATGTATATTCATCATGTGTATGCGTATGTATAATGGTATATTTATTTTAAAAATTCTCGCATTTGCTATAGCGCCCCTTCAAGCCTCCTATATAGCCTATACACTGCGCGGACACTGCATCGGAGTTTCACGCCGAAGCGCACGAGCAATGGCAAGTGAAGGACTTGCTCAAGGTCCCTACGTATGGCGGCTACGTGGCGGCTTGAGGTGGACTCGAACCTATTACCTATAGAACCCTCCGGCTCCAAGGCAACGACGCCACCACTACTCCACCGTCCCCTCGCAAATATAATTATGTATGTTTATATAGCGCATCTCAAAGGTGGTGGCCGCACCAAGTTGAAGAGGTAAGTATGTGGGAGGGAAGTGCTGCAATGAAGTGTAGCATCATAATGTATATGTATATATACCTCGCTTGAGAATGACTTTCCATCTAGAAGATGTTCCGATCCTTGACGGCTGTTTCGGCCCCAGTGGAAATGGAATTGTTCCAGCTGGTATTTGTGTCGGTACGGACCTCCTTCCAGCCACGAATAAAGATACCCTGTATCGCACACACAGAACAAGCAACGGTCATCGGAAACACAAAGGTATAGGCAAATCGTAGACTCTGAATTTATAAAGCGCCTCTCGAATGCTCTCAGCACAGGGCACCAGCTTATTCACGAGCGCCGCGTACATGTAAGAGGAAATGTAAAGAGATTTCTAGCGGAGATCCGAATCCTCGATTGCGATAGCGACATGTGCGAGGAGGCAGAAAAGAGGTGACGGTAAAAAGATAATAGGGTGACGGTTAGATGGCGGTAAAAAGATAATGAGGTGACAGTTAGATGGCGGTAGAAAGATAATAAACTAGGTGATGGTTAGATGGCGGTAAAAAGATAATAAACTAGGTGACGGTTGGATGGCGGTAATAAGATAATAGGGTGACGGTTGGATGGCGGTAAAAAGATAACAGGGTGACGGTTAGATGGCGGTAAAAAGATAATAGGGTGACGGTTAGATGGCGGTAAAAAGATAATAGGGTGACGGTTAGATGGCGGTAAAAAGATAATGAGGTGACAGTTAGATGGCGGTAGAAAGATAATAAACTAGGTGACAGTTAGATGGCGGTAGAAAGATAATAAACTAGGTGACGGTTGGATGGCGGTAATAAGATAATAGGGTGACGGTTGGATGGCGGTAAAAAGATAACAGGGTGACGGTTAGATGGCGGTAAAAAGATAATAAGGTGACGGTTAGATGGCGGTAAAAAGATAATAAGGTGACGGTTAGATGGCGGTAAAAAGATAATAAGGTGACGGTTAGATGGCGGTAAAAAGATAATAAGGTGACAGTTAGATGGCGGTAGAAAGATAATAAACTAGGTGACGGTTAGATGGCGGTAAAAAGATAATAAGGTGACAGTTGGATGGCGGTAGAAAGATAATAAACTAGGTGACGGTTAGATGGCGGTAAAAAGATAATAAGGTGACGGTTGTTATCATTATTTGCTAGCGCCTCAATAGGCCTATCGCTATGAGTGCAGGCTCATTTAATAGCGACACCGCTCAGAAACATACGATGGCTTCCATCCTCCCCCCCCCAAACAACTATAAGCTTAATCTCTATCCTTCCCCCGCCCAGGCTGGCCTCCCCCACCCCCGACGTGAGTTTTGGTTCATTTTTCAATCCCTCTGTTTTTCACTAAAATGGGCTAAGGCTGCACCTGTATAGTGATAGAAGTCCCTGGAAACATATCACTGGTTAAGTGCCTATCTGGAAAGAAAATATACTCAGGCATAATTCATAATATTTCGGTGTATTTCTGGCTTCCAGTTTGCTATTAGATCCTATGCATTTTAGTCGATGTTTTCGTTCAATGTATAATCTGTGCTATTTGCAGCTGTAAGCCTCCCAATGACGCCCGCACGATACGCCATCTGCCAAACACGAGGAACTGCTGCCATGGATGGTGAGACAAATGTAAGTCACTGGCATCTCATGTCGAAATTCTTCATCGTAAATGCAAATTGTTAATTAATTATGGGACCTCTGAACATAATATTATACTAACAGAATTCTTCCATGTCGCTGTCCTTTCCTGATTCTCATGCACCGTGCACGACACGACCGCCATTATCACCGATTACCACAGCAACACCACCATGCTGTCTTCTCGGCTTGACCTCCTCGGAGGCTCGGACTCTGGCCTGGCATCTCTTGACGAACTTGGCAACATTACCAATGCCGACTTGATTACTAATAGACCTATTATATAGCGCCGGCGAATAAGCCGATCTTCCCGAAGCGGCTTTTGTGGGCGATAAGACTTCTTTTAAGATATTTTTAGAACTGTACAACCCATCTCTTCCTTCCCATGTAGTTGATAGCAGTATGTATTATGCAGAAATTCATAATATTATATCAATTTGTATGTGTAGGCCTACATAGAATATTATGTATAGCGTAGTTCGTATAGGCCTATATACATGTAACTAGTATTAGACTATAATAGCAGTGGCTTTTACGTAATTGCACTCGACAAACATACGCAAGCACGATATACATGTGTGTGTATATATATATATATATATATATATATATATGTATGTATAATGTGTATATAATATATATGCAGTTTATACAGTATACACATACACACACACACACACACACATACTTCTGTGCATGTGCAAAAAGTCGTTCGAGTTTAATGAAGCGAGACGACGGCTTTTGATGTGTGAAAGAAGGTGGAATTATTAGCCTTGCGTGTCATCCTGAACGGTCCGGTGATTCCAGGGTTTCTGGCATGAAACTCGTTCAAGGTGAACGGAATTAATTAACCATTAAGGTTTTTTAATCCGAATGCTTGGAGCATATACTGAATGGCCAAGGTCCCTTCCTCCGTTTCTTTGCTTGGTTTTGCCTGTCTCTCTTTCTTCGTTCATCTGTCTCTCTGTGTGTCTCTGTGCTTATGTCTCCATCTGTCTGTCTCTATCTGCCTCTGTCTCCCTCATTCCCTTCCCTTCTCCGCGTCTCTATCGTTCCTCTTAGCTCTCCCTCTGATAAACGTGACTACTGCTGGGATTTATAAAAAAATCAGGTCACATGACAATCAAAGCAAAGATGTTTGAATTAAATATGAGCGCTTATAGATCCGCATATTTGTATAGCGCATTTTGTTGCAAAGACATGCATCCGCGATATAGTTGAGCGGCTGAACACGCCCTCCTATAGTATTTCTGGCCACTACGCTAAATCAAACATCGCGTGGCTTTTCATATGTACCCACTCATGTATATGGCGCATTTGTATAGCGCCATATTTCATCGGGATCCATGGCAACGGGAGATGGAGAGAGAGATAGAGAGAGTGAGAGGGAGAGAGTGAGAGAGAGACACACAGAGAGAGAGTGAGAGAGAGTGAGAGAGAGTGAGAGAGAGTGAGAGTGAGTGAGAGAGAGAAAGTGAGAGAGAGAGAGTGAGAGAGAGAGAGAGAGTGAGAGAGAGAGAGAGAGAGAGAGAGAGAGAGAGAGAGAGAGAGAGAGACAGAGACAGAGACAGAGACAGAGACAGAGAGACAGAGAGACAGAGAGAGAGAGACAGACAGAGACAGAGAGACAGAGAGACAGAGAGACAGAGAGACAGAGACAGAGACAGAGACAGAGACAGAGAGGTGCTCACCCGATCCTCTTCCATCGACGCAGACCTGGACGGAGTGTCCGTTGTTGACGAGCCTCCTACTGGTCGCCGGGATGTAGCTGATCTTGAGGGGGCGATGGACGGGGGTCAGCTGGGCGTCGTACTCGGCCTCCGATGTGACGATGTTCACCGGTGACTGGTGAAGACCTTTGGCCGCCGGTGCTATGTTCTCCCACTGCGACGGACCTGCAGGTAGACATGAAATCAAAATCAATACCCAACATATAAATGTATGTGTAATATATATAAATTTTGTTTGTATGTGCACTTGTTATAGCGCCCCTTCAAGCTATCTCTACTCAGAGGCGCTCCCGAATGCAGAGCGGACACTGCATCGGAATTTCACGCCGAAGCGCTGAGCAATTGTGAGTGAAGGACTTGCCCAAGGTCCTTGCGCAGCGAGGTGGATTCGAACCTCGAACCTTCCGGCTTCAATGCAACGACGCCACCCCTACACCACCGCGCCCCACGAATTGTATATAGTTTACATATGCAAAACATTTCGCTTCGGGGTGGACCCTGGGCAGGACATAGGGGTTCACGAACCCAAAATCATCCTGGGGGCCAGGGTAGGGGCAAACCCCCTAATTTGTGCTACATTTTCAGCCGTTGCCATGCATATATTTTCACACTTATTTACCTGAAACGTTACAGCTAGACAGATTTTTGTCCGGGGTGGCTAATGTCCGTTCCCCATATTCTAAAAGAAGGTTTTATACTACTCTGGGGGTTTTGTCTAGGGAGGTTTGTCCGGGGGAATGAACAGAGGGGAAATGTACGTGCCCAAGTGTGACAAGAGTAATTACATTCCGACTTTGGTGTTTCAGGCACATAACAGAGAGACACAGAGAGAGTAATTAGAGCAAATACACAAGTGGAAGTTGGTGGGGGAGGCCTTGATTAGATGGATGTGAAGACAATGGCCTGTATTTGGCTTGTTTTTAATTACTCTTGTTTTAGGCCTATTTGCAATACAGGCAAACATTATTGTTTCCATTCCGGCTTTGGTGTTTCGGGCCTATAAAATAGACAGAGACAGACACACACACAGAGAGAGAGAGTATGAGGACAAATACACAAGTGGAAGTGGGTGGGGTAGGCCTTAGGTAGATGGATATGAAGACAATGCCCTGTATTTGGCTTGTTTTAGGGCTATTTGCAATACAGGCAAACATATTGTTTCCATTCCGGCTTTGGTGTTTTGGGCATATAATAGAGACAGGGACAGAGTAATTAAGACAAACACACAGGTGGAAGTGGGTGGGGTAGGCCTTACGTAAATGTATATGAAGACAATGACCTGTATTTGGCCTGTTTTAGGATTATTTGCAAGGGAGATGGGCATTGTATTTCCATTCCGACTTTGGTGTTTTGAGCTACGAGTTGATCCGTTTGTAGAAGATCTAGTTTAAATTTCATTCAAACGTTTGGCCAAGCATTAAATTCGTAGACTTCTTAGCGTCGTTTCATCTCTCTAAATGTTTCATAATATTAAACCTTCAATTAACTTAACATATTCCTACAGGCTGTTAAACAAGTGTGTAGTGTATAGATACTCATTTAACATAGGCCTATTGCTACATTTTGTGCTTCATTTTTAGGTAATGATAGCATAGACTGGTAGGGATAATGTCCTACCTTGGGAAGATAATGTCCGGGGGGGCTTTTGTCCGGGGAATAATATCCGGGTGGCTAATGTTCGCTCCCCGCCCCGTCGGAGGCTCATTGACATAATTTTTATACATACATATATACGCAATTATACAGTACACATAGTATGTGCTTCAATTCCAAATATATGTGTAATAAGCTTGTGTAGTCTATATTTTGCTCATCATCATCATCGTCATCGTCATCATCATCATCACCACCACCACCACCACCACCATCATCATCATCATCATCATCATCATCATCATCATCATCATCATCATCACCACCACCACCATCATCATTATCATCATCATCATCACCATCATCATCATTATCATCATCATCACCATCATCATCATGACCAATTCCTGACGCCAGTCGATAGGTGGCGATGTGTACGAACAATTAAATGATCATCTTTGTTCGATAGGTCATTAATTTTGTCAAGTATGTTGCTCTCTTTAGTCCACGTGATGTAGACTGATGTCCACATTTACAACTGTCTATAATAATTATACTATCTTAATAATGTACTTGATGATCAAAATAGTCTTGGTCAACATGTCTTTCGTTTTCCTTCGAATCTTGAGTGTACTGCAGTGCATTCTGTGACATTCAGTTAACCATGTCCAAAGTCCAAACCATTGGGCCAATATGATACACATGTACAACAGTATAGCCTGATTGTATGTAACGTAAATCTTCGAGAATTTATCAAATTCATATGTGTGCACGTACTCTCGCACACAAAATCGCACATAAACAGACAGACAGACAGACAGACAGACAGACAAGCGTGTGTGTGCATGTCTGCTTGCGTGCGTGTATGTCTGCGGTGTAGGGTTCTGTTCGAGCCTGTACGTGTCTGCATGTGCGCGAGAGTAAGCTACTTGCAATAAACACTTAATATAGGCTACAGGTGATAGCATTAATTTAAATGAGCATCAGATTAAAAAATCCATCTAACACACTTTTGCTGCAGCAGGCGCCATCTGGTCTTCGATTGCAGCAACAGAAACAATTACTGTTTCGATCGCTAATAAAATATTTGTAATTGTCAATCGGATAGAAAAGCAGTTTTCCTGCATGGTCCATTGTTCCATGGTCTACACTTGTTCTTTGTGATTAAAACGGGCAGCTTTTCAATGATTTGCCCTTGGCAATATATACGAGCAATGAGCATGCAGACCACATATATGAAAGGAGACTGTTCTATGCAAAGGAAACTAATTGCATGTATATAGGCCTAATAGGCAAAAATTATGGCCTACTTCAGAGACGTTTGCGTGCGCCCATGACGTGTACACGTATTACCATGACGTGTACACGTATACATAATTATAATACTCGTTTGCAGACCTCCATATCCTAAGCATACCGTACTATTTATAGGTTGCAATATGCAGCAAACCTTTCTCTCTTTCTCTTTCTTCCTGTGTGTGTGTATGTATGCATGTGTGTGTGTATATATGTATGTACCTACAGACACAGTCATATATTTGGACCATCTGCACTCGGCTGAACTCACTATATATGGTTGCTAGGCAACGCCATGCCTTGCCTAATTTCGCCAAAGGCAAAGCAGGCGTTTAAGATTATGTGCTTGCTATGGACCACAACAGCAGCGTCCTCATAATGTTATGTAAACGCTCGTATATACGACCCAATTCAGGGTCATCTCCTTCTCCAGCATATATTCCGACTGGTATTCACACGCATCACGACTGAGGAGGAGTTGGTTGTGGCCTTCAAAGCTTGGAATGTATACGTCTATACATAATTAAGTATTGTTAAATATCATGTAGGCTAGTGCGTCATCAGGGAGAATCTATAGAGTAAAATTATATATATATATATATATATATATATATATATATATATAATACTAGCTGGGGTACCCGGCGTTGCCCGGGAAATTTAGGATTCGACCCGCTTCGGCCACAACCCACCACACAACACCCGACCACACTCCGGCCTCTACCGGTACGCCATCCGAGAAATTTGGGTTTCAGGAAAATTTCCACCCCGTCCCACCCCACCCCCAACCCAGCCCTCCACCCCAACCTCCTCCCACCCCACCACCCCAATCCACCCCTATTCCACCCCCACTCCACCCCTAACCCCTCCCACTCCCACTCCCACTCCAGCCCAACCCAACTCCCACCCCATCCCCCTATACCCCACCCCTCCACTTCCCACCCCGCCCCACCCTCACTTTCTCCACCCCAACCCCACACCCCACCACACCATAACCCCTTCACCCCACCCCACCCCACCCCGCCCACCCCTCACCACCCTCACCCCACCCCTCACCCCCACCCCCATTCCGCCCCACTCCTACCCCACCACGATCCCAACCTCCTCAACCTCACCCTCCACCGCAAACCCCTACCATCCCACACCCCACCGCACTCCGACCTCCACCGGTACGCCACCCGTGATATTTGGGTTTGGGGACAAATTCCCCACCCCACCCCTCCCCACACCCGCTCCCCCACCCCACCACACTACGACTTCCACCAGTACGCCACCCGTGAAATTAGGGTTCTCAGGAAAAATTTCCCCTCACCCCATCCCCTAACCCCACCTAACCCTCCCCCGCCCCCACCCTCTTCCCCACCTCACCCCACCACACCGACCTGCACCAGTACGCTACCCGTGAAATTAGGATTTTCGCTAAAATTAGATCAGCAGCTCTCGCCATTTATATAATGACCATGCAAGCGTTTAAGAAGGTGTTTAACCGTCTTAATGTCTTCGCCCCCACTCTGGCCCCCTTGGTGGTAGAGATTCACCAACTACTGATCCGGATGGTTCTGATGGCCCTCTATCTAGGAAAAAAATTTCATATCAATGGCTAAAATTTGTTGGAAAAAAATTTGAGGGTTTCGCCCCCCACCCTGGCCCCCATGGTGGTAGAGAATCGCCAACCCATCGACTTTGTATCTCGTGCCGAGACCTACATAGTAGTGAAGGTTTGGAGTGAAAAGCTCAAAAACTGTGGAAATGCATCCCGAACAGACAGACAGACACACAGAATCTTCTCTTTATTTATATATATATATATATATATATATATATATATATATATATATATACTGCATAAGCATATATGCGACAACATGAGCTGAGCATTTTCATGTATGCCAAGAGCCCATGCATGGTGTCTCTTTGTAAAAGTCGACATCTCGTCTAAGAAATTGTGAGAATCAGGCTTATATATATTATATATATATATATTATATAATATATATATATTCGGAACTATGTAATTATAGGAATACTGTGCGAGAACTGAAATAGGGCATATATAGTCATCTATATACGAACTGCAAGGAATGTCCTCTATATATAAAAGGTACTATAGGGAATGTCCTTTATAAAATATGGACTATAATACCAGTAGTTCCCAACCTTTTTTACTTTAGGGACACTTTTTCGAAGTTGGAGCTAGGACACGATGGCCACTTTTTCTTAGTTGAAGGACATTAGGGGGCTACAAGGTTAAAATTTAATTAGCTAAATTCGTATAAAATTGCAGTAATTGAATCAAAACAGAATGTTTGATGAAATATATACACGTCAAAATAAAATAATTTGTAATAAAGAAAATAACTGTGTTCTATCCTGCCCAAATTGTCAATTTTTTCATATAGGCCTATTTTGTTAATTCTTTGAGAGATGAGGGCCATTTTTTAGGCCTGGCGGGCCACTTTTGGCCCACGGGACACGGGTTGGGAACCACTGCCATAATTAGATGGCTATGAGGCTATGAGCTATAATGAGCCAACTAAAATGGTGCAGTGTTCGCCGGTGTCTTTCTGTCTCTCTGCCTCTGTTCGCTTTCGTCTGCTTGTTGATTAACGTCTTTCTCTGGTTGCTGCCATTTTGTCGCGTTTATCCGTCCCAGAGTTCATGTTTATGCCTCGGCAAATTTTCTTACCCATAAGTCTGTGCGACACTTCCGTTTCCTGGTTGTGTCTCTGCCTATGCCTCTGCCTATGTTTCTGCCTAATCTGCCTCTGCCTATGTTTCTGCCTAATCTGCCTCTGCCTGTGCTTGTTTGCCCGCTTGTACTCTTGAGTCTGCTTATCTGTTGGCTCTCCGAACATGCATCATTGTTATGCCTATTTATATTTCTTTGCGTGAAACGCTATACGTTAAAAGGTTTTACCTATAAGCGTAAGATGTGTCGCACGATATTCTTCCTGATTACCCGTTCGTCTGTAAAGCTCCACTCAGTCGAAAATAGCTGCATTAGATCTTCTGCTCTTAGTACATGTAGCAATATAATAGTTGTTATATTCATAAGCTTATAGTTTTCTGAAACCTCTGAACATTATGTTGTGTCTCCCATCCAAGTATATCTTACTGACGTCTGGCACGAAAATCTCATACAACTCATTCATTCACTCATTCATTCATTCATTCATTCATTCACTTATTCATTCACTCATTCATTCACTTGCTCATTCATTCACTCATTCATTCACTCATTCATTCATTCACTTGTCCGTTCATTCATTCATCCGTTAATTCGTTCGCTCCTTTGTTCCTGTTCATTCACTCATTCATTCATTTATTCATTCACTCATTCATTCGTTCATTCATTTATTCATTCATTCATTCATTCATTCATAAATAATTCGTTCGTTTGTTTGTTCGTTCGCTCATAATAATTAATTGACAAACGAATTAATTAATTAATTAATTAATTAACTCATTCAGAATTAATTCATTCGATCGCTCCTTCCTTCGTTCGCTCATTCATTAATTCATTTACTGCGGTCAGCAATTGAAGTATTGGCTTAATGGATACTAATCTATTGCGGTGATAAAATCACGTCTTCAGTGTCAGGCTGATTAATAAACAGACGGCTCGTGTTTTTGCGAGCAGAGTATTCATCACTCGACTATAATTATTGCATGCGCACGTGTGCGTACAGGCCATTCACCATACATTGCTCATGCAACTCGTTGAACGTACGCATGCACGCACTGCAGCCATACATAGCACGTATGCATTCATATTTCGGTGTGGCGCGCCATCAGTTTATGCATTGTTAATTAATCTAGACGTCTCTGGGGGGGAAGTTCCCCCCAGGATTGACATTTCCCCCCGGAAAAATTTGACGAAATGATAATAGTTTTTAGTTGCTATTTACATAATTATTTTACAAGAAGTGTTATAATATACCGTGATATTCACATTGAAGGCGTATTGGGGACCTGCACCCGTTCCTTGTACGCTCTCAGAATTCTTAAATCCCACGGCCTCCCTATAACCGCGCTGCATGATGTTGCAAGAGCAACGACCGTGTCCCGTCTATACTCTATGCGGCGCCTGCCTGGTTGGGGCTTCACTAAAGCTGAGGACAAGATAAGGCTCAACAAATTTCTGCAAAGAACTCGGCGAATGGGCTATCTGCCAGACAATACGCCCGACGTCTTGGACATGGTTCGCGAAGCTGATGACAAACTGCTTGCGTCAGTCAGCAGCAATTCATGCCATGTCCTGAGTTCGTTTCCACCTGCAATTAAGCGTCGCATGGTCTTCGCCCTAGGACTCATAACTTTGAATTGCCAACTATAAGAATGATAAAAACTTCATAGCTAGAGTACTTTACAATTATAGCTTATATATATATATATATATATATATATATATATATATATATATATATACTTTGGTCCCTGCTGGACATTATTGCCACTGACACGCCATTAGAAGGTTTTGACACATCTGTACTCAAATCATTCGGACACCGCTTTTGACTCAAAGCAGCGCTCGTGAATAAGCTAGCGCCCCGCGCTTGGCTTTCGAGTAGCGATTCAGAAGCTTGGAGATTACGATTACGATTGCAATTACGAAGTCATCTAATCATACTTATGTGGAATTTATAATGTTGTTCAAAGTGATAAAGTTTTAAAGAAGTTTTTGCGTTTTGGCTTGTCCAAAAATTCTGTCAGTTTCGTTTAAAAGAACGCTTACGCATGTCGTCTTGCTACGTTGTTCCCAGCTGAGTCTTGGTCCTGTCAAATGAGTCATGGTCTTGTCATATGAGTCATGGTCCTGTCATATGAGTCATGGTCCTGTCATATGAGTCATGGTCCTGTCATACGAGTCATGGTCCTGTCATATGAGTCATGGTCCTGTCATACGAGTCATGGTCCTGTCATACGAGTCATGGTCCTGTCACATGTTTCAATGACTCGTTTGTGGTGGAGTCACCGGGACCACATCAATCCATCACTCAAGATACTATCTTAACTTCCTACAAGGTCTACCTACGATTGAAAGTCATTTACCAATCCCCAAAGAATGGGCGGCTTTAATAGTTTCATCACGATTGAGTTGGAAGCACCTCTGAGAAGAAATCTCTTGTTACATGTTTAACAACACTGCCATATCAAAGATGATTAGTGTCGCCCTCCTCCTTTATCCAGGCTTGGGACTGGCACTGGCAGAGAACGACTAGTGGCGGAGTTCTGAGAAGATATCTGAAGTTGTAGGCCTATTAGGCCTATACGAATTCTCTGGGCGAATGAAGGCTAAACATTTGTTTGCTTAGTAGGTCTAAAGCTGCGATAATTACGCAATTACACGATTACGATTACATTACATTACAACAGTCTAAAACCTAGAGAGTTAAATCACGTCTGTAGGTTATAATGCTACCACCACCTACCGTGTTCGGTGGAATAGCTCCAAGAATGGCATGCCATTATAATTAGTCGTCTTCGTGTTCTGCAGTCGTGCTTGGCTTTGTGTCAGCCGATAGAAAGTGAACGCGAGAGAGAGGGACAAACAGAAAACAGTGCAGTCGACTTCAAAGCCGTGAAATCAGATCTGCACAGAAGTCTATTTATGCTGTTAATAGGACGGCGGCGCACACGCACACACCCACACACACACACACGCACACGCACACACAACACACACACCAACACACACACACCCACTCTTCCTCCCTCCCTCCTTCCTTCCTCCGACGACGCAGTTCCTCTGCTGCACGCTCCTACCAACGGCCACACAAACGTCGGCTAATCTGCCAAAGCAAATGACCTTCTCCGATCGATAAATTCGCCTCACACACGTAGTTTACACGCACACCGTTCCCGTGTACAGTTGAGCCCTCGTTGATGGCGTCGTTAGTGCGGCTCACTCGAAATTATATACTGAAGGACTCACTAAAACATACTGGGTGTTTTTGTTTGTCTTTCTGGCTTCCTGTCTGTCTTTCTGTGTGTCTGTTTGACTGTCTGGCTGTTTGTCTGTCCGTCTGCGTGTCTGTTTGTCTGTCTGTCTGTCTATCTGTTTTCATAATCTCCATTTTATTGCTGCTGTCGAGCTCTCTTGGTCCTGGTCTGTTATGATCCAAGGTGGCCTTAATTAGATCCTTGTATTTTGTACTAATTGGATGTTGCCCTACGACCGCTCTCTGCACTTAGACCTCCTCCTTCTGCTCGCCGATCCGTCCGCCCGTCCGTCCGTCCGTCCATCCACCCACCCATGCATCCATCCATCCATCCGTCCATTCATTCATCCATCCATCCATCCATACATCCATCCATTCATCCATCCATTCACCCACCCACCCACCCATCCATCCATCCACCCATCCATCCATCCATCCACCCATCCACCCATCCATCCATCCATCCATCCATCCATCCACCCACCCATCCATCCATCCACCCATCCATCCATCCATCCATCCATACATCCATCCATCCATACATCCATCCATCCATCACTGGATGTATTCCTCTTCCCTGTGTATCCGTATAACCTAAACGACCTTTAAGATCCTTTTCCAGTTAATGATGATTGCATCGATGTCGTCGCTCGATCACTACCTGCCTCTCATGCAGCTCCATGCAGTCGTCGTCGTCGGCGCCGACAACGACGACGACAACGACGACTGGTCAATGATTGGTGATGATAATAACCGAAGTGCCACCTGCGTCTATTTTTATTATTAGACGCTATAAAATAGACTCTTTATTTTTGCCTCTATATGTCTGTTTCTTTCTCAGTGTTTTTTGTCTCATTCTCTGCTTCTGTGACTTATAACTGGTAACGCGAGACCCTATACTTATAAGTCGTGACTTTTTTGGGTTTATTAAAATCTGGCAATGCATGGATGTATTCCTCTTTCCTTTTTATCCGTATAACCTAAAATCCCTCCCTCTGTCTCTCTCTTTTTCTCTCTCTCTGTCTGTCTTTCTCTCTCTGTCTCTATCTCTCTGTCTCTCTGTCTCTCTGTCTCTCTCTCTCTCTCTCTCTCTCAAACATCTCTCTCAAACAAACAAACAAACAAAATAAGAACAAACAAACAGACAAAGACAAACAAGCGAAAAAACAAACACACGCACATACAAACAAATTGAAATTAGAAATGAAAGTGCAGGTATACGACCTCGATTTCATGTTTTTAACGTACAACATAATTTTATTCGGTTAGGCTACATTGAAGTTTATGCTGATTGCAGTTAAATCTCTGTGATTTTATATTTTTAGGGCATAGGCCTATAGGTCATAAACGTTGTATATATAACTACCCATCCCGGGCCCTAAAAACCGCCGGGTCCTAATTGGTCATTTGCCGCTTTACACCCTCTCGGCAGTGGCGGCGCCAGGATTTCAGTTTGGGGGGGGGGCTGAAGCCTCGCGGCGAAAATTTGACATTCCCATCCGTCAAAATTTCTGACGATCTTTTTTTTTAGTCATCGACCGAAAATCGTGGATTTCTCAATGTAAAAAAATTCGGGGGCTTAGCCCCCCAGCCCCCTAGCGCCGCCACTGCCTCTCGGCGGCCTTGGTCTTATATCTAGGCCTATACCTCGATCTGTAACCCTTTTGACGCAACGCAGCTCTCGTGAATAAGCTGGTGCCCCGTGCTCGGCTTTCGAGTGGCACCACACTCGAGGAGTGAAAACATTTCTCAGCCCCGCACCTGACTGTATCCCTTATGGACCTAGCGTATGCCGACTGGTATGAGGTGCGGGTGGAGCCGAGAGCAACAGTTATACTTTCTAGTGGAGATTTTATCTAGACTTCTCGGCTAACGAGACAATAGCTTCATTCAACCGCGCTGAGGTTCGGAGCGCCTCTGAGTAGCCCCTTTAAAAGGCGCTATAAAAATTAATGTAATAAATGATTGAATGAACGATATATGCCTGACCATTGCGCATCCCTTGTGCTTCATGCACCTATAGGCCCTATCTATTATCTATATCATACAATCAATGAATAGCGGCCTTTTTCGAGATTGTCGTATACGGCGTATTTCTCATGAACACCTGTGTTTCGTTAAACAAAAAAACCAACGCAATACTGACAGAGGCGCAGCAGCGTGCGTTGCTTCAGCTAATGCTCTCCAATCATTTCGTCATTATGTCCATTGGGAAGTCTTTCAAAGCCAAACAATAGCTCATCACACATCACGCCGCTAGTAATGAAGCAGAGTGGCTTGTAAAAACAGAAATCACGAAGTAGGCATACGGAAAAAATAATACCTAAACAGTTTAGCACGCAGCATGTTAATTGACAACTCGAGTTACATGTATTATGAGCGTGAACGACATGTTTGCCAATGTTGCCAAATTGCTAAGTTCATCATGCACGCTATTTTCAATTTACTCTTTTTTAAAATAGCCTTTACTGTTCTCTTACGTATGCCCTAAGCCATTAAGCTAAGTGTTGGTCAGATATATATCTGATCAGATATATATATATATCTGACCAATATTTATATATACCATTTATATATATATATTATAATTTATATATTATATATATTAAAGAGGGAGTTACATAGTGGTTAGAACGTAGAGCCAGAGCGCAGTGGGTCATCGAACAACAGTCTCAACTCTCAAGAGGACAACATCAGAAAACGGACGCCTATATATGATCCTATATCCGACCTTCAGCACAAGAACTCTGCGTTACGAGATTGAAGCAGATTTTTCCAATGGTAAATATTGCTAACAGTTTGGAGAGTAGGCCTAGCATCCCTCACTCTGTGGATTTTTTTAAATAAAGTGCTTAACAGCAATTACTTGCTCGATTAATTGTTTTTTCTGTGTCGTGTTTTTCTGACTTCTCGACTTTTGAGTGTGCAATGTTTCAGTTCAACGACCCTGCAGTGTGTTAAAAAAATGATGAGCATCGCCCTCACCCATCATTAGTGTGTTGGACTGGCACTGCTAGAGAGTGCAAGCAGTGGAGGATGTTCACTTTCACTCTGACTTATTTACGTAAAGGTTTCTAGCTGCAGTTTTTTCCTGTTTCACGTTGTGCATCGCTAGTATTATTAGTCACTAGCTGAATAACCCGGCGTTGCCCGGGAAATATAAGTTTTTGTCCCCAGCCACGCCTGACCCCGTTCCGACTTCACCATTCTGACCCCGCCTTCCATCGACCCCCGCGTTAAGGAGAAGTAACGAACCTCTCCGCTAGGTGTACAGGTCTGGTCGATAATCGAAGAGCAAAACCCGTTAAGTCCATTCGACACGTAACTGAGAAAAACGACTTTTTCTGAAAAGATACTACCATTCAGCGCAACGTGCTTTTTTCATAAATTGTTCTTTGCCACTTAGATAAAGGAAGTTTTTTTAATCTACGCTTTTTTATTCCGATTATTTGCAGTTATATTCGCATTATTTACGTCCACAACATTTTTGCTACGCGGTTTGGCGAGATGTGACGTTAAGATTTGAGCTCAAAATAATGACGTCATGAGTTTAGTGAACATAATTATGCCGTGTCTAATATATCGTTTTTATAACAGCGAAATTTAAAATATGGAAAGATTTTTGGATGGCGATCTTTATGATTTTCTCGTGTGGATCAGAAGAAAAAAGCCGAGAATAATCCTCGCAAATATTGTCGATAGAAGTAAATATCACGTGACCTCAAACCGTCATGCCATTGGCTGTAGTTCTCTGGTAGTCAATGGAGGCCTTGTGGAGGCGATCAACGTGAATGGATTTTGAATCGCTTATCGCGTGCAAGTTTAAATGTTGACATCTCGGGACTTATAAAGTGAATTGGCAGCCGAAAATAGTGGCGTTTAACTCCAAATGTGGGTAAGAATCGATTGCAAAAATTTTTTTTAAACGAATCGCTGTAATTTCCGAGTAGGCCTCCGGGCAAAATTGGTGCATCCCACACACAGAAGGACAAACTTTGAGTTTTATACTTAAAGATGATTAGTGCGAAGGAATTTGCTAAAAAGTAGAAACAAAAAAGTAGTAGGGCATGCAGTTAAAAAACCAATGTCCTTAATCTCAGGCTTTACATTTTCAAGCTCTATATGAATAGAAATAATTATAGTCGTCATCTTTGTGCTTTCCCTCTGCAAAGGTGAATTTTAACCCGTTATACCCCATCCACTAAATACACGTCCATAACGCATCAAGCGTTTGTGGGGCGCGGTGGTGTAGTGGTGGCGTCGCTGCCTTGAAGCCGGAAGGTTCGAGGTTTGAATCCACCTCACGTCGCCGCGTAGGAACTTTGAGCAATTCCTTCACTCGCAATTGCTCAGCGCTTCGGCGTGAAACTCCGCTGCAGTGTCCGCTCTGCAGTCGGGAGCGCCTCTGAGTAGAAAGAGAGAGAGAGAGCTTGAAGGGGCGCTATAACAAGTGCACATACAAACAAACAAGCAGTCGTTTGAAACAGTCGTGCTCTATTTTCTTGACAAAATAATGTAGGCCTAGAACCCTAGAGTCTATAGTTCACTCAGCATTCATCACAGGGAAGCGTCGAACCCGCATCTTCCGTGCCGAAAAGCGAGCGCCCAACCAACCGCCTATCCCTAGCGCTTGGCAATGTGATCAGCGCGGCTTGGTCAGAGTCCTGGTAATGAGGGTCTGGACTCGGGAATCTAGACGGAGGGTCTATAGATACTCCATGCATTCGACCGCCACTAATTGATAATAACGATCCTGCTGCTGCATAGGAACGAGAACACATCATCATGCGGTCGGTAGCCGCCCCACCCCTCCCCAAACCCCCATCGCAGGGCAAACACGAACGCCGTCTTTTGTATTCGACCGACCGATTCCTTTGTGCTTGTCGATCATCAAAGTCTTTAAAGAATACCTTTCGAGTCATGCGCAGTTGCGCATTTCTTTTGGCGTCGATTCCATCGACTTTATTGCCTCACGACACGTGGTCACCTTTACGGACAGCGCATGCGCATTTGCCACTGAATGGAATTACTCTCAATATTGACAACAGTAACCATGGTAGCTGTCCGTCAGCCTACTGTGGCATAGTCAACCATGGATGTAAATTGGTGGAGTTGATCTGTATACGTGTCTGCGTGAGACTGACAATGGAGATCGTTCCCAAGAAACATTGTGAATGTGAACAGCATTCGCCTGCAGACATTGAACTATTGTTCTTCTTCTTGAACAGTCTTATCAGCAATTTTCATAGTTAGTCGCCAATGGAAAGAGCCTCTCTCTCTGTCAGGTTGTCCTGTCTGTCCGTCTGTCTGTCCGTCTGTCTGTCTGTCTGTCTGTCTGTCTGTCTATCTCTCTTAATATATATATACATAGCATACATTTTATATATCGACACAGATGCTCGTACATCACAACTCTCTTTCTCTTTTTCTTTCTCTCTCTCTCTCTCTCTCTCTCTCTCTCTCTCTCTCTCTCTCTCTCTCTCTCTCTCTCTCTCTCTCTCTCTCTCTCTCTCTCTCTCTCTCTCTCCCTCGCCTCTCTTCACTCAGTGGCGGCGCTAGGGGAGGCTAAGTCCCCCTACAAGAGGCTCAGCCCCCCATAAAAAAGGGCCATCCGAATTTTTTACATTGAAAAATCCACGATTTTCGGTCGATGACTAAAAAAAAGGTCGTCAGAAATTTTGGCGGCGAAAATGGAAAATTTTCAGGAGATTTCGGTCGATGACTAAAAAAAGGTCGTCAGAAATTTTGACGGATGAAATTGTACAATTTTCGCATGCAGACACTTTTGAGTCGATCAGAAACAGTGGCCTACTTGGCTAAATCGGCTTCATCTATACATCTGATACTCGCTGTTAACAAAAGTGCATACATAAAACACGATCTTATAGTTCAGGTGTTGGATCTCAAATCAGAGGTGACGTTTGAAGCGCTAGACCACTAAAGTACAGAACACTAGACAATCGCGCGTCTTATTCCAATAAACGTCTGCAGGGACTCAAGGGAAAGTAGGACATACATGCAATATGGAGTCAGTTGGTTTAAAGTGGGTGGGAGCGCGTGGGAGCGACCTTCCCACTGCTTTCGAAATTCTTTGCCTGCTCACCATGCATGGAACCATTGAAATAGGCTACATGTCTTCCAATAAAGCTCTTCTTTCACTGCTCAGCCTCACCCAAGTCACTTTGGAACTTGCAACTTTAACCACTGTCACCGTCAGGGCCGGATTAGGAATTTTTCCGCATGTTTGGGGACCCCCTAAAGTGTGGGCCCCTGTTCGGCCGAACATATTGAACATGCCTTAATCCGGCCCTGGTCACCGTATAGTCTGCGAGTATATATATGCCAGCGTTAAGTGTGGAAGTGCAACACGACTAATGACGTAGGCTTCGTGCGTCAGTCATTTGGTTACCCGTAATGCCAATGAGCTTGTATGTGTACACAAACCGTTAAGTACAACAGTTACTGTAAATCGAATATCATCATGTCCACAAATCGACAACATTGCCGAGCAACCCTATCCATTTCGAGAGTCTCAAACACGACGCCGAATAGGAAGAGTCGTCTGCGTCAAACGCCACTTGTCTTGTTTTAGACACGACCGTCGGAAGTTAGCACAACACAGCGAATAATAAAGGAACTTTGTTCTGAACAGAGACTGCATACATGCATGTAAATCGGTCGTCAGCAGATTCTCTATAATATTGCAGCGCAATTTACCATAGGAACGATCAAGGCCGTAGCCAGGATTTTATTTCGGGTGGGTGTTTGCTAGACCTTGAGTAAGCCCACAAGAAAATCGAATGACTGAGGATTTGGAGCAGCACTCCCTGCGACCTGGTTCTAGACGGCCAATACATTACACACTGTAATATAACAGTTATAATTATCATTCCAGGGCTGTTTTTAAGGAATTTTTAGAACTGCACAACTCCTTATTTCCTTTCCCATCCTCCATGGTAAATTACTTCCAATCGGATGACAATGACCTTTTTTGCTAGTTTCAACTGCACAGATACGAACTTGTGACAGAAGTGTTTCTACAGCTGCACAAGTCCATTTAGAACTGCACATTTTGTGTACAACTGCACGTTAAAAAAGCCCTGTATCATTCCAGAGCTTCAATTCGCAATTATGCCAGTGCTACTGTATTGTATTGTAATAACATAACAGCTAGTGGTTCAGAAGACATTGTATGAGAACCACTGCAAGTTAGGCTGTAATGCTTAATTGCCAGGGACGGATCCAGAGGGCAAATCCGCCCATGGCCCCCATTGAGATATGTCCATAGAACGTGCAATGTTTGCCCCCCATCAGGTTTCAAAAAGCTTTCAACAGTAGGTCTCAATGGTATATTTTCCAGACAATTCGGCTAAATGACTAAAAAAGGTTATCAGTTTTTTTTGCAGGGAAAATGATATTATTTCAAGGGAAGTTGTATCAAACGGCTAAAAAAAGTCATCAGTTTTTTTTCCGGGTGAAAGATCAACAAATTTTAATAGCCTTTATTTCTCTCCTGGCTCCCTAATCACTCTCTACATGTAGGCCTACATGCAATTCATACAACGTGTGTTACTAAATGTATTCTTTCACTTTTACATTATTTCATTTGGGGGGGTGTTCAAACACCCAATTAAAACACCCCCCCTAGCTACGGCTTTGCAAACGATGTTTGAATTTCGCACAGGTTTACGCGCAGCAGCAAGTTTTCGACGGCCTATAGATAGGCCGTAGTTATAGGCTAACTATATTAGGCCCAACAGCAGTCCGTAAATGGGAACCTTGTGCCTAAATGGGTTGGTACACACTGGGACGTGCGTCGGTGATGAAGGACCTATCCAATCAATTCTATATAGAACAATGAGCTGCATCAAGGACACATGGTCGCTGAGGAAAAACGTATTGCCCTACACTAAACATTTACGTTCAACAAAAGCTTATTGACACTACGTGTAACAAAATGACTTGACTTGGTTGTGTCAAGGACTTCTCGCATGTCCAGTAATGCAACCTTATTGTGTGGCCCTGGTAGGCTCAAGTGCGTCTTCACTTAAATTCTTTTTACAATATCATTTTCAGGTCACGTGGTTAATTGGACTGCATGCACTATCATTCAGGGCTGACCAGAGAAAATTCCTGGCCCCAGGTAGAGCGGTCAGGGCCTCTAACTTATCGATCTTAAGGCTTATGGATTAATGAGAAACAATCTGTTTAGAAACAAACTGATGCCATAAAGTACAGGCAGGCCTATACTACCTACAATTTTATATTGATTTTATTAAGTTGTCAACTTGAAGTTTAAACTGATTATAGGCCTAGTTAATTTTCTCTTCAATATCATCAGTGGCGGCGCTACGCCAGGGCATGGCAGGGCAAATGCCCTGGTAAAAAAAACCTTTGCCCTGGCTGTTGCCCTGGTCGTTGCCCTGCCAGAAATTTTACCCCGGGAGAATTTGTTCGGGTATATTGCTTCTTACTGTCCACGTCCGTCCGCTCTGTGGCAGGGCAAAAGTTCTGGCAGGGCAAAATTATGGCAGAGCAAAAGTTCATGAAGAAAACAAAATCTGGCAGGGCAATTTTCTGGCAGGGCAAAAGTTCTGGCAGGGCAAAAATTCTGGCAGGATAAAGACCGTACAATTTTGGCAGGGCAAACGTTCTGACAGGGAAAAATTCTGGCAGGGCAAAATTCTGGTGGGGCAAAAGTTCTTGCAGGGAAAATTTTTGTTACTGTTTATCCACATTGCCGTATACAACTAACAGCCTATGCTATGCCTATAGCTGTCGCTTTATTGTTTTTCAAATGAAGCGTAAGCATTTGCGTAGACAATAGTCCTATAGCTATATATCTGACTCCGTTACTTTATTTGCTGAACGCTTTGCTTTCGAAATGCTATTCGAAAGAGGATTTGCAATGCTTCACTAAGTCACAGAGATTGGTCTACAGGTTGGACCATAAAATGACTCTACAGTTTTTTGCTCATAACCATGGCCAGAGGTAGTAATTTTAAATGAAATTTTACAGACTTAAAGACAATTGATATTTACACATGATGGCCAGAGTTCATTAAAATATTTCAAACAGAACAAACGTTCTATCTGGTAGAGTAGTGGTTAACCCGCTGGCCAAGAGTGCGAGAGGTAGTGAGTTCGAGCCCCCGTTGGGCGGATTTGCTTTGTAGGCTGCCATCGGCGCCGTGTAAATAAAAAGATTATTATTATTATTATTTAAATAACAAACGGGGGCGCCTATGTTTCATCAATCCAGCTCCAGCAAGAATCTTTTCATCGATCCAACTTCTATTTAAGTAAAAAATTATTTTCATATATCCGTCTCCATGTATTATTTAACAAGAATTATTTTCGTCAACCCGACTTAATTGCATTCGACAATGCTGTACTAACTGTATATATAGTAGGCTACTCTATCAGTTTTTGCAAGTGATCAGAATTTTGGACCGCCGTTCGGACGATTGCGAACATCTTAAAACACTTTTATTTGACCACGCTGAGGTTGGGAGCGCCTCTGAGTAACCCCTCTAGTAAGTGCTATCTATATAAATGCATCCATTAAATGAATGAATTAATTAATTAATGTAGTTTAGCGCCGCAACTTATTCACCATTTAATTATTCGACCACGTCCACTTGTATTCGACAAACGCTGCAACGCATGCAATGGTGAATAATGTACGACGCTAAGCTACTGTAATAGGCCTACGTTTACCACTGTTAGGCCTACTACTATTATTTATATATTATTATTAATTTTTTACTATTTTGAGTCCTTGCTATTGAACGTGAAGCACAAAGATAATAAGATTGTATGTGCACTCTTCATAAACACGAAAGAAGAAGCAAATAAACACGTGTTTATTTATAGAACAAATTGCAATTTTCCATTCTATTTTTAGCAACAAAAAGTCGTATAAACGAAAAAGTCGTTATAACGAGATTAATCTCGTTATAACGACTTTAATCTCGTTATAACGAGATTAAAGTCGTTATAACGAGATTAAAGTCGTTATAACGACTTTTTTATTTATTTTTACCCGATGGCCCGAACGGAGCGCCGTAATAGGCGATAAATTATGACCGTGCGTATAGTGTTTCGCTTAGTCATAGCCTAAAATTTTATTTTTTTCTCCAAGATCAACATTTACACGGTTCAGATAATAAATATAATCGATATATATTTTTAAATCGGTAATTTTACTGTGTTTCCAGCAGATAAATCGTATTTCCGATTTTTTTTCAGGGTTTGAATCTTCCGCAGCCCGCCTTTAACGTCATGGGCTAAAATTCGCTGCGAGTCTGAGCCTATGAATTGACCAGAAAACCTTGCGTGACCTCATTGGCACTGCGGCCAGCCAATATCCTTTAAGTAGTCCATCTTCCTCCCTGTTAAAATCTTTGGCCACAACCATGATGTAGGAAATAGGATGGTGACCTCACTCACCTCTCGAAATTGGCTAATTTAATTACATTCGCCAGATGGCAGCGGTGGCGCCGTCAGGCTGGTTTTATCCATTACATGTATAGTTAACGCATATGCTCGTACGCTTTTTAACTTTTAAGCACTTGGAAATGTTATTACTAGTAAAATATTACTCCTTCTGATACGTCTTTACCACATTGGAACTAGTATTTTGTCACTGAACCAGTATCCTATTGCTACTGTACCATATATACACGAAACAGTACAACCACAGACTACCTTCACCTTTCTTATATTAATTAGTGCAGGCGTGATCATAAATGCAGACGCGTTAGAAATCTACTAATCTTGCTCAGTACAAAATATTTAAGCAGAGTACAGCTATAGTTCCATTACAGTACAATACAGTACTACACAGTACCCAGTGTTTAAGGTGAGGAAAATAAGTGCCTGGACGCCCCTTACCTTTCCAAAGGAAGTGCCTGGACGACCCTTACCTTTCCAGGCTGTGCTGGCCAATAAGTGGCAGGACAGCGCTCAGATTTTAAAATAAGTGCATGGACGCCGTCCATGACCGCCCAGGCACACATTAAGCCCTGACAGTACCAATAAATACAGTATGAGTATAGTAGGCCTATTAGTCTACTATCACAGCATGACTACAATATTGGAAATGTAGATGTAGATTAATTAGACCTACAAGTACAGCTACAATCTGTCTGTCCGTGTCTGTCTGCGTGTCAAAGACTCTGTCTGTTAATTCTTTTCCACAGTCCATATCTTTCTGTGTATATCTATGTCTGTCTGCCTGCCTATGTCTGTCTGTTTATTCCTGTATGTATCCAATCTGTCTGTTTGTGTCTGTCTATATCTGCCAGCCTGTATCTCACCCTGACCATGTATGTCTATATGTCAGTTTGTCCGTCTTTGTCTGTTTGTCTATGTCTGTCTGTCTGTCTGTCTGTCTGTCTGTCTGTCTGCATCATATAAGTCTGTCTGTCTATGACCCTGTATGCCTATGTCAGTTTTTCTGTTGATGTCTGTCTGTGTCTATATTTCTATGTCTGTCTGTCTGTATGTCTGTCTGTCTATGACCCTGTATGCCTATGTCAGTTTTTCTGTTGACGCCTGTATGTGTCTGTCTTTCTATGTCTGTCTGTCTATGTCTGATTGTATAGGTATGTCTGCCTGCCTATGTCTGTCGGCTTGTCTGCCTATGTCTGTCAGTCTGTATGTCACTGTATGCCTGTCTCTGTCTGTGTCTATCTGCTTATGTCTATGCATGCTTGTCCGTCTATGTCCATATGTGTATGTCTGTGTCTGTCTAAATCTGCCCGTCTGTGTCTCTGCCTTCTCATGTCTGTCTGCGTTTGTCTGTAGAGGTATGTGTCTGCCTGTGTGTGTCTATGTATGTTTTTCTGCTTGTCTTTCTATATGTCTATCTGTATGTATATGTGTGTATGTCTAACGTTAATGTCCATCTGCGTCTGTCTTGACCTGTCTATGTCTGTTTGCGTTTCTTTATGTCTGAGTCTACATCTGTTTGTCTGTGCTTGTCTATCTGTCTACAGTAAGTAGCAATAATTACACACACAAACAAATGCACATACGCACATGTATGCACATACGCTTACACATACATAAAGACACACAAACATGCACACATACCCACGCATACACACATCCGTACACACATACACGCATACAGACACATACACACGGACATATATACAAACTTATGCACACCCATGCACACACACAAGCACGTATACAAACATACTCGCATATGCACACGCATATGCACACGTGCGCACACATGCACGCACACCTACACATACGGTCACACATAAAGACACATGCGCACACACATACACATACACACATGCATACATATACACATACAGACACACACAGACACGCACAAACACACCCACACACACCACACACAAGAAAATCGGGCGCTTCGGCGTGAAACTCCTGTGCAGTGTCCGCGCTGTAGTCGGGAGCGCCTCTGAGTAGTGAGCTTGAAGTGGCGCTAAGGAAATGAAAATAAATAAGATAAAGTAAATAATATAAAATAAAATATCGCATTGCATGCAGCACTCATTTCAAACGATTTCAAACATCGTCCGTATAAACCTGTATCAAACACCGCCGATGCGCCAACCTAGGCCTAGTAGCGACTCGAGCGACACCATCGACAGAAAAAGACTCTAGCCAAAATCAATACACATGAAGTATACGAAGTGAGGTCACCATCTTATTTCTTACATCATGGCCACAACCAAGAACGATCGATAAGAGACTGAAAATTGATGGTCGCATTGGATTTGATTGGGAAGATTTATCTCTGGAACACATCAAAACTGTGCAAAAGACTCAAAACAAGTGTAGGCATTGGTGGTGGACCCATTGAACACAGGATGTGATGTACTATCACGTTAATTTGATAACAACAATATTATTATTATTTGAGATGAGACATAAAAATCGCTTTGTTGCTACTTTCAGTCTTTCAGCTGCATTATGATTTTGATTCGTCAAAAGTCGGTTAATTGTCTCACTAAAAGTGATATAACTCTTGTACTGTTTGAAATATTGCGGTGAAATCTGGCCACTCTGCGTAAATATCAATTGTCTTTAAGCCTGTAAAACTTTATTAATTTATTTGCTTCTGGCCAAGATATTGCAGAATACTTTGGGGGGGGGGGGGATATGGCTCGATCACCTGTACACGGTTTCTAAGATTTGCTTTTCAAAATGTAAAAGTGTTCGGTTTTATGGCTTTGCCCATTTGATACTCTGACCAGCCAACCCTAATAGTGTAAGGTGTGTGATGGCAAGCACGGTAGCGCAAAATTATAGACCTATTATATGTAAGCCCGCAATACCGAGCATGCGACTCACCCTCTGCCCTGGTTACTTGTGTGACTGCCCTGGCTATGCCCTGGCTACAAACAGTGTCTGGCGCCGCCACTGAATATCATACATGTATCTAAAAAGACATGAGTCATAAACTTTTCTGTAAGGAACTACCTAGCCCGGACCCCAAAAATTACGGAGCCCCAGGGCCTTTGTCCCCAAGATCCCTCTCGGCGGCCCTGGTCTCAACGGGCATACATTCATTGCAACATCGCCCGCTAAAACTAGAAGCCCCAAACCTCTCAAGTGGTTAACTAATGCGCCAAGAAATGTGCTTGTCACGTCAAAAAGTGCCTCGAAACAGAGTCTTCCTCTGGTTGAAATAGTTTCCGCAAGAAACAGAGCTGTAGCATGTGGACCTGGACTATATATATTATTCCAACAGTCAACACCGATTGAAATATACAGAATCTCCCATTCTACGATACTCGGTCTTCCCCCACTAAGATCGCCCTTCTATTTTCGATTGCTTTTATTATATAGAATTTTGAATAGGATTTAATATGTACATTCTCTTTATATAAGAAATTGCTTTCATGTTTTTTAGTTGAATTGAACATGAAACAAATTTGAAATGAAATCAGAAATTAATAGATAAATATTTCTATGTAAGCATAGAAAAAAAAAATATATAAATATATATATATTTAACTGGGGTACCCGACGTTGCCCGGGAAATGTAGGATTTGCCCCGCTCCCGGCTAATCTCCTATACGTACTTCCCTACCCTCACTTGACCACATCTGCACTCCTACTGCCCACTCACCTTTTCCCCACCACACCAACAACACCACTAAGACCTCCACCGGTACGCCACACGTAAAATTTGGGTTTTTAGGAAATTTTCCTTCCCACCTCCATCAGGCCTAACTATATATATTGTGGCGATTTTGCCATGGTGATTATTTTTTTTGATTTGCTCTTTGCCACGCGCTGCCTCGTTTGTCACGTTTGCCTGCAACGCTTTGCCACGCCTTGCCACGTTTGCCACGTTTGCCACGTTTGCCTGCAACGCGCTGCCACGTTTGCCACGCCTTGCCACGCTTGTCTGCAACGCTTTGCCACGCGTTGCCACGTGCTGCCACGCCTTGCCACGCTGCCACATTTGCCGCGCTCTTGTTTACTCATTCGGCCTGCCTCACTTGGCCTGCCACACTTGCTTATTCATTTCTGGCTTGCCACATCTCGGCCTGCCACACTTATCTATTCATTTCGGCTTGCCACACTTCGGCTTGCCACACTTACTTATTCATTCCTGGCTTGCCACACTTCGGCTTGCCACACTTACTTATTCATTCCTGGCTTGCCACACCTCGGCCTGCCACACTTATCTATTCATTTCGACTTGCCACACTTCAGCTTGCCACACTTACTTATTCATTCCTGGCTTGCCACACCTTGGCTTGCCACACTTACTTATTCATTCCTGGCTTGCCACACCTCGGTCTGCCACACTTACTTATTCATGCCTCCCGCCTTGCTGTGAGCCTATAAAAGAAGGAGTACAGACACAGAAGTCAGCTTAGCTCATAGCTCGGAGGACGTCAGCGTACAGCTCGGAAGCGGACAGTCGTCGTCAACGTCGTCGGAGGCTCAGTCAAGACAGTCGGAGAAGGGACTCGGAGAACGACGCAGGGTCTGCAGTTCGACGCCGGAGTTGTGCAGTCGGTCCGAAGTCAGCCGCATCGAGTCGGGAAGAGGTTCCTCGTTGCCGTCGGTGTCTTCGTGGGGCGTCAGTGTATTCAGCAGCGCCGTCGGTGTCTCCAGTCCGGTTCTAACTCTGACGTGAGCGCGGAAGCAGTGAAGGACGTACGCAGGAGAACGGCAGAGGGAACCGTTCTTCTTCAACGGGCAGCCGCAGTCAGTGGCTCCGTCTTCGTCGTCGTCATCCTCGTCAGCGTACCCCCTCGTCTCCTTGTCGGGCACCGGCGCCCGTGGTTCGTTGCTGCGAACGTCAACAGCGTCTTCAACGTCGTCGGGTAGCCGCAGTCAGTGGCTCCGTCTTCGTCGTCGTCATCCTCGTCAGCGTACCCCCCTCGTCTCCTTGTCGGGCACCACCGCCCGTGGTTCGTTGCTGCGAACGTCAACAGCGTCTTCAACGTCGTCGGGTAGCTGCATCAGTGGCTCCGTCTTCGTCGTCGTCATCCTCGTCAGCGTACCCCCTCGTCTCCTTATCGGGCACCGCCGCCCGTGGTTCGTTGCTGTCAGCGTCAGTAACGTCTTCAACGTCGTCGGGCAGCCGCTCTGCTAGCGGCTCCGCAGCCAGCCTCTTCGTCGTCGTCGTCCTCATCATCGTACCCCCTGGACGTCAGGCCTGGTGACTCTGAACAGTTTGCTGTCAGGACGCGCTATCTGTTTGACAGGTTGTATACACATATACGATTTTTACACCGGAGAAGGAACTCCTCATTTTTGTTGAACTTTGTCGAAGATCATCGATTACAATTGGAAAGTAAAGTGAAGTTGTCTTTTCTTTCTTCAATTAAAGTCTCGGACAGACCGTGCGAGCCGGATCCTGCGGGCAATGTCAAGGCTTTAGGGTGGGCCATCTTGGTAAAATAGTCGACCCTGAGCCTCGTTCGGATAGGGCCATAAAGATCAGACCCGCTTCCGTAACAAATTGGTACCAGAAGTGGGGTCAGATTTGGTGGACTTCGACAAAGTCGTTGGAAAGAAACACAGCTGGCGGAACACGTAACAAATTGGTTCCAGACACTGGAATTTTTGCGAACTTCGTTGGACTTCGGCAAAGTGAAATCGTGAGACGACTTTCAAGTTCCGGGAAAAGATGGATGCAGCAGCTTTTCGAACGACATCGACGCCATGGACGAAAGGAGCGAGCGACTCTGAGATTGAGTCAAGTCGACTTATGGCAGAAATCGATTTCGATGACTACAAGTCTCCGGAAAAGAAAGTGACTCTACCCTCGAGCAGAGACGTGAGTGGTACAGACGCAAAAGTCTTAGAAGAAGTCAGTCGCTTGGTGAGTGAAAGAAAGTCGACTCCCATGAAGCCTGGAAAATTCGACGGTACAGGGTCATTGGAATCTTTCCTCGCGCAATTTGAAGTCTGTGCCCGCCATAACAAGTGGACTGGTGTGGACAAGGTGGATTTCCTTCGTTGTGCTTTGGATAAAGCCGCAACGCAACTGCTTTGGGATTTTGGAGCGAAGCAAGATGTTAATTACGAGCAACTCGTGGAGAGACTGAGACAACGCTACGGAGTGGAAGGACAAGCTGAGACCTTCCGTACGCAGTTACATTATCGCCGTCAACGCGTGGATGAAAGCTTGAGCGATCTTCTACATGACATTCGGCGCTTGGTTGTTTTGGCATATCCGGTTCCTACGAACGAAACAACCGAAATTGTTGCAAGAGACGCTTTCTTGGAAGCCATCCGTGATCGCGAACTCTCACTGAAGGTCAGAGAAAGAGAACCGCGTACCATTGATGAAGCATATCGAATGGCACTGCGTCTTGGAGCTTATCAGCAGATGGCTGAAGTGGATGATCGTCGTCGGCCACTCAACCGAGTGCGCGGAACTCAAGAAGTTGAAACGGATTCGCGACTGCAGGCGCAGTTGGACAGTTTCTTCACAGCCCAACGGAAATGGCAAGAACAATTGGAGGAACGCATTTCGAGACAACTGAATGGACAGCGGAATCCTGTTCCGAGGAATGCTGCCTATGAATCGGTTGCCACAGCTTCGGAAAATTCTGGACGCGACCGGACCTGCTTCAAATGCGGGTTGGTCGGACATATCGCTCGTCAGTGCGGTCAGTTCCGCAGACCAGCCAGCCAGTCGGATGGAACGACACCTGCCGACGTGGTTACCAATCACACTACACGTGAGAAGTCCGTGGTTCCTACCAACAGCGCCATCTATGTTCGAGCTACCCTCCATGGACGATCGAGGACCTGCCTTATCGACACCGGTTCTGAAGTGAGTATAGTTCCTGCCGGTTATGTTGTGGGTCTTGAATTGCAACCTAGCTCTCGGGTTCTTTTGGCTGCCAATGGTACTGAGATTCGAGTCCAGGGAGAACTGGTTGTTCCTTTGAAGTTTTGGCATGGTTTTGAAATTCCCACTCGGTTTCTTGTTTCTGACCAGGTCTTTGAGCCTATGCTTGGTATGGAATGGTTGAGGGAAAATCGATGCCGTCTTGGGTTTGGAACAGGTGCTCTTTTTGTGGGAAGGAGGCGCATTGCATTAGTTAAGGGAACTGGATCTTCGTGGTGTAGACGTATTGTGGTTGCAGAGGAGGTGATTGTGTCCCCTAGGTCTCAATGTGATGTACAATCGAAAACCTTGTATGATAGTTTAGCAGTATGTGCAACGGCCTTGATGACAGAAGAGGAGGAAAAGGAAATGTATTCCCCTAAAGTCTTAGATGAAAGTAAGTTTGTGGAAGGTTTGATGGCTGATCTGCCAGATGATGTATCGTTGGAAGCAAAAGAGAAGATGGAATGTCTTTTGAAGACTAACAAAGACGTAGACTTAGGTGGAACAATTTTAGTGGAACCTAAGATTGATACAGATGATGCTAGATCTGTTAAGAAGCCAGTAAGGAGACAGCCATTTTTCTACAGGGAGACTGCTGTTGTTAAACCTGTGCTAAATGAGAAGGAGTGTATGCATAATGGTTATGAGATGAAACGTGACCATGATAAACCACAGGGAAAAGTGACAAACGCATTGAGTGTAGACCAGCAGGTTGTTGCCTGGATGTGCGAATCGTCCCAGGTACGTGAGAATAAAATAGGTCATCGGGTTATGGTTGGAGTGAATGTGATTGCATTCATGATGGTCTTTCTTTTGGTTGCATCCGTTATGGATGGCGAATTGTGTTCGACATCGTGTTGTCTTGATAGCGTGTGGAGACAACACTTGGATTTGATTGGTTATCATTTGGACGGGATTGTCCGTGGTAATGTTTTGGTTTTGCAACGCTACAGCTTGGCAGCGCTGTATAGTTTGTTGTTGCAAAATGTGTACAAGGTCTATGCCTTGGTGGTTACGATGTGTTGCAACGTTAGGAGGCAGTGGATGTTGTCTTTAATTAGGTCACGCTCCTTTGGGTTGCCGCACGATGGTTGTGTTTTGTGACGACGCGCTGCCACACGCATTGCAACGCGTTGCTACGCTTTGCCACGTTTGCCACGTTTAGCTTGCCACGTTTGCCACGCTCTGCTGCGCCTTGCCACATTTGCCACGCCTTGCCACGTTTGCCACGCTTAGCTTGCAACGCTTTGACACGCCTTGCCACGTTCTGCCACATTGTTGACCGCCTACTGGAGGAAATTGTTCGGCGTGCCAGCCAGGTTACTAGCGATGCTAGGTCGGTGGAGTTCGTGGCCATAATGAAGGATCGGTTTCCCGAATGTTCAGAATGGGTCTTTGAAGCGGTCATCAGGGGTCTACGTGGAAATCGCCCTGATGGTGATGGGAGATTCTCACCGGATATTTTCATTGTGGAGGATGAAGAAGCTGTGCAGTGAGTGAACGTTTATTTTGAGTTGCTGCACTGTTTGATTAGCAATAATTGATGTTTGACTCCTCGAAAAATGAGGACATTTTTTTAAAATGACTGGTGAGAGATTGTGGCGATTTTGCCATGGTGATTATTTTTTTTGATTTGCTCTTTGCCACGCGCTGCCTCGTTTGTCACGTTTGCCTGCAACGCTTTGCCACGCCTTGCCACGTTTGCCACGTTTGCCACGTTTGCCTGCAACGCGCTGCCACGTTTGCCACGCCTTGCCACGCTTGTCTGCAACGCTTTGCCACGCGTTGCCACGTGCTGCCACGCCTTGCCACGCTGCCACATTTGCCGCGCTCTTGTTTACTCATTCGGCCTGCCTCACTTGGCCTGCCACACTTGCTTATTCATTTCTGGCTTGCCACATCTCGGCCTGCCACACTTATCTATTCATTTCGGCTTGCCACACTTCGGCTTGCCACACTTACTTATTCATTCCTGGCTTGCCACACTTCGGCTTGCCACACTTACTTATTCATTCCTGGCTTGCCACACCTCGGCCTGCCACACTTATCTATTCATTTCGACTTGCCACACTTCAGCTTGCCACACTTACTTATTCATTCCTGGCTTGCCACACCTTGGCTTGCCACACTTACTTATTCATTCCTGGCTTGCCACACCTCGGTCTGCCACACTTACTTATTCATGCCTCCCGCCTTGCTGTGAGCCTATAAAAGAAGGAGTACAGACACAGAAGTCAGCTTAGCTCATAGCTCGGAGGACGTCAGCGTACAGCTCGGAAGCGGACAGTCGTCGTCAACGTCGTCGGAGGCTCAGTCAAGACAGTCGGAGAAGGGACTCGGAGAACGACGCAGGGTCTGCAGTTCGACGCCGGAGTTGTGCAGTCGGTCCGAAGTCAGCCGCATCGAGTCGGGAAGAGGTTCCTCGTTGCCGTCGGTGTCTTCGTGGGGCGTCAGTGTATTCAGCAGCGCCGTCGGTGTCTCCAGTCCGGTTCTAACTCTGACGTGAGCGCGGAAGCAGTGAAGGACGTACGCAGGAGAACGGCAGAGGGAACCGTTCTTCTTCAACGGGCAGCCGCAGTCAGTGGCTCCGTCTTCGTCGTCGTCATCCTCGTCAGCGTACCCCCTCGTCTCCTTGTCGGGCACCGGCGCCCGTGGTTCGTTGCTGCGAACGTCAACAGCGTCTTCAACGTCGTCGGGTAGCCGCAGTCAGTGGCTCCGTCTTCGTCGTCGTCATCCTCGTCAGCGTACCCCCCTCGTCTCCTTGTCGGGCACCACCGCCCGTGGTTCGTTGCTGCGAACGTCAACAGCGTCTTCAACGTCGTCGGGTAGCTGCATCAGTGGCTCCGTCTTCGTCGTCGTCATCCTCGTCAGCGTACCCCCCCTCGTCTCCTTGTCGGGCACCACCGCCCGTGGTTCGTTGCTGCGAACGTCAACAGCGTCTTCAACGTCGTCGGGTAGCCGCAGTCAGTGGCTCCGTCTTCGTCGTCGTCATCCTCGTCAGCGTACCCCCCTCGTCTCCTTGTCGGGCACCACCGCCCGTGGTTCGTTGCTGCGAACGTCAACAGCGTCTTCAACGTCGTCGGGTAGCTGCATCAGTGGCTCCGTCTTCGTCGTCGTCATCCTCGTCAGCGTACCCCCCCTCGTCTCCTTGTCGGGCACCACCGCCCGTGGTTCGTTGCTGCGAACGTCAACAGCGTCTTCAACGTCGTCGGGTAGCTGCATCAGTGGCTCCGTCTTCGTCGTCGTCATCCTCGTCAGCGTACCCCCTCGTCTCCTTATCGGGCACCGCCGCCCGTGGTTCGTTGCTGTCAGCGTCAGTAACGTCTTCAACGTCGTCGGGCAGCCGCTCTGCTAGCGGCTCCGCAGCCAGCCTCTTCGTCGTCGTCGTCCTCATCATCGTACCCCCTGGACGTCAGGCCTGGTGACTCTGAACAGTTTGCTGTCAGGACGCGCTATCTGTTTGACAGGTTGTATACACATATACGATTTTTACACCGGAGAAGGAACTCCTCATTTTTGTTGAACTTTGTCGAAGATCATCGATTACAATTGGAAAGTAAAGTGAAGTTGTCTTTTCTTTCTTCAATTAAAGTCTCGGACAGACCGTGCGAGCCGGATCCTGCGGGCAATGTCAAGGCTTTAGGGTGGGCCATCTTGGTAAAATAGTCGACCCTGAGCCTCGTTCGGATAGGGCCATAAAGATCAGACCCGCTTCCGTAACAATATAGTAAGTTTTCTGGGACCGCAAGACTACACTAACCCTAAACCTCACCCTAACCGCCCCTGACGACGCCTAACCTGAGCCCTAACCGCCCCTCATGACGCCTAACCCGACCCTAACCGACACTGACGACGGCGCATAACCTTACCCTAACAAACACGTCGGTCCCCGATACTATAGTTATGTCAGAAATTGAACTTGAATTCACATAATTATAGCCCAACACAAAAGGCTTAAAAATAACATAAATAACAAACAATAGGCATACGTCGACTCCTAGCGTGTGCTGCAGATAGAATGTGTAGGCTAAGTGACGTAGTCCGCCATTTTCATGGTAAGCGGTTTAATACGACGTCACAAAGCATGTTGCCAATAGCAACACTGTAAAGACTAATTTTACGACATTATCTTATGTTTGAATTCACTCGGTCAAAATGGCGATGACCAGAAAACCTAGTCAACAGTCAGCTACGTGAGTTGACGTAGGCCCTGACGTAGGCCTGTTTGTTATTTATGCTGTGATTATAATTACCGGTACCGTATATAAGCATTTATAGCTAAGGCGTTACCCAGTATTAGTGAGGAGGCTATAGGTCCAAAAACGCAGTGCATTGTGCATCTTGTGGATAAAAGCAACAAATTTTTACAGCTTCAAGACAAACATATTTTAAAACTTTTCAGCGAGAGGCATCAAAAAATTCAACTGGGAACATACTTAAACAGAAGGTTGAAAGTATGCTAAAAATGCACAAGCTCCAGAGTTGATATGCAGCTATAAACTGCACCTAGATGCAGAATATGTGGTCTTTTGACAACATGAAACATTACTGATCTAATTTAAACATTGCACAGTGTTGTACAACTGATACAGAACAAGTATACTATTAAAGTATGCTAAACATTCCCATTTTAGAGCCTATATGCAACACTTTATGCACATAGATGCAGAATATGTGGTCTTTGACAACATGAAACATTACTAACCTAATTAACACATTACACCTATGCATACAGGTGTGGGGGTCCCGTAGCTCAGTGGTGATCGAGAGCGCTGGTCGTTAAACTGAGAGTCAGCCGCGCGGACCCGGGTTCAAGCAAGTCTCGCACAGGGCAAAAATTTATTTGAATTTTCTGTTAGCTGCCGCTGGCGCTTTGCTGATGTGTTGCTTGACTCGGGTTCTGCTAAAAATAAAAATAGCCCCTCCCACTTCTGGCCTGGCCGACCAGAAGTGATCCAGTACTTAGGCCATTAGTTAAGTTACCGAACCCACTGCTGTAAAGCCGATCTGCGTGTCGTGCTACAGTGGGCCGTATTTCGTATAACATGTACTTGTGATCGTTCTGCGGTGTGTCAGATTGAGTTATTAAAAAGAAAATATTATTATTATTATATTATGATATGAACTGTGCTATGTAATTTTAGTCTTTTTATTGTGACATCTTTGTACTATAAACACTTAAACATCTATGGATTTCGTAAGTGAGTATAATGTGACTGCTTATTTGTTACGTCACGTCCTTTGTTTATGAGTAACTATGGCAAGTTACTTATTTGATAATAGCATTGTACAATTGACTAACTATTATGACTTTCTTAACTATTGTTACGTCATGTAGCCATGTTTAGCGACGTGTTGTTAGGGTAATGGCTTTTGCGGATTGTGGCTAAATCTCTTTGTTCTACAAATACTATTGTTATGTCAGTAACGTCACTATACTTTGTTCATGAACGTATTGGTCTTAGGATGATATCGTTCTTATAATTATTTGCTTCTTATTAATTGTAACGATATAACTTTTTGGGATAAAAAATATAAAAAAAAATCGAAAAACGATGTCCAGCTTTCAGACAAGTATAATACATAGCCTACCGAGGTAGAACCACGTACCACTAAGAAACACAGAAAAGCAACTGTCCTATTGAAGCAAATGAACCATCGTTGCACTTACAGCAACAGACAAGTATAAAAAAATCTATAATTATTTATCCACCAACCTCAGTCTGTACATCGTTGGGAGGAAGATTAGGTAGCAAGGAAAGGAATTAAGTGGCTGTGCGAGTCAATGGCCTTTATTTGCCAAGACTTAGAAAATATAAGATTTCTAACTTTTCATACTCGTAGGTTGTTTCTGAGGGCTTGCCTCAGAATGCTTTTTCTCACTTTTCGCCTTCTTGACCTACAGCTGCACGAGAGGAGTAGTTAAGCCTCGATAAATCCTCTGAACTTCTCTCTGAAACGGCAGACAAGTCTCAGGTCAGACTGTCGTCGTCATTGAAAACCTAGACCAACTAAGCAAACCCCTCAAAAATTTAAACGCCAAGGCTGCAGCACCCAAGAACATCAGGAAAACATGCTCCTGAGTTTGGCTGCAACTGGCATATCTGCCACACTCAGCTTCTGTGACATCCACTGTTGTCAACATTAATCGAACAGCAGCAAGATGACGAGATATCCAAGTGAAATTCTTAACGTGCAGAATGCATTCAACGATGACAGTCGTTAAAGATCATAGCATTCCATTCCATCGATAATGTTGAATTAGCTTCAGCAGCGCACAAATGATCAGCTATTAACATAACGGAAAGGCAGCATTTACTGTTAAGATGTAGAATTTTGTGCAAGTTAAAGCACACCATACTAGTTACTGGCATTCACTAATTATTCTTTAAATTAATTAATTGCATAGCACCTCTTCCAGGGCCTACTCAGCTGTACTCCCACCATGAGCACGGTCACATAAAACTGTCTTAAGATGAGAGAGGAATTCTGAGGAGTTCTGGAAAGAGAGTGGAGCGTCAAGAATAGGTCAGTCCAGGTCGAGGTCCTACCTCCAAACCCCCGAGATGGCACGGTTCCCCATAGTTGAGGTACGAGCAAAAATGGACCGAGAGCAGACTTTGTTCAGCCGAATGAAGAGAATGTGGCGAGCACCAAGAGTAAGGCTACAGAGCTCGTAAAGGTAGACAGGAGCAAGGGACAGCATGCAGCGCCACACTAAAGCAGTGATCCTATAATACACGATTCGCTGATCGATGATGAACCAGTGGAGAATGTCACACGTGCAGCAGGAATGAATATACCCATAGGCGCAACCACCCTATGGGACCCACGGGACGCGTCCCCCCCAACTTTTGAGTGGTCCCATTGACTTTATCATTATGGTCCCCCCCAACTTTTAAGACGTGATTCATTTGTTCCCCCCCAACTTTTAGGACGTGATTGCGCCTATGAATATACCCATGCATTTAATGCAAATGCACGGTACGCCTACCTGTGCACTAGATAAAAGTCGTATACTTGCTAACCTACTACAGAAATTCAACTACATGTGATCCAGCGAAAAGTGAAATTTCGATTTAATGAAGTCAGCAGCCTCTTGCGAAATCAATTCGTTCTCTATTAAGTTGAACACAAGTCGTTGCAACGATCGAAGTCTCGAACCCAACCGACGATTCTTCTGTTGCGATGACTTCAGTCGAGTCCTACATCCGGCAAGTGAAACTCGTGCCACTTCCAGCTGGTGCTTGAGCTCCGTGCTGCTCGGTAACGAATAACTGTGCTCAGCACCAAATGTTGGTAACTTGGTCGACTGTGAGATCGCAATGGTGGAGCATGGAAGAAAAGTTGAGCCAGACGCTTGTGAAGCAACAGATGTACCATTGTCATTTCCACGTGGCACGCATGCGTATAGAGGATCCGGCGAAGAATTTGTGACTGCTGCTGAACTGGTATTGCACGACGTAACTGTCAGAGCTGTTGATGCCAAAGCAGCTGTTGTCCCGACGGTGACTGCAACTGTGCTGGTTGTTGTCACTGCTGATGCAACAGCATTAGCCATCTTGACTGTTGATGCAACGGCATTAGTCATATTGACTGTTGATGCAACGGCATTAGCCATCTTGACTGTTGATGTAACAGTATTACCCGTCTTGACTGTTGATAAACTGGCAACGGCTCCATTCCAATCAGGGCAACAAGCTTCTGTATGACACTTTAGATGTTTTGGATGACCAAGCAAATCGAAAATGGATGGTACAGCACCTGAATTCAAAGAAGCAAAATGTTTTCAGATCGTACATAGGCTGTGCTGCAATCTGACCTAACATGTGCACTTTAATAACGAGCTGCCTTGATTTCCCAGTCACTTTCATCAAAGCGTTAAGTTGTTGCTTAACCACACACAGTCCAAAATATTTGGCCACTGTACAAATAATTTATTTTATATGCACCCATTAAATGCCATGATCTAATAACCATTTGAAGAAGGTGAGCAGAAAGAGTTGCTCAAGGTCCCTACAGAGCAGCCATCTTATTGGAGACACAAACCGGTCGGTATCCTACGCATTACAAGCGCATGCTCTAACCGTTAGAGTCTAACGGTTAACCAATAAGCAGCTGAGCAATTAAAGACCAATCATTATTACTAGTAGATGATAAGTTCTAGAAAAGTTCGTATACTGTAATTATGTTGAGTCTGGATTTTTCGCACATTAATATCACATCGTATGAGAGCCACGGAAATCAAGATTTTACCAGACATTCAGAGCTCAACATAATTCATTAAACTTACCGGCACGTATTCGCACAGTACAGCCAGTCCGATCGAATGATTCGGGCGAAAAGTGGACTGAGCATACACGTGAGTGCCTAGTTGCCTTAAAGTCCTTCCTATGCATGGCACGTTCCCATTTCTTGACAAGCTCAGGTTTAGAAATTGGAAACCTATCAAGTTCAGCAAAAAAGTAAACATTAGCTACTGCAAAATCCAAAATCTCATTAAAATTTCAATACCTTTATTCAACTTTGCATGTATACCTTTTTTCAATTTTGCATGTATACCTTTACTCTACTGCAAAATCCAATCTCATTAAAATTTCAGTACCTTTACTGAATTTTGCATGTATACCTAAGTTATTCAATTCTGCATGTATACCTTTACTCAATTTTGCATATCTCCCAGCTCAGCTGGCATCTGGCAAACAGGGCAGTGCTTGGAAAAGTCACTCTGAAGCAAAATTTTCAGCCACTGTTTTGCAACTGATTAAAACTTAAAGCATATATGACAAATATTTTTATCTTGAATTTCAAATCAAACGGGCAATTTTAATTTGATCTAAACACACTAAATAAATAGCTCTGCCTAAGTCTGATGTTCGATCGTTTTAGAGAATTTACACTCCAGCACAACCAATGTAGCTTACAGTTAAAATTGAACAGAAATTAATTGGAACATTTAAAAACTTAGAAATCAGCGTCATTCATTTTAAAACCAATCATAGAAAAATTCAGATTCATAGCTGAATCAAATCTCAAGGCCCTAAACAATTCATGTACTTTAAACAACACACACATATAGACTTGAAACTGGGTTCAGAGCATAAAATGTCCTTGGGTTCAGAGTTAGACGAGGTTTGATATGTACTATCCACATTACCTTCTCAATGAAATCAAAGAAGATGCGAAACTGTTATCTACTCATGGGCACGGTGATGGGGCGCAGTGGTGTAGTGGGCAGGGTGAGAATTGCCGGGGGTTGGGGGGTTTCGACCCCCCCAGTCTTTCTTAGAGCCCCATGTTAAAGTATGTTTTTTACACCCCAATTCCAAGTGGATAATGGTCCAACCCCCCCAGTTATTTTTCCACAATTCTCACACTGGTAGTGGGTATGCTCTTTGGCTTGCAGCCGGAGGGTTGCAGGTTCGAATCCATCTCAAGTCGCCACATAGGGACTTTGAGCAAGTCCATCACTTGCAATGGCTTAGTGCTTCGGCATGACACTCCGATGCAGTGTCCGTGCTGTAGTCGGGAGCACCTCTGAGTGACAAGTATGCATACAAACAAATTAAATTATGGGCGCCCGCACACAGAGGCCAGAGGGGACACTTGCCCTCCCCCCTAGAAAACTGACATCAATTTTTAAACTACTACTTTTGAGTACTAATTTTCTTTTTGTTACAGAATTGATAATACTAATGATGGACAAAGTGAAACTAAGAAATCTAAGTTTAGAAAACTCCATAATATAAACATGGTTTTAATTTTCTGCCGGCATTTTCAAGCTCTTACTAAAAACTGTAACCATGACCTTTGGGTTCATCTTATCCTCATCTGTTCCAACTTCCAATCCTAAATGGCACACACCTAACAGCTACTCTGCCCCTCTGAAATCCGAACGGGGATTTTATCTGACTATACCATTTGAACAACTCTTTGACTCGATGAATAAGCTGGTGTCTGCAGTTGGCTTTCGAGTGTTGCTTTAGAAGTTTATAAATTACAATTAAAATATAGAACTTAATAGAAGTAGAGCCTTGACCTAACTAGAGGGAGCAATGAGCATGAATCAATAACCCGATGACAAAATAGTTGTCAGTTTTGCAGGGGGAAAGTGGACTGATTGAGTCCCTTCAAGAACCTATTTTTAAACTACTTTTTTATTTTTTAACAAATTTCTTTGCACAAAAGAAATCATTCATATTAAAAATAAAAAGTGAAACTGAAAAAACTACAATTAAAATGCTCTATGAAAATATCGACACATGTTCCTGATTTCCTGCTTTGCATTTTTCAACCTCTTGTTAAAAAAATTTAACCGTGGCCATCGTGTTTGCTTTGTCCCTCCCTGTAAAAATTTCTGCGGGCGCCCATGTATATACCTGAAGCAAACAAGCTAGGAGACTGATAATACACTCACGCATGAAAAGTGATTCCTGCTGTTCTTGAATCTAAATTGGCAACATTACTACATCCAAACGCAACACAATTTTTTGTGCAACGCTTAGATTTTGTTTTCTTCGCTACTTCGGCCATTTCGCATTAATATTAAGCGCTAATCATTGATGGCTGTCACTGTCTACCACCAAGATGGTCGCCTGCGAGGTGACTCTGGGATGTCACACGAGGGACATGCGTGTTCCACTACTGCTCGGTACGTGTTTAGAGTTTTACTCGAATGCTATTCTGCCCAATCGCTGGGTATAACCTATAATATGCAGCCTAAGGTCGTTGCCTTTTACAGAGCCAGACTATCTCGGTGGCTTTACTCTATTTATGAATATATTTATTGGAAGCGTGAAAATTATTTTGTTACCGTTAATTATGAACATATGATGAGTATTTCAACCCTAACTAGCTCAACGACTAATTTCTGCTGATCTCTTCCAACTCACTCGGAACTCCTCAACCCCGTCAATCAGGCTTCACTAAACAAATTCCACAGAAACTCACCTTGCCTATCTGAACAAGGAGCCGGTCTCAACCGTTAGCCAGCAGCAAGTCTCCTAGCCAGCTATGTGTTTTCTAGTGACCTGATACTGATAGTTTCGTTAAACAAAAGCCAAGAGAATACTTTGATTACTCAATTTGTTCTTATTACTATATGAAACAATTCCAGAGCAGTACCGAAGCACGCTGGTGAAGCAGCTTCCGGTCTGTGAATTCGGCAATACAATTTAATAGTCTCAGCCGGTGTCGAAATAAGATAACAAGATGACTGCTTTCGAGGGTTGAAATTTATTTTATACTTTTAATAATAAGTTTATAGTTCAATACAACTAGTTAATATTGAGATATGATAAAACTAGTTGAGTCGCAAGATGATCAGCAGTTGCGCAACCCGCATCTGCAAAGAGCGTTGTACGTCATATCATCTGAAATTAAAGAACGTGGCTCCTAAACTTTTGAGCCCAGACTTTCTTTTATTTCAAATTGAATTCTCACCTCTTTAGAAATGCCTGCCATAACCCACCCAATCCGTCTTCAGAGCTTGCTCGTCCTTGATGAAACACGACTTAGTAGCCTCCTGTGGTAACCCAACTCCGATCTCCACTGGGTATTGATCTCTCTTTGCAATTGATCTCTCGGGACAATCCGTGTGACACGACGTTGCGCTCCTGAATATGCTTGTGCCCTTTGCTAACCTTAGAATAAATTAAGTATTGACAGTGTTGTAGACCCCATGCATGACAATTTAAATTAAACCAGGATAAATGCAACTTACTTTATCATGGTATGTATTTCAGTGTGATAATGGACACTCTTACTAATGTTAAATAGCACCAAGTGGATTAATGATAGCGCTATATAATTACTTAGTTACATTGATGCCCAGGTTAATGCTATATACAGTGTTCTTGTATGTTAACTAAATTCTATTCTTTATGTGACAGAAATGGGTGTTATGACGGAAATAGCGCAGGCCATCGAAGAGATGGAGTGGAAGTAGGAATATTATTTATTGTTATAGGTATTTCAGTGTGATAATGGTCACTCTTCCTAATGTTAAACAGCACCAAGTGGATTTATAATAGCGCTAGAATATTCTTTGCAGACTTAATAGATTGATTAGTTCTTCAATCAAGCAACTAAATCACGTTGAGAATCTTTGTACTTTCCTGCTTGAGACATTGTTTGCGAGGAATGTTGTATTTAGTGCCATCTTCTTCGAAGGACACATTGCAAAAGTTGATGGTATAATAAGCATTTCTTCCTAAGTTCCTAACTACTCATGGGGAAGACATTAATGAATAATAAAAAGGCGGACAGCTCTGTTCAGTTGTAGAGAGCTCTAGTCAAAACTTGACCTACAGTTCGGCAAAAAGAAAACTTCTGTTAACTTGGCTTGAATTTGAGTTTTTTTTATGTTTATACATTGCTCACCTAAATTTTTATTTATATACCCGTATATATTGTATCAAGTTGCATAGAAAAATTCATAAAATATAAACAGCAAGATTAATCAGTTGAATAATTGCTAAGTAAAGTCTCAACTCTTTGTCCAAAGCGATGACCAACAGGCAACTTTTGTGTACTTGGTACTTGTAGCTTGCCAACAGATATTCAGGCGGAGGGTATTCCAATGATCCTCGGTGGTGGCGATGTTCTCATGGTTAGTTAACTAATATTCAGTTTATCTTCATTTAATTTGATTTTGGCAATAATAGGACTTATATGTGGACAGCATGGCGTAATTGTTAGGCAATGTTTATGTTGTAGTTTTGTACGTGCTCCTTTTGTTTTCCTTTGGGTAGTTAGTAGGTACTAGAAGGCCCAGGTACCTGCCAGCAGGATTGCATGTGAACTGTGAGTGCAATACCTGGCCATTTTTTAAAATTTGTATTTAATTTCTTCTTTCTCACATTTGCTATAACGCCCCTTCAAGCTTGTAGCTGAATGCATGAGGTACCAGCATGTTCACACTGTCCCTGCTCATACAGAAGCTGAACTCATGCTGGTGTCTGTTTTTCTAGCCATGGTTGATTTCTTTTTCACTTGTCCTGTAATCAATTTATTTGTTACTGAAGTAAAATTTTGTAAATGTCTACCGTTAACTTTGCAGGCTGCGGAAACAGGAAGTGGAAAAACTGGGGTACGTAAATTTGTTAACATTGAAACGGAATCGGTTAGCAAACACCCTAGTTGGAAAATTATTTTAAAACAATCTGCTAATGTCTGCATATGAATGGCACTACATTTAGCATCTTAAGAAGTGATAACTACTAACATGCACGCATAAATTTTTGTTTGATTCGATAAATGGTATGTAGGTGTGACTCGTTTGTCTATCGGTAACGCGCTTGCTCATGGATCGGGCGGTTGCGGGTTCGACTCCGGGTAACGACCTTGGGCAAGTTGTTTACGCACACATGCCTCTGTCACCAAGCAGTATAATTTGGTACCGGCTCACGAGCTGGGAAGTAAACAGCAAGTCCTGCGATACACTGGCCTCGTATCCAGGACCTTGGGATTCGTCCATTGCTGACTCAAGGCTATTGAAAAGGAGATGAGTGCCTTCCTGTGTTCCATATGGAACTGGATGAACTTTACTTTTTTTATTTTATTGTAAAATAATTAGTTGCTTTAACTACAACGCAGTTGATTCACCATTACAACGTAGATTCTGATAGGAACATGGTTAAATTTTCCAAGTTTAATTAATCTTCATCAAAACCTCATCACATTTATTTAGCGTTTGCATAATCACAGTTGAATATTTATTTGGTGTGCGATCAAAGATGCAATCTGCTGAGAGTTGAGCGCAAGAAGGTTGTTGAATAAGTGAGAAATCTATTTATGTTACTCCTGTTGAACATTTGAGCAACTACTGTTTCTGCTTCAGGATTTTGTTTACTTTTTTTATCATGCGTCACGCCAGGACTTGAAACCCATCGCTTGTCGCTTCCTAGATATTGCGCTAGAAGTTAAAATACGCAAAATGGGTCAAGAATTGTAGAATATTCTTCAATTCGAAGATGGCTATGGTTTTGCCATGATTTGCAAAGTAGTAAACCGATTTTGATGCCGTTTATGGTTTTTGATTCAGAATATAACTCTTTTATTGCCTTGCAAAATTACAAAATAACCCATTAGTGATTTCTGAGGACTGTGATGACACTAATATTCAGAAACTTTATTCAATTTTCTCATTCTAAACTAATGAAATAATCAGATAAGTATAACTTCAGTTAGAAAAAAGATTTTCCTTCTATAAAAAGTATTTTAAAGTGCAGCCATTGTAGCACATGACTAAATAAAAAGGCCAGAAACTGACATGTAACGAGTTTTGACCCTCTGTCACATATAATTATGCATATTATATATTTGATTATTTTAGGCATTTTGTTTACCCATCATCCAAACCGTCTATGAGACGCTGAAAGACATACAAGAAGGCAAAGGAAGTCGGGCACAATCGGGAAAGGGAGGCGCCCCCGCTCCAGGTTATTCAGCTTAAATTTTCCATCAACTGATGTCTTTTGCTTCTGTTAATTATGAACTCAAGTAGAATAAGTGACGTAATTACAGCTGCGGGGTCATGGTAACTGAGGCATGCATATCTTGGAAATTCAGCAACTAGCATCAAACTCTTTCCAGTAATTACATTATTTTATTTATTAGGTTTTATGTCCTTATTTTTTATCCTACAGCTTAGGACTCTGATTCACGTTTGCCATCTGGCTCATTAAGCTCTTTCTTTTTAATTCAAATTCTTTGGCCTTTTACTTTATCTCTATAAACTGTACCGTCTGCTGGGCCAGGAGCGTCCCTTACTATGTGTCTTAAAGCGGCTGTATCATGTTTATATTTGATTGATTGATTGATATTATGCTATTGTGTCCATTGTTGCGTTATGGCTAATGAGTAATTGAGTATGGATCCTAGTGCTCAGATGTTTGAAGACCTTTTCATGTCATAAAATCCTGTGAACTTTGCTTTAGTTGATACTCCTCTTACATTGGAAGTGCTTTGTAAACATGGGCGAGAGTTAGATGCCAGATTGTGTTTTATGTCATCCGGTAGAACTGCTTTTGTGCATTGCGGCAGAACTAGCAGTGATTGGATGGTGTCTACATCCTGAAATGGATTGAACCTTAAATGATCAAGTATATATAAATTCTGATTGATTGATTGAATGATTGATTGATTTATTGATTGAATGATTGATTGATTTATTGATTGATTGATTGAAGGGTTGTATTGTGTTGATTTAAAAGCGTCTCACAAGTGGAAGATGAACGTGTTCGATCGAACGCCTTCTATGGGTAAATTTATTTTATTAATTTTATTTATTTATTTAATTAAATTGATTTTCAGTTGCTGTTTTAACATAAATAGTCGTATTTATCTTTAGCGCCGTTAAATGAGCTTGTCGCTCTGATGTGAGTGTCTTTTGTGTGTCGTTGAGAAATTTCAAATATTTACATTTTGCATTCACTGATTCCTGCCAATAATATGACCAGTGTTAATATCATTGACCTGTTTTGGCTAGTTTTCATTGTTGAATGCAGATTTATTGTGTTGCATTGTTGATTTATGAAAATTGCAAGGGATTTCTATTACTAATTATCGTTGAGATTGGGTTTGGTTTTATTCATCTTTCATTGTTTTGAGAGAGAAAAAATAATTCATTTGCTGAATTCTTGCATATAGCAGAGTAATAATATACTTGATCTTTGTGGATATTTGAATTCAGCGTTTAGTTGTTTAGGGTTAGTGATATTGATTGTGAATTGTTATTTGGTACGGTGCTTGGAGTAGGTTAATTGTTGTCCTGCTGTTGTTCCAGCTATTGATGCGGAGGAAGGTCTTCTGTGCCAGAGCCGTGACACGCAGGGCTGGCATGGAACACGTTCCAACAAAGGTGTAACTAGCCAAGGTTTGTGTTTCTCTGTGCGTATAACCATTAACATAACCAATCTTTTATTGAAACCAAAAGTAAACGGTTTTTACAGATGTAATATACCTCAGAGTAAGTTAAGTAAGCTATTTGTCAACAGAGTGTCAACGCTATATAATATCACAATAGCCGTTGTCAGTAAATACTTAAAAACTTCAAGTATGTAGTGCAAAAATCAGAGAGATTTCAAACAGATGATCAGGCTTTTCGGGTCCATCTTCCTCTTCCATCACCCATACAGGAAACAAAGAGTTTTTGTGTTTTCAGAAAACTTTTTTGGGTCAAAACTGGACTTTCTGTCGATCTCTAGCGCTGAATGCTGACTGTTGACACCTTGCAAAGCATCCTAGCTACCAACAATGCTTTAGAAATTGTCGTAAATGCAATAAAAAAAATTGCAATACCGTTTGAGTCGTAGATACCGACTCTGGCTGGATTAACCTTTTCTTGATAACATTTAGCAATGAGGCAATTGCAAGGTGAAATGTGTATGGGTGTATATTAACTGTATAATACACAACTGAGATACACTAAACATGATGTCCAGATAGTTTGGGTCTTAATATGCAGAGATGGAACTATCTTTAATAAGCAATTTTTGAACAGGTTAGGGTGTGTGAATGTATAACAATTTTGAAGACTATTGAAAGGCCAGAACGTTTTATTGAGAATGGGGATGTCATGATATGAAAGAAATCATGCCTAGGTTGATGTTCTGCCAGTTTGAGAAAAAGGTATATCACAATCCCAGCAAGAGTTGTATTAGTTTATTAAGAATATGGGTTCATCCATTAATTTAAATAATTATTTTGAGATTGTGCTATTTATGTTTTAGGAAAGTATTACTACGAAGCAATAGTCACCGATGAAGGACTGTGTCGGGTCGGTTGGTCCACTGCGATGGCGGCTCTTGACCTTGGAACGGACAGAGAGGGATTTGGGTTTGGTGGAACTGGGAAGAAATCCTTTGGAAAACAGTTTGATTCTTATGGAGAGGTATGGAAATGATTCGTGAATGCAGAAGCAATGTTTTGTCTCATTGAGACTCTGATTATATGTTGTTACGGGTCAGAAGAAGTTTGTCTCAAAGTTTTGGCCAAGTTAATTACTGCATAGTAGCTGTTGTTTTGGATAAACTTCTGCGTAAAGCAATCAATATTGATCAGAATTTGTATAGCGCCACTTCAAGATTGCGACTCGGAGGCGCTCCTGACCCAGGCCAAGTGGCTATAAGCAGTCTTCATCGGTTGGTGAAACTGAGAACAGTTTGGAGGTGTCTCATACTCAAGGGAAGTTCGTTTCCAGGTTGTTGGATGAAACACAGAGAAGGAACGGCTCTGCATTGTTGCAGAGCAGGCGAAAAGGACCATTAAGTCACTGTGGACAGTGGTATGGATGTAATACGGTGTATATGCAGTGTATATAGCTCCGTAGGTTTAAATATTCTCTGCTATGGGTGAAGAAGAATATGGTGTAGATTCTGTTTAACTGTTCAAGATGTGGATTCTGTTTAACTGTTTGATGTTGAGACTTGAGAGTGTACTAAAGGTGACTGGGGAACCAGTGCAACTCATTGTTAAAGGGTTGAGCTGCTGTTTTAATTTGTTTGCAGTTTAATTGTTTTTTTATGACCCTAGTTGCCTTGGTTTATTCAGATGGCTTTTCTGATCTAGATAATGTAAAGCATGGGCCTGACAAGAAAATAACCATGTTACTGAATTTATTAGTTTGAATATATAGACATAACGAGTTGGCATTAAACTCAGAGGTAATATAAATTACGTGAAGGAATATTCCTATCAATAAAAGATACAAAGGACATGGATTTGGAATGTTAAGAGACTAAATACATTAGCTTAAAACTGTTGTGAAAATGAAGAAATTTGTACGGATAAAATGCTGTGTTTAAAATACTGTGTTGTGTGTTCTTAGTCATTTGGAATGAGCGACGTGATTGGATGTTACATTGATCTCGACGTCAACTCAATCAAATGGTCAAAGAATGGTCAGAGTTACAAACCTATTGTCACGAAAGACAAATCTAGCAATTAACAATTTTTTGAATGCGTATCCGTACTTATTGAACCTTTCTGAAGTTTTACAAATTCTTGTGATGCTCATATCTAAAGCAATGCTTTTCTTAACTGATTCTTTTGTGAATAATTATTGATTACGATAGTGTAAAAGTTGGGTGTTAAAATGAATGTACTTAGGAACTTAGATCGTAAGTACTGTTAATAAGTTTTACAATAAAGACACATCTAGTGTTAGACTGAAGGCTCTTCATCACAGAGTGATTAGCGGTGATTTCATTTGCACCACTTTTGACCGTTACATGATTTTTCCAGGAGTGGACTTTGGTAAAGCCTACGACATTCCGAACAGTCTGAAAAATGGTGTCTTCTATGCATCAGTTTGTCTTAAGGTAAGATCAAACTTCACATCCAATCATTTGTCTGGATCATTGTCTGCTATAAATTGGCATTGTCTGGAAGTTAGACAAGGGTACATATCATCTGCCATGAATCATATTAGTAAATTGCTGACGTGAAGAGGGCAATACAGGTTATAGTGGGACATTTGACATTTTTGGATCTAGCCCTTTTGAGACGCCTGCACTCTGTAGGCGGAATTGTGAACATGTGATTTGCATGCTTCACCAAAAATGTTTCAGTTGATCAATCAACAATTCAATCAACAATCAATAAATCAATGTTAAATGGAGTTTGTCCTTAGCCCATCATACCAGGTGATGCTGGAGTTGGGAGGCCTCTGGATAGTTTCCTTGAAGAGGTGCTATATAAATTCTTGAGTGAATGAATTAATTAAATTAATTAAACGTGAACACAAGTTTGAAAATTCTGAGTGATGTTGGAGTTCATTCATCAATGGTAATGGAAAAGTATACGAGGAACCGAAGGACACAGGTTCAATACCTGCCAGCCCATTGTGTTCACTTGGCCTTGAATTTACCTAAGGGTGATGGTAAAATGAGCAAAAGCAGGATGAATCGGCACCTACTGCTATAAAATCAACTCTTGCTTTAACTTGTTATTGTGTGTTCATACTATTTCGTGTAATCAAACTGCGGTTTGTCAGCTTGAATTGAATAAATGGATCTTATTTTTATATCAAATATCTTTTGTTTTCAGAATGCAGAGTTGAAGTTTAACTTCGGAGGTACTCCATTTAAACACCCGCCACAGGTATTGATATTCAGTCAGTTAATATGCCAACAATAACAGCCTTCTTGTAAACGTGGTTGTGAGTTTTCATTAGAATTGCTCACTCTAGCTAGTGGCTTGACTGAGGCTTCCTACAAGGTGCTGATATGATCAATTTTGCTGTTTATTTGTGGCGTATTTTAGCACAATGGTCGATTTCTCTTGAGTTATTTAACTAACACTTGGTGTGTTTTGTTTTTCCCAGGGTGGATACACGGGTTTAACCAGTGCTCCAAAAGATTGTGTTGTTAATTCAACTGTCTCGGGTATGTGGACAAGCTGCGATTTCACAATGTATGCTGCATTGCTGCTAATTTTTGCTGGAATTACTATGGTGATTGTAGGCACTGATAATATTGGACTTTTTAATAATTGGGAATTGTTCTTTTTTAATGCTTTGTGGTGTTATAGATCAATGTGGGTAAATTGGAAGAACAAAATACAGGACATTATGAGCTTCTTATTATAAATACAACAATTTATATAAAATACACCATTAGTAGCAAGCTTGTAGTAGAATGGATGCATAAGCTACTTTTAAAGTTATTTCTCCTTGCATTGTCGCTATTTATGTTTTATTATTTATGAAATTAGCGTTAGACAGTTACTAAAGTCTGTCCATTTCGTCGTGGGTTGGGTCCAGAACACCGACGTGAAGACGCACTTCACGCAGTTTCTGAATGAATAAATGAATTTCTGATCGGACTGTGATAGCAATTATGAACTTTTGATTCTGGCTGATAAGAAATTTGAATTTGAGTTGATAGTAATCATGGTTTGTTCTACAGCGGCTGCTGCTAAAGTTGAAGGCCGTTCCACAGCCAAACCAAATGCTCCATATGCCATCATTATGGAGGTAATCTAAATATTTAGAATAATTTATTGCTGGGATTTAGAGTGTCATGTAGGCCTGTGTGTACCGATGATCTTTAAAGATATCTGTGAAAGGTACTTTACTAAGTATTTTATTTTTGTATGGGGCATTTCATATAATAAATTTCTTTGGTTTGATACCAGTGTCAGAACCTCAATGTAGTATGAGCATTTGAGGCAGCAAGTTGCTACATCCTTGCCATAGTCATCTGAGCTCATAGGTTAAGTGAAAGACTATTCTACAGTAACAGACCCACAATGGTGAAAACTCTATGCTGTGCCATTTAAAATCCTAGCCATTGCAGTGGACTTTTCTTTAGAAGTTCTTCGCCGTTCACGTATGTATCTATGTGAACATTTGTGATGTTGTTTTTGAAGAACTTCGTAGCAACACTTAAGAAAAATCGTTTATTTATGAGACATATATGAGAGTCCAGCAGAAGATCGTGCTTATATAATTTTCATGTTTCTTTTTTGTTTTCAGCCTTCACGAGAGTTAGCAGAGCAAGTAAGTTATTCCTGTTTACTAAATTTAAGATAACGTGAATACCAACATGTATGCCTAGTTTATTGTTTGGCTATACAGTATACACCGTATGTGACTATGCGTTTATATTTCTAAAATAATGCATTCAAAGCAATTTATGTTGTCTGTGCTATTTTTATCTCAACTTTCATTCATTCATTCATTCAGAGCATCTGTATTGCACCCCTTTTAAGAAACAAAAGTAAACCTATGAGAGAAAGTTTAAAAAAATTTCATTGAGACGAATCATTTAATGAATCATTTATTGATGAGACATACGAGGAGTCCAGCAGAAGATCGTGCTTATATAAGAAATTTCTATACGATTTGTTTTGCTACCTGATGTAATTAGTCAGTAAAGGATGTTAAAAATTATTCCGAGGTTCTCTTGCTAGCCATCAATGACATTGTTATGTTCACGCCAAAAAAATTCTATTTGACGTGCTTTGAAATGTAACTGGGTGGCAGGTGCGGTGTGTTACCTGGATTTGTCTCATTTTTGTGAAGAAGAATGTTTTTAGTGTAGTTGCACATGACATTTAACATCACATAAGCATGCACAGAGAAAGAATGCATCGTATTGAGTTTTGTGAGGCAACTAATTGAATGGTAAAAATTACTTACGACATAATTTGTTGCTACAGACATTGGTTCAGATACAGAAGTTCAAGAAACATCTGCAGAATGTTAAAGTCCGGTAAGGAACTAAAAAAAACGGATATTCTCGTGTAGTAAAGTTCATTTGTGCTGTGAAAGATCGTTGTCAGCATTCACATTGTCGTGCAGACCATCATTGTTTTATGCATGAGAATATGACGTCAGAGAGTGTAAAACATGTAAGAATGAATCATCAAAGTTGGTGAGCTTTTCGTGATGTTCTATATTTCGACCGGTCTTCTGCAGTTTTGCTAGAATGCAGCAATCTTGTGTGTCCATAGTAAAAGTCATTTTGAATTATCGTGTGAATCTTTACATTTCTATTATGTGTGCCTCTACAACAAGTCTTCTGAAACGTGTGTCTCAGGTTTTAGGATATTTAGGCTGAATCGACCGGTAAGATTCCGATGGCTGGACAGTTTCTTTGTGGAATAGATTGCTTAGTTCACATGAAGCACATGGAATTCAAATCACAATCACTGCGGCTTATTAAATACAAACTTGGCACCTTTATATAGCTCCTGAGTGCTGCATGAATTTCACTTTCTTTCGTATATAAATATATATATGCACATTACTCAACGAACTATACAGTACACACATTATAAGTCCAACACTGGTCACCCTCTTGAGTTTATTGATGCAGAAACTAGTCTTCTTGTGCTGTTGCTATTGTTTTAATGTTTTTCTCTGCACAGATGTTTTGTTGTTACCCTGCAGGGAACTACTGGTCGTCGGAGGTGCCAGTGCTAAAGATCAGGTTGATGCCCTTTACAGTGGGGTCAGTATCGCTCTAGTACTTTTTTTGTTCAGATGAAGTAGTTACTGTAGCTCCTTTTTTCGTTTGTGATTGCACTGACCTAGGTCAGGAGCAATTAGAAATCGTTGAGTGGTACTATAAAAATGTTTGGTTACAATTATTGTACTTAAGGTAATTTGGATTTTGGACATGTATTGGGCATTTGATCTTTTGATCTCTTAATTTTTCTTGTTGAATGTGCCAAAATCTTGGTTTGATAATTAATTGAAAGAAGTATTCTTTTCTTGTTTCCAGGTGGAGATTGTCGTAGGAACTCCAGGTCGACTGGAAGATCTCATTTCAACTGGAAAACTGGAATTGACTTCTTGTCGATTCTTTGTTCTTGATGAATGCGTAAGTATTCTGGAATAAGTATTTCAAAATATGAGTTTGATGTTTTGCTTTTATTAATCTGTAATAATTTAAGGATTGGTTTTGCATTGAATTAAAACCGCAGTATGATGCAGTCATACTTGTCGACCAATGCTCCGAACGGAACAGGAGGAACTAAGTCTAAGTCTAAGTAATGATGCAGGACTGGTTTCGCCAAGTGCTGATGACATTCAACAACAGGTAGCTTTACAATTAAAACTGTTTTCTCCTGTGGTAACCGTGCGAGATCTATGAGTGGTCATGCTTTCAAGACCAGTGTAAAAATTTGAAATCGTCTTTCCCTTTAGGCTTGGATTAATCCCTCTTTGGCTAGGGTCATCCACTGTCTCTGTCTCCAGTGTCTTCCTTCTTCAGTTTGAGCAGCTCTAGGCCGTGTTGTATCGTGTCCTCCCATCTTTATCAATTTAAAATATCTTTTGTTTAGAAACGATGTTTTTTTGAAGACTTGTGTGCCATTAGAAATAGTGCTGTAGAAGTTTTCAGATTAGACGTCATGTTTGAAACACCATTGAACGGTTCTACGTCGTTATGATCGGATTTTCTTTGTGTGTATGTATGTATATGACCATTTATATAGCGCCTTAACAAGAATCTCACGAAGTGGCTTGTGTTCATTCGTTCTTTAGGATGGTCTGCTCTCAGCCGGCTATGGAGATTTGATCAGTCGCATTCATAAGCAGATTCCGCAAGTGACGCCAGATGGTAAACGATTGCAAATGGTTGTCTGCTCGGCTACACTTCATTCGTTCGATGTGCGCAAGATGGCTGTAAGTTGAACACGTTTGCTTGAGGGGGTGAGGGACTGATTGGCTTTTAATCTTTTTAAGTATGCGAAGAAACATAGTAAAATTGATTGAATCTTCAAGTGACCAAGTGAAGGCTTTGAGGATTAATGTTGGTGCTTTACATGTATGTTGACTGATTAATTGTTAGCAGTGTACAGAATTGTACAATGTACACTTTGTTTTCTAAGAAAATTATTGCCATGTCTTAAGCTGAAATACTAATTAGGCTACTGCTTTCTTTTTATAGTTTCTGATATTTTCTTGAGTTGTTTTCGGGTGTGTTTAGCACAAACGTTGACTGTTATTTAGTCGTAGTTCAACATCGGATTTTCAGTTGGATTGTAATGGATATGATTTTATGAAGTTTATGAAGTATTTCGGTTTTTTCTTCAAATCTAGGACAAACTGATGCATTTTCCAACGTGGATTGATCTGAAAGGCCAGGACAGTGTTCCCGAAACAGTTCATCATGTGGTACGTTACTAAACTCTTACATGTTTTTTTTTCTAGGTGACAGCTGGGTGCAGGGAACAATGAAGTCTTTTTTTAAAGGCTGTATATACTAATTGGTTCAATTAAATTTCAAGGGGTCTGTCATATCATACAATAGCTATCTCTAAATAATGACAATGTGTAAATGGATCCACCATTTTCTTTGTACTGCTGCCTGTTTCTAGTTTCTTTCAGCATTGCATTGATGGTAGCAATTGCTGTGCCTGTCTAGTGTCTCAGCTCTCTACTTGTGGTCCATCCGACTGGGTTCTACATTCTACAAGTCTCTCAAGTCTTTTTTCGTTGTTCGTGGTGGGCTGGGAGCGCCTCTGAGTAGTTTCTTGAAGGGGCGCTATATAAATGCTCTGAATGAGTGAATGAATGAATGAGCTAATGTCATGCCTACTTTCCTACTTAGATGGGGTACAAATAGGTAAAATGATGGTGCCGTTGTTACCCACCCAATAAAGCTATTTTCTTTTGATAAAACAGTTTTGCAACATCTGTTGCAATTGATGGTGCAGCAGAATAGAGAATTGCTAATTTCAGGCAGGACTCCTGGTTTAGAACCCTGGTCATAATTGGCCACTGTATTGCATGGATTTCAGCCAAGATTTTTTAAAACTAATGGTCACTTGCTGTAAGAAATTTTGCTCTCTTGTGAATGCTTTGATGGTTTTTTTTATGTATGCACGTGCCTGACATAGTGTGAACTTGGAGAACCTTTAGAAAAGCTGTTGCATGTTGATTTTGCTGCACAAGTGGAGAAGTTGTCTTTTGCAGGTTTTAATGGTTGATCCAAAAGTTGATGAATCGTGGAAAACACTGAAACCACATGTCAGAACGGACGAGGTTCACGCCAAGGACAGACTCAATACAAGCATTGAAACTCCAGGTAATGCCTTCTAGGACTTCTCTATACCTGATCTAGTTAACATAAAGCTAGTATGTGGCAGCTGTGTACTAAGATGGAAAGTTCTCTTCAATCATTTGATTTGCTTGACTAGGTGAAAATTTGCTAATTCACATGTGCGACAGTGAGATGGTCACTTATGTCAGATGAAATAAAGGTGCTATCTGCCATTTATAACCCATACTTGTGCACTCATCAGTTCCAAGGACCTATGTCTAAAGCACCTCCATTTAAAGGTACTCCCAGCCCAACTACAAGAATAAAAAAAACTACATAAGCACCGAATTGCACATGGTCTGTGCCTGCATTGTAGAGATGCTTTCGGAGGCTGTGAAGATGCTGAAGGGCGAGTACACGGTGCGAGCGATACAGGAGCACAAGATGGACAAAGCGATCATCTTCTGTCGAACAAAGGTCGACTGCGACAACATGGAGAATTATCTGATAAGCAAAGGAGGAGGTAAGTTATTATATCCTCGATTATATTGCGATTCCAAGCATATTATGCATGCAACTACTCTTTCTACTCTTTCTGTTTTGTCTATGTGTCCTTCTGTCTTGTTCTGTCTTGCTCAGTATGTATGTATGGGTACTTGTTACAGCGCCCCTTTCAAAATTTCTGCTCCAAGGCGCTCCCGACTACAGCGCAGTCACTGAATCGGAGTTCCACGCCAAAGCGCACGAGCCATTGTGAGTGAAGGACTTGCTCAAGATTCCTACATGGCGGCTTGAGGTGATCCCAACCCCTACACCACAAGTATGTCTGTCTGTCTCTCTGGTGTGCTGTATGTATGTATATGCATATGCATATGTCCACCTCATTCGTTTTCTCTCCCTCTGCCATTAATCTATAATTTGACCGAAAAGAAGATATATGAATTTTATTAACGCAGTTTATGTGATACAGCGTTGAGCCATTGACAAAGGTCATGAACTTTCTAAGAGGACTATTTTGTTTCAGGAAAGGGAAAGAACAGCATGTTTTCCTGCGTCTGTCTCCACGGCGATCGCAAGCCGCAGGAAAGGAAAGGAAACCTGGAGAAATTCAAGGTTACCGGAAATTGCGAATCAAGTCTTGAATTTTTTTTCTCGGTCGCATTTAATTTAGTTGGTTATAAAATGTTTTAAAATGTTCTGTGTTTTCGTGAAGGCCTCATGATTTTGCAATGTTTGCAACCACTGTAAGAACTCTTTGGCATAGTTCTGTACATTCATTAGACAAGTCATTGTTGATTTGATTTAACATATATGCAGAAACCCTTCAGTTCAAGCACTGATTTTAGAACAACAGCTGTATGCCATGCAGTAAAGTTTCTTGTTCGTTAATCAAGCATCATCTGGGGTCTCTAGATAGACACTGAATACTTCTCCAGATAAACAGTGTGTTGTTAGATAAGTACTGTATACTTTCTCAGATAAACAGTTAAACACTGTGCCATATCATGAACTCCCTACAGCAGTTTGTTATGTGGCTGGTGCTGTATAAATTGACATGTATGCAATACACTGTTAATGAAACCTCTATAGATTACAGCATTTGCATAGTTTCACTGAACCATTGCTTGACGTCTTGTGTATTGTGGCAAAAGTACACAACAATGTTAATACTGTCTTTTACAGCCTTTGTCTTAATTTGCTCTTCTATTGTCCTTAGAACGGCGAAGTGAAGTTTCTCATCTGCACGGATGTAGCTGCGCGTGGTCTCGATGTTTCTGGTCTGCCCTACGGTTAGAAGTTCTCAATAATATCATTTTGTCTGATGGTAGCTACAGATGTCTAGTATGGATGTGTGTGTTTGCATTGTATTTAGTTATGTCCATTAAGTTGTGTTTTATAAACTTTGTATAATAGACATACATGCGTTTTGCAAAGTATGGCCGTAAATATGTCTGTTCGAATTTCAGAATACACGTCAAGAAATTAAGAAAGCCGAAACGATGTTTGTTTAATTTACTCTCCTCGAGTTAAGTTGTAGTGAACATGTTTATTTGAGTTTTGTGTGTAATGCGAAGATTTTGATCACCTGTGAGCAGAATTAGTCAAATAATGCCAGGTTTTGAGGTGTGCCACCATGCACCACTTTTCCTTGGTGTGCTTTGAGGTGGACCTCTGCTTTTAGCTTTCTGCTTACATTGGCTTATGTTATAAATGTGTTAGATGTGCACAGGTGAAATGCTTTCTGTGTCTGGTTTGGCATGGTAATCAGAGGACATGGTAATACGAAGACATGGTAATACGAGGACATGGTAATACGAGGACATGGTAATCAGAGGACATGGTGATCAGAGGACATGGTAATACGAGGACATGGTAATCAGAGGACATGGTAATCAGAGGACGTGGTAATCAGAGGACGTGGTAATCAGAGGACATGGTAATCAGAGGACATGGTAATCAGAGGACATGGTAATCAGAGGACATGGTGATCAGAGCACATGGTAATTAGAGGACATGGTAATCAGAGGACATGGTGATCAGAGCACATGGTAATTAGAGGACAAGGTAGTGACAAGGCGGCTGTTCTTGTGACATTAAAACTTTGTAGTCTGTGTTGACTTCCAAGATTGCCACTGCCAGATCATTGCTTTGTCCTTTTAGACATTGGAATTTATCGTTTGATGTGTATTTATGTGACCCACGCGTTCTGTTATTGTACAGCGTTGAACTAATAATTTTTGTGTTTTCCAGTCATCAATGTTACTCTTCCGGACGAAAAGCAGAATTACGTTCACAGAATCGGTAGAGTTGGACGAGCTGAAAGGTTTCTTACAATTTCATATCTCACTACTGTAGTCGAACAGTTTTACAGCTCAGCATATTGAAAATTAGCTTCCGATATATATTATGAAAAATAGAAATTGCGATATAACACATGACTGTAGTGTCCTACACCACCTGGCTCTGTTGTTAGTATCACCAGCCCCAACTAACCCATCTCCACACAGGACCACCATCACAGCCTCACCACTACTTAGCTTGACTGCTTGTATTAGAAACACCATAATTGCCCTGCCATCTCAGAGCTCCACTGCCATAGGCACAACCACCCTATGGGACCCACGGGACGTGTCCCCCCAACTTTTGAGTGGTCCCCTAACTTTATTATTATGGTCCCCCAACTTTTAGGATGTGATTCATTTGGTCCCCCTCAACTTTTAGGACGTGATTGCACCTATGTCCACTGCCAAAATGATGAGTGATTAATTAATGAAGCAATTAATCATGAATTTATATATCATATTTATCTAGCACTGCTATCTGTTGTGTAGACAACATTCAACAACACTATATCTGACCGAGAGATTGTTGCTATCCTTTTTCTTACAGGTTTTAATCTCCTCAGTTAACTCTAGGAACCAGAAATCTATCTTTCGCATGCTTCCAACCTGAATTCTGCGGACACTAATTTTTTTTTAGCTCATTTCATTTTTTTAAATACTTTTTTCATGTAATATAAAGTTGCGGTATGTCAACTTAATTTTTTTTCTTGAATGAACAAAGTATATATATATATATATATATATATATATATATATATATATATATATATATATATATAGTTTCTGTCATAGATTTTCATCTTGCGCAGTTAATTTATTATTGCTGTTTTTCTGTGATGACTGATCTGTCCAATGATTTCTGTTGCTTGGCAGAATGGGTCTGGCAATTTCATTCTCTGCAACTGTGAAAGAAAAGGTAAGTTACTTCAACTGTTTGCTGGTCATCATAGAATTCATTCTAATTTCTACTTTGATATTTACATGTCATACCCACTAAGAGATGGGTATAAAGTCATGTCATTTTGTAGATGATACCTGTGCATTTCATTTGAAGGCACATAAGATGCTTGAATTGGTTAAACTTGGGCATGAAAATATCTATATGTATAATTGTTTAGTGACTGTGCTAGATGTCAATCTGCGCCCAGGTACAGGTTTTTGTATGAGAAATAAGATTCAGTCGGATCAAAATTGGGGGAATCTACATAGTAAATCATCACTACCGTTCTGGAAGGGTTGCCACCAAATACAGAAAGTCATTCGTGCAAAACAGTTTTGCATTAGGTTTAGCGGGATCACTCACTTTCTGGGTTACCCTTTCTCAGGGATCTTTTACCTGATGGTTGATATTATTTAGATTCTTATTTTACCTGATGGTTGATATTATTAGATTCTTATTTTCAATGCACACTGTTATTTTGTCATTTTGCTAAGTTTTGAATTGTTTTGATCTCTCTGAGTAAACAAAACAAGTAAGCCAAAGTTTCACCAATAAATTACATTGCATGACTTTACATGATTGTTGTATTATAGTTTTAATGCCAGATTCACTCAAGACTTTCAATTTGCAGTCAATTCTTTAAAACTTTGACTGCCATAAAAAAGGATCAATATTCATAGTAATGGATAATTATTTATCTTCTGAAGGTTTGGTATCACTCGAACTGTGCGAGCAAGGGGAAAGGATGCTACAACACGCGGCTGACTGATGACGGTGGTTGCTGCATCTGGTACAATGAACCACAGGTCAGAAGTCATCCATCTATTATTAACAGAGTCTATTTATTCAGAGGCGAAAAGTTATTATATAACGTCCTGTTGCACTAGATATTATGTTATAGTTTGGAGTGTTAATTACTATAGAAATGCTTTATCTGGCAGTTGTATGTATGTATGTATGTTTGTATGTATGTATGTTTGTATGTATGTAAGTATGTATGTATGTACGTACGTAAGTATGTGTGTATGTATGTATGTATGTGTGCATGTATGTATGTATGTATGTATGTATGTATGTTCATGTGTGTGATGGCTGTGTACATATATGTATGGTGGATGTACAATGTACATAATTATTGTATTGCCATAGATATGCTATATGAGAGTTATATGTGTATGTCATTGGTTTGTTTTATGTGCTCTGTTGTAGTATCTTGCGGACATAGAGGAACATCTGGGTGTGACCATCGATCAGGTTGATACAAGTCTTAAGATTGCGACTGACGAATTCGATGGCAAGGTCACTTACGGACAGAAACGACGCAATGCAGGTAAGTCATCTATTTTTTTAGCCAATCAGTTGCAGTTATTGAAGTAGCGTTAAGACCATTGCTAGGAGTGCTGCTGTGCTGGTTGGTGGGGTGTATAATAATAATGATGACGACATAAGTATCTTGACTGACTGAAGTTTAGGATTGTTGAGTTACTAATTATGGATTTTTTCAATGGTGAGCAATGCTAGAGTAGAGAGTAGTATGGATAGTGTGAGCATGCTGTTTTCTGAGTTATTGGCTCAAACTAAGGGACATGGGGAGCAACCATTTCGAAAACTTGCTAACGAGATTTGTATTCCATCACTTACGAAACAATCTTCATTTGGTTTACTAGATCCAGGCAATGCTGTTGATCAATGTTTATCTTGTGATGTTTATTATAATTGTTATCGTGGTCTGAACTCTTTGATATCATTCACTTAGTGCACTTTGTTGTGAATGTTCTGCACTTTCAAGGTTCTGGTTACAAAGGTCACGTGGAGATGTTGGCACCAGCCGTCAAAGAACTGGCTGAGCTAGAGAAGAAGGCGCAGTCTTCCTACATCAATCTCTTCTACATGAAGCCGTTCCTTACCAGAAAGTAATTCAACGTGAACTTGCCAACTTTAAGAAAAGCCAACTTTACGAAAAGCCCGCTTAGTATTCAGCGTTGGTAGATCTTGGTTCTTCATGAACAGCTTGAATCACAGTGACTGCTGTTGAAGAGCGGGTAAATGTCGCATTGAAATCTGTACTTCTTGACAACGTGGATTTTTGCGTTGTCTATTTGACGTTTGATTTAAGTTTTTGTTGCTTAAAAGTAAATGATAATAGTCATGTAACTCTTGGTTGGTTTCAGTCAAAACATAAAGCTAATTCACCAGTTTACAAGGGCAAATCGGACAGTGAATATCAAACACTTGTCAACTTGCACGTATACTAGCATATGCATACTTACCAAAAAGAATGGCAACGACCAAAGATAGCCAAGGCCTCCAGTAATACTTGCCTATCAAAGTACTAACGAACCTCGATGTTGCTAACACATTCTTGTCTGTTTCACCTGGTGTCAGTTTCGTGAAGCTTTCTTCGATGATCCTTTAAACACATCGAATAATTAGCTATATAGTAAGATTTCTGAAACACCGACAATCGTTTTATAGACTTTCTTTCCATACAAACTCACAAAAACTTGGGTTCGGCTGTACAAACATTTTGGAACTCGAGAAGTAACATGATATACAAATTGGGATATAATTGTACATTCAAAGTACTCTTTGTGCTCGGAATACAATGGATTTACATTCTCATCTATCCCAAGTATATTTACCCACAGTTTAGTTCTAGTTAGCCTACAGTGCAAACAAGTGAGAATTATGCCCATATTGTTTGCTTTGGATACATCCTACAATTTCATATAATGCAGGCTTGTACATGTAGAGCTCTTCCAGTAACTTTTGTACAAAAATCGGTCAATTTAAACCACTACACAATACACATAGTTCACTTATTAATATATTGCTTGTGTAGTCCATAAGTGATCATAAGTCACTCTACTTCAAAGACTTCACAAATAATAATACATGCAATTACAACCAAAAATCTTGTAACGATTGGTGGGGGGGGACAAATGCATGGACGTTCCCCCCATCACACTTATTCAGGGGCACCGTCCCCCTTAAGTTTCCGCCCAGGATCTGAATCACTGTAGGCCTATCTTGTTTAAAGAGGACAGGTTCCATAGTAGTCTACATCAGCCACTGTCCTCCATGCTGGAGAATACCAACACCAAAATCTTCAGACGCCTAGACGAACCTCTTTACCATCGATTCCGTAAGCTTCAAATGGCGACTAAGATAGGCCCATATAATGTGCAGTGACACCATCATTCAATTGCGACGCTACTTTCGTCATACACAGCCTGTTTGATTCTGCCCACTCGTCTGCATATTAATTTTCATACAAAACGATTTGGCCTACTGCCGCCTACAATATATGAGCACTATTTAGGTTATGTAGGCTATAGGTAGGCCTAGGACCTACTCAAATTGTAGTGGGTGTATTTGGGGCATGGAGCTCACACCTAATTTTTTTATATAGGCCTACCGACCCCGAAAACAGACTCTTAATTGATGTAGACTAGATTACTTCTCTATTTTAAGCACGAATCGACATCGAAATCTATTCGTGAAGACATCTAAAGATCTTGTTTTCAACAACATGCTCTCGTTGTAAACACATATCATGTAGGCCTACGTGGGAGTCCATACCGTATGCCTAATTATTTGTCCAATTACAGCCGAGGATTTGAAGTCTGATGGGCAAACAGATTTTGTGTTTGTGTGTGTGTGTGTGTGTGCGCGCGCGCGCGCGTGGGCTCACATAAGCTGGTTATAATGCAGAGATAAAGCAAATAAAAATGCTTAAAATGCACAGGTTTGATGCCCTTCTCTCCCCGCACTGATTATAGGCCTAGGCCCAACGGTTACTCCAGAAGAAACTGATATAAATAATAATATTATTGAATTACAATTATTAGCCTACATAGTCAACGACCTAACCGCAGCACACCGATCGAAACATCGCGGTCATGCTTCTCTTACCTCCCCCACCCACGTTATATAAAACTCATGACGAAGCACGTTAAGGCACCACCACTGTAGGCCTAGTTATTATTTTCCTAAAAAAGGTGACCAAGTTCATTTTCAGTTTGTTTGTGCAGACGACAATGTAATAGTATCCCCTCCAGCAGGAGCTTTGTTCAAAGGCATCTTTGGTCCAATAACATATCACGATCGTGTCATGCGAGAGGCTTCAGCGAAAGCCTTCCGAGACAACAGGAACCACTCGAACATTTAATATTACTTGAAATCCTGTCAGAATAATTTATTCATGACGGTGTGGAAGTGACATAGAAGCCTAGATGGCTTCACGCAAAACGTGGGCAACTATAGTTCGTTTTTTAAAAAAAAATTCAGCCCATTGTGAAATTATAATTAACCTCTAACTACAAGTTTTCTAGTCCAGGTTTTTAAAATTAGGCTTATATATAGTGTGTGTGCAAATATGTAGCCTACATATGTATATGAATTTTTATATAGCACCTTTAGTCCTTTACACATCTCTCCGCTGAGCTGTATCATATTATGATTAGTTGACATCAATAGAATACGTGGCAAACAGAAGCTTAACATCACATCACATCCAATTAGCTGCCACTTTTCATCGACATATTAAAAAGTTTTCATATCATCCACGACTTGGCTTGAGGTGCATCAAGAGCACTTACGTATCTTCAAGGGTAGAACTCATTTGATTTAGGAAGGCATGCCACGCAGACTTCATCTTCGACTCTTCGTATAACTTAAAGCTTTTTCAAATAATACTAGTGTTGCAATATAATGGTAGGCCTACAGCTGCTGCCAGAAGTAATTGACTAAAGCCTCAGCCCGTCATCATCATCATCATCATTGGTTGAGCTCAGAATGGCTGTTGAAGTAGCGTAGACAACGCATATTGCATTATTGTATTTAACCTACTATAATACTACAATGCAATAAACAGTTGTTCATTGCAAACCATAGCCACAGTCATAACGTGAACCACCTGCGATTCAAGATTTACGACTGAGCAAATTAACCAACATGTTTAAGGAAGCAGACCAGTTGGATCTCAGAATTTGGTAGCTTCAAATTCATACTGTAAACACACACAGACACACACACCGACAGACACACACACACACACTTGCAGTGACGGAACAGAATCTTTCAACAGCCAGACAGTGTTGGATTCACTGTTGGTCAAGAGTTACACGTTATCTTCCCTCTACAGAGCAAGGACCTAACGAATATCACTCTTGTTGAACATAGAATGGTCTCTACCACTGCTTTCCTTTCAATACGTGTTCCTCGCACCTGCTTGTCCTTGCTTGTGAAGGAATACTTCTAGGTAGACAGTTCTAAGAGTAGGCCTAACTCTAATACATTACATTACAATGGCATAAAGAACTGAAGACATTAATTTAACAATTAGGCCTACAGTCAGACGGTTCTTAAAGGCACTATATAAATAAGCAGATCTATAGAATCACGTAATTACAATCATATAATTTTCAATACTTATATACAAATAGTTACACAGTAGCCTACTACATATTTACAGCTGCTTCTCAAATAATAGCTCAGTCATTAACAAATAGGAAACTCAAAGATACAGATGTTACAAGATCACTTATCAGATGTAGCAACAAAGAAGCAGCAACAGTTACTGTACAACCACATAACAACAAAAGGCAACAAAACGTTATCATAATCTGAAGACAGGTGACAGCCAAGAAGGGCAAACCACAATGACTGGTTTCTCATCATAAAAACAATTCCGGTATAACCATCAGCAAACAATCTGCAATTACAGGAAACAACAATAGACAACAGAACAACGATCACAATGGATTGATCCTCATTCCTACGATCACCAATTGTTAAGTTCATCCTAGACTCCCAGCTTCAGCAAGGTATCTTTGCCAGCCTTTAAAAGAAGCTATATAGTGAGGAGGTTAAGGTCCAAAAACGCAGTGCATTGTGCATCTTGTGGATAAAAGCAACAAATTTTTACAGCTTCAAGACAAACATATTTTAAAACTTTTCAGCTAGCTGCATCAAAAAATTCACATGGGAACATACTTAAACAGAAGGTTGAAAGTATGCTAAAAATGCACATGCTCTAGAGTAGATACGCAGCTCTAAACTACACCTAGATGCAGAATATGTGGTCTTTTGACACCATGAAACATTACTGATCTGATTTAAACATTACACATTGTGGAACAATTCATATAGAACAAGTATACTATGAAAGTATGCTAAAAATTAACATTCCAGAGATGATACGCAACTATTTATTGCACTAATATGCACAATATGTGGTCTGTTGACAACATGAAGCATTACTAATCAGATTCAAACATTACACAGTGTGGGACAATTTATATAGCACATATATACTATGAAAGTATGCTAAAAATTCACATTTCCAGAGCCAATATGAGACTCCATATTGCACTTAGATATGTGGTCTTTAGACAACATGAAAAATTACTAATTAGTAATATTTCAGATTAATCTGATTCAAACATTACACATTTTGATGTAGCTCCAGTATACCATTTAAGTATGCTAAAACTGCAGTTTCCAGAGCCAATATGCGACTCCATATTGCACTTAGATATGTGGTCTTTAGACAACATGAAAAATTACTAATTAGTAATATTTCAGATTAATCTGATTCAAACATTACACATTTTGATGTAGCTCCAGTATACCATTTAAGTATGCTAAAACTGCAGTTTCCAGAGCCAATATATCCATATTGCACTTAAATGCAGAATATGTGGTCTTATGACAACATAAACATTACAATTTTCGGTTGCAATATGGTCATGTGGGGTAGCACAATGTTTGACACACCAATACAAATGACTTGAAGAGTACTTTCAGCAGATATAATACTAATATCAGTGTGCTTCCGTCATGGAAGACATAACAACAAAATAATGTCACAAATAGGCACCATGACGACATTCCACTTGTAGAACAGGATTTTTTGCATCTGGGAATTTTCCTATAAAAATGCATGCTGGCATCACAAGTTTTAGAAAATATTTGATTTACATTTTGTATCACTAGTAATTAAATTCAGTTAAAATATGCTGTCATTTATTTCTATCACTATTTTCACAATGTCAAAGTGCTTTCTCTGCAAAGAGTGCCCAGTTATTCATGATCTGTCCGTTGGTTGTCTCATATGATCACGCTGACAACCAGCACTAGTGGTAACAATTTCTGGTCATTTGGTATGAAGAACTGGAAAGTTTGAAGTGTCTAAAGTGAGGTATGTGGGCTGCTAACGTTGGATGGGTAGAACAAAATGTACATGAATTTTTATCTGGGTAATTTATGACATTTTCAGACTTCTTCAATAACTTTTGATCTTGAGCAGCTGAACACATTTGCTTTTCAGTTTTGAGTTCTGAACATTGCCTAGATTTGTATAATCAAGTAAATTTGTTGTATTTCGTATGAGGAATAAACCACAGTTGCTGAAAAGTGTCAAACATTTCTTGTCAACCCTATTTTTATCATGCTTGCTGACACATTACACCTCCTAGTACATTACAGTCTTAGATAATTTTGTTTGGTTTAATTTAGCTACAACAAGAGTATTAAGCGTGCAATTTATTTGTGTCTTGGTTGACAGGAACTGTTGCAGCAATTAGCCACAAACCTCTCATTTCCGTGATAGCACTCACTTTCAACTGACTAAATGGGTATGTATGTGGGACACCTTATAAACAAGTCAAATACATGTCATTGGAGAAATTGAAGAAAGCCCTTTTTATTGACACCAAACTCTAAGTAAGTAATCTTTAAAGCAGTGGAATTTTTGTAGAACAGCTTTCAGGAATTGGCAAGACAGGCAATGTCCCTAAAGTTTGACTCCAAACATATCCAGCCTGATACCCAGAATGCTTGAGATGTTACACAATGCATCTTGCCTTGGCGGAATGTTCTCAATTGTTTTACCTTTCATGCAATACTTCCTGACAAGTTCTTTTGCTCCGGCCAACTAAGGCTGAAACTGTGTCACAGATAATGAATGCATTGAACATGGGTCATCATGCAAAGGCTAGTTCTGGACTCAAAATTCAAGTAACCTCATGAGCAGCAATGCGTTGAAGATGAGACCATGCCCCTATTGTCACAAAAAATTTGTGACACACTATTTTTTCTGCTGTAACAACAACATCAGGATCAGTAGTCTTGAGCAACATGAAGTTTTGTGTGATTCCGAGCTTGAAACAAATCCTACATTCATGATTTAATAACTTTACTAGATCCCGCTCTCTGACCATATACAATAAAAAATTCTTGCTTTGGTTTTTATGTCGCAATTGGGTCTTTCTCCGAAGCATCTTTGTGATTTCATGCTTCGTCTCCTCTCCGCCACACCACGTGTCGTGCGAAGCGGGCCGTATTTCGTATAACCTGTATCTGTAATCATTCTGCGGTTTGTCAGAATGAATTTTTATTAAACGAATATAGTAGTCTTCTCATATCCTCTGATCCTCCTGACTTATTATTTTGTTCCTCATGTTTGCCCTGGCTCAATCCAGTTGCTTTGCCTGCATAGGTCCCTCTCTGTAGAATGGAATTCCACCATCAGTTCGCTCCACCTTTTTGCTCAACAGCAACTTTATTCTGGCACACATTAACACACAGGGTAATCTATCACTTTAGCGTTCTAAAAATTATTCATCATTGAGTGGGTTGTAGTGTTCGATGCAGACAAGTAGGATTGACGAAAAGATTTCTCACTAAGCAGAAGTTGGATTGATGAAAAATGTTTACTTAAATAGAAGTGGGATAAATGAAAAAAAATTGCTGAAATTAAAGCTGGATTGATTAACAATATATTTTATTTAAATATAGATTGACAAGAAGTAATTGTTGTTGCCCAAATAAAAGCAATACTGATTTTAAAATAAATTCTTGACTTGATGAAACTTATGGAAGCCAGATTAGTGAAAATGGTAATCATGCAGACTACGACCCTGTTCAAGCAAGCGGTTTAGCCACCCAAGAAATTGCTAAAATAGAGTGCCGAGTGAGTGCTTTCTCCGAAGCATCATTGTGATCTCATGGTTCATGTCCACTCTGCCACACCACTGGTCCTCTCAGATCCTCTGATCGGCTTGACCCATGATGCAATGCATTGAGCAAGTAAGTAATCAACACAACAAATTAACACAATTTCTAAGTAAATAAATAGGACATTTCATTTTAGTGTGCGTGTTTACCTATTAACTTAACCTTTTTACTTGGGATTTCGCGCTAATTACTTAATGAGAGCATTGCATCATGGGATGCAGCTGATAAGTCGCAGCGCTCTATTTTAGCGATTTCTTGGGCGGCCATACTGTTTATATGGATAGGACCGTAGTCTGCAAAATTACCATGAAAAGTATTCATGCCAAAACAGAAGTAGGGTTAAATTCTAGAACGGCTCGGTAGCAAGTAAACAATATGGTGGCCACAGATCAGCGCAGAGTAGAGCGCTGTCACGTGATGGCGATCAATAGCCAAATGTTTCCGCGAAAGTAAGCACGTCAAAATATTTTCTTCATTTAATAATTAGATGTGGGTCATTCCGTGTCAAATCAACCAATTTTTTAACATTTTCCCACCTTCAACTTTAGATTTTGCTAAAAAAATTATCAATTTTTTGTCCATCATTTCCAAGCACAAAAACAAAAATTTTATTAAAATATTTCAAAATTTGACCGAGATATGATATTTTAAAGTGAGGCGGGGTAGGCGAAAATTTGCATCCGATTTCCCGAAATGTTCTCTGCGGCTATATTCAACATGAAATATCTCAAGAAGCGTTGCAGGTAGAGGCATGGGGTTTTCACTGCTGTATTCAGCAAGTTGGTGGCAATCCACTGAGCCTATTATAATGGCTGTGTCTTGAGTAGTGACTCCATGGTACAGCTGCCAATATGCCATCTCAGAACTCGCAAACTGCATTTTCTTGAATTTGACTGACCGATATCAGAAAATGTACTTGCAAGAAATGTGCAATCTGTTAATATTCTGATTTAGCAAGTAATTGGCTCCTACTGGATGTACTTTGTTGTGTAATTTGAGTGCAAATTTTTTCATGCTGACATACCAATCTTTGTCGAACTGACGAACGGGGGACAACTTTACCAGGTGATTTTGGAAAAATGGTCACCTGGAATTTACCCTAACTTCATATTTATGAAAAGTGCATGGCATAAGCTTTCTGGTGATATAAAAATTGTCTTGGCACTAGGAAGCATTCAGGAGTAATGCTTTTTTGAATATTACGAAAATTTGCATCCGATTTCGCGAAATCTTCTCTGACGCTATATTAAACGTGAAATATCTAGAGAACCAGTGTGGGTAGAGACATGAGGTTTTCGCTGCTGTATTCAGCAAGTTGGTGGTGGCATAATGAGCCTATTATACTGACTGTGTCTTGAGTAGAGATTCTTCAGGACGGCTGCCAATATGCCATTTCAGCACTTGCAAGCGGCATTTTCTTGGATTTGCCTTACCGATAACAGAAAATGTAAGTGCAAGAAATTTATAATCTGTTCATTTTCTGATTTAGCAAGTAATTGGCTTCTACTGGATGTACTTTGTTGTGTAATTTGAGTGCAAATTTTTTCATGCTGACATACCAATCTTTGTCGAACTGACGAACGGGGGACAACTTTACCAGGTGATTTTGGAAAAATGGTCAACTGGAATTTACCCTAACTTCATATTTATGAAAAGTGCATGGCATAAGCTTTCTGGTGATATAAAAATTGTCTTGGCACTAGGAAGCATTCAGTAGTAATGCTTTTTTGAATATTACGAAAATTTGCATCCGATTTTGCGAAATCTTCTCTGACGCTATATTAAACGTGAAATATCTCGAGAACCAGTGTGGGTAGAGACATGAGGTTTTCGCTGCTGTATTCAGCAAGTTGGTGGTGACATAATGAGCCTATTATACTGACTGTGTCTTGAGTAGAGATTCTTCAGGACGGCTGCCAATATGCCATTTCAGCACTTGCAAGCGGCATTTTCTTGGATTTGTCTTACCGATAACAGAAAATGTTAGTGCAAGAAATTTATAATCTGTTCATTTTCTGATTTAGCAAGTAATTGGCTTCTACTGTATGTACTCTGTTGTGGTCTTTGATTGCAAATTTTTTCTTTCTAGCATGCTAATCTTTGTAAAAAGTCTGACGAACGGGGGTCAACTTCACCAGGTGATATTGGGAAAATGGACAACTGGAATTTATCATAACTTCATATTTATGAAAAGTGCATGTAATAAACTTTCTGGTGATATAAAAATATTTTCTTCATTTAATAATTAGATACATGTAAATAATTAAAACGAAGGTATTTAGACACCTGAAATGGAATTTGGATGCAGTCTTTTTTAGACCTGAAATCGAAGCTGGGTTAACGAAAAATAACGCTCGATTTATGGTGAAATACATGTCTGAAAATCATCTAATACATATAATTTGTAACACTTGTTTTTTTTATATTCCGTTTGTGAAATTACACGTATCACTATGAGAGGGGGTAATGGCAGGGGGTAATAGCAGAGGGTAATGGACCATGGGCGAAGTCCTAGAACCATTATTCTGGTGTTTTGTAAAATTATGAAACTTTTAATTAAATTTACTTCTAATTATTAAATGAAGAAAATCAAATTGGAAAATATTGGGCTATTGATCGCCATAGGGTGTTGGAAACATTGGGCTACTGATCGCCATCTCGTGACAGCACTCTACTCTGCGCTGATCTGTGGTCACCATGTTGTTTACTTGCTACCGAGCCATTCTAGAATTTAACCAGAAGTAGGATTGATGAAAAAATACTTATGCTGCGATAGGCGAATACTCTATAACGCTATTTAAGCGATTGATTACACGCACACTGCGTCCAATTAACTGGCAAGTCGATTAAAAGCACTGCTTAGACATCGCTATGTTAACCAAAGTCTAACCTTCCAAACACAAATATTCAAATGCATGCAAATCTACATAATCCTTGTTGAAAAAAATTAATGTTCTTGCGCACAATACGAGCGAAATACAATTTTAATTAAATTTTTAGTCCCAAACCAATTATGATAATAGTCCTATCATCGCTCACGAAACCTAGTGTACAAGCCAAGCTATCACACAATGTTGGCTCTGTAGAGCGAATATAGCCCAATAAAGTCGCCCAAATGGTCGGACTAACAGCAAAAGTAACCCATTTTTTCGGACTTTTCACTAATTTTTTTAGTTATGTTCCGGATCGAATTAATTGATGCCGCTAGCTGAAAAGTCTTAAAATATGTTATTCTTCAATACAAAAAAGTTTGTTGCTTTTATCCACAGTTTGCACAATGCAAGAGCTTAACGTCCTCACTAATATAGGCTAAAGCAAAAAGGTCAAACACCAGATGAAACAGTTACACCTCAGTAAGTATGGCCATTCTTCAAAAACAGTTGACTGGTTTCAAATGTAATACAACTTAATCGTAGTTCAAGATTTTCAGGTTAGTCCGATCCTATTTTGATGGGTCTTTCCACAATCACACAATGCAGACTTTCATCCGGTGAAGGTAACTTAGGAGCAGTGGCGTAGCTAGGATATTTGGCGCCCGGGGACGAACTACAAAATTGGCGCCCCCCCTCTACTAAATTTTTTCACATTGCTTTAGGGCCTACTGTCTTTATTCTTTAGAACGAACTCCAAAATGACCTCCGCCAGTTTGCTCATCTAATTCTATCTTGCCTTTTAATTTCACCTCATTCACTTACATTCACTTACTTAATAGCCAGTTGCCACTTATTGGAACTCTCGACTGAAAACTGAACATAATTATCATGATTCTAGTCCTGCGCCATCACCACGTACCACACTACCATCATTAGGGTAGAGGGGTGGGGAACACCCCTTTAAAGGTTTTTTCTTCTAATTTGCAAAGTGAGTAGGCCTAATATATCGTTTCGAGCGTGAAATTATTGTAAGATCTAGTGGTGAATATCCTAAATACAGTACTACTGTGTTTAATAAAATTCCAAAGGATGACATTACAAAATAATTAAATACAAGGTGTTCAGAGGAACGTTTTACTTTTACCCCGCACCTGGGACAAAACGCCTCTTGTCGCACATTTGTATTTTCCGATAACCTTTGTGACTTCTAATTTAATACAATATTTAATAATATTAAACTAAAAACTAAGTAGGGCCTATCATTCGAAATTTATTAATGATATTGATAATATCATACATATAATATATATCATAACACATAGGCCTGCGTGCATGCTGTCGATGAAAGAATAAAAATTTAATAAGTATACGTACCGGTAGTTGATTATTTTGTACTGAGTTATATAACGTAAAACTAATAAATTTATTATTTAAAATTAAATAGTAGACCTAATTATTTGAATTCAAACAAAATAACAGTACAAGACAGCACAATGCCCTCTTGAAAGAACGCCTGAGCTGTTGACCTCTTGACCCAATGAAGTAGACAAATATCCATCTGGGACCCTCTGCTTATCAGGCATCAGTTTCAGAGACAAGAGCCAAGCCAGACTAATCTACTAGCAGCCCACAGATGGAAAGGTACTAACTCTACCCGAGCCAGCATAATCCAGTAACCCCACTCACCTTCTATTCGGCCATTGGGCGAACTGGGCAATGGATGCAGCAGAATCCAGATAATTATTCATTCTGACCCAAGATTCCTTCACAACCAGTTGACCGCGCGAATTTGTAGTGCGTGGATCATTAACTGGGGTGGGATATTTCTGAGTGGAAATATCTTGGGTGCAGCCAGAGTATGTGTGTGGCCTAACAACCCCAGCTGCGTTGTGGCTTGGACATTTACAATGAGTATGGGGCGCCTGTTGGTGCGCAATGGGGCGCCAAAATCATGCCTGGCAAGCGGTTTGTAAGCAATATGATTCTTACTGGATGTTTTGGGGCGCCAAAATTGAATTTTACAAATTTATATGGTACAAATTAGCCAAAATACAAGTGCAAAATTGCTACTTTCAACCCTCATTTTGGCGCCCCCTTCCCTCGGCGCCCGGGGACACGTGTACCCCCTCTGACCCCCCTAGCTACGCTACTGCTTAGGAGTACATATTATCAGCCCAGCTTAATTTGCACTGTGCTTCACAAACCTGAAGGGCCTAATGAGCTTCAAGAGGATCGTTGTAATCACACCTCAACAATATCATTTGCTTACTTTTTAGAAGCTCAAATTGCTTGTGATTATCTGTTGTTGGTTGGTCAGTCATATACATACACACCATACATAGTTCACTCATACTGTAATACATGTATGCACAACATACAATCGTACATCATACATGTCCAAGCCTACAGATGCATTATGTATGCACTGTCCCTCATGGTTCATGTGCGATCATTAACTGCTCATGTATTCTTAATCTGTTTTCTATGTACATATTTTCTGAGCCGTTTTCTCTTTTTGGTCGTGCAACCCTCTTCAGAATTACCATACTCATGGCATCACAGCCAACCACATCAGGTTTTTCCCATTCCAGCCATAGTCTTTCGGACTCTTTCCATCTGTTGATTTACAAGTGGCAAGTGGAATAATAATGATCATGTCTTCCTATTTATAGCATGAAGAAGATGTTGTCAAACAGCAGAGATGACCTGTATCAGGAACTAAAACCAAAGTCTCCTTCCATTAAGCACTCGACACAGAACAAATAGACCAACTTCCTTCCTCTAATTAAACCTCTGCCTTGTTTACAAAGCTAAAGAGCAGCAGAGTTAATTTAGATAATGACCGTCAGACTTTGACTTTTACAAGGAACTCCTCCTTATACACACCTATTGCTCATCACCGTCCCCTGGTGGTGATGATCAGTTACTAATTATAATCAGCGGTGTTTAATTAATTGATAATTACAAATACTATTATATTAAGTCACTGTATTATCTTCAGTCTGGAGGATTCCAAAGACTTCTCTTCCACTTAAGAGGTTTTCCAACTTTCTAAATTGAACCACTGCATGGACCAGGCCTTTTTTAACGTGCAGCTCTACACAAAATGTGCAGTTGTAAATGAATTTGTGCAGTTGTAAAAGCAGTTATATGCAGTGAAAATCATTACAAAAAGGTAATTGCAGACGGTTCACGATGGAAGAGCGAAGGAGCTGTGCAGCGAAAAAATAAGCAGGATGGTGGGGGAAAAGCAATTTCTAAGTAAATGACTAAAAAAGGGTCATCAGTTAGTATGGAAAAACTTATAAAATTTCAACCAAATGACTAAAAAACAGAGTTTTTCATCGGCGACTTGCGACATTTTGGGGGGAAATTTTCTGAGACGACCAGAAAGTTTCGCAAAAAAATCCGCACCAGAACAACTTCCTTGCTGTGCAGTTTACAAATTTCTTTTTAAAAAGCCCTGGCATGGACAACGGCAACTCTCAACAGGTGCACCTTTTCAGATGCTGAACTCCATTGCTCTTTACCTCAGCTAGCATCCTATGCAGCCGTGTCACCGTAGACTCAGTCTTTCATCACTTTGACCATACTCACCCTTGAATCTCGGTAGAATGACTCTATTTAGTATCTGCCATCATCAACCTGAGCCTCAAGCATTATTACACTGGCTCTATGGATAAATAATTCTAGAATTAACAATGCATATGTATCAGTTGGTTTTATCAATGCATGTATAATTGATTTGTATTGTATCTAAGAATCTATCAAGTGCATATCACAGTGTACACCAATCAGAGGTGCTCCCAGTGTATGAACAGTATATGTATGTTTATAATACATGTATTTATGTATGAATCAATGTATATGCATCTGAGCATTTCGGTAGCACCTTTTCATAACTATTCTAAATAACCTGGCACAATGATCCAATAAAGTGCTCTCCAACGAACGAATCTCTTTCACTTACAACTCAGCAACGACTTCTGCAGTCTTGTAATAGGCAAATTATTAAAGTAAATTGTCTAATTTTACTTGTGAATGGCCTAATTATTAGTTGAAAAATTCACTATTGGCTTAAATGAAAACTCAACACTGGCCTAGAAGTCTTTGGCCAAAGCCATTTACCGTTTTCAAAATCTACACAACGCCAAATAAAAATTATGTACACTGGCCTAAAGTTCGATCATTACCAACTTTACCATTCCATAAATAAACCAATTAAAGCAAGGCAACAAGTTCTGTCAACCAACTCAAGGCAAAAAGGGTCAAAGTTTATGAAGTAACGTCACCAAAACTAAAGTTCCATACAAATTTATTGACGAAGCACAGCTACGATGAGTACACCAAACGTACACCGCTGGTGATACGATCAGACACCAAGTGAGAGGGCTGGCCACCCAAAACTTGTAGGCCAATGTTAGCCGATGTGAAAATTTCAGTTACCATGACGACAAACAAATAATAGATCGTCTGCCATCACAGTTTGTGCATGCTACTAAGCACACAGACCAATGTTGTCTAGCACCCGTTAATGCAATCTATATCTAAATTTCGCAGACAGTCTCTTTTTACAGCACAAAACAGCTGCTGCTGCCCATCAAAACCAACTGTTCAGCCCATCACACACAGAAAGAAAGGAACACAGGTGTTTTTCACTGCATAATCAATTTTCGAGCGACAAACAAAAAGCAGGTTTCTCTCATCAAGCTAAACTGATTTTCTACAGCCATTTCACAATTTCAAAACACGCTGACATTTAAAAATTTCTCATAGTCTGTTCTCTATAATAGCTACTATAGCCAGAACAGCGCAGCCCAATTTTCCTGACCAACACGGAAAAACATCCATCAAGTTTTATGGGAAGGGGGGGTAAAGAGAGGTGGCAGCTTAATGTCTTCCGTGATGGGCGCATTGGTATTTAAGAGGATTGACAAAGGCAATGTATGTACACACACACGTAACTGCAAAAGTATTTTGTTTTTTCAAAGTCTATTATTTTGATTTTAAATCCAACCCTTATTACACATTATAATGCTAAACGCTTTTGCACCAATCACAATTAACACTTTAGCCACAGGTGTGTATTAACCCTTAACCGACCAAAGTGTGGTAAATGGTATAAAAAATCATGTGCCCTCAGTTGATAGAGGGTTAAAAGAGACTTAGAACCAATGCAAATTGGCATTAAAGTGTCAACACAAGGTACAGAAAAGATTTTGCCAGAACGAACCGGTCACGATTTCTGTTTGAATAACAAATCTCGAAATTGTACATGATGATATTCAACAATTAAGTAACAAGCATCACAAAATCAGACTCCGACTGCGAGCTCAACAATAACAAACGTCAACAAAGACACCACTGTTCAAGTTCCGGTATGCTGTGGCAACGAACACAGATTCAGCTACTATCTATCATGGCCACTGAAACTGCAACTCTAGCACTACACAAATTCAAACTATGCTGCACACCACCTGAACAATAGTACTACTTTCAGAAATTGTAGCCTTAGTTGTACCTCAACAATGAAACGACGCAATCAATCAACTACTGCTGTCAACAAACGAGTCGCAAAGCGATTTCAAGTACGTGATGCACAAGATGTTTGTAACGTAATTATTTACACGTAAATATTCACAGCTATCCAGTCAGCGTAGAAAACACACAACGTCTTTCAAAGGTTCGTTAATTAGCAGTGCCACATAAACAAATATATACATATAGTTGTGCAGATTGGGCAAAAATAACAATTAACACCTAGTAGCAAATGAGTTGTTTAAAGTCTTAATTTCACTCCAGTTTATCGGTACAATTGCAGAAAAACACATTTAACAAACACACATACATCTTTTAGTCTTAGTATTCTTATATTTCTTCAAATAATAATAATAATAACAGTGGTCTTAACAAAGTTAGCTTTATACAACACGTTTAATTAAGATCCCGAGGGATCAACCAACGACTGAAGATGTTATTTAATCTGAAGGCTTTTTAAAATCCAGAGGGATCATAGCAGGGATGAAAATGTCTTCATTTGGCCTTACTTCTGTCAACCACTGTGGATACCACCTTGCAAAGCTAAAAGACAGTCTTGACAACAGTGAACTACTGTTCTACACGTATCCATGACGACCCAATGCCATTGTTTCCCATAATGCACCTTCACTACCAACCAAACAATGCCGATGATCACTCATTCTAAAACAATGCCTTCTCTTGAAGCGGTGCTATATAAATTAATGATTACGCTCACGATCACGATTACGGACTGATCACGTGGATACTGATCTGATCATTGCTTGGTTTTGTTGACCCCACTTGATGCTTTTTTGTGTAATGAGCCACAGCGCAGTAGAAGTTACTTAGCACTCATAATTGGAAATTTATATGTAGCGCCACAGCAGAAAGATTCCTCAGAGGTGTTCGCACTTGTTACAATTACAATGATTCTGTTAAAAATCATAAAGATCGTAAAACTCTTAAAATAGAACAATCACAGCATTAAAATTAGCATTATAATCAAACCAAAACAAGTTTAACGCCAGTAAAAGCGCCTTCAGGATCATTACGGCACAGATGAGTGGAGACTACTACCACGAAGTACTACTAACACTACTATAACTACTACTACCACTACTACTACCACTACTACTAACACTACTACTAATACTACTACTACCACTAATGCTACCCGACTGAGGTTTAGGACCTTCAAAACTGAATGTGTGAAGTCAGAAACTACTTCCGAATGGAACATTACTTTATGAGTACCATTATAGCTATCTTAAAGTATAAAACTCAAAGTTTGTCCTTCTGTGTGTGGGATGCACCAATTTTGCCCGGAGGCCTACTCGGAAATTACAGCGATTCGTTGAAAAAAAAATTTTGCAATCGATTCTTACCCACATTTGGAGTTAAACGCCACTATTTTCGGCTGCCAATTCACTTTATAAGTCCCGAGATGTCAACATTTAAACTTGCACGCGATAAGCGATTCAAAATCCATTCACGTTGATCGCCTCCACAAGGCCTCCATTGACTACCAGAGAACTACAGCCAATGGCATGACGGTTTGAGGTCACGTGATATTTACTTCTATCGACAATATTTGCGAGGATTATTCTCGGCTTTTTTCTTCTGATCCACATGAGAAAATCATAAAGATCGCCATCCAAAAATCTTTCCATATTTTAAATTTCGCTGTTATAAAAACGATATATTAGACACGGCATAATTATGTTCACTAAACTCATGACGTCATTATTTTGAGCTCAAATCTTAACGTCACATCTCGCCAAACCGCGTAGCAAAAATGTTGTGGACGTAAATAATGCGAATATAACTGCAAATAATCGGAATAAAAAAGCGTAGATTTAAAAAACTTCCTTTATCTAAGTGGCAAAGAACAATTTATGAAAAAAGCACGTTGCGCTGAATGGTAGTATCTTTTCAGAAAAAGTCGTTTTTCTCAGTTACGTGTCGAATGGACTTAACGGGTTTTGCTCTTCGATTATCGACCAGACCTGTACACCTAGCGGAGAGGTTCGTTACTTCTCCTTAACGCGGGGGTCGATCAAAGGCGGGGTCAGAATGGTGAAGTCGGAACGGGGTCAGGCGTGGCTGGGGACAAAAACTTATATTTCCCGGGCAACGCCGGGTTATTCAGCTAGTTTATTTATAAAGCACTGCTCTCTCATGATCAAACATCAAAGAATGGTGCCGAGCAATAGTGAGCTAAAGACTTGCTCAATGGGGGTCCTACCAAACAGTTGCGAGTTAAAGACTTGCTCAAAGGGGCCCTACCAAAAAGTTGTCAGTTGAAGACTTGCTCAATGGGGGCCCTACCAAGCAGCTGTGAGTTAAAGACTTGCTCAATGGGGCCTACTGAGCAACTGCAAGCTAAAGACTCGCTCAATGGGGCTCAACACACTAACCATCTCAGAGTGCTTTAAGGCAATCTATCAAGTGTTTCGATACACACACGCGCTCACGCACACACTCACTCGCATTCGCATCTTCGTCCGTCAACATTTTCACAGACGTAGTTCTTGGCAAGTATGTCGTTCTAACCAGCGAGGAGTTACTCTCGACTCGAGCTGAGCATTTCAACGAGCAGGTTGCTATCGATCATTTGTCCTAGAAGCAGTTGGTTGTAGAGGTAACCCTCAATCAAGATGCTCACGACCTTGATCTCCGACAGCTGAAGCAGAAGCTGGCCGAACTTGTCGTTTTCTACGTTGAACATGTTGCAGTAGTCGAGTAGCATCGTGCTGACGTCACAGCGGAACTGGTCAACAGTGTCCGAGTGAAGCAGACCTGGTACATCTGAAGAATGTTAACAATAATGTGGTACATCTGAAGAAAGTCGACAATAATACTGTTTATGTTTTCAATGATAACAATAATGATCATCATCATCATCATCTTTATAATCGCTAACACCAGAACTGTCATCATATCACAAGTGCCGGTATCATTGTCATTATCACCATCAATATTTTGTTCAAATGTTGCAATAAACCATCAAATTCTTCAATGATGTTTCATATATGTGTGTGTGTGTGTGATTGACATTCTCAAATCAACATTTCAAACAATGTTGGCATATTTATTAACATTTTCATTCAAGTGATTACAATGATTAGTACCATGCAGGGCTGTACTCAAGGGTATACTCGGGTATACGGCGTATACTCACCTCCGGGAAAAAATGACAGTGTATACTCACCTAAAAAACGAGGGTACATGCGGGTATACAGCAGACTGTCGCAGTAGAGTCGCAAAAAAGCTGCTTATGATGAAATCAGCGACTGAAATTTAGGAAGCTATTTCCATTATAATATCTTCTAGTTACCTCCCTTCATACGACTAGTCTCACCTGGATTCAGTAGAATGATAAACTTGAGGCAAGTGAATTCGTTTTTGTCGAGTCTTAAGTTCCGAAACTTTCTCACGAGCTCCGAGACTTGATCAGCGACGTCACTCAATCCAAGTTGGTCAAGTATTGTAACGTTTACGACATGGCCCGTAACCTAAAAATTACAGATACTTATAATATCCTACCATGTCAAACTTACTATTAGAAAGTTCTCCAGATTCTGTGTGTCAGCTTCTGAAGTTCTTGTCACAATAGCTGAAAATTCCTAGTAGTTATAGAAGTAATATCAGAAGCAGCAGCAGCAGTAGTAGTAGCAGTAGTAGTAGTAGCAGCAATAGTAGCAGTAGTAGCACCAGCAGCAGTAGCATCTGCTAGAAGAGCTACTACATATTCAGCTTATTTTACTTGCAGTATACCACTGTCTCTCTCTGTACTAGTATTTAAGCATCAGCTCATACATGGCATGATGGTGCAATGGTTCAGTGTGAAATTTGCTCAATGTTCCTATGCAGTACTAAAGCCATAAACCATCTCAGGTGAAAACAACTGATCTTGCACAAGCCGCATGTAATACACGCCATGAGCTGAAACATGTGGCTATCACATTAACCAAACATTGTGCTTCTTAATTTGAAAGACAATAGACAAATTATTATTTAGCCCATTACGCATAATTTTATAATTTTTCTAATTTTGATTCAACAGACTTTGGTAAATGTGGTTTCTACTGCAGGGACCCATCCTACCATCTGCATCTCATCTACGTTAATCTCATCTGTGTTCATGCTAAGTTTATAAATTCTTGTTGAATTTGTTTACAAATGCATAATACTGTTATGTAAATAAGACATGCGACATGAAGTCAATAAACAAAACAAAACTAAACTGCATATTCCACAGTCGATTTCTCTTGGCCCATGTCCACCACTGTGAGGAGTGGCCACGACTTAGACTCTGGTAAATATGGTTGAACATGCACATATTTCCACTGGCCAACCAACAGACGATGCGAAGTGCCGCAAGTCGCATGCTATAACTGCACTCTTCAGCACTAGTTCCCCCGGGTTCACTCCAACCCCTTCTATACACATCTCAAAAGTTCTGTCCTTTTTAACTGTACGAGCGATTCTGATTAGTCACCTGGACGGGGCGCAATATAAATCCACATAAAAAACAACGAATGAATACAGTAACGCATTGTATCATATATTAATACAGTAACGTATTGCATCATATATTAATACAGTAACGTATTGTATCATATATTAATACAGTAACGTAATGTATCATATATTAATACAGTAACATATTGTATCATATATTAATACAGTAACGTAATGTATCATATATTAATACAGTAACGTATTGTATCATATATTAATACAGTAACGTAATGTATCATATATTAATACAGTAACGTAATGTATCATATATTAATACAGTAACGTACTGCATCATATAATAATACAGTAACGTATTGTATCATATATCAATACAGTAACGTAATGTATCATATATTAATACAGTAACGTAATGTATCATATATTAATACGGTAACGTATTGTATCGTATATTAATACAGTAACGTACTGCATCATATAATAATACAGTAACGTATTGTATCATATATTAATACAGTAACGTAATGTATCATATATTAATACAGTAACGTAATGTATCATATATTAATACGGTAACGTATTGTATCGTATATTAATACAGTAACGTATTGTATCGTATATTAATACAGTAACGGATTGTATCATATATTAATACAGTAACGTATTGTATCATATATTAATACAGTAACGTATTGTATCATATATTAATACAGTAACGTAATGTATCATATATTAATACGGTAACGTATTGTATCGTATATTAATACAGTAACGTATTGTATCGTATATTAATACAGTAACGTATTGTATCATATATTAATACAGTAACGTATTGTATCATATATTAATACAGTAACGTATTGTATCATATATTAATACAGTAACGTATTGTATCATATATTAACGTATTGTATTGTGCTCCTCATCTGAAGTGACATGGTTTCAACGTTTAACGTTTACCATGATCATGTGATTCGCCTCCGACAGATAGTCGAGTTGATTGTAGACGAGTTCGAGCAGCAGCAGCTCACTCCAGCAGCTCTCAAGCAACCTCATCTGGTCCTCTACCTGCAAATCAAACCAGTCACACAATGTTCAAAAGTTGAGCCAACTACTAATTGCATTTATATAGTGCCACTTCAAGAGAACTCCTCAGAGGCGCTCCAGACCTGACACCAAACCACAATCAAAGAGAATGGTTTTCAAACACTTGTGGAAGAGGGGCAAAGAAAGACAAAGAAGTTCATTACGGAGACTAATATGTAACTTATTCCAGAAAGACTAAAGTAGGTGACTATAGCAAAGCTTCTATGTAGCACTGTGGAAGATCGAGCCATAACATAGGTGCTGGCAGATAATTTTGCAGAAGGGGGCATAACACAAAGGTCGTGGTTAAACTTTTAGCAAGAGCGTGAAATATGCAAAGTAGTGAGGGGGTGTTAAGACTACGGATATTTTTCATAGACATTTCTAAATGTAACTTTCCGTTTTACTTTGTGCACCATTTGTATCATCAGCACTTAAGCAGGAAGGAATTTTGTAAAAACCTTAAAGTATAGTGGCTAAAATTATAGGTGTCAATTTTCTAGGGGCTGGGGGGCAAGTGCCCCTCTTACCCCTATGTGTGTGGGCGCCAAAGCTAAAATTGACACCTATAATTTGCTCGGCTCTCAGCCACTATACTTTAGGGTTTTACAAAATTCCTTCCTGCTAAAGCACCAATGATAGAAATGTAGCTACTAAAACCACACACATGTGTGCTACCTCATCTCACTCACTTCATTTTTCAGATTCACTGCTAGTTCTGTCGGCTCTCAAAGAATAATCTGTTTCAACTTATTTACCTACCGCAGCCAGACTATAAGTTTTCCTGGCCTAAGGCAGTTTCACATGTCTGCTCACAGGAGTTACGAGCCTACCCATGAGGAATCTAACAACTCAGTTGGAAACATGACAATCGCAATCCAACAATCATGCAAACGTTCCATACTGCCGACATTTTAAATAAGACAACCAAGATTAAGGCTGAACTTAATGTAGGTTTCAACTCAGTCGTTAGAACAATAAAGACCACCAAAGTAACGCTGCCACAGACTCAAAACAAGAGTTCTAATTAATTTAAACTCTTTTTTTTAAATCTTAAAATGCAATTATAATTGCAATGACAATTTGTACAGCATCTCTTCAAGATTTGTGTTGCCTAGCAACCTTTGGGAGATGTGGATATAAGGAAAGATGGAAGGAGTCAGCTGGATAGAATGAAAGACAAATGAAAAGATACTATATGTAAAAGAGACCCCCACCGACAGTAAAATTGAAAGACTCTAAAGCAAGTGGATGGGTATGCAATTATGGGAGATTCACTGCTTAGGACTATAACCGATGGAAATATGGACAGGAATCAAAAGGAAGATCAAGAATGATGTTCGGGGACTGAGTGATAAAGGAGGGTTACATGCCACCAAATAAACAAGAGGGCTTGGCAACAAGAAGAATGGCGACATTAGAAAGAACGATTCAGCCTAAGTGCAGAGAACCATGGAAGAGCGAGCGAGCGACGTTCGGAATGTGCTCCTTGGTCGCTCACTGCCACAAGAGCATCAAACAACCATCACTTCTTTGTGGTTCACTGTTTTCAGATCAGAAGCATCACTCGAAGAGTTCTCTTGTGTACAGAAGCTACACACGGTAGTCTGTAACAGTCCTGGTCTACAGGGCTGTTTTTAAGGAACTTTTAGAACTGCACAACTCCTTCTTTCGTTTCCCATCATCCATGGTAAATTACTTCCAATCGGAGGACAATGGCCTTTTGCTAGTTTTAACTGTACAGAAGTGCTTATACAACTGCACATTTTGTGTACAACTGCACATTAAAAAAGCCCTGCCGACCTAACAACAACAGAAAATGAGACTTATATGCGAATCAAATCCCTCACCACAATCTCTCGGAACAGATGCGCCCGTCGCGCCCAGTTGACGAGCACGAACAGCGCCTGATCGCACAACCGACACATCACCTGAATCATGAAGTTCGTCACTTGGTCCTTGACATTTGCGCTCGCTCCGTCACCACCGGAAGCGCCCTGCTCCAGGTCGTTCACCGTGGTCGCCAGCTGCTCCAGCAGTTCGTCAGCGAAGCGCCGCAGCTTCTGGTGCGAATCCCTCAGTCGCTGATCGCTCTTCTGCAAGTCGACGATCAGCTGGAAAAGGCCGGGCTGCGGAGAGGCGGCTCCATGCGGAATGTTGTCGACCGAGGGCGCGTTATTATGACCGCGCCCCTTGCTGCTGCTTCCTCCTCCAGGGCCTCTCGCGTTGAGCGGCGGCGACTGGAGGCCACCGTAGCTACCTGGATACGACGACGAGATCTGACCGGAGAAGTGGAGACGCTCCGGAGAGTAGGAACCCTGCGGCGCCGAGGGATGCTGCTGCTGGTGGTGGAGAAGCGCCTCACTCGACGTAACTGGAGGAGGTGGTGGTCGTGAGGAGTATCCAACCTGAGAAGATGCCTGCGACATGTGGTAGAGAGGCTGAGCCCCTCCCCCGGCCGATGACGGCTGCGGGCCACCCTGAGTCATGAACTGTGTCACGATAGCAGCCGCCATCTCCGTCAACCCGATGAAAGGGTTCGTCCCTCCCGACGCGTATTCCGCCACCCCGGCGGATGACGACGACGACATCGAAGGCTGGCCTCCGACACCACCACCACCGCCGTTGTACCCGTGCAGGTAATCTCCGCCACGCATCTGACTAGAGCCGAGCATCTTACTGCCACTGCCGCTGGATGACGTCGGCCCTGACATCGCGACGACGTTCATCTTCGACGCCGACGCCGTCGTCAGCGGCAGTCGAGATGTCGTAAAACCGCGGTAACTACTTCCAGAAAATTCGCTCTTCGATCCGACCGCTGCCGAAGCAGTCCTAGATGTTGGGAACATGGAGGAGGGGGTATACGACGGCTGAATCCCGGCGTTGACGAGACCGCTCAGAAGTTCAATCGGCGGCTTTATGTCCACATCCTCCGACTTGAATGTGTAGATGCTGCTCCTGGGGTCGGGATACGGAGGCGATGCACTCTGCTTCAGTCCTCCTCCCATCCCGGGACTCAGAAGGCGATCCATTGGCGACAGGTCAGATCTCAGCGGATGACACGACATGGATGACGTCGGCATGAGATGCTGAAGGTTTGATATCAACTCCGTCTGCTTTGAGAGGAGTTGACGTCGCAATGCACGGTCGCGTCTGTAGATCGGACCGAACTTGTTCCGGCCGCCTCGCATCCTGTCCGGCCGAACAGCTGTTTCAAAAAAAGAAAGCAGTTTCTCGTTATTGCTCTGCAACAATTTCTACAGCACCCACTTTGGTGTGACCTTGTGCGCGTAAGAAATTTATGTAATAATAATGATAATAATGGGTAAGAAGAACAAAGTTAATTAAGAACAAAGGTAATTGAGAACAAAGGAAAGAAGCTTATTCACAGGTGCTCAATCAAAACAAAATCGATAGGCAGGAGTGAAGATCCGGTGAGTCAGGCGAGGAGTTAGACAGATGGCTATGGTGAATGATGTTTAGAGATGAAAAGGTGCGGGAGTTAGGTAGCTGATTCATGTGTACACTTTGTTCAAGACTGAAATTGCGTGTAAAAACTCGCTTTTTTTACCTGAGACTTAACAATATTAACCCACACCCTTTACACTAGTGTAACTTAATTTCAACAAGTTATATCGGTAGATTGTAACTGCAAACCCAAAACTGCATACAATCTATGCAAAATTCCAGGGTGGCTGCTCCGTCCAAGCTGTTGTTAGTGGAAAGTACCACATGAGCATTAACTACCATACCTAAGAGTAGGCCTAATAACTGCCAACCAAGTATGTGTATCATGGGAGAAGTTGCATTGATAGCTCATTGCTTAAAGCAAAGGCCCACTTTCTATGACCCTGTAACACGACCAGAAATCAGAAGCATCGACCGGAACACGGCGGTTTCTACATGTTACTCCTGCTAACCAGCTCCATAATTAGCCTGGCTTATAATAGTACAAAAACAACAACCACACCCCTACCCCGTTGCTAGGCAGCAGCACCAGCCGCCAATGATATCGCTCAGTCAATTAAATCACAATAACTTGTTTACCAGTGGGTGGCAATCAGACATCATCACCATTCCACACCATACTTCATGTCACGCCATTTTGATGGCGATTACTTCATGTCGTTTCGCCATTACTATTTCTGCATGCGTCTATAGACTGTCGCATGGCTCTAGATGGCTGTAGAAACAGTGTAGATGGCTAATGTATTAGTCTCTAATGTCAGACCTTACAGTGTTTTTAATACACATTACTCTGCATGCGTTCCAGACCATCTCAGTCGCAGTTTCGTCTTCCCCCTCTGTTTGTCATGCAAATCAGTTGGGGCCTGCTCAGAATATCTTTTTGCTTTCTCCAATAAAGATGCAATGAGCTTTATCCCAGGAATGCTACTTAAAAACATGTACTAACAAACTCAACCATAAGTACTAAGTATATCCATACTGTCAATTTTGTTAATGTACAGTTGTTCACTTACAGTGTTTTGTCAGTTTTGTCCGTTTTTAAAATAAACGAATATATACATACATACATACATACATACATACATACATACATACATACATACATACATACATACATACGTGTGCAATTGTTCAGTGAATTTCAACAATTCTTGGGCATGTACAATTGTACATGTACATTTTAATACACGTTACTCTGCATGCGTTACAGACCATCTCGGTCGTAATTGAGCCGTCTGCTCTGATTGAGCATAGGGTCTAAGGCACTATGCTTTAGTTGCTACTTTGTAATGCGCTTTTGAACTGTGTTTCGTCCCATGATTTTTAATTCCACCTGGTCGACCGAGAAATGATAAACAGGTCTCAGACGTAGAATTCACCAGCAGGAGATGATCAACGAAATTCACCAAGCATCTGACATCTTGTGTTATTGGCAGCAATCATCAATCACAAAGAGGTTGGACGATCAACTGGTTGCTAGCCCGAAACTTGCTTTCCCCATACCACAATAATGATCTTTTATAACCTCCATGCGAAAGACTTTACCCTACCGGTAAGAGACAAACGTAATTTTATAACCATTTTTCTGTATATAAACAACTCCTATAATAACACTGTTTATGTCTACATGTTGACTCGAGAATGCCGCAGCCCACGTCATTTTGTATAAGTTGCGTCTATGGCAGATTATTATGACTAAATAAACGAGCATTGATTGACTGATTGATTGGTTGATTGATCGGTTGATTGATTGATTGATTGCAGTGGCGTAGCCAGGAATTTTTCATGGGGGGGGGGGTTTTATGGCCGGAAACCCTGTTTTTTGCTATTTTTTCATACTTAAATGGAAAAATAACCTTAAAAAATCTTTTTCCCGGAGCCAATGGGGGGGGTTTTAACCCCCGAAACCCCCCCTTGCCTACGCCACTGATTGATTGACTGATTGATTGATTGACTGACTGATTGATTGTAGTCATTCAATGTCCATATTGCACCAAATAAATACCTACCTGAAGTTGAAGATCTGACCTCTGCACTGTCTCCCTCTACCCAAGAGAGAAACAACCGACAAGGTTACTTTACCCCCCCCCCCTCCCACCCCATCAATTGTCATCCATCCTAATCCTCCATATCACAGGACCCAATACAATTCAACCGTACTTTAAAGTTGTGTGGTTGACCCAAAAAACTTCAACACCAATCCAAAGTGCTAATTTGCTAAGGCAAATCTTGACACTCCCAACTATTGTCTGATAGCAAAGTCTCAGTAACTTGGTGAGGTTCTTCCAGTGCAGAAAACAAATATGTAGAGACACAAACACTTCAGATATAAAAAGTAACCTGGATTCGAATTGCATACACTAGACGTCCAAGTCTGATCCACTAAAACTCTGCGACTAAGGACAAAAGTGTCTGGCCGCACGTACACTGCAGTGAATGATTGCATATCATGACCAACAATAAAACCTCAGACCCATCACTTGCTTGCAATTTGCAAAAAAAACATGCACACTGCACTCCTGTACCACACAATTCCAAACCGACAGACACAAACAGGCAGGCAGACAGCCAGACAGACACACAGACAGACCCCCCCCAGGTAAAGAGGAAAGGTATCTTACAGCCCGTCATCCAATAAAACACCTGCTTGGCAAGACATGAGCTTTGACACAGACAGTCAATATTCGAGCGTCACCTGCCTTTCCGGAAATAATTTTGCTGCACCGCCGCCGCCACTCTGACCATCCCCCATAAAAGAAATCGTCACAACTCTAACAACTCCCCACATGCACAGTTTATGCACAAAAGATCTACCCATTTATTATCTGCATTTATGGATGTCCGTATATAACATAACAGAATGTATGTATGTGTGCAAATGCGTATACAAATGTTGTTACGTTAAGCATGTATTATATAAATAAATATATATATATGTAAATGTATGTATGTATGTATGCGTGCATTTATGTATGTATGTATGTATGTATGTATGTATGTATGTATGTATGTATGTATGTATGTATGTATATGAACATTTATATAGCGCCTTACAATAACCTCATGAAGGCACTATGTGTATGAATGCATGTGTATATATATATCTATGTAGGAACTGGCTTTTATGGGCTATTTTTTTAATTTTACATGGTTACTGGTTAGTCCTATTCGTGGGATGATCCATCCCTTAATAAGGATGCTATGTTAAATATTATAAGTTCATTTCCGTAATTGTTTTACGTCGGCTCAAGAAATTGAAAGAATTGAACATAACGAACTATTCATGCATTTATGCATGTATATTTATGCATGTATATTTATGCATTCATGCATGTATATATGTACATAATGCTACATATGGATATTTATTTGTATATATGTACATATGTATATACTATATACAAAATTATACATATACATATATGGTCAGAACCAAAGCACAATATAGGTAATACATACTATATAGTACTGTTAAGGTACCTCTCCAAAGTTCTGTGATTGCAACACTTTGCTTGACAGAAGACCACAACAGACTTTCCAGTAATTTTGTTGGTATAATTGTAATTTCTGTCAAACCATTCATATAGGTCTCCTCTCAGAGGCAAGAAACCACAGACCGGTTTCAGTGACATCAAGTGCAGACCTCTGCAACGAATATGCAGCGACAAATTTCGTGGATCATACGTTGTGTTTGATCAGCCAGAGTTCTCAATTAGATTAAGCAGAAAAAGATCCTGCAGATTCGGGGGATTAATCAGAAACAGCAGTTACAGCCAACACAAACAGGCAGAGAGACAACCAGACAGAAACACAGACAGACCAAAAGACAAACAGAAAGACCAACATTTGGATACATTCCATAGCACCTTCGGAATACCTTACAGAAGCACGGTACCTATCAACGACTATCTTACAAGTGCAAACAAGAGTGTTGTGCAGCAGCAGCAACAAGCGTGCATAGGCTGTGGACATTAAATCTACACGAGAACACACCATCATAAGGAATAGCAATAGCCGGTGAAAGCAAATAATCTGACCATAAATGGGATCGTTGAACTCGCCACTCGCCAGGTGGCTGTGACCCTCATTACATCCTACACAAACCCAGCAACTTGTTTACCAGTGGACAGCAGCAGAACATCATCAATCAACCATGTTGAGTTGTTGACAGCCATTTGTCAGCTGATGTTAAGTTCCTTAGACTGCAGTAAATTTCCTTCAATTTCATCTTCGCTCTGTGTGTGCCGCCCGCAGTCATGCTATTCAAACAACCACAATGGATGAAGTCTGGTGGTCTTACATACATACATGCATGCATACATACATACATACATACATAATACATACATACACACATACATACATACATACATACATACATACATACATACATACATACATACATACATACATACATACATACATACATACATACATACATACATACATACATACTGTGTAAAGCATCTAGAAGTAGCTTGCTACTGATGATGCTGTATAAATTGTCTTACAATTACAATTACAATACATACATACATACATACATACATACATACATACATACACAACATGCATACATACATAAATACATACATACATACATACATACATGCATACATACATACATGCATGCATGCATGCATACATACATACATACATACATACATACATACATACATACATAATACCTACCTACCTACCTACATACATACATAACACCTACCTACCTACCTACATACATACATACATACATACATGCATTGCATACGTGTAATAGTAGCCACAAAATGGCGTTCTAGTAATCTTCCCAAACATTACAAGAGCCACCCACCCACCTGAGAGGACAATGAACTGTGTGGCCGACATTAACATCTGAACCTCAACAGCGCATCCGATCTCCTGCTGCTGGCAACCAACAAGTGCGCACATATAAACGACGACGATCAGCGGGCCACTTGACCGCACCATCAACCCCACCCGTCTACAACATCGCCCACCCATACCCTCTCCACCTGCCTGCTGTCGGGTGGGTGCATTGGAGCTAAATAGAGGCCATGGTACACGGCTGTCGGCTCTGTTTGTGTGCTACCTAACAAGCTGTACATTATAATTTATCATGACCGCATCAGATACATTGCTTGTAATTATAGCATTGGTCGTCGGAGGGATTTTATCAGCATAACCTCTGCACATCAACACATATTTTATCGGCTGAACTGCTGCACTCGACCGGGTCAAGGAGACCCATATCAACGGCATCAAAGGACACATATACATCAACGACATCACCACCATCACCACCACTTACAACACACCACACCACCACGCATCACAACCACCAGCATCACCACCACCACCACCACAACTGTCATCAATCCTCATCATATTACTCCTCTTCCTCCTCCTCTCCCGTCGTCGTCATCATCATCGTCGTCATCATCCTCAATCATCATGTGGAGCACAGTGGTGTAGTGGGCATGTTCGTCGCCTTGTAGTTGAAGGGTTCCAGGTTCGAATCCACCTCAAGCCACCGTGTAGGGACCTTGAGCAAGTCCTTCACTCGCAATTGCTCGGGCGCTTCGATGTGAAACTCTGATGCAGTATCTGCGCTGTAGTTGGGAGTGCTTCTGGGTAGAAATCTTGAAGGGCCGCTATAACAAGTGCACATACATATCATCACCATCACCACCACCACCCCAACCACCAGCAGTTCATGCACGGTCCTTATCATCACATTACTCCTTCTCTCATCATCATCATCATCATCATCAGCAGCAGCAGCACCATCATCATCATACTACTCCACCTCCATCAGCATCATCATCATCATGATACACCTGGGGAATGCCAAACTAATGCGTTAAATATGCTGTAATTGAACCCTCCTCTACAGAACGCAAATCGCAACCAGACAGAAGTGACAGTTCGAGCATGGCCTTGCCTCACTAACCCCTCACTATAACCCTTTGCCCTTTAGAACGTCTTGATGCAATACCTACGCTCTCCAGGGATAAGAAAACTCTGGAATGGCTAGCCAGACCTCAGAATCTTCCAAGGGCAACTGACACAATCTGACAGAAAATAAAAGGGTGGCAGCCTATAGGAACCTGGTTATACTCTGAGCTGTTCTTTGAAAACCGACTCCAAAACGGATCCAAGTCCAGCATCACTCTATCGTCACCCAGTCTTTGTTTAGTTCAGAACCTTACGTCTTCAATTACAGTCTTCTCCTCCCTCAACATCCAATCTGCCTTCGAAGCAGAGGCAGGATCAGACCAACATCGCTCATATATCCTCGTACCTCTCTCGCCTAGTGGAACCAAAATCACAATAAATCTGTCTTCCTCATTATAGCCATCATTTCCTCCTTCCCCTGCCTCTCCCCCATGCTTTCTTTATTCTCGTCTGCTCTGCTGCTGTAGCCTCTGCTCTTATTGTTCATCATTTAGCGTCTGTCTTACTTCACGTATCCTTGAAACGTCAAAAAACGACCCATCCCACAGATGCGTGGGTGCGTTTTTTCAGCTCATAACATATACTGACGGGTGTTGACAACTGAATCAGAATGGAAACCAAAGATTCTGTCGACTGACGTGCCATCAACAAGACCGACTTTTTCTTGCCTCTGGTTGCGCAAAGGTTATAATAATAATAAATCAAATTGGGGAATTTCCAGCATCAGATTAAAGAAACTGCAGCTGTTTGACCCTTTAGACAAGACCACGAAATTATGGCAGAAGCAGAACGGTCACAATCGCAATCTCTCTACATTGATCAAGTGCTGCAGAAAGGTTTATATAAGAGCAGGACATCAGCTTATTCACGGGCGCTGCGTCACGTCACATGGGTTGTCTAAACATACCAGGTGCAAGTTGAAGTCTGCTTGCCAAGAAACCAGGAAGGCAAAGCAAAGGCGAAGGCGGATTCCGTCTGGAATGAGGATTGAGGAAGATGGAAAGGTGGAGGAACAGAGGGAGCAAGAGAAGGAGGAGAAAGAGGGGGAGAAGGAGGAGCAAGAAAAGGAGATTTATGTGTTTTCTCACACGTATGTATACCCATGTACGTACCCTGCAAGTACGTACATGTACTTTTATAAGTGTATCATTATTAGAAAGCCCTAGAAAACGTTATGATTGATAGAGAGACTTGAACTGTCATCATTACACTGCTCTACATAAATGCTGTACATCGTACACAGCCAATGTACACATGTGCTCTGCATGTACAATCGTGCATGTGATAGGTGTGCGCATACATGTTGTTCACCAAGTGCAAACATCTTCTAGCGCTGAATCTGATGAAATTCTATTGACTTCCGGTGGCTTTCAATCATCTTCTGCCACCTCCTCTCCTCCTCCTCCTCCTCCTCTCCTCCTCATCCTCCTCCTTTTCACCTCGCTCCTTTCCTCTTGCTCAACTCCCACGTCGTCGGTCTTCGATTTCTTTCCACATATCCCAATGGCTGCCAATCTCCTCATCCCTATGACGCTCTCTGCCAATAAATGCAATGAACCATTCGTTGCAATGAACCAATGGTGTATACGTGTTTGGTGCTCAAGTGCCTCTAACAGACAAGCATCATTTGGATAGGCAAACCACAATCTTACATAGGGATGGATGACCTTATTCTATATATATTATATTCTATATATCCCTTATTCTATATATATTATATATATAATATATATATATATCAGTTTGCTGTCTTAAGCCACCTGAAGGTGTTGAGACAACCATGCAAGCTGTAAAAAAATCTGATATTTGAAATGATATTGGATTTTTGGTGGTGGCATTGTTGGTCTTCTTCTCCCACTTCTACTATAGACTCTTCTTTCTCCTTTTACTCATAATTTTTGTATTGCCTCCCTTCCTTTCATATTTCCACTTTACTGCACCAACCACTTTTTCTTTTTCTCTTTCTCCTCTCGTTCCTCCTCCTTTTCATTCTCCTTCTCCTCCTCCTACCCTACTATTCTTTCCCGTAAGTGCCATAGATTATGCATAGATCAATGACAGAGTGGCGGAACAAACAATGCCGTCGTCGTCGTTGTCAAAGACAAAGAATCAACAGCGCACACATCACATGCTCTACTGCTGTGAACGCAATACTATGCCAATTAGTCAGCACGTCTTTAAATATATATATATATATATTATATATATATATATTAGTCAGCACGTCTTTAAATATATATATATATATACACTAGTCAGCACGTCTTTAAATATATATATATATTAGTCAGCAGGTCTTTAAACATATATATATAATATATATATATATAATATATATATACAGGGTGGCGCAAAATAAACCGGACTATTGGTTTTTGCAAAGTAATTATCGCCTTAAAACTATCATTAGACAGAAATGACACAGAAAATGGCATTGGTTTGGCATTTAATATAACATTGAATGAACTGTAAAATTTCAGAATTTTCTGAATGCGTAAGAAATTTCAGTCAAAGTGATGTTCAATAGGCCTATGTCCTCCGTTTGCTGCGATAACCAATGATAATCGCTTGCGAAACTGTCCAATAGCCCGGTTGATATTGTCCTCGCTGATTTCGTCCCAGCATGCGGTCAGAACTTCTTTCAAATGTTCAATATCTCGAATTCTCTGCCTGTAGACAGCCTGCTGAAGCATTCCCCAGATGGAATAGTCTACGGGATTCAAGTCCGGACTGTTCGGTGGCCAATTTTCTGGTTCAATAAAGTCTGGAACGTGAGCAGTGAGAAAAGCAACTGTTTTTCGTGAACAATGAGCAGGTGCTCCATCCTGCTGGAAAGTGAAATTGTGACCAGAGTGAGCTATAATGTCTGGCAGTAATCCTTGATGTAGGACGACGTCACAGTAATAGGAACTGTTAACTTTTGCTTCTCGTTCAACGAAAACTAATGACGATTTCCCCAGCTGCGACACGTCAACCGAAACCATGATGCTCTGTGAGAAGTGCTTCCGACCTTTCAGCAAGCGTTCTGAAGGAATGTCTCGTTTCACAGCTACGTTGGCGTACACTCGATCATTCTGTGAATTGGTTGGTGTTTGGACTGTAAAGATCTTTTCATCCGTAAACCATGTTCTGGCCAATTTAGCTACGGTTAGTCGTCGAGACAGACGTTTGCAGGCGGCAAGCCGTTTTACTCTGTCAGTGTGTGCTAGCAGCTGCACCTCACGTCGCCGAAACACTTTAAGCTGTGAGTCAAATTTAGCAATACGCTGAACAGTTCTACGAGATATACCAGTCATTTCTGTCTAATGATAGTTTTAAGGTGATAATTACTTTGATTATTCAAGGGATGCAATTGCAAAAACTAATAGTCCGGTTTATTTTGCGCCACCCTGTATATATCTATATCGGCGCCTTTCTCAATTCAGACGTCTATAAAGCGCAAAACAGCATTTACTAATAATTAATTATTACAAGTGGCTCTGGCCCAATGGCAACCTTTGCCCATATGCTAGATTTTTTGCTTTACGACTTTTCTCAGTTTCCAGGCGTCATATTGTTTCCCAGACATTTCTGACATTTCACTCTCCATTTTATTCTTCAGCAGTCTCTGCTTGCGATTGCCAATCAAATCCTTAGCTCTGCATGGTTTCATTAAATCCTCTTGAAATCCTTTCTAATCCGAACAATTCCTTCGTTCAGTATTAAACTATATATACAACAGACTACTTCAGATGTCTTTATCTTCTTTATGAAGCATTATTGGCCACTTCCTCCTCTACAACTGCAATCAATTCTGCAACAGTGCCTAAAGTGCGAAAAAAGAAGTGCCTGGACGCCCTTTACCTCTCCAAAAGAAATGCCTGGACGCCCCTTACCTTTCCAGTCTGTGCTCACCAATAAGTGGCTGAACGGCGTTCAGATTTTAAAACAAGTGCATGGACGCCGTCCATTACCGTCTAGGCACACTTTAAGCCTGTTCTGCAATCAATTCTCTACATTCATTGGTAGTTGAGTACCGACACTTATCCCTCACAACAACACCAACTCATCCGGGATTAATCTAAAGGTCACATACATCTATAGTCTAATCCGAATCAAAGCATCACAAAAAGAAGTCGGTAAACTGTTTCCACTCATTTGTCCATTCTTCTTGAAACCAGCTGATAACCAAAAACAGACTTCTTAACTAATACCAGTTGCTGAAGCTAACAACTAAAATAGTCCCCAATCCAATTTAACACGTTGTAGATAAACCCAATCAGCTCTACTCACTCATTTCAATATATATTTGCCAGCAGAGCATGGTCTCGAATACACAAATATGGTGACAAGTCAGTTTCACTCCTATAATTCATAGCTCAGCATTGTAAGCAAGCAAGTAAGTAGTGAAGTAACCCATATAATTTATATTTATGGATCACATATTATAATGCTGTGTTCAAATCCATCATCAATGGATGTCCACATCAGCCCACTCCTACAAATGCTCATAGTAAAACAGATGATGATGCATATGACGATAAGGAAGAGGATAAAGATGAGGATGACGATGATGACACTGATGGCATCTGATGCTTGTGCTGCTGATGATGATGTTAATGATGATGACGATGTTGCACATGACAATCGGCCAAATGGACCGTGGGAATTCAAAAGACAAAGGTCATTAATCAAGCCTATAAATGAGGCCAATCCAGAAGAGATAATATCTATATAATACCGTAATCTGATTGAGGCCAACTAATACTAAGCAACAAATCATTCCATTGATCTTGTGAGCAAAACACGAGCGATTGTGCAATCACATGTCCTACATCAAATATCATAAGAGTTATTATTAACATATATGACACATGTACCCTTCCCTTCCCCCACTCCTTTTCTCAACTAGTAGAAAAACTCAGCTGGGTTCTACAAGTAGATGGGGGCTAACCAGTGGGCGACCCTACCAGCTAATCGCTCATCGATCGACGACACACAACTTTACATAAATTATCAGTTAAACACATATATAGCAATAACCTTGAAGCAATAACCTTGAAGCAATAACCTTGAAGGGATGCTATGTATAAATGCTATATATAAATTTCCATAACGAATGAATGATTGAATATACATGTGTGCGCATGCGTGCATGTGTGGGTGCGTGAATGAATGCAAATCTACATAACTACGCACCACATACATGTATCCGTGGCTAGCAGTATGCATAGCAAGTCGAAACTTATGTGCGTATCTGGTTATTTAAACAGAGGTTCAAACTTGGTAGCATTTCATTCAATTCAGTTTGCAGGCTGTAAAGTAGAACATTCAGCTCAATTTACAATTCAACAACATTTAACACCATTCACGACATCATTTGAGAAGGCAGCTGTTCAAACGCATCAGCTGCCAGGGCTGTTGATGCTACAAGCACTAAGAGCCTCTCACATTATAAGCACTGCACATCTATCCTATACGCAAAACAAGCTGGAAAATTCAGAAGATTGTGTTTCCTATAGATACTAAAGGAAAACCATTACAAGGTCAACTGAAGGTCATCGTCAATGAAGGTCAACAGAATGTCATGCAGAAATGGTCTTCATCATCTCATACATTACGATGGTTAATCTGGCAGAGGATTACAATACGAAGGAAACAATGGACACCTCCAAAGGAGGACAAAGGAGGAAGCATTGAATGCTTCACTTGATGGACTGTGGACAAAGCAGAAACCGACATGTATAATAACAACAGCTAAAACTGCTGCCTGCTAAATAACCAGAGCAGAGCAAAGCAGAGGAGAGCAGAGCAGTGAACATGAAAAAATAGACCAAAGCACACCGAGTACGAATCTTGAGCAAAGCAGATTACACACTGCGATATGACAATGAATGACGGAACTTCCCATGCACCCCGAGCACTCAGAGCGCAACAATTCGACCCCACTCTTGCCAAACACCTGCAGACGGCAAACTTAATTATTCCAATATCTGAAGAATGCCTCCATATCCGGAAAAATGATTCATGAACAACAAACATTCAACGACCGACCTTACAAGTCAACGATTACATTATAGAGTTATAGGGGTGTGAAAACAATTAAGTACTGAAGCGAAAACAGTTCCCTAAACAACAGTATCATGATTGGTTCAAGTCAACATCACCTCCCTTTGTTAAAACATGTTCTGTCCTACTTATAATGACTACCGGTACATCAAACTTTCCACTATCTGGAATAGATGATAATGCAGGTAATGCCAAGTTAACAAATCAAATGCTGCTTTCAATACAAAAGGATGTTTTAATTAACCTTCACTCAGTGCTTAAAGTGTGGAAAAAGAAGTGCCTGGACGCTCCTTACCTTTCCAGTCATTGCTGGCCAATAAGTGGCTGGACGGCGTTCAGATTTTAAAATAAGTGCATGGACGCAGTCCATGACCGTCCAGCCACACTTTAAGCCCTGCCTTCACTTCAACGTAGGGGAACCAGATGGCGCACTGGATAACACACTGGCATGGAGATCAGCAGAGTTTGATTCACGAAGCCCCACGTAGAATAGACAATAGACATGTTTTGTAGGCTGCTGTTAACATAATTGTATTGCAGGCTGCCTATGCTGTTAATAGTTAAGATCTAAGTCTTCTGTCATTTGCGCTCATGTGAATTGTTTCAATTGCATACGGATTGTTGAATTTTAGAAAACTACTACTACTACCACTACTACTTCTACTACTACTACCACTACCATTACCACTACTATTATTATTATTATTATTATTATTATTATTATAATCGTGTTGCACCTCATGAACAAAAGTGGGACGAAGCCGGAACTATATTTGTCGTGAGACCGATCAGCACCACACCTGCGAACGACTAACCTACTGCAACTTGACGCCATGACCTAAAGAGACACGGTGGCCGATCACTTTTCACCAAAGGTTCGAACCCACTGCACTCCCCCATTATTACTACACAGGCAAGCGCTCTAACCAACCAGAACCAATTCATAAACTGAACTACTAAACAACAACAAAACAAAAGCAAGCAGAAGTACTTTCAAAGGATATACCAATAAACAATTGAACAGTTCAACAGAGTTGCAGAGGAAGAGTAAGTGCCAATAAGTGCCAGCAAGTGCTAATAAGTGCCAATAAGTGGTAATAAGTGCCAATAAGTACCAATAAGTGCCGACGTTCTCACCTTCGAGCTTCATGCCAACGCTGAGGCATTTCTGGAATCGACAGTAGGCGCATCGCTTTCTCTGCGTCTTGTCAATAGGACAACGTTGGTTCTCAGTGCACGTGTATCGCTTCTGGTTCTGAACAGATCTCTTGAAGAATCCTATGCACGACCAAAAAATATATATCATCCATCATCATTATCATTGTTGTCGTCGTCATTAATCCTCATCATCATCATTAAATTTTATACCTTGGGGAAAAAATGACAATATTATTAATAAATACTTGTAATAACAAATAATTTAAAAAACCAGCAATAACAACAATAATAAATAACAATTTAATAATAATACTAATAATACCAATCATAAATAACAACAATAGCAATAGTTGTAGTAGTAATACGACCACTACTACTACTACTAATAATAATAATGTAAAAAATAATGATAATTACACCACATTCCGTGGAAGAGGACTACAGGCTTGATAACACATCTGTTTTTATTAGCTCAGTCTTTAGCCAGATGGATTTTTTTACCTCGGGCGTCAAAGTAGGAATAATAATAACAATAACAGTGATAATGATGAAAATGGAAGCAAAGGATGACTCCCCAAATATGCCGGGCAGACAATAAAAATGAAGACGGAAAACAAAACCTGAAATTAGAAAGACACGCGACTTGACAAATCACTGAAAAACATTGTTTTCCTGAACATCGGTCAGCATAAACACACAGACACACACGCACACACTCACATGCACACACGCAAGTATGCACACACACACACACACACGCATGCACGCACGCACACAGTCGCTTGTTTTGTACATCTTACATCTTCGTCATTCCGTGTTTTCACACAACTTTATGGTCTCCATCCAGTGCAACGAAAATAGCGGAGAATTCCTTCAGTCTCCAAAGCCATAGAAGGTCAACCACCATTTGCCGGTGAGTCCGTCTGTCTGTCTGTCTTCGTCTGTGCATAATATGTCTGTGCATATCTGTCCGTCGACACATCTGGCTGTCTCCATGCATTTTCACAAAAATATGTCACTTTCACTGTATACGAGTGCAGCGGTCCGTCTGTCTGTCCGTCTGTCTGTCTGTATGCACAACTCTGTCTGTAGGCACTGTACAAGTCAGTCAGTCAGTCAGTCAGTCAGTCAGTCTGTCTGTCTGTCTGTCTGCCTACCCAAACTTGTCCGTCCGTCTGTCTGTCTGTATCTGTGACTTCATCAACAGTCGTGTTCATCCCTGTCTGATAGGCACATAGATAAAAATGCACTGGTCCTATATATGTCTGCGGTCCTATGCTTGTGACGGTGTCTGTCATTCCCTGTGTATGTACGTGTAAGTGGGTCTGTGCACTTAAATATGCCTGCATATGTCTCTGTGTAAACAGTACCAAGTACATATATATATCACAAATCTAGTTTGCTCCACAGTCTGCTTCTCTTTGTCGTTCATGTGTCTCTACATTAATATATCTTTCATCTAAGAAAGGAGATTGAACGTTCCCACACAATGTGCTTCTGTCATTCCCCAGACAGGCCAAAGACATAAAAACTGACACATATATATAGACATTCATACAAGCATACACGCAATCGGACATAAACAAACCATCAATCTATTGAACCAAAAGTGCACACAATAACACCTTCGTCATTCATACAACAGACAAGAAGACCGGCAGCCGAACAAGTCTAAGATATCCGACTACTGATTAATGTTGAGCAAATAAACAGTTGTTACGAAAACCGACAGAAGCCACAGAACACACAGAGACAGACAAACACAGTGATTCACACGGACATCCAGACGGACGGACAGAAACAGCTGTCCGTGTGCACATGTGTCAAGCAGTGACAGAAAACCCGTCAACATTAATGACCATCAATAAAAACAAGTCAGCGACAAAAACATACAATTTTAGCATCGCTCACAAACATATCAATTTTAAATGGCAATTTTTTACAAATCAATTTTAAATGACAATTTCGCATTAGCTTATTTTTTCTCTCTCTATCTCTCTCAATAATAATTATTATGGTTCATAGGACCGATAAACAACGGTATTAATCAAAGAGAATTGATCAAATTTATAAGCGCATTTATAACTAGCCAGTCGAGTGTAATATATTCATGGAGTACCAGCAGATTTCTGTAGCACTTAATTATAGTTCTATTTGGCCGTGCATGGGTTGGGAGCGTCTCTGAATTTGTATAGCGCCTATTGAAGGATGTCTATTGATTGTCTTTATATGCCCAGTAATAGATTGTTCATTTCTGCAGATCTGAAATCCCTGCTGTCTTCCACAGCCAATTCATATCCGTTGCAATTACTCCTTTCCTATCTTGCTTAAATTACATTCAACATTCCGATCCATGTATATATATATGTATAATGTATATATATAATATAATATATATATATATAATTATATATACATACATATATATACATACATATACCATATGCATATACACACATTTATATATATAATTTAAATATTATATATATATATACTGTACAATACGAAGATTGACATGCAATGTTATTTTATATCCCTGATGAAACTGATAGGGTCCACCACATGCTGTGCTGCTGACAGTGGCGTCTAACCCCCCCACTTGGAGTGGGAGAACAAACCCCCCATTTTCGCCGACTTAAAACAATTGTATGGGAATCTGTTCATATGTTACGTACGCACAGTGTTTAATCTAGTACCCCTTCCTCTGGGGGGGGATTGAGGTTTCTGGGGGGGGGAGAAAATTGAGCGTCCGAAGGACGCTCGTGATGAGCGTTGCACTGTGAGGGGTGTGGTATGGGGAGGGGATGCGCCCCTCCCCATCAGAAACTTTTTGAATTGGCACATTGCAATGGCTGCCATATTGCAAAAGTATAGCCTAAGCCTAATGAAGCATTTTAAGGTGTCGTCTTAACAAAATAGCTGTACTTTTTCAATGGCCCATTAGAAACTTTTTGAATTTCCACAATGCAATGGCAGCATTTTAAGGTGTCGTCAATATAGCTGTACTTTTTCAGTGACCCATTAGAAACTTTTTGAATTTCCACATTGCAATGGCACCATTTTAAGGGGTCATCTTAACCAAAAAAACTGTACTTTTTCAGTGACCCATTATGAACTTTTTGAATTTGCACATTGCAATATGGCAGCATTTTAAGGGGTCATCTTAACAAAATAGCTGTACATTTTCAGTGACCCATTAGGAACTTTTTGAATTTGCACATTGCAATGGCAGCATTTTAAGGTGCCGTCTTAACAAAATAGGTACTTTTTCAGTGGCCCATTAGAAACTTTTTGAATTTCCACAATGCAATGGCAGCATTTTAAGGTGTCGTCTTAATAAAATTACCGGTACTCGTTTTTCCATGCTGATACTAGCCTAGCCATGGTTTGAGACCTTAGAGCAGTGCTGTCCAACCTTTTTGGTACCACGGGCCGCAAAAGCAAAATTCTTGAAGCCGAGGGCCGCAACAGTAGCCTAAACTCAAAAGCAGTGGCTAAAAGTTATTGATAATTATATATTATATAACATTGAAAAGAGTATTGAAATATAACATGGAATGATTATAATCTATCTATCAATTTAGCTATCCATATTTAATTTATTATTTGAAGTTTATATACCACCGGTTCAAGTTAACTATTCAGAGATGCTCCCGATCCTGGAATGGCCAAAGAGGAAAGTCTTGAGCAATTTATGGAAAGATTTCGACAAGTTTCACAGGAATAACAATAATGAATAATAGCACGTGGACTACACAAACCACGATTGTTATGCTTCAGAATAGTTAAGCACCAAAATGTGCAAGATAGTTATCCCTGCCAAGCACTCGGTTTCGTCGCCCAGACACAATTGTCCAGGTCAACTCTTCATTACGTCACCCAGTCAATTTTTTTTGGCTAAGACCCACGTTATGACTGAGGCGAATTTCTATCCTGCTCTGGCTTTCGTAAAAATTCGTCGAAGCCAGAGTCTCGGTCCAAAGAGCTAGTAGTCATAGTCGTCGGACCACTTCTAGAGCAAAGGCATCGCCATAATTTCGTTGGCCCTGGGTCTCATTATCGATTGTTTCTTTCTAATCCTTGGAACTAGAACTCTATTATCTCTCGAAAGAATGGTCGCAGTCACTTGCAAACATGCTGGAACTCGATCTGTAGTCTGCCCATCTCAGGGACTGACTAGAAGTGAACAGTTTGGGAGGGTTTGCTAGGTCCGTTTAGTTGAGTAGAGTAATGAGTTGCTAAAACCTGAAGTCGTGTGTCAATCTCAAGAAAGACTCCGGTAACCTAACCCCAGGAAAAGAAAGAAGAGATTTAGTTTTCGGATTGGCCTCCCTGGTTGCATTACAAATCGGCAACTGTCACAAAATTAATAAGAAAAATAAAAGCTCAAGTCGACCTGTGACTTTATCCTTTACTTCATTTTACACAAAGTGCAAAAATTTAGAGAGCCCTGGCGGGCCACATGAAATCACCTCGCGGGCCGCATGCGGCCCGCGGGCCGCACGTTGGACAGCACTGCCTTAGAGTGTCGCCTTCCAATTGCAAACAATTTTTGGATTTGCACATTGTTGCCGTACGTATACTATAGCATTTTAAGCTGTCATGATCTCAGTGCTCAGAGATGTGGTTCAAGACTTCAATAAATGTCGCTCCCAATGCCTAATTTGTTTTAATTTGCAGACTGTGATGGCTGCTTTTAAGTTGCCATCTTAAACGAATTTTCATAAAACCAAGAAAAATAAGCTTAATGAATAACACTGTAGTAAATTATAATGATAGCCTATTTATGAAATATTTCTGAAACATTGGGGCGATATAGGCATCTCCGCCACACCTTTAAATCTCCATCCATGCGCTTAGAAGCTGAAAGCTAATAATTCGAATTCTCCACAGAAACTCTCTGTGTAGGCAGACCTTTAGCTGTTGACAACTCCTGCTGATGTCGATGCAACTCTTCGCGAAATAAAAAAAACTTATAACACAGAAACAGTCAAATTCGGTTGTCTATGGTAGACCTACATGTATATTGTATAATGACTACCATCTAGCTTCCTGCACTTATGGCTGCATCTCTATAGCATGGAAAGACTCTGCTTTACATCAGAGCTGCTCTTATCCATTTCAGCGATATGCTGGCTGGGAATCTAATGCGAAACGTCTGCTATTAGCTTCATTAGGCTTAGGCTACTTTTACAGAAGGGACCACTGTCCGAAGACTGGGGTAGGCTACACGTGCACAGCAAGTGTCAAACGGGTCGTTTGATTCTTGCTGCGCGACCGTCGCAATCATTAATTTTGTTGCCTTCATCACCTGCCAAGGGTGGGGCTTCGGCTTGGCTCCGTCAGTAAACGTGATTAGCGATAAGAGGTCAATCCCCAATGGGTGTGTTCCACCCTTGTATGCCAGGGACCTGACTGACACTAATGTCTACGAGTTGTCCTGCTCCCTACCAAATATAAGTGACATCAAGCGAACCGTGGGTTCGTTAGTCCAAGGTAATAATGTTTTTCGATACATAAAAGATGCACAAATAATAATTTCCGTATTCCAGGCCTTTATTTAATAGAAATTCACCAGCCCCCCCAATTTACACCCGAAAAATGTCAAACCCCCCACTTTCAGAAACCGTGGGAGAACGTTCTCCCAACCCCTCCATTGGTAGACGCCACTGGCTGCTGAAGATCGGGAGATGGCATTGCCAGCAGATGACACGGAAACCAAACCGAGGCTCGACAGGATATTAAGTGACAAAATTAGACGAAATCTTTTACCTATTGTAAGCCGCAAAACACGTTTGAAGTAATTTCCGGACAACAGCATATGCATGGATAGGATAGAAGCGTACATGTATGTACATGCACATTATGTATAGATGTCAATATATATATATATATATATTATATATATATATTATATACGTATATACAAATATATATTTGCATATATATATATATGCATGTAATGCATGTATATATATGTATGCAACTATGCATATATATAGATATATGTATGCATGCGAAAATATGTTTACTTATCCTGCTATTTATATATCTGGCTATTTACGGCGCCTTACAGAAACTAATTGGATGGTCCAACGGTTTGCAATAAAATGCCTATAGCTATGTCTTTTCTTTTGGTTCTCTAGTGTAGCTTAGAACTAACCTTAAAACTATCTGGTTCAGAGTTTGAAACTTATGTTTCAGAAATAATTAAGCTTAAGACTTCTCTGTTTCAAAGTCTCAAACTTCTCCGTTTCAAAGTCTCAAACTTCTCTGTTTCAGAGTCTCAAACTTCTCTGCTTCAAAGTCTCAAACTTCTCTGTTTCAAAGTCTCAAACTTCTCTGTTTCAGAGTCCCAAACATAAAAGTCATCTGTTTCAGATTGCCTCCTCGTCATATTACCGTCCGACTTCTGGTTTCTCTGACTTCCACCTGTCTTCATTCCTAACCGATTATGATTTGACTTCACTTAAATGCGTCATAGATTAAGAGAAAGGCACCAGAAAATAATCATTAATCACTAGATTAGATTAGATTAGATCACATAATTATGGTTAGGAATTATGACTTTGCGTTTTTATAGCGCCACATATATAGTGAACACATCCAACGGTTGTCGGTTGATTAGACGTTGGATGAACGTCACCATAGCAACGGTTGCAAATTTTATTAACGCAGGCATGTACGTCACCAGCCCCTTGCTTCGTCGTCTGACGGCAGAAAGGAGCAGAAATGAAAAATAAATGAACGATTAATTGACTTATTTTCAGGGGAACATGAATTCCTATATGCCTTCAGCTTTCCCTCTGAAATATAAATATGTAATATAAATATATATAATTAATTATATATATATATATTAAGCTTATAATAGTATAATGCTTATGCATTCATATATATATATTACGTATATATTACGTATATATTTTATGTATATATATATATATTATATATATGTATGTGTGCATAATGATTATATATAATATGTACTAGCTTCTCCAAGGCATTAGAATTCTGAGGATGCTTTTATCGTTGAACCAAACATCATCCGTCAATGTCTTCTGCATTATCCATGCATGGCGACGTAGAAGTGAACACTTGAATCAGATATGAATAAACGAACAGTCGAACACTTGGGTATCTATATATTATTATGCTGTATTAGCATATCTGTAGCTTTTCAATGGAACTCATGCCAACGTGAAAGCACCGCGTCAACACACTTGACAACACATCTGACAACTATCGTGCAAATAGCAATTAATCAATAACTCAATAATAATAACAACAATAACGATTTCTATGGAACCGTAACACAGCCATGCCCTTACGAGGGTCCCTACTCATTTTACTCAACTTATTCATTTACATTCTCTTGTCACTTGTTCTTTCTTTGCCATTCAGCAATTTGCTTTGTTATTCAAACAATGATTTTTTCACGTTTTTGGTAATTCATTCGTTTTGTTTTTATTCATTCATTCATTCTCTCATTCTTTTATTTGTTCCATTCATTCATTAGAGCATTACTCTGTTCTTTCGTCCACTCATTTCTTCAATCGTTCATTCACTACGTCTTACCTTTGCAGCTTTCACACGTCTGCAGTCCGTAGTGATATCCGGACACTTTGTCGGAGCAGACGGGACAGAGGTCGTCGACGAGGAGCTCGGCACCGGGAAAGCTCAGGGGACTTTCCACGTCCACCTTCGTATCAGCCATCGTCGAGACCGGGGCGTGGAAATCGGAGAACTTGAGCAGCAGATCGTCTGGCAGCTTCGATGGGTCACCAAACGACATGTCTGCCTCGTCTGCAACAATGGAAAAATTTCCAATCAACGTCGATTGATCGCCTGCAATATAACAATAATAATAATAATAATAATGATAATGATGATAATAATAATAAAAATAATAATAATAAATAACGAATAGGGCCATGACTGGCAAGCCAATCATGACTGGTCAGGACTGGTTTTATAGCAATAGTTAGGAGCGAAGTCCCCAAGAGATCCTAAATACCTTGGGGCAATTAAAAAAAATAATAATAATAATTATAATAGTAATAATAATAATGATGATGATGATGACAATTTCTATGGCGCCGTAACAAATCACCTACCGTTACAAGGGCGCCTCTACAAACACAAACGCAATGGTGATTGGTTCCTTTAATCTGCGTCCACAAGTTACTCAGCCAATCAAACTGGAGCATGTCAGTTGGACGAGTCTATTCAACTCAAAATTGCGGCTTTTGAAGTGCCATAGAGTCGAGGAATGCTTCTGAGTAGTCCCCCTTGAAGAGGCGACATAGAAGTTCTTGAATGAATTAATGAAAATCATACCTATTCTTATTCTAAAGCCCAAATTCATATAATCTGAACTCTAAAGGACTATTCTGAGCAACTAAAAGACAAATGAGGTGCAAGGTATTAAATGAAATGCAGGGTTATCAGTACATCACGCACATTCAATGTATTATTGCGATCATTTGCTGTAAATTAAATGCAGGATTGTGATCACTTACAGTTGCAGGTAGATGCAGTCGTGACATTATGTACAACAGTCAACCATGGCAACATTTACAAAATGACCAACCGAATTACTTTAAAAGATATTTAGCCTGTCACCACATGTGGTAAAATGTCATCATCCACCTTATCCCTCTAATAAACATTCCTCCCTGGCTCCCCAGACAACTCCACCATAACGTGACTGCACGCACAAAGTAGTCTGTTAGTAGGAAGATAAGAGGCTGAGGGATGGAGGGAGAGGAGACACAGACCACATGGTCAGGCACATGGCAGTCCCTTGTGGTGAGATAAAAAAAAAGACTGCCTGACAGTGCCCGTGGTTCTGCTCTGCCTCTCCAAGCAGTTGCGGGCAATGACTGCCAATCCTATAGGGTCAGACGCTTCATCCCTGACACGAATGAAACATAATTCTAATATAATATACATTTCTCTTATGAAACTCTACCTCTACTCAAAATTGGAGCATTATAATATTAAAAGCTAGTTTTAAAATATATTCTTCAAAATCGGGTTCCTGTTAGCTCAATCCATTTTCAGTCTTCTCCTTTACATAATATTATAATAGAAATCACATTTAAGTATTTTCCATTTAATTAGGAACACAATAATGAGTTACTTTCAGTATTTTTATCCTTACAATTACCCATAATCCAATGCTCGCTGAAGGGCCTATGTAAAGGAAAGGAGCCCCTCCCACTATGGAAGGTCGAACCTGTTACTCCACAGAGAAGTCTCCCTGTAATAATAATTCCGAGTACACAATGGAGCCAATATCGTTAATTGTCCCTGAATCCCTTCTTACAAATCGGACATGTACAATTGTACATGCAAATAGTACATAAAGCGTTTCCTCAAGTCCAGTAGTCACTTATCTGATTAGTTCACACAGTAAAACTGGTTCATCTCTCACTCAACAGCTGCAGATGTCGTCTGCTTCTTTCCCGCCTTCTCCACGGCTCCCGCCTTTTGTGCTAAACAGTCTCATCCATTGATCCATCGTATCCAGTATTTTCATTAATGCTGTTTTCTCGCTGACAGAACCGTTACGCAACATAACTTCACAATGCGTTGCTTCATGTCATTGTATAGCAACTCTCTCTTGATGTTACAATGACCTGTGTATACAATAATACTATATATAAACCCCGTGGTTCAAAAAAGTAAGCCAAACTGTTCTTCATTTATCTCCAATGCTTGATCGTTAATCATTCTAATTTTTCCCCAATATTTAGAGAATTGAACCAAGAATATGATTCTAAAATATCATGTCATAAATTTAAACGGATAGAACCTCAACTTCAACTTCATCTCTCTCAACTTCATTTCCCGAAATTTCAGTTTACCAGCAAGTTTCTTTTTGTTTTTGTAACAAAAAAGTCTTTAATATTTGTGTGAAGAAAATTTAAGTAGTTATTGTTTGATTATTTACATAAAAAAGATGCTATAGACAACAGGATTTAAATCTGGACTGTTCGGAGGTCATAATGTAGGAGAAATGAAGTATGATGTCTCTCTTGTAAGCATTTAGATGGTTTATCTGGCTCTGTGGGCTGGCACTGTTCTGTAGAAAAAGAAAATAGACTTCTGGGGCAATTGATTTCTGACAACAGGTGGAAGATGTTGTGACAGCAGACCGGTTCGATAAAATACTGCGTTAATTTTTACTCCAGGATCACTGAAGACCAAAATTGTGGATCAAGTATCAAGCGTCGAAACCACAACGAACACCATAACAGACTTGCTGAAAACTGAAATTTCAGGAGATGAAGTTGAAATATTCATATCTTTCTATCCGTTCAAATTTATGACATGATATTTTGGAATTCTATTCTTAGTTCAATTCTCTAAAAATTGGAAAAATTTTAATATGATTAATCATCAGGCATTAGAGATAAAAGAAAAACAGTTTGGCTTACTTTTTATTGAACCACGGTGTATAATATATATATATATATATATATATGACCCAGCGTCACCCACGTCATGATCCGTGACCCACAGCCATTACCACAAACTGTTGTCATCAGAGCAGAACTAGAACGACGACTATTACTATTATTATCCCACAGAAGCCATCAGAAAAGAAAACAACAATAAACATATAAGGCACATGTTTGTGACACAGATACGTTGGAATAATTATGATGAGAGGTGTGGGAGTAGAAGATACAACACGACCCACATTTGTGCCGTGATTCCCAGTTAGCCTTCATTCCCAGTTAGCCGTGCCAGAGCATCATTGCGAGTTCCTTAAATGATGCTATAAAAGTGTTGTGATACATACACAGTACATACCTAGATATTCAAGCAAATGAGCTTGACCTAAATATTCAGGCAAATGAACCTGACCTAAATAGACCTACTCATGCAAATTGGGTTGACCTAGATAGTAGTGCAGCTGAACCTCACCTAAATAGGGCTACTCATGCAAATGATCCCAACCTAAATACTCATGCAAATGATCCCAACCTAAATACTCATGCAAATGATCCCAACCTAAATACTCATGCAAATGATCCCAACCTAAATACTCATACAAATGAGCCTGACCCACATACACTATATAATTATGTAATATAGTATAATATAATGTGCCTGACCTAAATACGCTGCAAATGTGCCTGGCCTAGATCGTAATCACAACATCTCCTTAGTAAAAAAAGTGAAGTCGTGGTTACCAGCTAAGTCTCTGGTTCTCCATAAAAACAAAATCGATAAACAGGTCATCAGACATTATTTTATCAGATTGAGGCAGACCAGCAGACAGTTACGTCGGATGACGTTAGAATTGGACCAGCGCAAGCAGTACTTAGCAAAAGAGCCACGTCTTTCGTTTCCATTAGAGTAAAGTGATGGATTTTCTGCAAATCAGTAAACGATTTGTGGAAATGGGGCGTTTCCAGTTTTTAGTTAAAGACCTGTGCTCAGATTGCGTGAGGTGGAGTTTCGGTATGTTCACACAACAGATCAGATTTCCCATCACACTTGTCATTGCAACGATGCCCACCACGTGACAAAGCAGCTATATATGTAAATGTACATTTAAATGTAGATGTAAATGTACATTTAAAAGCTGATTTAGAAGTAAATGAAGATTTAAAATTTATGAAGATGTAAATGTATATGTAAATGAATATGTAAATGAAGATGTAAATTAAGATGCAAATTAAGATGTAAATAAAGATGTCAATGTAGAAGTAAATGAATATGTAAAATTCATGAAGATGTAAATAAAGATGTAAATGAAGATGTCAATGTACATGTAAATGCAGATGCAATTACACAGTTTATACATGTTGTTCTGTGGTGACCTTCTATATGCACTGGATGCTGCTCATTTTCCACTGCTCATTTTCCACTGCTCATTTTCCACTGCTCATTTTCCACTGCTCATTTTCCACTGCTCATTTTACACTGCTCATTTTCACTGCTCATTTTCCACTGAATTTGTCTAGTGAGATCCTTCACTGTATCTTTGTCGGAGGTTTTTACAAGGTTGAGATAAATACCCACATATAAAAACACACGTACATCAAATCTCCTCAAACCATTGTTTAAACAACTTAGCTACTACCCGTTGATTAATTACTCTGCGAGATGGGCATATGAGTGAAGGAGGCTTGGTTGGGAGACAGATGAGCACATGAGTAAAGAAGGCTTGGTTCTGTAGAAGGGCCAATAATTGGAAAGCTGGGTCATGCACACATCCAGAAGTTGACTTAAGCAATGGGATGGTTGAGTTCCGTGTAAAATGTAAATAAATGATCAAAGTATGATTACTGGCAGATGACTCAATGAAGCCAGATAAGAAAACTTGACCAGTCACGTCTACGATATCTTTTGACCAAAATCACAATATTATACGAACTGCAAGCATGAAACCTCGTGGACACCCAAATCCAAATTAAAGCCAACAAATGTGTAATAGTGAGTAGAATGCTCAAATGTCAAACAAGATGTTGAGGGTTCAAAACCAAATCCATTCCAGAAAAGCAAACCATTCAACACTCAATGCCAGCAAAGAGGAATAAATATTAGTTCACCCACCCGAATAGTTGTCATGATTCAGTTGCTCAAAAGTCGCCTTTCCACCGTACATGCAAAATCCTTCGGGAACATTAAGGCCAGATTTCGAATCCTCAAACGGAAAAAGTTTCCGAAAGTCTTCCGATGATGTTGACCTCATATCTTCTCCGTGGTTGTCCTCAGCAACTTCGGAATCGTCGGCTCCATCTCCAGTTCCTGCCAACGGAAAGATTTTTCCAGCTGTCAATATAACTGAGAATTTCCATATTGACTAAAAAAACTGATAGTAATGTAATTTGAGCCTCCATTGTAGCGTACTACGTAAGTAAGTAATCATAATCTTGCTACCTGCAAACGCACAGTAGTTTACAGAAGAAATAAATAGAAACTTTTATGCAAAATTATACAACATTCCCATAATAAAACTTCTTGGGAGAGGAATCAACCCTTGGTAGTGTTAGAACATGTGACCTGGGTCGAGTATTATTTTGAGCAATGCTCGATTGTCTGAGTATTTTACTGTAGCAACATTTCTAGAAATGCGAAATCTAATTTCAATTAGGAAATTTGAAAAATGCCAATTCTCGTACTATCCATTATATACGAACAACATGCAGCTACAATTGTATATAGCAATGATTCATGAAAACTGATTTAGCACGACCTACATAGATCATAGATGAGTCATCTTTGTAAGGACTGTTTAAGGGTACTAATTCCTGTTTATAGCAATTACAGCAGAGCTCTAGGAAGACGACTGTTTACAGCATATAGATCTATGTTCACAGCAGCACAACATACTCTATTAACACCAAGAAAGCAGGCCTATCACTAGTCAATCAGCATATGCAAGAGATTCCATCTACTGTATATCCATATTATCCATCTATATCTATATTTATATTCTATATCAATATCCATCCAGTATCCATCCACCCAGAAATTAACTGCTCGATATCTTGAACGCTTCAATGCACTCACCAGCAACTGACTAAACTCGACAGGAAACAGATTCTTTCGTTTCACAGAAAAGTCGATTAAAAAGTCAATCACGATTCCCTTCTCGACTGTCGACCATCATGGAAGATGATGACGAGTCCATTGACACAACCATTTGTCTACTCTGTCATATACTTTATGGCTATCCTGAGAGAAGTATGATGACTATCCTGAGAAAAGCACTTTCTGTGGACTGACCGTGGATCCAATAGTTTACAATTATATAGTGGGTATCAGATGCACTCATTTTAGATGATAGCAGCTAGTAGTTTTGGCCCTTTTGGCCAGGGTTGGTAGTTTAGGAGTCTTGGGCTAGCAGTTAGAAGTTTTGCTATAGCAAGAGTAGTTGTGGGTTATGCTAGTACCGTAGTCTGAAAGACACGAAACAGGTTTTTGAGAAAGCAAGAGGAGGAAGGAGGTTAAATGACTAGAATTTGCGAGCAAGTAGATGGGGACGGTGGTGCATTCCAACGAGATAGGAAGCAATTGATGTATTTAAGGACCGGGACGGAGCCCCCCCCAGTCGCTGCTGTATAGCGCAAAAAAGAAGATCAAGTCTGAATGAAGAGAAAAGTGGGCGATGTGAGGAGGCCAGTGAATTAAATCTGAGCTCTAGATATTTGGAGCCATGAAGTAGTTGGAAGAGCAAGACGAGGAAGGAGTACGCCAAGTTCAATACTGATTTTGAATCTAATGCATTCGAAGCAAAAGTCACGTGGTGCAAACGGTGTGAAAACAGCACCTTTCACATGATTTATTGGACCGTGAATTGCCAGATAAGAATACACACCATTAATCATACCACACTATTTTTAACAGTGTTGTTCATCAATCATCATAATTTATAATAGGTTCTCAAACTATGGCCTCTGCACTTGGCTTCGTGTGCGAACAATTCTTGTTATTAACCACCCAAAACCATTCGTCTGTCATTTGCCGAGTTCGTCCCACGCGTTGACCATAACAACCGCCCTCCCTCTCCCTCCTCCCTCCCTCCACACTCCACACTCCCTACCCTCCCTCCCGAAGGCGCTTCTTGTTTATGGCTCAGACTGAACGAAAGTACTAGCAAGCGTCGTGAATTTACGTAGCCACGCATATACATAATATTCTGGTATCAGGCAACTGCTGCTTGAACTGCTCCTACTGTGGGCGTGCCAGTCCCAAGCGTGGATAAAGGAGGAGGGCGACACTAATCATCTCTGTTATGAAACGATGTCCTTAAACAGTAAGAGGCAACTGCTGCTTCATAGCAAGAAGAAGAGCAGCAGTCCCTTACATTAACCAGAGAGGCAGACGAGGGTATGAAGTGTTAGCAACTTCATTTGTTCAGCCTCAGCATATGATGTTGGGCAGCCAGTCCTCTCCCTTGTCGTCTGATCTATCCAATGTGCAGTCAATGTACTCATTAGAGTCGAGTTCGTTAAGGGGACGCAGAAATCTTGGGGGTAATTTTCTTCCCTCATGAGTGTTTAACCTCCGAGATCCGTTGGCCGACAGTCCAGGCTACAGCACACTCCAGTTATTTGAGGAGTAGGTTAAGAAATGGAAGCAATCCATAACTCTAACCATAAAATGTCATAGACAAGAAGCGCAAACGACTTCATTTTCTCAGCCTCTGCATATGAGGGTAGGTACCTTGGTCTGTAGGTCATCATACCTTCCCATAAGTTCATGTATTCGACTGCGTGAACCAAGTGATGGACACAGATGTCAGCCAGGGTTCAAATGTGAACCTTTGAACCTATATCTGCGCTAGCCACCCTTTGAACCAATATCTGCGCTAGCCACCCTTTGAACCAATATCTGCATATACCAACCTTTGAACCTATATCTGCACTAGCCAACCTTTGAACCTATATCTGCACTAGCCAACCTTTGAACCTATATCTGCATATTTCAACCTTTTAACCTATATCTGCATATTCCAACCTTTGAACCTATATCTGCATATTCCAACCTTTGAACCTATATCTGATATTTCAACCTTTTAACCTATATCTGCATATTCCAACCTTTGAACCTATATCTGCATATTCCAACCTTTGAACCGTTGCATATGCCATTAACTAAAATATAAATTTGCATGTTTCCATTCTTTCCAGATTTGCCAAGGATGGCAAGTCACTCCTTCTCTACTTGGAAGCGCTATTGAATGGTTGCTGATGTGAGCGGCGCTATATAAATCCTAATTACATTCCATTGTATAAAACAGTGAAAGAAAGCCTACTCTGGTCAGCATTCCCATTGGTCAACCAAATAGCCTACCCCTTGACCAAATCGAAGCCACACCTCTGGCTGTTGACAAGCACTTTCTCATCAGCTCATCACACCTCTAATTAATTAGTGTACTTACAGTGATCTGTAGTTGATATGCTGGACCACTGACGCGCTGAATACCTGTCGCAATTTACCTGTATTACACATTCATTACCCGATCTAAATTACGCAAGCGACAAAAATCCCAGTTCCTGCACAGACCTACTAGACAGGCAGACCTGTATTACACACGCCTTCGCTCGTTCATTAGGTAGTCATGCAAACAAATTATCTCCAAATGTATTCATAACGCATAAATTAAGTAGCGCGCTTCCGTGATACGCAACCATACATGCGTGTGAGACTGCTGCACTGAAACGAGGATGGCTAAGCCTCGACCGAACGCCGCAGAGCAGAGATAAGCCCGCCCTCCAATCCGTCTCGCCTCCTCAGCTGGTAGGTGCGATGTCAAATGAGAGAAGGGTTAAATTGGTTCCCAAAAACATCGATTGCCTGATTAATATCGTGCTTCTAATTGAAATCGTTTGCCGGTTTTGCCAGTTCTCCGTTCGTTAAATTCATGTTTCGGCTGATTTTATGGTTATAGCCTACTCCTTGATAAAAATTCTTTTATCATTGATGCCAATATCAATCTGTTCAGTGGCCTACACTGCACAGCACAGAGCCACGGAATGATATGGAGGAAAAAATCCTTACACACATATTCAACAATGGGAAAGAAATACTTTTTACCCCACGTACACGCGCCATTTTGGCCTACATAGGTTGGCCGAGGCCACAAAATGCTAAAAATTTCGCCTCGCCAAGTCACACGAGTCGGAACGATCTTTGCCGGGTTCAAATCTGGTACCACAGCGCCCGGTCGGTAGACAGAAGCGCAGCCCACAAGGCGCACGCGGCGGCTGCGGCGGTGCATAAAAATAGCATAGGTCAGCCGTCCAACTGTTGTTGACACGGTTTGCTTATAAATAGCATCGTGGGTGAACGACCGTCGAATATGAAAACAGACGCATGCGCAGGGATAGCGAGGCAGACAAGCAGCAGGACAGGCGTTGCGATGGTAGTAAGAAAAACACGGACATGAAAGCGGATGGAGTAGGGAGGAAGATGACATACGAGGAATGCTGCACCCAACCAGCCGCCGGAATGGTCACAGATCTATAGAGCCTAGAAGACGGCGGCGCACAATAACAACTGAGTATATAATATTTATACTCACGTAACGTTAAAGAAAAGGCGGAATGCAGGCCAATCGCAGACAGACAGACAGACAGGCAGACAGACAGACAGACAGTGTCAGACACACACACACACACACACACACACACACACAGTGTCAGACACACACAGACACTGAACACCACACAGATCGACACAGACACATTCTTACAAACAGAAAGACAGACAGACAGACAGACAAACAAACGCCCACAGACACACATCAAGGGAAGAAAGAGAAACCAGTGCAACCATATTCAGTAGGGTATAGTGACGAGAAAGGATTATGTTTGGCATATATTAATTTGTTGCTCCTATGCATATAATAGTGTCTGGTATAGAAATTTTGTTTCTGACATGCTGCTTAACTTTGCCGCCATGGCCCTGAAGTTACTCGAGTATACCGTACTATTGAGCATTGCATTAACACTGCTGAAATTTGACTATTTTCTTATCTGAAGTAGTAAGTACGCTTAAAAATAGGAATATTGTGAGCCACATTTTATGGCACAGCATGTGAATTTGCTTGGCAATTCTGACATCCATGAGCCACAAGCAAGGGGCCGTCCATAAATGACGTCACGCAGTTTAGGGTGATCCCCTTTGACCTCTGGTCACACGTTAAAACAAAAGTCACATGATATCTAACAGTGGACTGTCACAAATCGTCATATAGCCTATGTGTGACCACTGACCCTCTCCTCCTCCAGTTACGTGACGTCATTTATGGACGGTCCCCAATGCATTATTCTAACTTAAAAAATGGAGTGAATTATTAAAGTTGAGAAAAACTTGTGGTCCTTAATTATGCTTCACAAAATGTTCACATGCTGACAATGCGTTTCACTTATAGGCTATTATAGTCTATAGTCCACTAGGCCCTACTGCCAGTTTTAATGTATTCTTTAAGGTCATTTTTGTTAAACTTGCAAGTTATTGAAGGCTCAAGTCTGAAAAAACATGCAACCAGTTAACTAGAGCACAGTAGACAGTGGCTTCTAAATTCAGTTTTGGGATTGTGAATGTTCTAATATCACATGAACTGATAGTAGACAGTGATCAGTTTTCCTTGCTATTTTAATTCTTCTGGCTACCAGTTCTGCATGTGTTTTTTTCTCATCAATCATCATATTCACTTAAACATTTTCTGGGTAGCCATAGTAACCATTCTTTTGAATACATTTATCAAGAACTTTTCCCTCAGAGTATATGGTAGGAAGCTTGATAAATGACGAGCAAATAAATGTCGTAAAGTCAACTCACTGAAATGAAACATGCAGTTGAACCACTGGAGAGTATGCCTGCATGTAACTCCAGCTTTCTTATTACTCCATTGCTGCAACATGCTTTTCTGTATTAACCGCCGTTCCATCACAGCCAACGGCTGCATGTATTATTGAACTGAAAGAAATATCATTAGGCCTATCAGACAAGAATATGCGCATTGCTTCGAAAATTCCTGCGGCTAATCCACTCCTTGGTGAAATGGTGAGATATAGGCCTACCTTAAATAAAGTTATCCTAGTTCACTCTTTCATTATTTGATATAAATTTATGACCGAATGACTGCAAACATAGCTACAGTTAGGCCTATATCTGTCCTACCATCAAAATACAATGCTGCAGCTTCACGCTTTTCACCTCTTCTATATATAGGATACTGTTTTACGAAACCTTTATCTCTCTCTCTTCCCACAATCTGTCAGTAGCTGAACTCTGGTCGTCATCATCCACAATTTCATAGTCCACAAGTAGACCTACATATGTACTTCTGTTGCAAGTGCAACACCAACTGCATTGGAGAAACTATATCTATCACATTCCCGTGACAAAGCTGGGAGTGACTTGGTGTATAGCGAGAGCATGCTTTTCCTTCAGATCGCATATAAACGTCCCCATACTGATTCTGATGCTGTGGGATTGGAGTCAACGGTTTAACAGCTAGAATCATTGTCTGGTGTATCATCTATACTTTGCACAGTCTTTGAGATTGATAATAGTTCTTGCTGTTCTCTTTCCTTTCTCTTTCTTTTCTGTCTAGTTCTCCATAACCATAGTTCTTGTGTTTGAACGGTATGTATTTTTGCCATGGTTTGCAGCTGCGAAAGTAGACGGAACTTCAGGTGCTCGGCGGCAAAGTTAGATGCAATAAATTTGATGCAATTTTTCTTCAGTTCTTTCATTTAGGACCTGGAGCAACCTTTTAAATTATGCCAAAGTTCATTTTAAACCAAAACATTTTTCTTGCTATACCCTAATATTCAGTCTCCCTCTAGGGCCTGCCTTTCCACTCCACAGAAAAGAATTCACTGTTCAACGAAATACTTTGATCTTTATTATATTAGTTTCTACCGTTGTCTCTGCTTCTATATTTTCACGTCTATGTCTTTGCCTGTTTGTATACCCTGTAACTAATCATAATCGTAATCTGCAAACTTCTGGAGCGCCACTCAAAAGCCAAGCGCAGGGCACCAGCTTGTTCACGAGTGCTGTAACTATATGATTGCATATTGTTCTCCCAATGCCTGCCTGTGTCTTAAAGAAAAGGTGGAATAATTATCTAATTATTTAATTTACCTATATTATAGTATACATATTATAATTAATTAACTAACCCTCCTTTTATCACCCAGTCCCTTAGTATCATTCTTGGTTATCTCTTGTTTCTCTTCGATTCTTCCCTTGATGTAAACAATTATAATACAATTATCAGCAAATCTGGTACCACACCGCCCGATTGAAAAAATATTTAGATCGGGTAATGAATGTATAATACAGGTAAATTAATTATAATAATTAACTAATAATTATATTATAAATGCCTACATCAAGAGAAGAATCGAAGAGAAAACAAGAGATAACTAAGACTGATACTAAGGAACTGGGTGATAAAAGAGGGTTAGGGCAAGCCAAAAGAGAGGGCCAGAAAAGAATAATGGTGACATAGAGTAACTTACTGGGTTTAACTGTTCAAGAATGGAGTCCACACACACTAAAGATGAGGAAGTGATAGAAAAGGTTCAGCAGAGAGCAACAAAGGTGTTTGTATGTCTGTCCGTCTCTGTGGCGTTGTGCCTCTGTCTGTCTATCTGTCTGTCTATCTGTCTGTCTGTCACTGCCTGCCTGTCTGTCTGTCTGTCTGTCTGTTTGTCTGTCTGTCTAGAGCATTAACATATGAAGAGAGACGAGTGAAATGTCGACAATGCTGGAGAAAATAAGATACATATATGGAAGAGGTTTAATACCCTAGACATACCAGCTGATGACTAACGAAGAAATAACGTCAAATTTTTCTCAAGATTTTTTACTCAGTTGGCTGACAGAAGGGAATTACAATGACACAGATAATTATGAGATCTTCAGGAAGTCCAAAGGCGCTAGCTATCAAGCAAAGATTTTTCAGCAGAGCAATAAAAGCATGGAATGAGCGGCGGAGTGATGCGGCAGTTCCAGTGGAGACAATAAAATGACGACAATCGCATACAAGTATCTAGATAGACAAGAATAAAGAAGCAAGCAACAACACTACAGCAGTCACCTATGCAAAAAACTAAATGTAAACAGTAAGAAAAACTGTGTTTAATCATTTACCCGTTTGCCCCGAGAATATCCGCTGAAAATGGGCTTAACGGGAAAAAATGAACTGGTAAAGGGTTAAGAACAGCAAAACAATGCATGCACTCGAGCGCATCAACAGTCAAGCATTTCAACTAGACACTCTTGCCAACACCTGCCTTGAAATAAAAACTTAGCAAAATTAATTCAATATGTCGTTAAACCATTATTTGCACATAAAAACAGACTCTTAGTAACTTATAGCAACAACCTAAACAAATGTCTACCTGCATAGAACATGATAAATTATATTTGGGTGAGCGTCATGGCTTACCAGCATGAAAAACGATCAAATTTTCTAGTACAAAATGGGTAATTCACCAGATACTGTTACTGGGAGGAGCAGAAGGTAAGGGCATCAATTGGCAAGGTCTGGTTATCCATCCTCATTTGCTTAGGCTCAGGGGTTAAAGTGTGCCTGGACGGTCATGGACGGCGTCCATGCACTTATTTTAAAATCTGAGCGCCGTCCTGCCACTTATTGGCCAGCACTGACTGGAAAGGTAAGGGGCGTCCAGGCACTTCTTTTGGAATGATGAGGGGCGTCCAGGCACTTATTTTCCCACACTTTTAGCACTGCTTAGGCTAAGAAAACTTAGTCACTAACTCTTACACCATGGCCACCTATATATTGGGGTGGTGTTTGCATGCAAATGCTGCTCTATATTTTCACAGCAAACGAGCAAGTATTTATAACAGATAAAAACCGTATTGACACAGCAGATAGCCTCACAGCATTTTGTTTCACTTGGTAAAAACCAAATCCGGAAGCTGTATATTCTTGGTTTTCTTAAAACGGATTTCTTAAATTTCAAGATAAGAATTCCCAGACAGTAAAAATTGATTCATAAGAAGTATACCAGTAAACAAACTCTTTCTCTTAAGGACGATCGTTGGTCTCATGTACTTATGATGCTCTTGTAGCTGTGTACTCTTGAATATTGTCTCAAGTGCACTTGTGATTATATGGTCCTGCACTGCAAGTGCGTTTGCAAGTACTCTAACACCGTTCGTTACATGTGCACTTGTGAACTTCTAGTAGTTGTTCCTTTTATGAAAATTCCTGAAAGTGTACTTGTGACAGATCTTGCTTGTAGATCTGCAAATGTTAATATTATTACTATTATTTCAGATTTATTCCAAGGTCTATGACCGTAATCCCTAAGGATTTCAATTGTTATTACTATTATTAGTATTATTAATCATTTTTACTATTCATCAATAATAATAATAATAATAATAATAATAATAATAATAATAATAATAATAATAATGATAATGATGATAATAATAAAAATAAAAATAATAATAATAATAATAATAATAATAATAAATCTTATATAAGTTATTATTCTCAATACAAATGAATGAATGAATTAATTTACTAATTAATTTATTTACATAGAAACCCTCTGACATACGAAACCTATTCATGGCAGTCAACCTGTTTCAGTGGCATTCTCATAAAAAATACAGTTTCTGGTAGAGAGAGGTTAGCCAAACTGAAGTCATGCTTATCAATTTATATCAGTTTCAACAGGATAAGTCTTGAACGGTCTTGCCCGGCTCAGTGTCTCTTTCTGTCTCGCTATGTCCATCTCAACCTCTCTTTCTCTCTGTCTCTGTCTCTCTGTCTGTCTGTCTCTGTCTCTCTCTCTCTCTCTGCCTTCATAATTCGGAATGCACCAAATAATGCTATTCACCTATTACCATTCCCCTACGCCTGTCATCAGTTCTTTCTGCACGCTACTCTCTCTACTCTCGATCACAGTCTTTGCTAGCAATCAGTCTGTCAATCTCCCTGTCAGTCTGCCTAAAAGTCTCCTTGTCAGTAAGTCTTCCTGTCAATCTTTCTGTCAGTCTACCTGTCAGTCCTCTTGTCAGTCCTCATGTCAGTCTTCCTGTCAGTCTTTCTGTCAGTCTTCCTGTCAGTCTTGTCAGTCTACCCGTCAGTATCCCTGTCAGTCTTTCTGTCAGTGTCCCTGTCAGTGTCCCTGTCAGTCCTCCTGTCAGTCTACCCGTCAGTCTCCCTGAGAGTCTGCCTGTTCTCCCTGTCAGTCTCCATGTCAGTCTTCATCATCAGACTTCATGTCAGTATTCCTGTCAGTCTCCCTGTCAATCTCCATGTTGACTGCAGAAGTCCGTCCATCAGTACAACATAAATAAGTAAGGTTGCCGTAAGCTTCCGTTTCTTTCCAACACTTCCCTACATGCATCATTCTCAGACCAACGATAAAATACCATTGACTTCAGTAAGCGACTTTTTGGATTTGGATTTATGACCTTACAGGTCTACAGCTCCCTCCTACGCATCATTAGCTTTTCGTCCTGCCATAATAAAAACAAAAATTGCAAAATTCACAAACCTACTTGTAGACCTGTACACGTCTGCTCACACACATCAATTGTAAACAGACCAGATAAACTGTTATGTCACGTTTTCACTGTCAGAACCATAAAATCAGTCAGGCTAGTGAGACGAATCGCTGTATAACAGGAGCAAAAAAGCCCATTATACATCCATGCATGCACATTATATATAATTATATATATATATAAGATATATATAATTATATATATATATAAGATATATATATACAGCCAGGCGTACATATGATATCTATGATAGGCTACTACGTGCTAGGCTAGCTATCTTTCTCGAGCACTCACCACAATTCCTGCCAAGCCAAGTTCAACAAGGGTATTTAATGAGGGTGGCTGGTCAGAGAT